>JAMKCF010000004.1:25081211-25753522 GCA_023634235.1 Pisaster brevispinus
ACTGGCCGGAGACACAACGCCATCACACTCAGGGTCTGAGGGCAGACACTGCTGTACGATGCTAGACCAACTCACTCCATAGTCAGTAGAGAAGAGCAGCTGTACTGGGTTGAATGGAATATCCCAGGATGCATTACAGCTGCTTCGAATCTGTAAACACAAAAATACTTATCAGTGTTGTAGTCAAGTAGTTTACAATCAGCTATCAAGTACTGCAGAGCACTAAGGTGGCCAAATGAGTACTTGGGCCATCGAGTGTGAGTACAAGTATCCAAGTACTGAATATTGTGATATCCGACTACTGAGTTCAACAGTTGAGTACCAATTAACACTTGGATCTCCGGAAAATAAGGTAAAAACACATTGGTTTCTTATCTTACTAATTTAAAGACGATAGTGTGTGCTTGTTAAGAAAAATTATCTTTTAAGCATGAATAGACAACTAAATTGTTACTGTATCCAGAGCTTTTTTCCTGTATTCCTTGCATTAAATGCGGTTTTCCAGAGCCATACATACTCACCCACATTCATAAGAGATTTTCTACACAGGCCTGCTGGAAAGGGTAGGTGCTTAGGGTGCTGCAGCACCCTTGACCTTTTGGGATCGGGGAGCTGAAATGTATGTACTACAGCACCCCTTACTTTTCAAACACATACACATTCTATTGTAAGAATAATTTTTAATTAATCAAGAGAAATCTGTGAAAAAATTACAGCACAAAATACAAACAAATAAACGTTAACATCCCACAGTTTCTGTGCCTCGCTCTTCATAACTACCTTTCATGACATTGGCACAAGCCAGCATACATGCAACCCAGCACCCAGCACCCCCTGGCAAACATGTACTCTCTTAGGCCTGTTTGTAAATGTTGTTAGCAAAAACCTCCAACCTTATCATGCAAACCTTCAAGTCATTCAAAGCTCAAATCTACAAGCCTGTAACTTCCCCTAATCTTGGCCTTGGTGTTCTTTCAAAAGTTTCCCATAGACTTTAACATTTATCGAATGTAAGTGCTCTTTGAAAAATGAAAATGACCTCAAAGATGATATTCCAGACCAGAATTTATCATCATGTCATGTCAGGTGGGTAGTCCCTATTTACAATCATGAAAGTCACAAAGAGTTTAGCCAAAATGTAATACCTGAAACTCAAGGACAGTTCCTTCCTGTAGCTGTAGATCGGTGGTGGTGATCAAGGTCCCCTCCTCTGAGTCTATCCCACCGACTAAGGACAAACTATTCATCATCTGATCGGACACTCCACTTGACGTTGTCCCTTCCTCAGTCTCACAGAATGATCCCACAACAGCATTGTCAAGGAATAGCCAATCACTACTTGGCTGACCAGAATTAAAGTTGTCCGACAAAGTGGTTTGGAGGTTCTTAGAGCCACCAATGAGTATATTATCAATGGCCCAGTCAGCTTGGTTTACTCCTGGATGACTTGGTTGCCACCAATTGAAACGTGTCCCAATGGTTCTGGCCGACTCTGGCAGCTTGATAGACACAAAACTATTAAATAGAAGCAAATAAATCAAATTAATAAACCACAAGGGTAACTGACTGGTGAATTTTTTTTTAAATATTGCCACTTCCCAGGTTGTATTGTAAATTTGGGAGTGAGCCCTGGCTAAATGGAAGTTACAGTTTGAATGGCTTCTGACTAGCAACCCCAAACAAAAGTATTGACAAAATATGGACACCATGAACATAAGGCTAGATAACTCAGTTGGTGTAGCACCCACATGATAATCCAGAGGTTGCAGGTTCAAGTTCCATTGTAGTAAATTTGTGTTTGTTTAACCCGAAATAAAATAAATATAACTTATACAAAAACTTGCTTCTTAAAATAGTGTAATAAGCAGTTTGCGAGTTAGATTAAAACATCTGGTACTATGACTTGCTTAGTCACAGGTGACTGCTTTAACTTGAATTCCTCAGACGACAGACAGATGCTAAATGTCACATGGTTTGAAGGAAGATGTTGTGTAGTGATATAGAAGGAGTGAACACACATACACTATTCTGAGTAAAAATGTGTATGGCAAAAAGGTACCAAATTTGGCCCATTCTGAATTTGCTATAAGCCTAGAACCAGGGCCCAATTTCATAAAGCCTGTAAGCAGAAACATCTTGTTTAGAAGAAAAAGGTTACCATCCAATATTCCATAAAGTATACATTCTTGCCACTGGTGCCCACTCCTTTTTTACTTAGCAAAGATATTATATAAGCAGTATTTTCTGCTCAACATCATTATGAAATTAGCCCAAGACCTTGTTGTAATGACACAATGCAGTATAATCTTGGTTTTGATAAACCTGGGATGTTTAGCAGTTGATAACTTAGGATAAAAGATGATGATTGAAAATGATGAGGCTTTCGGGCAAGATAATTTTGTTGATGAACATACACTAAAACAATCATTACAACACTTTCCCTATTGAAAGTTCAAACTTTCACCTGGGTGTGGCATGTCTATCATAATGTAGTTCTGTAAGTAGAGTCCAGTTGATTCCCCCATCTGTAGAGTATTGTAGAAGCACATTGTGTTTACGCTGTGTTGGCATGTTCAGACAGCCATAGCGGAGATAAAACTGGATATGAAGACCCTGGCTCAAGTCAAAGTCGTTTGTGGTTAGCTGACGGGTACAAGCCTGAGGATCGAACAATCAAGGGCATTTAGTTAAGGACAATTTAAGATTAACTACAAAACAGAGAGCCAAATTTCATAGAGCTGCTTCAGAACAAAATATTGCTGAAAAATTTTCTGCTTAGCAGAAATGAGCAGGATACCAGTCACAAATTGAACATGTGACATGGTACTTTGGCTGGTAGCCTTATTCTGATGAGCATAATTTTGTTTGTTTAGCTGTATCTTTTGTGTTCACACAGCTGTAAGCAATTGGGCCCTGGTGTAGTGTGGGTTCAGCTCTTGGTAGTCGCACTCATGCATGCTTAAAAAAATACTGCAGTTTTACCATAGCATTTACCCTTCAGATGGAATGTGTAAAGCCGTAAGTCCTCTGTGTTGTCCAATGCACAATACAGAACTCAGTATCCTTATTGTTACTCAGCACCTTGCAATGCACAATGTAAATAGGTCTTATCATTCAACATGGCGTGCCGTGGCCGAGTGGTCAAGGACACTGAACTCAAGCTCTGGTGTTTCTAATCAGCAGAGTGTGGGTTCGAGTCCTGGTCTGACACTTGTTTCCTTAATCAAGACACTTACACTATCATTGCTTCAACCTTTAGATGGAATATATGCATAAGTCCCATTTATTGTGTAATGAACATAAAAGAACCCAGACACTTATTGTTAAGAGAAGGAGTTTCCCTTGGTATTTCTGGCATGGTTGGCTGCAACCAATGTGTGAGTAAAATACTCAAGAGAAGGTTTCTGAACAGTACAGTAAGATGATAGATACCACATCAGACAAAATAATCTACACATAGGGTAAGTGCTATATAAATATTCAAAATATCTTGACCCATTACGTGCAGGTTCTGTTTTTAAATATCAGGACAAATGATTGAAGACATAATTTTGTATCAACCACATTTAAATATACAAAATTGGTAGAGCTCACAAAATAGTCCCAAACAGTGTTTATGTTTAGTATGATCAACTATATACATAAAATAACAGACCTGTGAAAAACTGGGCTCAATCCGTCATCTGAGTCAGGAGAAAATAGAAGCCATGTACCATTTTCAGCATGTAAAAACATTGTCCTTAACTTTGGCTGAACAACCAAAATCAGCTGTTCCATTTTTAGGTGTTAAGATACAGTTCTCGAATGTAACTTAATTTCAGAGGGAAATAATTCAAACAAAAATGGTTCTAGTATGAACTTCACAATCAGTAAGCTTTCAGACTAAAATTTAAAAATATTATTTATCCTAACCAATCCTGTATAATGCCTTTAAATGAACAAAACATAACATTAAAAAAAATGCATGCAAAGCAAGCTTATGACACAAAGTTGCAGAGAATAAGAACCTCACCCGAATGAAATGCATAGCTTTGCCTGAAGCCAAGGGGCCGCATGTACTTGTTACTACTCCTCCATCGATATTACGCCACATGGTCCATCCCGAAATGACAGGCTGCTGAGAGAATGATTCTCGCATCTGCTGGGGTAGAGGTTTGTTTGGGTAGCTACAGTCAACACCTTGCCATCCGTTGTCACAACTGTATAAAGAAGGATGGATAAAGAGAATAAGAGAGTGGCGAAGAGGTCTTAAATGGCTGTTTAAAACTGGCAGGGACCTGGCCGTGCACTACAGGACCATACAGAAAATCTCTTATTGCACGACCAAGACCCTGCAAGGTTTTGAACAGCCCTTAAAGACACTACTCTTTTATTCTCATTCATTCTCATTTTATTCTCATTTTATTCTCATTCTGTTAAAAATATCCAAAAATCTTTAAAAGTTGAGAACAAATCTAACAAAATAGCTTCAGCTCACCTCAACTCTGTGATGATTTTCTAGCGCTAAGTAGCTCCTTGCGCATATTTTGAAGTTAAGTGCTTAAGTTTCAAACTATAGCAGGCAAGTCATATGTAAACTACGAACTTAAGTAGGCCGTGAAATTTGCGCGATCTGCACAATCATCTGATAGCGCCCTCTTTTGATTCAATCTCCTAAGGCCATGTTTAAACAAGCCTCAGTATGTTTACATTGCACCTTTAAACATGACCACATAATCTACCCTTGACCAATCAAATATGCATAATCCTTTAATACTGAATTATTATTAGAGTTCATTCCTACTTACATGCAGTGGCCGCTGTTGCATCTGCCATGACCTGTGCACATACTCTGACACTGGGAGCCAATATATACATAGCTGAGTGCCCAGGTGCTAGATGGTTCAAATCCATCTGGCTGCCGCCAACGGAACTGGGTTGACTTTGACCTGGAGAACAGAAAAAACAAAGTCTTATAAGATCCACCGCATTGAAATGGAAAGATTTAATACCTTAGGAGGAACTCCTTTGATGTTGATCCCAGGGGAGGATTAAGGAAGTCTATCTAGAAGTTCGATTATAGGATTCCCTGTTTTGGCCAGATGTGAGAAATTTGAAGGTTATCCTGTCATTGTGCCAAAGACTATACTTTTTTCATAAGTAAGCAAGGAAGCCATTTTCTGGTCTTTGCATCCATTCTAATATTTAATCTCATACGTACACAGTGGTGGTGAAACAAATTGAAAATGGGGGAAAGTCATACTACAAAATGCCCCCCTCTTAGAAGATCATAAAGGGACATTTTTTAGGTGTTCGGACAAAAGTCCGAAGACCTCTTGTTATTGTTCGTGTTTTTTTTTTTTTTTTTACTTCGTCTTCTTCTTCTCGCCGTCGATTGTCCGCTAACAAAGACACACTTCCTAAGCTCACATAAACTTGAAACTTTACACATAGTTAGATATTCATTAGTAGATGAAACCATTTTTGGTTTCGTCATGATGACGTCATCAGGTGTCGAGTTACGTTAAATCAAAGTTTAATATTTGAAAAAATCATAACTCCAAAACAACACAATGGATTTTCACAATCTATACATCATCGGATAGGCCTGGTATGACTCTAAAAACGCTACACTGAACGCGACCTCATTTGACCTTGACTTCCGGTTCAAACCGGAAGTTGAATATTAAAAAAATTCATATCTCAAAAACTACTGATCATTTCATCATAAATTTTACATCAAATTGTAGTTCTGTCATCCTTCCGAAACTTTTGCACAGAAATGATGCCAATATGACCTTAACTTCTGGTCCTAAATGGGTGTTACAGCCAATGCTAGTATTAACCGCAGTTAATTCGTGTATGGAGAAAAGCGCTGTAACTGACTGTCCGCTCCATTATTCATAAGGTTCAAAGTCCACGAAGCCTGTGTGTGCAACACGAAGCCTGTGTGTACAGTCCCACGTAATGAAAACCATAAGGTTCAAAGTCCACGAAGCCTGTGTGTACAGTCCCACGTAACGGAAACATTTCAGAGGATGGCGCTATACCAAACAACTGTTAATGCTTTTGTCCCGCTCTGGAATTTTATTATTTGCTCGCTCTGTGACAGATGCTGCCTCGGAAATCTACGTCATTTAAATGTTAAATGGGTAAGAGACCCTGGGTTGCTTTTTTTGCGGGATTTTACAAAGGTAATATAGGTCTTCGATTTTAATTGTTTGCATGAAATTACGTGTCTTTTACTTCCAGTTAAAACCGAAAGTGCATTGTAATTAAAAGTGGCAACTTTTTTGGAGTTGATTTTAACAATGTTGCAGTCTGACAAGGGTCTGGTTAAAAACAAAATTAAGACCGCCATCTTGCGGTGGGTTAAAAACAGTTCAAAATACAGTTTTACTAGAAGCCTTTGGCAGAGTTTTTATAATTTTTTTTCAACATGGGCTTCACATACTTCACAGAAAAGAATATGTTGGTGACCTTGTCTTGACATTTTAACAAACAACTGTTCATGCTTTTATCCCGCTCTGAAATATTATCTGACGTATTAAGTTATGTTTTTTCGGTTTTCTCTTTGAAAACACTACCTCTGCTTACTCGAAAATGTCTACACCGAACACCTTGTTTTTGTTATGGAACAAAAACTTATGTCTAGTTTTTTTTTTTTTTTTCTCCACACCCTCAATTTTTTTTTTATTCCCTCAAAATAATACTTTGATCCCTACAAATATTGCATTCCCTCAAAATGTTATTTTGAGGGAACAAAATAATATACTATTACAAGGGAACGAAGTATCTGAAAGAAATAGTATTTCAAAGGAATGAAATATTATTTTGAGGGAACAACCAAGTAACAATTTTGATGGAACAAAATAATAATTTAGAAAAAAAATAATAAAAATTAAAACCATGCCCCGTTACAGGCTGCATACTCCTCCTATCATTTGTTAAGAAAATATTAAAGAAGCTTGGTAAAGGGGGAGGGGGGTTGCAAAAGACCTCTGGTCTCCCAATGTCTTACCGGGTCATGAGCCAAACCATTCCAGACAAAAAAACTTCACACATTTGGTACAAAAACTCTACTCTTATTAAACGTACCGAGTATGAGGTGGCAGAACTATGACAACTCTACTCCAATCAGAATAGACATCAGCACCAAAGTGGCTGCTGGGTTGATAGCTGGCACAATTGACCTGAGATGGAAGACATTCTTTGTTTACTAGCTGCCAATGCTTACCCATGTCCAATGAGTACTCTAGGCTGATTTCTGGTGGGGGAAAAAGTGAATTAAGTAGAGTGAGAATTTGGTTGAACCTGATGAATACAAAATCAGTTACATGAATCTCATTTATATCCAAAGTTGTGTTAAAGGGGGGAATCAGGTTTTTCTCTTTGGAATGAACAAACCCATTTGTTGTTGATATCTAACGGCGTCATGTTTCTTTTTTCACTCTGAAAGTGAAATAAAATGACAATTTAAACAATTTTAACATGAGGTTGGAGACCTAATTCTTTTGCCTAGTTTTACATAGACTCTATCACCTAAGCCCCACTAAGCTGCAAGTTGATGTCAATTAATACAGCAAAAATTTCAACCTAATCACCGTAGCTTGCAAGCGTGAGAAATCCTGTAAACAAGGGTGCTTGCTAGGTGAACCAGAATCACCAGGGTTAACCCCCATATCTTCCACCATAAGTATTCTGGGTTCTTTTACATGCACTACCAATCCTAGTTCAAGGAACCTACAGCTTAACGTCGCATCCAAAGGACTAAACAATTAGGATACAGTATCTTGCTCAATGGCACAAGTGCTACAGCCGGGACTCAAACCCACACTCTGCTGATTAGAAACACCAGAGCAAGAGTGCTCTAAACCGCTCGGCCTAGACACGCCATTTACTAAATACTTACTGTAACATTGGTGTGAGTTTGTGCATCCCATGGCCAGATCAAACTGTAAGAAAGTTCCCTCTGTTACCATCACATCAGTGCTGACCATATACCTCATCTGATCATTACTGCTAAAGTGTAGGGAGTTTGTGCCTGAATCACAAACCTACAATGTGGAAAAAATTTGTTCAAGATTGCAATTTTAAAGGTACATACAGGATTGGTACAGCTGACAAAATAGTCACAGACAGTGTTCTTGTTTTGTGTGATCAAACATATATATGGAATAACAAACCTGTGAAAATTTTGGCTTAATCCGTTGGATGAGTCAGGAGAAAATAGTGAAAAACCATGCACAATTTTTAGCAAGTATACACAATGTCCTTCCTTTTGGTTTAACAACCGGAATCTGCTGTCATGTCCTTTTTAAAAGGTTTTCAGACTTCACTTCAGAAAAAAATATTTCACAGCAACAGAGGGTTCTAGTATGAACTTCATAATCAATAAGCTTTCAGACTAAAATTCAACAATAATAGCGCCTCCCAGATAAGTATTTCTTAAGACATTACAAAGATATCGTGGCTGATATTTTGTTCACCTTCACTTTTACAGTCATTTCACTATTTCAAAGAAGTGCCTGACATGGAATGTCACAGATCTAACTCCAACTTGCCTGTTCCATAACTCCTCCAGGAGACAGGAGCCAGTTCTGATCATGTACTGATGTAATCTCATTGCTGTCTCGTTGCATGGAAGAATCAAAGTCATCTTGAAGTACAGCCTGACCATGACTGCCAATAAAGATCTGGGAAATCACAAAAGGAGGGGTTTAATAGATGCAAAGATGCAATCTTTAAAAAGGGGAGTTGAAACTATATTTTATCCTTCATGTTTATTATCCGAAAGAAAATATCTAAGCAACCACTTTAAATATGTCATAAAGTTATCTGAGGTACATTTAAAATAATACTGTGTTCAAAAATAAAACCAGTTTTGGGGTGAAAAAAAGAAAAATTGATTAGAGAGCGGTATTTGAACATGCAACCTCCGGTTTTACGTGCCAGTGCTCTACAACTGAGCTAACTAGCCCTATTCTTCCTATTTTGTCGATACCCTTGTTCAGGGACTCCAGTTGGAGTATAATACCATACACCCAGTGATCATTCCCAGCTAAAACAACAAGAATTAAGTGTTTACTTTATGCCGCATTTAGCCTTTTTTTTTTTACAGTACACTGTCCCATCCGGCTATTTACTCTCTGTCCTTTTATGTACATGTTTGTCCAAAGTTGTTCTTGAAAAGCCGCTGTTTACCTGACAGTCAACACTCTCAATTTTGTATTTTCAACAGTGGTTTTTGTTTTGCATATTTCTTTCCATGTATTATAACTATGTATTTAATACAAACTGACTTTTTATTTGGCAAGACGAACAAAATAAATTGTATTGTGTAACTGGAACAGAAGTAAAAAACTCATTGGCACTGTTTGCCATGAAGAAATAAAACATACCTGATCAATTGCCCATTCGTCCAGGAAGCTGCCCTCGTGTGATGGTTGCCACCAACGGATTCTAGTAATATTACTCCTTGCACTGCTTGGTAGCTCCAGCATGATGTACTTGGATGTTTTACTCCTGTTGTTGAAGTCAATCTCCTCAATTAGATTCCAGATGATGCCACCATTGGTTGAGTACTGGAGCTGTACAGGGTGGTTCTTAATGCTGGGCGTGGCTTGACCACACCCAAGGCGGATGAAGAAATGGACGATACTTCATGTGAAGAAAAAAACAGTCAAAGCTTATAAAACCTCTTGAGTTTATTAGATCTACCAATGATTCAATGAAAAAAGGCTTGATAAGTTCTTTGAGCATTTCATTCAGATAATAGATGTTAAATTTGCATTGGGATAAAGACGATTATTTGGTTTTTACCCTGCATGGAAGTGTGTAAAGCACTCTATACTCAGTACTTTCCCCGAGTCCTGTGAACATATCCACAGACATATTACTGCCCTGAGATTCAAACCCACAACCTTTGCATTTCTAGTGCTAAAGGTAGTTTGTTAGCAGCAGGTCACAACAATGTAGTAGATGTTAAATTTGTATCTGGTATAAAGAATATTATTTTGCTTTTACGTGTAAGGGTACACATAATAGTGTAAATGGAAATAGTTTTCAATTTAAAAAAAAATGGAAATTCAGTTTTTTTTTAATTGAAAAATATTTGACCATGCCGCTTTGTGAGAAAAAGCAGACTTCTTAAAATCACAAATTCTTTACTATGGATTTTTAGAAACATTAAATACAACAAAAAGGCAAAAGAAAAGGGATGGGGGACTTTTGCTTGTCTTTAGCTGATAAATCAAACCTTAAAAGAAAAGGAATGCACTGGGTTACGGGACTCACCTGGGAGATGTCAGGTCTAAATCCCGCGTCACCAACACACGTTTACCATTACCAGCAAAATGTAGACTGGTGCCAGTGATGAGGGTTCCACATTTATTAGTTACCTCCCCACCGCTCCATTGAAGAAATTTCATCGAGTCCACCTGAGAATCTAATGAAATTCATGAAACAGTGTAGAATTTCTAGCCAAAGTAAACATTACTGTAGTTCCAATTTAAAGTTGCATCGCCCACTGAATTTTCACTGGAAGAATGAATTACAATTAATTATTTTTTAGAATGTTGTTCCCTGAGCGAATTAGGACAGATGATGCTGTTTGATATTGAAAGACATACAACTTTCGCAGGAAGGGTACTCTTTATTAACAATTCATCAGCAACACCACAAAACAGCACACTTGTTTATCCTAGTAAAAATTTGCAATAAAAGAAAACGACGTCTAAAGTTGAAAGTTTTTTTTTAAAGACCCATTTTCCTTCAAAAGCTTTCTCATTGTGGACACTTAATGCTTGAACTTGTACAATTTTCTGGTTTTGACTCTTTTACATATTAAGTTATGAAATGAAACAGAGAAAAGATGAATGTTAGGCCATCGCCTGCCCCCCAACCCTCCCCCGCCCAAACAGTGCTACTCCGTGAAAAACAATTTTCCCCTACTTTGAACAGAGTGCATGCATACTATGGTACATGTAGGCTACGACGAAAAAAAGAATGGACATGTATATTGTAAATAAATAAATAAATAAATAAAAATTGGTTTAACATGTACAGTGCAAATTCCTTGTGTCTCTGACGAATTCATTTGAAAAAAAAATAATTATAATCTTTCAGTACCTTCGAATGTTTCCTTGAGGTACCTCGGGTTCTGCTTGATGAGGTGGCAGCTCCGCCCACCATATCCTTCATCACAAACACAATGGTTCCCATCAATGCAAGAACCATGTCCATTGCACAATTGAGGGCAAAGGGGACCAATGTAAACGTTATCTAGAGCCCATGGATGCGTAAGCTCGCGTCGTGATCTGTAGAATCCTTGGTACCATCGAAAACGAACAGTTCTTTACAAAATATGAAATGAGAGACAACATTTATAATAATAACAAAATGCCTTTAAGATGTCCATGGTGTTACA
Source organism: Pisaster brevispinus (assembly GCA_023634235.1). Taxonomy (NCBI): domain Eukaryota; kingdom Metazoa; phylum Echinodermata; class Asteroidea; order Forcipulatida; family Asteriidae; genus Pisaster; species Pisaster brevispinus. Next base: position 25,092,619 of record JAMKCF010000004.1, read on the forward strand.
GAAATTGCCAATTCAGGTTGATTCAGAAAGTGTAGACCCCCCCAAAAAAAAAAAAGACTAATAATAAAACTGAATAAATAAAATACCATACTACTTTAAAGAAAGCCATTGAAATATAAGTTGTCCCTGCAAAAGTTAATTCAGTTTCATTAACACGCATTCAAATTCAGGCCCATTTCTCTAATTCATTCAAACTAGGGTTTCTTTTTCGCTACTAGTGCATTCAATTTTGTTTTACTGCACATACGGTTTTGTTCTTCTCATTCATTCATTTTCATGATACATCAGTTGAAATTCTACAACCTATTTACTCTTGAAGAAAATGAATGGTTGACCAGCTTCTTGCTGTTGGCCTTTGACTAGTGAAAAGAAGCTGAACCTTTGTTTTGATGTTTGTGAGTTGCTGGTCTTATTCCAAAGGAAGAAGTCTGCCAACCCACATGTGGCATGAATCATCACCATTTTCACGAAGAGCCACATATCAAAAAATGACAAATTATTGAGTACTGGAAGGAGCTTATATCTCAATAATTGCATGCTGTGTTTTCATGAAGAGCCACATGTCCCCCAAGGTTTACATTGGCCATATCCCCTTCCAAAAAGTGTGTGGGGGATACATTTATATATGCTTGTTGCTCGCTGAAATAGTGTCCATGGGGTTTGTACACCCGTGGGTGCCATTTTCCCTGAGGGTGTGCAAAACCCATGGACCCAATCACACAGCGTGCAACTTTTTTTTTATACCATGCTTACAGATTAGAGGCTTTCTGTTGTCATATTCCAACATTATTACGATGAATTTAGCACAGTTATAACAGCAGACGAACAGTGGTGAATGAACTGTAAACAACAATTGCAGTCGTTGACAAAAATATATTGCTTCACTGTTCCCTTCAACATATCACACAGGAACGTAAATAAATTTACCTAGTACCAGTGGAATAACAATAACATCATACCCGAGGCTATTTAGAATATTACTAGGTGGTATTGAGCACCAAATGAATTTAGAAACTGCCTTACCCACAAATATGAAGTCCATTGATTAGTATGGTCACCCTCTCCCAAGGCTTCTGCTCTCCAACGTAGTACACACTTGGCTCAGAGGCATGGCCAGAACACAGGCTACTAGACCAGTTGACATTGAAACAGTCTGGTTTGAGAAGGTCCCAGGTGGTTCCATAGTCTCTTGAGTACTCCAGGGTAATGGGGTTAGTGGCGATTGTCTGGTCGGTGCAGCCGGCATTGATCTTCATTTGTAGAAAATAAAACGAAAAGGCATTTTAATGTTGAGAATTATTTGAATCAACTTTTTTACATTCAATGTTAAGATTAATTTGTTAAAGTACAGATTGGAAACTATCAATACAAAGCGTATAAGTTTTAATCTGAAAGCTCACTAATAATAAAGTTCATATCCGTAGCAATGCACCAAGGAATATTTCCATCTTAAAACCTGCCTCAAAGTTGAAAAAAAGCAGAGAGTACTGTCTGAAACGTCAAGACCATACCAGTTCTTCTCCGAACCAACACTCTTCCAAACAGATTTTTATACATGGTTGTACCTGCACGTTTACTACTATAGTTTTTCTTATGATCCACACCATGCAAAGCTTCAAACATCACTGAAAAAATTGTGTTTGAAGACCCTCCAAATTGCCACTGTTTCTTTTGACTGCAGCAATCAAAATCAGCATGTTGAAGACCTTGCACACAATCCCTAATAAACCATAAACCATTTTTTACAGGTTGGTTGGCCGGTGGGGTTATTGATTTTGGAAAAGCTGAAAACTAGGGAAGTGAAGCTGGTGGCCATGGAGTCCTGATATCTACTGCTAGTGGACGAGAGCCCTATTGTCTGACTAAGTGTGCCGTTCACCTACACTTTATGGGCCCGGGCTATGTAGGCTGTCAATTCGTAGGTCACCATCTCCTAGTCAGACACTAAACTAACCTACACTTCATCATAACCACCAAAGAAACAGTAACCTAAATTAGAATGTGGAAAGTTAAGACATTTGATCCAAGAGGAAGAGAGTTCCATAGTCGACTTGTCCTCGGTATATATGAATTGAGGTGGAGTTCTGTTTTTGTCATAGGTATACGTACACAAACAATTTCAGTATATCTTGTTCCTTTTGTGTACTTTAAACTTGCCCATCCCATAATGATATACCTTATCTCAACACAGACCTGAATTCTTATTGCCCGCATGCTTTGGACCCAAAATCATTGCATGCAATCCAGTTACTTTTTTGTTTAAGCATTACATACAAAGTGTGGACCTGAGAACAAAAGAGGTCGACACAATGTAAGGGACTTGAAACACTGAGTGTAATTGGTCAGGTATACACATTCAAACCGGAGACCTATAACAAAAAGTGGACAATAGGGTCCCAATTGAATGAGGGTCCCCAATTGGAAAGTGTGTACAAAACCATTGGGAGCCATTACCCAAAAGTTGGTACAAACAACAGATCAAGGGACAATTGGAGGTCCCAGATTGCAGGTGTTTACACACTTTTGCAGGCTTTACGCACAGGCCCTTGTGGGGTCTTTAACACAATGGAACAATAAACAGTTTTTCTTTGTCCAACTTGGACCCCATAGAGGAATTCTTGAGAAAAAGGGACAATAGAACAACAATAGCAGGACCCCACAAACCTAATCCAGAAATTGTTATTACTATTATTATTTTTATTATTATTATTATTATTATTATTATTATTATTATTATTATTATTATTTATTTATTTTATCTTTTGTTGTGGGGGGGGGGGGTTCCCATCCTAATATAGTTCCTGAATCTGTACCTGTAATTATTCACTATAGAGTGAGACCAAAAGGCATACAGTTAATTAGGATTTGTGATTTGATACTTTTTTGCTTTTCAAACACCTTACCTCAAATTGCACCATGGTGTGTTCATTGACATCAATATCTCTAGTGGTTACCGAATGCTGACCAAGCGCTGACTGAAATGTTAAACTCATACTGCTGGAAGACCCGCCACTAAATCAAAACAGAGTTCAAAACTATTAAGTTATGATTCAGTATTAAAAAAATCAAAAAGCATTTACAGATTATTGTCCAAATTATTAGGAATTTGTCACAAAAATAAATGAAAAATGCTAGGTATGATTTTGACAGATTTGACCCCAAAATTCGGATTTAAATTTTAACTGGCTACTTTTATAGACTTAATAAAGTGATAAGCTTTCACTCAAGGTTTTGCACAACAAAAATCTGCCAATGATAAAAGTGGTAGTTATTTAAAAACTGAAAATGATTTATTGTTGAGATCCCTACATTTCCTCATGTCTATCAGCCATATACAAAAATTGTTGCACATTACATGTATTTTGTCCATTGTCCATGGCATATGCAAAAGTTTTGTACGTTCTCTTCTTGAAACAGCATCATCTGCCAAAGTTTGTTACAAGAATTTTGTTTTAAATAAATAAATTCTTTCTGCGAAAATCAGGCTATGCAACTTTTAGGATCGATGGCTGATGTTGTACTCCTGTTTGTGTGTGTGTGTATGAAATTGCACAAATTCATACAAAGTATTCCGGATGTACACACAAACCTAATGGTGCCAAAGATTTGATGTTCTTACAAGGAGCAGAGTTATTACAAAATACAAGATACAATTTTAATTTGCACTAGATGCAACCAATTCTAACCTGTCACTAGTTCCTGCTGATCGCGTGGATCTTAAACCACTGCGCACCCCGTCCAGAATTGGCGGGCAGAATTGCGTTAGCTGACCCCCAGGATAGAATAGCCAATCTTCTTCAGAGATTCCAAACTCAAAGCTGGTCTGAAGTATGTTTGTGGCCATCAGATTTCCACCGATGAGGAGGTCATCGATTCCCCAATTGTCCCTTTCATCTGAAACAAAATATACAAATATTGACAAAATGAAAGGCTTAATTGTGAACTTCAATTTTAATTTACATGTAGGTCCATCACACCGTCATAGGTTTTACAAAGTACCACATTAGATCAGAACCGCGTTAAGAAATATTGCAGGATGACGTTGGTTAAGTTTTCAAATCTCAGTTTTGGTTTAATTTTATTGTCAAAAACAAACATTGTTTACATTTTTATAGAGCTGAAATCTCAAAGTAAACATACCTGTATGTAATTTATTTCAGAGAAACAATTGTCAATAAGTGGCACACTTATAAGCAGAAATGATATACTTGATTTTTTTAGTTTTCACGAACTGACGCTTTACGTGTGTACAGGGAACTGTGTCACTTCCTGGAACACACACAACATTGCTCTGTGTAGATTTATCAATTTGGTCACTTTGAAAAAACGAAAAACGCATGCAAAACCATGTTGTGTCACAACAGTCCGACAATCCAAAGCAATCTTTAAAAGTTTTGGGGTAAATTTTGTGTCTACGTGGAAGTTTGTGAGCAGCAAGATATCAACGATGGACAAAAACTTGATGACTGGACTTCAACCATACTGTACTCATAGTGTTAATTAGATGCTTTGACATACAAACTGGCGTGTTGTGGCTAAGCTTTTTTCTATTTTTTTCATCTTAATGTAATTCCCTGTTATCCTTCGATTTTGCTACATAAAAAAAAAAAATGTTCATTAAAGTAAATATTGAATTGAAATTGAAATACCTGAATATCTTGGCTGCCAGAAACGAAAGCGTGTAGCATTGATGTGGAACATTGGTAGCTTAATGTTATGGAAGGTTGGCATGAGGTGGGCAGTGTAGTGCAATTCTTTAAGGAGTTCCCAAGTGGTGCCACCGTTATTAGAGTACTGGACCAGGACAGCATGGGATCTGTCCGAGGAGACAGGACCTTGTGAAGGGCAGCCATAGCGGAAGGTAAACTGCATGTACTCCATCATGGTGCAGTCAAGGTCCTGTGTTACTAGCATCCTTGGGCTTCCAGTGCCCTGTGATGAAAAACAATTTTTAACAATGACAATTGAAGGAAAGGTTGGCTGTGTTCAAGATCTGTTATTTACAGAATGCGGGTTCGATTCCTGGCCTGGTCAGTGGCGACACTTGAGTCCTTGAGCAAGGCACTTTATCATAATTGTTTCTCTCCACCAAGGAGTACAAATGGGTACCGGCAAGTGCTAGAGAGTACCCTGCAATGGACTGGTATCCTGTCCAGGGGGAACAGAGTTACTCCCAGTCATTTAATGCCATTGAAACCAGATATATACACCGACCTGATGAGCCATATCTACAACCTACAGTGGCACTTGTGAAATTTGATTATCAGAAACAAAAAGCTCTCAAGTCAAACACTACACTAGAAAGGTATTAAAGCTGCTAATGTAACAGTCAAAACCCACCAAACTCACCAAACCCTGAAAATTGAATTTGTCACTACTAGTGATAAAGGAGAACACAATATTAAAATCAAACACTTTAATCTCTGTAGTCGCATCCTTCGCAACTCAGTTTCTCAACTGCGAGTAGGGATAATTAGCCTCAGTAATCATAATAATTTCAGTGAAATTTGTGTCAAAAATTTTCGGTAACGTCACAGTATAACTGAGGTGAAAGACTTCATATTTTTCCGCCACTTTCATTAGAACTACTTTGTCTATTGTAAAAATGAGTTCATTACATTGACCTTAGACACCCTCTTTAAACTGTAAAACAACTCATCATAGAGAGTATTCCTGTTTACCTGCTTGAAGACAGCAGCGTTTCCAGACACCATGATGCTATCACACATTCTACCAATTGTCACACCATAGGCACTTGCCCAAAGAGATGGTGACAGGGGTTCCTGGGAGAAGTTGTCTTTTAGCATCTTGGGTAGTTGTTGTTCAGGAACGCACCGAGAACCACTAAAACCAGAATCACAGCTACCAAAATGAAAGAAAAATAACAGGCTTGATCATCTATTTGTCATATTCTAAAACATGTACATAACTTGACTTTATATCCATGGTTATACGGCAGTTACAGGTTGTTTGACTTCTGACAGGTGCCACAATAACAAAGATATTGACTAAATAGGAAAACTGCCAGTATTAGGGTAAGATAGTTTAGTTGATGCAAAACTTCATCGCTAAAATAAACAAACTTGAGAGGGTTTACATAAATGAGATCTGCAGATGCAAAAATCTGCTTACACACACTGGCCATGCTGGCATCCCCCATGGCCAGAACACATCCATGGACAGTTATGGAGACCTAAATGGACAGAGTCTAGAGCCCAGACATCCTGGGTTGTGATGAAGGTAGGTTGGGACCATCGAAAGCGAGTAGATGGAGACCTGGAAAGTAAATAGATATATGTTACAATCAGACTGATTCAATTCACAATAAACCAGCTTTGAACGTGGCATGCTGATCATGACTCCACAAGGAAAGCACACAATCATTGATCAACTTTGCTTTCAGGTGTAAGAAATCATTGGTTTTAAGGGGAGGACACCCATTCCCATTGTAGTTTTATCCATTCTGATTGGTCAAAAGGAGATCACCCGGCCATCATTAACCCTTTGCATGCTACGGGCGCAAATTTGCGCCCGCAACGTTTATTCCCTCACTGCTATGGGCGCATATTATTTGCGCCCAACACAAGTTGCTACTTGTTTTGCATACAATCGAGCTTTCCTTTGACCCCTGACATTCATCCGGGTACTTTTTGGACACTTCGATATGTGGAAGCCATGTACGAATGAAAACGCAAAAATTTTTATAGAAAAAATCCTGAAATTTCCGAGTTTTTCCGCGACTGTTATCACCGTAAAACCAGAGGCAGTAAACATGGACGCCGAAGCAGCATTCGTGGAGATTTTCGCGGATTCTGACTCGGGAGAATCAGAGTTTGAGGACGTTTTGGGAGGCGATGGTGACGATAATGCTTCAGTTATGTCTATTGACAACGTGGAATATATTGAATACACGTTTATTGATGACATTTGGGCCGAATCTGACGACGATGGCAATGTTTTTGTGCAAGGAGGGGAACAGTCCAAGGTGGTGGGATGCTTTTTGACATGCTTTACCAAGGGAATACGATCATACATGGCTGATGGAATTCAACCAGCTACATCATGGACAGATGATCTACATGATCTATGAATATGATCCTGAAGATGTCATCGAACCAGGGTACAACAAAAAATAAACTCTGAGAACAATTGGACATGAACATTTACTATATTTATTTGATCTTTTTTAGTCACATTTGCAAGTTTGTGTTGTGTATGTCCCTGATGTACATGTACATGTACACACATGCACACACACACAAGTTCATTTTTGAGGAAAATCATGAACTTTGGAAGTGAGTATTTTCTAAATTCTGCGTCCAAATTCAATTTTGTTTGTACTAAATGGTTTCCAGTATTATACTCTACATTTGTCTTATTTTGCATTTTGCAATAAAATAATTCCTTCACACAGAAAAAGGCTTTTTAGTACAACCGTGTGTAATTTTAATGGTTATGCAAAAAGATTCCAGCGGGCAGGAAACAGTGTGTGTAGGGAATGGTAGCGTGCAAAGGGTTAAACGTGCGACCAAACATGGTGAGGAGTGCTTAAACATGGCCTGAAGAAAAAGAGTAAAAACGGGCGCTATCAGAATTTCACAGCCCAATTAAACTTGGTAGGATGCATATCTGGCTGGTGCAAGTTTGAAACTTGCGAGGTATAGTTTAAAACTTAATTGTGCATGCTAGAAACCTGCACGAAGAGCTAGATGGTGCTCAACATGGATAGGAATTCAACAAAGAGTTGAGGTGACCTGAGGCTAAACTATCAGATTTGGTCTCACTTTTAAAGATTTTTTGATGAAAAAAAAGAATGAAAAATAGTATTAGCTGTTGCAAACTGCTAACCAACCAAAAGGACCTATGGTATAAATGCACCAAAAAAAAGTTTGTGACCTAACGTTTTCAACCCTAGCAGAGTCTTTCTCGAAGGCTTTCTCAAGAAAGACTCTGCTAGGGTCGAAACATCAGGCCACTAACACTTTTTTCCATTTATGCATTGATGAGGCCTTAAACCGTCGTTTAAAACCTTGCAGGGTTGTGACCGTAACAAAGGACCAAGCAGAAGGTAAAGTCCTTTTGAGTTGAACTTGATGCCTGTCCCTAACAACCTATTTTCAATACACTCCCACGCACAATGATCAACTCACAGATCAACACAAAGGATACTTACACTGCAGCTTGAGGTAGATACACAGTGACTCTAGTCCACTTGGAGTGTCTATCAGTTGCATAAACACTCCCCAAGTCATATCCTCCACATCCCATATCAGGCGGGATGCAATCCCCCTTCACCCTATGCCAGTTCTGCCCCATATCCACAGAGAAATCTAGGATAACAGGGTTCCCTGATGATGAGCCGGTGGCTTGGCCACATCCCAAGACGATTTCAAATTGGAGGAATGTTGCAGGAGTTATTTCAAAGTCCCATGTTTCAGCATATCTTGGAGTGCCTAAATTGGAAATGAAATGATAATTATCTGAAGAAAAGCATTTCTTTAAAAAAAAAAATTCTTTTTTTGTAAGATTTGTTCATTTGTAAGAGCAACCGCCTTTTAGGCAGCCAGCCATACAGCCGTGATTGTCAAGCCCAAATGAAGAAAATCAGGACCTATTTTCAGAGCCACAGCTTCCACTTTTTATTGCAAGCCATGCTCCTGAAAACAATTATGTGTTTATTATATTTTTGCATCATTAATCATTTAATGATTATTTGATAAAACAAATCATGCCCGAGAGTGAAACTTGATTCAGGACTACAAAAACATGTGCGATTGGTGTGCTCCGTGCTTAGAGCAGGATGTAATAAATTAGAAGAAATGTCCCCAATCCCAAGCACGCAACCCGTCATGTCAGCCTATGGCGTTCCAAATTCTCTGGAAAGGATGCTGTCCGTGTCTGGTTTTCACCTCCATAGATAGATTGGTCATGCACTGCGGGGTATTGCTATGCAGACTTACTGCGTAATCAATGAGAACCGGTCAGTAACCAAACTATTTACAAACACGTGTTTACAAGCGTGTGTAGATTATTTATAAAAGTTAAATTTCTTTTACACATCCTTGTTTTTTTTCTTTGCACACCTTGTTTCACTGATCCTGCCTAAAAATCTGAATAGCAAATAGTAATTGTTTATCTCAATAAATGTGCTAACAATGAAACAATTTTGATCTTCAAAAGTTCATAATACTTTGGGACATTTCATAGCACCCAATCATTTCGTAATTATGCGGCTAATCAGATTTTGTTAAAATAGCAGGTTCCAACTTACCACTTCCACCGTCAAATACCAAAGCATCCTGTCGGGATTCACAGTACGATTTTTGGTTGCCAGACATGACAGAGTACCAGTTGGCAGTCAGTTGTGTGTCAAAGGAATCATAGAATCCTTGTGAATGGGTGTCGTTAGCACCGATTAAAACGTTATCTAGAGCCCACTGAGCTTGTGTAGTATCTAGATGGAAAAGGTGAAATACATCATTGCTTTCTAGAAGAGCGAGTTAATAATAATAAAAATAACCCATATCGGACTGACTGATGGGCTCAATTTAAAAAAGCTGCTTGAGGAAAAAATCCCAAGTGCAAGAAAAGTATACTTCCAAGAATACAATTACCAGCCGAAATACCATGTCCAATCTAGCATCTGTGACTGGTAGCCTGCTTTTCTTTTGCTTAGTAGAAAATGTTAAGCAATGTTTTCCGCTTTAGCAGCTCTATGAAGTTGTGCCCTAGATACTGTTCCTGTCTTGGCCCATGCAGGACATAGCAACCATACAATAAACATTCATTCTTTACCGCCTTGCAAACAAACACACCCACAATAACTTGCATACTTTTGGGCGAGTAATTTGCTTTCATGTGATGTATATTTTGCTGTTTCACTTGTCATGAAAGTATTAAGAAAGACACTAAGTGGTTGTTCATATATACAGGTTTTCCTGCATGTAGGCGTTGACAGTATTTTTTTGATCTACGGGAAATTAGGCAAATATAGGTTAATTCTCATCCTTTAGGTTTCAAAACATAATCCATACAACTGTTCTGTGAAAACTTAAGTGCAGAAGGACAAATAGTTTTTTTACGGTCATTTAATTAGGGCTAGTTATAATTGCAGCAATCCAAATAAGCAATAGTAATCTGTGGCATCTTCAAATGCTTCTGAGTATTTCTTCTTCAAAAATTTCTGAGTAGGATTGTCACTGGTATGAACTTATTAATGAATTTAACCACTTCACGTTGGTATTCCAATAGATTTCCATGCCCATATTCAGTACTATTTGGAGCTTCTGGAGTAATTGTTTTCCTTTGAAAATATCATTGCCACAATGAAACACTGACTTGTTAAATGAAAGACAACAACGATTCTCATAGTAAGCACTGGCGTTTGTTGTTCTCTCTTGTGAGAAAATGAGTATGCACTAACTGTGAATCTTGAAAGCTCAGCCATTAAGCCATGACTGGAATCTCGAAACGCTCAGACTTGACTCCTTTGGCCAAATACTGTAGCAAATGGTAGCAGCCTGTCTATTCTTGTATGCCACATTTGTTTAACAAAAGGACGAAGGTCTGAAATTGAGTATTACACAATAGCCCAAGGAAAAAGTGACAACATGAGCATAATTACCAGTACCTTCCGTCCCTCTTTGTAAGGGAGAAACAAAGATAGCACGGTAGCTGCATGCCTGTAATAGACACTACACAATGAAATGTCCAGATGGATATTCATGTCAGCTGTCTGGCTGCCAGCAAAAAAGGGGAAGGGACTCCAAATAAAAAATTAAAAAATATCTGAGGTAAGCCAGTCCAAACAACTTTGGCATGTATTCATGTCTTCCGATATTAAGAGATTAAGCTTTCTGATATGTAGGTTCTTTTATTTCACTTTTAAATTATCAGTCTTGTACTTCGTCTTGAAGTGAGTAGTGGAAACAGTGATATACTAAACAAAGTTTTACCTATAATTGTAGTAATTTATACATCTATACATACCCATTGATACAAATGGTTGCCACCATCTGAACACTGTATCGTTCGTCTTGGCTCCAACTGGTAATTTCACAGTGATCTAAGATCGTAAATATGTAAACAAGATTACTAAGACTTTTGGTTCAGTTCAAAGGCTCAGATCAAAGGTTAGGCAAACTACTTTGTCAAAATTACTTGCTTTGCCCTTATTGGAGTTTTCAAACTGTGAATCAATTGAAAATGTAGCCAATAAGTTTATAGCCTTGTTGTTTATGGTGTTTGAAGGTCCAGAGGACAACAAATATTCAAAGGTCTCTGAGAAGGAAATCCAAGCAATAACTTAAGGTGTTGCAGCAGGTGTCTCTTATTGTTTGAATCCTATGTTTTTTAAGTATATTTTGTTTTAGATGAATGTTTTTACGCACACAATTAGTTTGCATGGCATTTAAAGGTAAGGTCATAGGTTGGTTTTTGTCAATGTAACGCTAATTTGTAGGCAAAAATATACAGAAAGACAGAATGAAAGTCACATGTAGGACCTTCAGCTGAATATAGTGTCCACTTGCTGAGAAAACAGCAACAAACTGCAGCATTCACTGCAGCATTCACAAATGGACACCAAACCTCACAAATCTGAGAAAAGATTCATGCTTGAAACATTTCTTAGATTCAAATGTTTTGGGGAAAAAATTTATCCTAACCATATTACTTCCAAGGGAATCCTTTCTCAAAATAGTTTATACTATCAAAAGCTGCAGTGCTCCTCACCAAGCCAGTTTTTATGATTATTAATTTTTAGAGTATTTGCCGATCTACCTTTAAATTAGTATTCTACAGTTCAGCAAGCTAATCCCTACTCCAGAACTGCAATTAATTACTTAACAAATTTGTGAAAAATACTGTGACAGGTTTGTTACATTTTGTTATGTCAGATACAATTTTTTCTATTTTATTTTATTTTACTATATATTCTAGTAATGAAACCAAGGATACATGTCAGTAAACTCAATCAATGTTAGCTTGCAAGCCTGAGGAAACCTGTGAACAAAGGTGCTTGCCAAGTAAACCAGAAACACCAGGGTTAACCCTACTCTTCCATGATAAGTGTTCTGGGTCCTTTTTGTCCACTATCAATCCTAGTGCATGTCCCATCTGAAAAACAAAGCAATTATGGAAAAGTATTTTCCTCAAGTTAACAAGTGCCACAACCTGGACTTGAACCCACACACTACTGATAAGAAACACCAGAGCTTGCTCCGGTGCTCTTAACCTCTCGGCCACACCACGCCTTAATACTTCACTATCACCACGTTTACGCTTGATCCGGCAAGGGCGATCAAAGGAGGATCAGATCCTGCAAGGGCGATCAAAGGGCGATCAACAGCTAGTGTAAACGCAAGAATGATCAGGATCTGATCCTCCTTTTTGATCCCCCTTTATTGCGGGATCAAAGGAGGATCTGATCCTGCAAGGTGGATCGAAAACAAAGTGTAAACGCAAAGCAGGATCAGACCCCGCAATTTGACCCACCGACTTCCGATCTAGTTAGCGAACAAAGCACAAGCTAAGCTAAGACGGCGACATGCATCACCCCTGGCAACGTGTGTGCCTGCGTGTGCGCACAATCAATGACCTTGCTCAGTTGACCTGTCACACGAGCAGTGTGGAACTTCCGTTGAACCGACACAGGGCACAAGGGGATCAATGTGCGATCAGACTCAAGTGTAAACGCGTTAGCGATCAGTTTGATCGCCCTTGCAGGATCTAATCCTCCTTTGATGGCCCTTGCCGGATCCAGCGTAAACGTGATGTATAAAAGAGCTTTGAGATTGCTCTTGATGTTAATCCCTTTACAATACTGTAAATATTATCTGAACGGGGGATTGTTTGAGCATGGCCATCTTTACGACCAAACTAACCTTGACTGGTGAAGCCAGCTCCATGGAGGTGGGATCCAACTCCTGTAGCGTGTGCCATGTTATGCCGTTATTACTGGAGTATTGCACAATGATGGCTTCAAGGCGGGACGAAGCAAGCTTACAATGTGATCCTTCATTAGTGTTGCCAATCCGTACATAGAACTGAAGGATTCTGCAGAAGAAATTCACAACAGCAAGGTATTATATCTTATCTTCAAGGAAACTTGAATCATTCATTCTAATTGGTCGATCCATTGCAACAAGTGTGTGACAATAGAGAGGTTTTGTAAGCATACAGATATGGATACAGATGTAGATACGATAACCACATCCATTCACGTTGGATGCGCGTCAGCTTTTGTTTTGTGTTCAAGTTGTGTGTCAAGCCTGGGCAAATTACACATAAATGTTGGCGTAGGTTTATCAAACAAAACAAATCCCAAAACATTTAATGCGTGTAAAGAAAATTTTCCAATAGCATATGGCAAAACCTCTCTATAAACCTCTATTGCACGGCCTATATCAAACCCTGTTCTAATGGACTATTCTAAATAACACATGGTCTCTTGACATTTTGATAAATCTTAAGAAGGGCACCAAGGTCAAATTCACATTTTGAATGTTATTCAATAAAAACAACATTAGATTTGATTTTTTGATTGGCTCAAAAATTTCTCTTAAAATGCTCAGACCCATTTGTTTTTGATATTCGATGACATCAAATTTCACTCTGAAAGAGTGTTACATAAAATGGAATTTTACACCATTTTAACAAAAGGTTAGAGACTTGTAATTTTTCCCCACTTTCAAGAGGACTCTATCTATTCAAAAATGAAAGCATCACAAAACTAAATTTGAACTTTGAGCCCCTCTTTAAGTTACTGTCACCCTCAATGAGTTGAAAAGCCCATGAACGCTGAACATGATCCCAATAGGCGGGAACCAATCAATAGTTTTTCCATTGAGTACTGTATGTATTGGTTGCATTTTGTGTTATAAGCGCCAGCATAAGCTTCGCGTCAACTCGCATTTGACTATTAATGCCGAGCATGCTTAAGCAACCAGTCTTCGATCGTGGGTGACATGAGTATGGTTTTGTCAGGGTGGCGTTTGCTCCATGATATTCACTTGATTTTTAATTTATAGTGACCTGAGCAATAGTTTTCTGCTTGATCTCCATGGTTCCATTACACTGCAAGCAAAGCACAGGTCAACCTGTGGGCGGCTTGACGATGATGAAGTTAACTTCAAATCTATGTCTATATCTTGTTCAAGCTTTTCTCCTGAAAATAATGGATGATTTGAGAATATACACTCACTTGATGGTTGTGGTATTCAGTGGGATTGTTCTGGCCTCTCTTGGTCCATCTGATCCAAAGTACAATGAATTGTCCATCTTGACCACGCCACAGCTCTGACTTGTAGTCCCAGTCTGAGGGTTACCCCAAGATGAACTCAGAGAGTTCTCAAACTTGTCCATCATTCCTGTTGGGTTCTCTCTTACTGGTAGGCAACTTGCTCCTGAGAACAAGGCAAATCATTTGTATACACCTGGTTTGCCATCATCAATCAATCTTGGCTATATAGTGTTATATTGAATATTAAAGATTGGTAGAGCTGACAAATGGTTTGCAGACAGTTTTCATGTTTAGTGTGGTCAACAATGTACATAAAAACAACAAACTGAAATTTTTGGCTTAATCCGTTTTATTTTGGCAACAATATTTTCAATGGAAAAGGATAACTCAAGAGGATTTTAAAAGTTCAGAAAAATAACGACGCAGGTGAGCACAGAATATCGACCCCAAGTGGTTAAAATATCAACAGAAAACCTTAAAAAAGGACTTCTTTGTTGATATCAGTGCAAACAATGCATCTTACCTCTGTACCCATGGTCACAGTGACATCGCCCTTCTCTACACACGCCATGCCCATGGCAGTCCTCTAGACATGCCTCCCCTATGTACACATCACCAATGCTGAATGTTGGGGCAAACTTATCCTCAACTTGCAACCAACGAAACTGAGTTTTCCTAAAAGAGAATCAAGGAGGATATGTCAGCTTGGAAATGAATTCTCAACTTAGTTATCTGTACCTCTAGATGCAAGGCAGGGGCGGATCTAGGATTTTAAAAAAGGGTGGAGCACAAACTTTGAAGAGCTTATTTCCAAGTTGAAAATTGACAGTAATTCTGTTGTTGTTTCAAGACAAGATGACCAATTAGGGCCACAGGAAAATTTTAAGCATTAGATGCTCTCTGGTGCAATGTAGGACATATCAGAAGCATTTAAATCAGTCAGCTTGTCAATCAGTCAGCTGAAAGGGAGGGGCAATGTTTTTCCGTGAGTTCACAGAGCCCGGTCTTTAGTTAATAATATAAATTTTGATTTGAAATGTTCTATTCACTTAAAACTGCTTCACTTTTAGCGCCACACGCCAAATTGAAACAACTGTAAACATTTATCACGATAACTATTTCAAATGATATTGAATGTTAATAAGAGACAAAAAGACAAAAATAGGCGCGGAGACTAAAAAATAAAAACATTCTAAGAACATACATCATACATAATATTCACTACTAGTATCATAATATCAGAAATTGTTTCTGAAGCAACTATGTTAAATGTTATTTATAAGAGCAAATTGCTGGAAATAAAACTAGTAATCAAATAAATTATAAGGATAAACCATAAACCTTGGCTACATTACTGCATATTCATAAAAAAAACATTCCAAGAAATAACTACAAGTTTATTGTTGATGTTCTAAATATTGCATATTCACAAAAAGAATGTCCTGAAAAAGGTCTTACTTTTGAACAATGTGCTCAGGTAAACGTATTACCACCAATCTCCAGTAGGCATACTGTCCTACATGGTACACACTACCTTCCTCATACCGGTCCCCTGCCTCCCTACAGTGCCCCTCATCTTGGCTGCTGGGGTAACAGGTGTCAATCACCTGATCCCAATGGAGACCATTGTCATGTGAGTATTGAAGATAGACAGGGGCAAAGCGGGTGAATCCAACAGACAAACACCCAATCACAATCTGGAAAAAAAGAAAAGAAAAAAAAATTAATATTGTGTGTTTTGTAAAAAAAAAGAGGTATGTATTGTTCCGCCAGTGAAAAAAAACGTTAATTTTGCAAAAACATTGTCTCTCAATGTTGCACAAATGTTGCATCTCACTCTTGCACACAAAAAATTTCTACAAGAACTTGGTGCGACGTACTTGTTTTATGAGTATATTGTCAGGATATTTCTCAGATAATACTGAAGAGTGTTGCCTAATACCTCTGTCTGGTGTCTCTTAATGCCTACTGCTTGATGTGACAATGAAAGGAAATAAACCACACAACTCAATTAGTTTCACAGTACTCTTATACACACTTCCTCAGCGCATATTATAAAATTACATTCATTATTCACTGGCTCGTGGCGCGCTTGTATTTTGTTACAAACTTTTTTAGTATTAATTTAATTTGAAGTCAAACTTCCATGCAATTCAGTTCAGTGGCTAGAAGTCAAATACATTTTCAGCCATCACAGTTACTATGTACAACATATATTCTTAAGTTCACCGAATAGTGGATCTGGACTGGTTGGCCTATAGATGAGGATCATCGTTGGCATGATCGGCTACATCGTTGGCCTGCAGAGCCTCACATTCAGTTTTGTTCTTGGAAGACAGTACGTGGCCTTCTCATCTATATTTCAGATTGGACCAAGGTTTTTAAAAACCCTTTAGACTGAACCATGGTTGTTATGCCGACAAGCCAAATACTATGCCTGGTGACAATATTACAGAGGCCTGATCACTCCTCACACCATGTAGCTCAAATCTTGATTCAAAAATCATCGGATCACTTTCTCTCACTCTCTCTTGCTATACTTAAGCCAATTCACCTGTTCATGACTGTTGTCAACGCGGGTCCCTAGAAACTATTGTGAATTTGAATCGTTTCTTTATGATGTAAATTACATTTCCCTTTATGCATGAAAACCATGGTTTTAAGCAATAGCATGCTAAAGCTGCATGCTGCATGCTGCATGCATCGCTAAACACTGCTACAGAGAATTACTTGGTAACACAAAGGAGGTATTAAGGCTTCAGAGAACTGCTGAATTACATAATGGAATTACACAGCTACTGGGAACTGCTGGGTTACACAATGGAAGTGCATGGCTACTGGGTTACACAATGGAATTAAAGTTTTCCTGAGACTCTTCTACTAGTCCAATAGGGGTGTTCAGATAGTATTCTTACATACTCCTGGACTATTTTAAGAGAGAAATGAGGGTTTGACAATCTTGCATCTTGTGCTATTTTAGGAGATACAATGTTTGTACTGACACGACGGTATGCACTTATTATTGTTATGCTGGCACCAATTTGTATTGCACTGTTATGGATAAAAGATTTTATAAAAGTTTGTAGCATTAATGAAAAATAACAAACCTTAAACTGTAGGACATCACCAGATTTTAATGCCTGCTTGCGAGTGATAGCAAAGCGGTCGCCTCCCTGCTCATTGAAGACCAGTGCCTTCATTCTAACTGAACTGCAGTAGCTTCCTGATTCACCATTACTGATACTCATCCACATACTGTCATGGCTGACACCTTCATCCTGTGTTCAAACAACACAAAGTAATTCCCACCATTTTTTAAATAACGATCATTGCGCTTTACATTTGAGCCCTGGTCATTGGGCCAATAACATTCCTGGGGTCGATTTCACAAAGATAGTCCTAACTTAGGAAGGAGTTGTTAAAAACTTAAGGCTAGTCCTAAGTTAGGACAAGTAACTCGTCCTAACTCAAGATAAGACTAGTCTTAACTTTTTGTGAAATCCACCCCTGTAATCATTCTCAACTCCTTGGGGAGTATACAGCCGGGTTGTCATGGAGCGCCAAAAGCTTTTTCAAACACAATATCAACCTCTACACTCGCAAGTACCCATTATACCCCTGGGTGAATGAAGTGAAACAAATATACAAAGGTGTGTCCATGAAGCAATCACCACATACTTAAGCCCCCTTCACATGAGAACCAAAAACTTAAGACCATCGTTTTGGGTGCCAGTTGTCTGTCCCAAAGGTTGCATGCGATATCATGACAAACATTCACACAACACACACATCGCGTTCCCAACGTCCCTCGTTTTTGTGAGATCGCACTGTTGTTTATTTATCAGTTCACTGGTGCTCTGTCAGTGTCTCGCTTAGTGTAATCTAATTGCTTTAGGTTTTTACCAATCGCTTTCTCGGCGTGCCATTTGTGCCTTTTTATGCATTTTGTCAGCATCCTGACTCCAAAGATGAATGTATCCGAGAGCATTTTGTCGGAAATGGCAAGTGGAAAAGCCAAATTCAAGGCTTTCTTGATCGGATGCTTCTTGGTAATAGCATGAAAACTTTGAGGAAAGCAACTTTAAATAATTTGCAACAGCATTTTTATGGATGCCCTGAATAAACAAACGACCGTTGTCTACGGTATGATGACGTGTACTGCTACAATCAGGCATGTCCAAACTATTAATAATATTTGTACATGCGTGATCGTTGTGCGATGCTTGGGACCATGGTTATCATGCCGTGCATCGTTTCACACGACTGATCTCAGCGATTCTAAACAGGGATGCGATTTTTGGAGGAGGTCTTGATCCCGGTTGCTTATAACGTGGGTCCGTGGTAATTTCATCACACGCATTCATTTCACACGACGCAAATTTGCGATTTTATTACACCGATGTGATTTCGTTGCAAACGACCATCGTTTTGAGATCTTGTGTGAAACAGGCTTTATTAGCAACATAGTGTTGTTCATCCAGGAGTGAACATGTACATTACATAACTACGTAGTCATTCATGAAGACCATGTGTGAGCCATTCATGGTCACAGTGCATCGTTTTCCTTATTTGGCAACCATGCGGGTAAATGTGTTTCATTGGCTCATAGCCAAGTTTGGCCACAAATGCTCTCTGCATAATAATAATAATAAAATATTCATAGAGGGCCTCTAAGGCGCTTCACAGATAAAACAGAAGCAAAGAGTAAGTAAACTATAAAAGTAAGCCAAAATATCAGTCAAAAGAGACAAGTCAGTAAAAAACTAATGAGACTTCAAACCTTGAATAAAATGAGGAATACAGAGATGGTGGCGGTATTGGGCAGTATTAAATTTAAATATTGAAAAGATCAAAGGATATATATTTAGTTGATTCTTCAGGAAAATTCTAAAAGAAGAAAACAAAATTGTGTAAATTAAAAGCAGCAACTCCTTTATAAAGTGATCAAAGATGGGAGAATGGCCAAAAAGAATGTTTGCCCTAACTGAATATGTTTGTTATGGTATCTTTTAGAGGAGCCAATAAACTTGGCAAATAACAGCGACTTAAACAAATAAAAGTTAACATCATAATTCTTGCAGGTCTTTGGAAACTTCAAAGGCAGCTGGAAATACTGTATGTCTCAGTGTCTCTAAGTAAATTGCGATGTCGGACACAATATGTTTTCAATTTTATTTACAAAGTGTGCAGTTAAAAAAAGTTATGTTATGCTATGTACAAAGTTTTTAGCGGGTAACAGAACCAAAATATTGAAACGGTACCTG
This sequence comes from Pisaster brevispinus, assembly GCA_023634235.1. Lineage (NCBI taxonomy): Eukaryota > Metazoa > Echinodermata > Asteroidea > Forcipulatida > Asteriidae > Pisaster > Pisaster brevispinus. The sequence goes on from JAMKCF010000004.1 coordinate 25,112,125, forward strand.
GACAGGTTTAAATAATAGTAATAATAACAACAACAATAATGGTAATAATAGTGGCTTCTTATATAGTGCTCATATCCGTCACTCAGTGACGCTCAAGGGGCTTCAACATTCAGTATTTTTCCTTTAAGGTATGCAGAGCTACGTTTTTGGAGTATGACACCTACTCCTTTACATAGCACCATGTAATGGTTTACAAGGTGTTGTGGGGCATTGTGCAGCCAATCAAACCAGAAACACCGGGCGAACCCCTTCTCTTTTTAATAAGTGGACTAGGTTTCGTTTACGTGCATTACACAACACACGGGACCAATGGCTTTACATCCCATCCAAAGGACACAGCAATAATGGTTAAGTGTCTTGCTTAAGGACACAAGTGTCACAACCGGGACTTAAACCCACACCCTCCTTATCAGAAACACCAGAGCTCGAGTCCAGTGTTCTTATCTGCTCGGCCACGACACCTACCTGGGCATATGTGTTATCCTCTGCTGCTACACTGAACTCATTGCCAATGTACACATCATCTAGAGCCCATTGATCTTCAAATACACCATGTTTAGGCTGCCACCAACGGAACCTGGTATTACCAGTCTTTGCTAACTGCGGGAGCTTTTGGTAAACAAATCTGGGATAAAAAAATACAAATGAAAATGCAGATTTAAGTCTCTGTGACTCACTGTACTCATTGATGAATGGTCAATATCAATTACTACTTCATCTGCAGGTTATATATCTTATCATTTAGTTTGCTATTAACTTCTTACTAGAATTAATAAAATGAAGAAAAAAAAAATATTGTATGAATTTTAAGTATATTGCACCCTTTCTCAATTCTGCTATTCTCATATGAGTAGCAGACTTATTATCAGTCTACACTACTTACTTGGCTTCTTTATAATCAGTGAAGTATAACTCTAGGAGCAACGTCCACGTAATTCCACCATCATTGGAGTACTGCAGTAACACCCCTTCTTCTCGCTGATCAGCCCCATGACAGTTCTGGTCTGAGCCATCGCCACCAAGACGAATGTAAAACTGGACAAAAGTAGCTGCTCTGGTGTTGAGGTCATGGCTTACGAATTGGCGAACGCCAGGCTGTAAGCATAACAAAAATACAAATGTGACAACTTTCTTGAAATACATATTTGGAAAAGTAGTAACAATAGTAATACCAAAGTCTCATATAGCACTTGAATCTACCAATAAGGTACTGAAGGCGCTGGACTAAAGAGAAACAAGCAGGTGAGGGATTTGTTCAGAAGGAATGATTATGTGAAGCATCAAAGACTCACTAAGAAGCAACTTCGTGCAACTTGCTGCCAAACCATACCAGAAACACACAGGGAAACCCCTTCTCTTTCACAGAATGTTTATTTATGTGATCACAAAACAAAATGGACATACGGGACATACAAGACAATTACGGTTTAATAAGTGCCTCGCTCCAGGACGAAAGTGCCGCGACCAGCATTCAAACCCTCTCTCTTCTTGACAATACCAGAACTTGAGACCAATTAACTAGACCATTTGGCCACAACACTCCAGAAATTAATGTGCTGGTCAAATATTGAACCTTCCTTTTAAATTTTGAATAACTTGAAAATGTATCAAGGTTCATTGTTTATTGAAAACAGAAAAAACACAAAAAAAAACACCTCTACAATGACGTGTGTAAAGCACTTAGTACTTTATATTCAGTACTTTCTGCTTACCACTAGACCAACATGATTGCCGATAGCTAGAGGCAAAATGATTCGTATATTTTAACAGCAGGTACTGCAACAATTAATAAGATTTTTAAAAAAATAATAATAATCTAAAAGCGGAATTTACGTACTCCTGAAAAATACAGAGAGGATCCTGAGGTAATGATTCCACATCCATCCTCGCCGCTTGTCACTATTCCACCATGTACCTCCCTCCAATCAGATAACAGAACAGCTGCTTCCTCAAAATCTGATTGGACAGATGAAGCAAGATATCCAGGGGAGCAGGTATCACCATGGTAACCAGTTCCATCACAGCTAAAAGGAGACAAAACAAGGAATAGTATCGTTCTGTTTAGAAGGACATCACTTTCTATATGTGGTTTGACTTTGGGGGTTTTCAAGATCGTGGAATGTTATGCTAACATATATGTCTTTGAAACTCTTAAAAATTATCAAGTTATAAACCACAAGGGGAACTGACTGGGTAAATTTAAATTTTGGGATGAACAAAGAAAGTCTTCTGAGAATGGGAATTATCTTTGTTCAGGAGGTGCTAATCAAAAGCCAAAAGCTAAAAAATACGATACAACCTGTGAAGCGACAGTAGAGGGATCACCTTAACGGGATGTGACTTTTTGTTTCAAATAACAAGTAATAAACCACAAAGGAAATTGACTGAGTAAATTTTAATTGAATTTTGGGTTGAGCAAAGAAAAATTGACTAGAGCGGGATCTGAACCTGCAACGTCCAGATGAATGTGCCAACACTCTACCAACTGTGGTATCTAAATTGTGTAGGCACACACGCAGGATAAAGTCTTCGTAATGATTTATGAAAATACCTTTTGCTTAATAATAACAATAATAATATAACAATAACAAGAGGTGTTCCAGGCAGATTGCCCGAACACCTAACAATTTTATATAATAGCACTTTATCTACGGGTGTCTTATTAACACTTATTATGCTTTCAAGGAGACGTTTGATGAGTTTTTAAATTATGAGACCCATTTATATAACAGTTTTGTAAGAGTTTACAAGTTTATATGCCGCAATCTGCAATCGAGCATGCCAGAATCACAGGGGCAAACCCCTTCTCTTAACAATAAGTGTACTGGGCTCTTTTATGTGATTATACACTACAAGGGACCAAAAGCTTTATGTTTCATACGAAGTACGAAGTAATAATGGTTAAGTGTCTTGCTTCAGGACATAAGCGTCACAAAGACCAGGACTAGAACCTACACTCTGCTGATCAGAAACATTAAGCTAAATTTCATAGAGCTGCTCAAACAACAACAATTGGTGCTTCCTGCTAAGTAAATTGAGCAGGATACCAGTCACAGATGATACACGTGGAGAGATGTTTTGGCTGGTTACCTTATTCTGGTAAGCATTGATGTGCTTAGCTTATTTTTGTGCTTAAGGAGCTCAATGACATTGGGCCCAGAGCTTGCGAGTCCGGTATGCTTGACCGTTCGGCCAAGACATGCTTACACATATTTTTCTGCAATAGTTAAGTGCGCAAATTTGCCTACTGGTAAACAGCTTTATGAAATTTGACCTTGAAACTCCTGAGCAAGGATTACATCATACCTGCAGATTCCATCCACGCAGTGTCCATGTCCGAGGCAAAGCTTGGGGCATTCTCTACCTATATATATATTATCTATAGCCCAGGAGTCGTCCTCACTGAAGATTGACTGCCGCCATCTGAATCTTGTGGATGCAGTTCTGAAATAAGTTAAAAGGCTCTATGAAGACGATGATTTTTTGGGGGGGAGTTAGGCCTAATGACCAAACTCTCAGTTTTATTTTTATTGTGTTAAATAATAGGAATATCCGTCTTAAACACAGGGATGAGATTGTAAGAAATAAAAAAAGTTACAAATTGAATGTAAGCGAGTACCGAGAGGCAAAATTTGGTACTGAGAGGCAAATTTTGGAGTTCACAAAAATGTTTTTTACATATATTAAAAGTTTCAATTCATCCTTTTGTTCTTACAGGGTATCCTTATAGATTTATTTTTAAAAAATAAAACATTGTGTATTTTTTTGCTAACAAGCTGAAGTTTCTGAAGAACTGAGCGCCACCAACCATACTGCTGTTCTTCAAAGGCTTTAAGGCGCAAACTTGCTACTCGCTCATCCATTACTGAGCAGCATTACCCACCACATTGCGACCACCAACCACACCATAAAATGGGACAATACCAAGGTAATTGATAGAGAACCTTACAACCACTAGATGGCTCAGTAAGGCCGTATGGATCAGATGCAAGGCAAGAACACTCTCAACAAAGACCATGGGGCTTACAAGCTCCAGAAATTTAATGATCAACTAGTCCAAACCATGCCTACAATGCCCTCTATGGTTGAGTAATTAAGATGTTTTCTGTGACTGACACATACCTTGTTGCTGGTGGAAGTAGCACAGTAACAAGTGTCCATTCTCCGTATTGAGTGTCGTCGTAAATACTTGCACTACGGTAGTCATCCTGACAAGTGCTTTGACCTGGTAGGCATTCGTTAATCACAAGCTGCCAGGTTAAACCATGGTCACTGGAATACTCAAGATACACCTTTTTATCTGAAAAGATATTAAAACATTTTAAACTAGACATAATTTTTTGTTCCATAACAAAAACAAGGTGTTCGGTATAGACATTTTCGAGTTAGCAGAGGTAGTGTTTTCAAAGCAAAAACCGAAAAAACTTAGTACGACAAATTGATACGTAAAGTGAATGGTAGAAGATTTCGTATTTGAAATAAAAAACTTTGATAAATTAAAAAACTGATTAAATCATTCCGTTTTCATAGCTCATTTTATTATCAAAACATTGAGATTCATAGTTATTGTTTTGCTGGAATTGACAGTCCTATGGGTAAAACTGTATTCGATATAGAGGGACCATCTGATTTCAAGATCATATTGTTTGCAGGCCTCAAAACGAAGACCGGGAGTGATTATTTTCACTTAAGCTCTCAGTTTTGACCAGAATTGAAGCTCACAGGGAGACACAGTTTGTGTAATCATTGGGGATGGTGCAAGTTATGTATATACAAATTTGGTTCTCCGGATAAAGGTTAATTTAATGTAAGGACGCCATCGAGTCGTCATCATCCCGAAAATAACTGCAGTTTCATCTACACACTCGGGTCTAAGTATGTAAAGTTGTAGGTCTCAACCCTTTTTTGGTTAATGGGATATGAAGTTTTTAAGTATGGAATAAGCATCTTTCAGTTTCGACCAGAAGTAAAGGTCACAGAGCTGCATAGGGTCACACTTTCTGTAAAATTAAAAAAATACACTCCATGGTCTTTCACATGGACCAAAGATCTGGTATGTAGCAGTTATAGTTTTCCAGATATGTTTTTTTGTAAAAATTAAACATTGATTCAATGTTATGACGTCATTGGTGACGTAATCATGCCGAAAACCTATGTGGTTTCATTGACACACTAAGGTCTAAGTACATGGTTAGCATAAAGTCAAAACCCTTTTTGGTTCAAGAGTTATGTTTTTTTCCATACACAGTACATATACATAATATACCTGAGCGGGGATTAGCATCAATTCAATCCGATAGTTGAAAATTAAACCATGACAAAAATAATGATTTTTGAAAGTAAAAAAACAAAATAAAAAACACTAGGCAAGTTCATGGATATCAACATTATTGTAGACAAAAAAGGAATGCCCCCCTCTTTTTAACGGTGATTTTGAAATAAAGCTTACCATTTTAATCACCGTGTCTAAAGGGCATAATCAGAGGGCCTAGAGCGCCTTTGGCAGGCATGGTCACGTCGATCAACGTGACGTGGGTCTCTGTGTTTGATGAGAAACAAACCAATGTCGTTCTTTTTCAGTTGAAGTTTTTGTCATTTAGTCAAAGTCATACAAATCCCTAAAGCAGGTGGACATCTCAGTAAAACCTCCTCTTTTATTCCTTGTTTTCCATTAAGCCATCAGACGAGCACAGCGGAACTAAATTCACACTGAACTTTGAATGAGTTTGAGTTTTTTATGTGCAGGACACGTGTTGTTACAACGTACAAGAATAAGCAACGCAATGATACATTTCCGTTGTGTGGGACTGTATGCACAGGCTTCGTGGACTTTGAACCTCATGAATAATGGAGCGGACGGTCAGTTACAGCGCTTTTCTCCATACACACATAAACTGCGGTTAATACTAATTTTGGCTGTAACACCCATTTACGACCAGAAGTTAAGGTCATATTGGCATCATTTCTGTGCAAAAGTTTCGGAAGGATCATGAATCTACAATCTGATGTAAAAATTGTGACGAAACGATCAGTAGTTTTTGAGATATGAATTTTTTAAATATTCAACTTCCGGTTTGAACCGGAAGTCAAGGTCAAATGAGGTCGCGTTCAGTGTAGCGTTTTTAGAGTCATACCAGGCCTATCCGATGATGTATAGATTGTGAAAATCCATTGTGTAGTTTTGGAGTTATGATTTTTTCAAATATTAAACTTTGATTTAACGTAACTCGACACCTGATGACGTCATCATGACGTAACTGAAGCGGTTTCATCTCCTAATAAATATCTAACTAAATATGAAGTTTCAAGTTCATATGAGCTTGGAAAGGGTGCTTTTGTTAGCGGACAAGGGACGCTGAGAAGAAGAAGAAGAAGAACTAGACATAAGTTTTTGTTCCGTAACAAAAACAAGGTGTTCGGTGTAGACATTTTCGAGTAAGCAGAGGTAGTGTTTTCAAAGAGAAAACCGAAAAAACATAACTTTTCAGAGCGGGATAAAAGCATGAACAGTTGTTTGTTAAAATGTCAAGACAAGGTCACCAACATATTCATTTCTGTGAAGTATGTGAAGCCCATGTTGAAAAAATTATAAAAACTCTGCCGAAGGCTTCTAGTAAAACTGTATTTTGAACTGTTTTTAACCCACCGCAAGATGGCGATCTTAATTTTGTTTTTAACCAGACCCTTGTCAGACTGCAACATTGTTAAAATCAACTCCAAAAAAGTTGCCACTTTTAATTACAATGCACTTTCGGTTTTAACTGGAAGTAAAAGACACGTAATTTCATGCAAACAATTAAAATCGAAGACCTATATTACCTTTGTATAATCCCGCAAAAAAAGCAACCCAGGGTCTCTTACCCATTTAACATTTAAATGACGTAGATTTCCGAGGCAGCATCTGTCACAGAGCGAGCAAATAATAAAATCCCAGAGCGGGATAAAAGCATGAACAGTTGTTTGGTATAGCGCCACCCCCGCTTGTGGAATGTTTCCGTTACGTGGGACTGTACACACAGGCTTCGTGGACTTGGAACCTTATGGTTTTCATTACGTGGGACTGTACACACAGGCTTCGTGTTGCACACACACTCACACAGGCTTCGTGGACTTTGAACCTTATGATTCATGGCGCTGAACAGTCGGCTACAGTGCTTTTATGTACAAAGATTAAATGCACGTTAATACTAACGTTGGCTGTAACACCCAGAAGTTAAGGTCATAATGGCATCATTTCTGTGCAAAAGTTTCGGAAGGATCACAGAACTGCAATCTGATGTAAAAATTGTGATAAAATGATCAGTAGTTTTTGAGATATGAATTTTTCAAATATTCAACTTCCGGTTTGAACCGGAAGTCAAGGTCAAATGAGGTCGCGTTCAGTGTAGCGTTTTTAGAGTCATACCAGGCCTATCCGTTAATGTATAGATTGTGAAAATCCACTGTGTAGTTTTGGAGTTATGATTTTTTCAAATATTAACCTTTGAATTAATGTAACTCGACAACCGATGACGTCATCATGACGAAACTAAAAATGGTTTCATCTACTAATGAATATCTAACTATGTGTGAAGTTTCAAGTTTATGTAAGCTTAGGAAGTGTGTCTTTGTTAGCGGACAATCGACGCCGAGAAGAAGAAGAAGTTAAAAAAAAAAAAAAAAAAAAAAAAAACGAACAATAAGAAGAGGTCTTCGGACTTTTGTCCGAACACCTAAGAAGAAGAAGAAGAAGTATTAAGAAAAAAAGAAAAAAAACCCGAACAATAATAAGAGGTGTTCCGGGCTGAATGCCCGAACACCTAATAAATCTCAAATATTGGAACAAAGCAAGGAGCTACAAATTTTCTGTACAAAAACCTACAGACCCATATACATGTATTTGAAATGTGACACCATTTCTAGATATCAACGAAATTTGCACTGAAAAGATATCCAATACAATGGCATTTTACTCTGTTTTTTGTGACGTTAGAGACTTGTTATTTTTCCCCACTTTCATGAGCACTCTATTCATTGGACAATGAGTGCATCACAAAACTGAATTTGATCTTGGAGACCGTTTAACCAGTAAGATATAATAATAAAAAGGGTGTACAACACATTGGTTGCATGAATAGATCCCATACCATCTCTGTGAGGTTGGCCATAGCTTTGTCCACATCCCATCACCAGGTCAAACTGTAGGATATAGGAAGCACCTATCTTTAAGCTCTGGGTCTCTGCATAGCGTATACCACCAGGCTCACTAGAGCCAGTAAACCTACACAGAAGAAAAAACAAGCAATTTCATATCAAATGGAGGACAACACATCACTTGTATAGTCTGCAATGAACTTTTAAAGTATGCACTGCCACATCATGCAGATACATAGCCTCCCATAGTCGATTCCCTTGCTCCACTCTTACCCCCCCCCCCATTTGAAATTTAATAAAATGCACAAATGAATGGTTCAATACATTAAATATCCACACAAAGCAGGTCTTTGCCCCCCCCCCCTTCGACTCCAAATGAAAACGTTTGGTTACATCACTGGTCACTACTACTCAGCAATACAAAATGTTTGCGGTACCAAAGAAGTTGATGAAAGAACAGTGCAATTGGGTACATTTTGTTTATTCTTATAGCTTTTCATTCAACAAAACTTACTTGGATGTTATATAAAGCCTTTTTATATTATGTAATGCATTCTTCACTGTTCGAGGGAATACTTTCTTTTGCAATCATAATTATTCTTTATATTTGTATATGATCACATAATATGTACTTACACAAGAGCCAAGTTTGCCTTGCAGAAATCCCGTACCTCTCCAAGATGGAAGCTGAGACCCTCTTGGACCATTCGGTCGTCACTCATGTCCAGGTTGATCGTGTTATACAGGACTGGCGTCAGTGAGATACTATCAAGGGCCCAGACATCACGACCAAAGCCTGAATGGGACGCCTGCCACCAACGGAAACGACAGGCATTACACTTGGCTTCCTCTGGAAGATGTAGCACCTCCCCCCTTTTGAAAGGAGTCACAAAATCAAAGTATTGCAGAGTATCAAAGAAATGTTTAAATTTAAAATTGAAACAGAGTAAAAGTAAACCTATTCAGGGCTCGAATTTGGAGGGAAAATCCAAAAGGCTGCAGGGCTTGTAGATAAGAATATTTACTGGACCGGAATTTTTCACCAGAATCAAAATGAGAAAAGACATGAAAATACCAGAGTGACATCACAGCTTTAACGTATAAACTGTGTTGTTTTTTTCTAGAAGAGAAAATTGATTTCATTTGTCTTATATGTATCAGGACACTATGATTCTCAACAGAATTGAGAGATACTATCAGAATCATAGTCAACATTTAAGCATTTCTTTAAAATGAAGATATTGAATTGAAAAAAAAGGAAGAATGCCGGACTTGTCCAGGACTTTACTGGCCTGATATTCCATTTTTTTAAGGGTGGTTCAGACCGTATTAAATGGACAATAGTACAGGGTGAGTCTGATGACTAGGCTGAAATATAATAACTGGCTTTGGGCCTGTGGATGACTGTAAAATTCGAGACCTGTTAATTACTCCGATTCTTATTAAGAATCAAGAGATTTCTACTAATATACCCAAAATGGTACACAGTAGTGTTTTATTTGATTTATTAAAAAGGTAAAAGAAAATAGAGGAATAGATTTAAGATTTTTTCCCCAATTCATCCAACTGGTAGAACTAGTGCTTGCAAGTGACAGGTAAATAAACCTGTCAACACTTCTGAGTAGAAATATCTATTGACTACATCCAAGTAAATAATTAATTTGCAACAAAACATTTTTTTGACGCCATTTGGTGTAAATTTAATACTCAAAACATTATTTTAAAATACACAATGGCGAAAAATTATGATGTGATCCAACATACAATAAAAATCTGTACAAGTTTTAGCTCAATCTGTCTTCAGGATAACAAGAAAATAGTGAAGAACACCATTACATATCTTCAAACATCAGGTTTGGTCTCTCAATATCTAAACTAATTGAACTACTAATTGAAAAAAAACCTATATCATCATTTCAGGCAAGAGTATTCAAAGGCACCATGACATGTGCAAATCTGTGAACATTTAGAATGGCAGGTAGGTGATGAGACTGTGCCTTTAATGATGCAAGCATAAAATTGGGCACAGTAAGGGTATGTCAGGAGAAAGCTATTTAGCTATAGAGCCATTGCAGATTTGGCCTTTGAAAAAAATATAGGGAGTATAAAAAGCGATGCCCACCATTTCTACAATTTTGAAAATTTGTATTCTACCTTTATTTTTTCAAAAGAAAACATCTGTGATGGCAGTATAGTATAGCCAAATTATCTTACTCTTGACATACTCTGACCGTTTGCCAAATTTCATGCTTGTATCATCAAATACACAATTCCCCAAAATATTTCTGCCAAAGTAACTTACATTTTCATTCTTACCACCGTTGTCCAAATCCTTTAATGAACTTATTAACACGCACCAATTTTCTAATTATATGCATAAGGCTTGCACAATGCACTGATCGTTTAGAATGAATCTCTTCTCTATGCTACTGTGTCTCAACATTGTAATATTACCGTGGGTTTTTGTAGCTGTCATACTCCATGTGTTTCAGCAGCTGCCACTCAATGCCATTGTTGCACGTGTATAAAAGTAGCAAGCCTTCTGATTGGTCATCAGTAGAGGGACAGGTTCCGACACTGGAATGACTGCCAATGCGGACAGTAAACTGAAGGTACCTGTCAACATGCAAACAATAATAAAAATATTAATAATAACTAGAACTGCGCTGGAACAGCTTATAACTAAAACAGCAAAGCTGCCATGGCGGGCTGCCGATTGCCCCGTAGAAAAACAATGACTAATAGAAAAACCAATCATTTGATCAAATGTGTCCAATATTCCCCATGATGTGATTGGCCTGTTGACAATATTCATAAAAAAGCTTGGCTCGTCTCCAACTAGGTACACATTCAAGAGCCAAGTAAAGAATTGCTGCACAATGTGGCGCATGCCTGCAAATTCTGTACTATACACAGCCTTAGATGCATCAACAACTTTTGCCCATAGAAGGCGATGCGGGGCAAAGTTCATTGAATTTGTTCATATAGTGGCGTGTCGTGGCCAAGCGGTTAAGAGCACCGGACTCAAGTTCTGGTGTTTCTGATCACCAGAGTGTGAGTTCGAGTCCAGGTCGTGACACTTGTGTCCTTGAGCAAGATACTTTACCACAATTGCTTTGTCCTTCGGATGGGACATTAAGCCGTTGGTCCCGTGTACTAGGATTGGTAGTGCACGTAAAAGAACCCAGAATGCTTATCGTGAAAGAGTAGGGGTTAACCCCGGTGTTTCTGGTTCACATAGCAAGCACCCTTGTTTAAAGGTTTCCTCAGGCTTGCGAGCTACAGTGATTAAGTTCACTTATGAGGCATCCTTGGTTTCATTACCAGAAATATATAATAATAATAATAATAATAGGCAATAGCTTACAGTCAGGCCTTGCGCATAAGACGTATCTGCTCCACAGATACCCTATACAAAAGGCGCTCATCGGACCTCAGGAAACACCTTGTTTCTAGAGGTCACAGCGAACGCAGGGTTCAACTTGCCATCAACAAGGCCCTCAGTATACCACGCCATACTCTTTTGGCCAACAAGGGGTCCAGAAAAGTCCCGACCAATAGAGTTGCCCTGGTCACCACCTACCACCCTAAACTACCCAAACTCTCCTCAATCCTCAATGGTAGAATGGATATTCTCCATTCATCTAAGAGGATGCGCTCAGCAATCCCTGATAACCCCATGGTTGCTTTCCGCCGCCCTAAAAACCTGGGAGACATTCTAGTCAGGGCCAAACTCCCCCCAGGTACAGGCCAAACACCACCACTAACAGAGATACAGGGTTGTCACAAGTGTACCCGCTCTAAATGTAGAACCTGTCTCTACATCAAACCTGCACTTAAAGTGAAGAGTCATAGCACTGGCTCTTCTTACAATATCAAGACCGACTCCCTATGTAGCACACCCAATGTGGTCTATGTTATATCTTGTAAAAGATGTGGACTACAGTATGTGGGAGAGACTAAGACCAAACTCAGTCTTCGCTTTGCGAACCATGTCTCTTCCATAAAGACCAAGAAACTGTACCCTGTCTCCATCCACTTCAACAGCCTTAATCACAGCGTCAAAGATGTTGAACTCATCGTGATTGAGGCTTGCAATGGTAAAGACACACACCGCAAACTCAGAGAATCACACTGGATTCACCAACTCAAGACAGTCCAACCCTTTGGACTCAACGTAAACACTGGTGTTAAATAAATCCCCATCACACTCCTTCCACCTTTGCTTGTCTTTTTCTTCGATATAAAATAAATACAATAACTGTAAATAACAAGTTCTCTCCACTAGTCTATTTTTACGCTTTTTCTCTCGCTTACTTCATTGGTACTAAATAGATACAGTTATTGTCATTTACATGTTCCCTACACTTTTCTCTCTCTCAAAAAGTTTTTAAAAATCAACATGTCTATAACCTATTCCCTCTGCAGAGGAATTAATAACCTGCTCTCTCTGCAGGTTCCTCTTGCTTGGTTTTAACCTCTTACACTTATTCTTTTATTCTATAATTACTTTGATCTTGCCTCCTATTGTTAGTTGCATTTTCTTATGTGGCTTGCCCTCTAATATTACCCTTTCATGCTTCCTGCATTGTAATGCCTTAATTAAACAATGCGGTACCACCTTTATGGTCCAGTGATCCAGCCTTTCACACTGACCATCCTTTGTTCTCACTTCTTCCCTCTTATTGGTTCTTAGCCAGTTTATTTACAACTCTGATTGGCTATATTTTCCCGCTTTTTTCTGGATACTCTCCCTTAATCCTTTGCTCCTCTTTTTGCTATAAATGGATATGTTTGTGTTTGTTCTTGTTTATGCCTCTGACGAAGGTCCGGATTGGATCGAAAGCTAAGGCCATCTCCCCTACTAATTTAATAATAATAATAATAGTTATATAAAATCGATCCTCAAATCACAACTCCATGAAAATGGTTGTTGATGAAAAAATTAGGGCAGAAATTAGGGGATAAGATCTTCCAACAACAGAACAACGCAAATTTGCGAACTTCACTTTTGTGTTGTTGTTGTTTGTTTGTTTGTTTTTGTTTTTTCTGCCGCAACGAAAAATTGTGTGCATTAATACATGTGGGCTAGGGAAAACACTTGCAGGCGACACAAAATTTTGGTTGACTCGTCCGGCAGGCAAGTGAAAAAAAAAGGTTAAGGGACACCCCTGTATTGGCAATGTACAAATGAAATGCATTTAATGTTTGTTTTATATATCTCGAACATAGATAGATCCTTGTCATTTGAAAATGTTTATTAATAAACACAAAAATAAACACAGAATTTTGTCCATCCCACACTCTGAAAACTAAAACAAACTTTCTAAATAATGTAGGTGACTCCATGAAGATACCATCCTTGTCCGCCACGACACAACATTGCCTTGTTTGGACAAACAAGCGGGAACAGTTGTTTTGGGAACGGCGCTGAGAATTAAGCATCAATTATCAATATACCCTCCGATATTCATTTCCATATACGACATTTACAATGGTCAAATGTCAGGTCAGTAAATACATCGAAAAATAACAGAGGACCCCCAACTTGTGTTCCACCAATCAAATGACAAGGATCTACATGTAAAATATATAAATAATAATAAATGTATCTGGAAAACTTGCAATGGAATACCTGCTTTGTGTGGTGTCTAACTCCTCCGTTATAAGTTCTCTCTTATCGGCCTCGTTGAACACTAATGCTTTACCAGAAGCGAGTACCCCACACTCATAGCCAACACCACCGCCACGGACAGAAGAGAACTTCAAATCTATGTCAAGGTTAAAATCTTCAAACTCCTCGGTCAGATTTGTAGGAAGAGGTGAGACTGGCATGCTGCAGTCTGCACCCATGAAAGATGAGTCACAACTAATACAGATAAAAATGGATAGATACGGAATAATTTTTAAGTTAACCGAAGGCAAAATGAAGTGCACAGTTAACAGCAATGGTAACCATGATTTTTACATTTCACTTTAGTTATATGACAATTTTTCCTGCATAACTCTACACATAGATCTCTCATATATTGTACTATCCTGGCCCTGGTGATATTTTTAAACTTATGTAAACTTTACCTAAAAGTGGCTCAACTTACATCGGTCTCCACAAACATTTATATTTACAATCTTACCACTGTTGTGCACACAACCCTTTAACCATTGATGTCTTACTAAATGTTACTTCACAAATGAAAGTTAATCAATCTAATCCTTATGATCATTGAGGTAATTTCACAGTTTCAGGTCTGCTTCAATAGTGGCAGCAGACTTAGGGTACGTTCAGACAAGGAGTTAAATTGACCCTTAATCTGAGCATCCTGGGTGTCCACAAGATAAACATGGCTGAATCCTAACTGGGTTTGCGTTCACATGATAAGTTTATTCTTGTCCAGCGGACTAAACTGAGCTTTGAGGCTGATAACTGGGTCATACCTTTGACCCTTACCATTGACTGCTGGTACCGGTTCATCAAATTAAGGCAAACACATTCCCACGCGCACATGCAGTTGATAAACTGTACATTAGGATGGCGTCACCTTTTCTGTCGCAGTCACGAAGAGTAAAATAGACTGGAAGTGGCAGGTCAGTTGCGTTCCAACAAAAGTTTACTGGGCCTCACAGCGGGGGACAGGTCGTAAAACCTGGGCTAGTCTGCACTAATCCACCTTTTTCCAGTCTAAAATAGCCCACTTCTGTGGGTCAAATTGATCCTCGAGGACTGGATTTTTGCATTCCAACGGTGGATTATTTTAACACTTATGGATTAAGGGCCAATTTGACTTCTCGTCTGAACGTACCCTTACAGGGAAATCCGTTGTTACACTGCACATGCTAAGAATTACGTAAACAAAGGAAGATTACAAGGGCTTATTGCAGGCAGGGGTTATATTGTTATTATTTCTGCTACCACTCTCAAAGTCCCCTAGGCGTACAACCCTACAAATGTACAATCCTAATCCTAACTACCGTCACCCTTACCATGGCATGCAGATCACAAGGGGTTATCCAAACATTGTTTTCATTATTAATATTTTATTATATTTCTGGTATGAAACCAAGGACACTTATGCTCTTGAGCAAGGAACTTAACCATAATTGCTTCTTAAAAAGTTGGGAAGTGTATTCTGCTCTACCAGCCAGGCTCCTAGTGGATGAAGATACCCATGCCTACATCCATGGACTATGAAGGGGATAACCCTGTTTCAACCTCAGGTGTAGGTGATGGCAACGTGCCCCTGGTAACAGTTGACTTCGAGGTGGACCTTCCTTTTTATAGCTCCACGGGTGGACAGCCCAAATCAGTTAAGTAAAGCCCTCCTTGAAGTGGCCATCTGGTCTTGAGATGTTAGGCAATTTCTCATTAATTTTTTTTTTTAAATCACTGTAGCTTGCAAGCCTGAGGAAACCTGCAAACAAGGATACTTGCTATTTGTACCAGAAAGGGCTCTTTTACATGCACTACCAATCCTAGTACACAGGACCTACGGCTTAATGTCCCATCCTAATGATAAAGCAATTATGGTGAAGTATCTTACTCAAGGACACAACTGTCAAGACAAGGAGTCTATGACCCCGTTTACACTAGATCCAGAAAGGTGGATCAGACCCGGGTCTGATCCGGCAATGTGGATTAACGGCTAGTGTAAACGCAAAAAAGCCGGATCAGACCCGGTTCAAGATCCGGCAATTTTAATCCACCTTTCGAGGAGGGTTGAATCCGGCAATTGGTGGATCAGATCCGGCAAAGTGGATTCCAAATACAAGTGTAAACGCAAAGGTGGATCAGACACCGCAATTTGATGTGGTCATTTCCGGTTTCGCTACGAATGGCGCGCTTTTTGCTTGTGCTTTGGTGGGACATCCGTCGCTGTTTATATTTGTGTGTGTGCTGTGTGCACATGGACTGTGCGTGTGTGAAACGTTTTGTTGTTTTCAGCGTCCTTATACATACATCGTTACGTTCGGAGCTTGCCTTGTTGCTGTATTTTTTAAATTCCCATCTACCAAATATTTCTACCTGCATGGTCGTTGTTATCCGTATCATTTGCTGTACTGTATTTTCTGCATTCTACCTTCGCCTTGATAATGATTATTTCTAGAAGTGGCGCGCTGTAATCGTGACCTTTGAGCTCTTTGCGAGGAGCGGTGACGTCATGACCAATATACATCCGGTTCAAAAGTGGGATCGGAGCCGGATCAAGCGCTTGTGTAAACGCGACACAGGATCTTGATCTGCGGTCGTTAAAAAATTGCCGGATCTCAATCCACCTTTCTGGATCTAGTGTAAACGCGGTGAAACTCACACTCTGCTGATCAGAAACAGTCAAGCTTGAGACCGGTGCTCTTCATCACTCGGCTTCAACATGCCAGACACAAGGGTCACCAATTCATGACTCTTCACCATCATACATTTTTCATCTCAAAACCAGAATGAACATTTCAGTAACTAAATCAGTTTTAAAATTGCCTTTCCAAAATAAGAAAGACAGAAACAAACTAAGACTTGACATGAATGAACTCACCTACACCCATCTTGAGTACATCTACCATGGCCACTACACAAGTGAGAGCTACACGCATCACCAATGTACACTAAGGAAAAGAAGATCATAAAATAAACCAATGTTGGCATAATAATGTTTACTGCATAATACATCATTTGAAGTGGATCTGTTCTTAGACCAAAGTTGAGTCTTATTTGTTGATGTTACAAATACTCTGTTCAAATTCTTAAAGTGGGCAAAATTTGCACTGCCAGTTGACTCAATCTTCAGCCCTATCCACAGATAACAGTATGATTTTGCTTGGTACACTTGGGAGGTTTGCTATCAAGTGAAGCAGTAAATAACAACCATATTGTGTTTCTGAGAATCAAAACATGGTATGTGAAGGTGATAAACAATACTTGGCTAAGCATCATGCCAGGTAGTTAAAACACAATAGACTACAGTACAAGGTAAGTCACACCTTGTGTGGGTTCTTCCTTGGTTATCATATCAATTAGGAATGAATCAAGTGGAAATATTTTGCCTGACTGGAAGGGCCGGCCCATCCAAGGAGATAAAAAGCACTTCCACCTGGTATAATCTGGCAAGTCTTCAACCAGCATCCCCAACCCAAATAATGGACCACCCACCAACATGCAACTGTTTCAATGACAGGACAATAAAATCATCTTGACCAGGGCTCTATTTTACAGAGCTGTTTAAGCACAAAAAGTAGCTAAGCACAACAAAATAATGCTTACCAGAATAAGGTTACCAGCCAAAATAGCATGTCACATGTACAAACTGTGCCTGGTACTCTGCTTATTTCTGCTTAGCAGAAATTGTTTAAGGACTAATTTCTGCTTAAGCAGCTCTTTGAATTTGGGCCCAGGAGTTGTCCCCAGAAGTACAAAAGTTTTTTAAAAACTGTGTTCTCAAAAAAATGTCTCTTCAACAAGCCCCTGATCCTAAAATTCTGAAGTACATCAGAACTAATAGTCAAAACCCCAAAAGATTTCAATTAAGTATTTTACCCCTTCCATCTTTTTGTTGATGGAAATAATATTTCCCTTCTTCAATAAAGTTACCTAACCCCAAGCTTTCTTCCTTTCTTTTACTTGATTGGAATTACACAAAGTAGTTTCTTATAGAGTTTTAGTTGTTTATGTTTGAGCTGTGTTTTGTCACGTTTCAACCGATCTCTTCTGAGAAGGCTTACTTTACAAGCCTATACTAGTTACTATTGAGAATAAATTACATGTATTAGTAACCCTTTCAAATTAATGCATTATTAAAGTGGTAAACCATATTAGAGGCTAAGTGTATCATTGTGTTTTGGAAGAGAACAGGCCTGGAATTACACAGAGGTCACATAGGTTGTCAGGATATTTCTCAGAATTTACTTATAAGGAGCTTCTTGCCTAATACTGTGGACTGTATATTGTGACTCTTCATAACCATTGCTTAACATGACAACGAAAGTAAATAATACAAACAATTCAATTGGTTTCACAGTATTCTAACTTACAAACTTCCTCAGTGCCTCACTATATTAACATTAAATTTTGACTGGCTCACAGTGCGCTTATAATTAAACAAACTTTCTTAATACTCAACTCATTGGCTCGTTCATTGAAAGTCATCACAATTTTATATACAATCACAGCAATTATCATTTGCAGACTTCCATGCAATTCAGTTAGTCAAATACATTTCAAGTCTTCACAATTACTATGTACAACACATATTCTTAAGTTCACCGGGTTTCGAATAGTGGATCTGGACTGGTTGGCAACGACAGGACATGGCCTTCTCAGCTTTATTTCAGATCAAAGGGCGGATTGGACCTCGGTTTTAAAAACCCTTTAGCTCGCAGCCATGGTTGTTATGCTGGCGTGTCTCTTCGAGGCAACACTGGCCCTGAAGTTCATCTCAAATAAGACTAGACAAAAACATGTAGTATTGTCTTCAATAAAAATCGCTGCTTTATTTCTGTCTGCTATAGCTGTATGTCCCTGTGCCCGGTGACGATATTAGAGGCACGATCACTCCTCACACCATGTAGCTTGATTTTGGTTCAAAAATCATCTGATCACTTTCTCTCACTCTCTCTTGCTATACTTAAGCCAATTAACCTGTTCAGGCCAGCTGTCAATGCAGGTCCCTAGCAACTATTGTGAATTTGAATCATTTCTTTATGATGCAAAAGACATGTTTATGCATGACAACAGTGGTTTTAGGCAATAGCTTGCTAAAGCTGCATGCTGCATGCATTGCTAAACACTGCTTCAGAGAATTACTTGGTAACACAAAGGAGGGATTAAGGTTTCAGAGAATTGCTGAATTACATAATGGGATTACACAGCTCTGGGAACTACTGGGTTATACAATGGAAGTACAGGGCTACTGGGTTATGCAATGGAAATAAAGTTTTTCAGACTCTTCTATTACTCCAATAGGGGTGTTCGGAAATTATTCTGATATGCACACCTATATCAGGCTTATCTCTATTGAGAAATTTAAATAAGTAACACTGATTTTTAGTCTCTTCAAACGCTATTTTCTTAACTTTGACAGTATTTCAGCTGCAAATATTTATATGGCGGAATGGTACTAGTATTAACTTGTAAGCTTCAAGATGAAAATTGTTTTTACGGCCAAAGATCCACAGTCGACACCCATAAGAAGATCATCACTTCAGTCTTCCTAATCACTTCATTTCTAATATGATTTTAAAGGGCATTGAAACACAAGGAAACCGTTGAGAGATTGTTCGTCTGAGTAGAGAGAAACTGTGGATAAGGCGTCTACAGAACATTCAACCCCATGGTCTGAACATCCAAGGAAATGAGCAATAACTTTTTGTCTTTGCCTTCTCCTTTTTACCTCAGATTATCCCCCTCCAGTCTGCCTCATTCACTAATCAATTACTTTTCTCTACCTCTTGAACCCATCATAGATTTTGTCTTTTGTGTTCCCCCTCCCCTTTGTTACCCTCCTCTCTGTTCATCTCCCTGCTTTCTCTGTGTGCTTTCATCTCTATCCTCTATTTCCACTTGACTGCTTTTGTTACACCAATATACCTGTTTATGTTTCTGGTGTTGTCATTTAGCCTTTGAGAAAGACTCTGCTAGGGTCGAAATGTCAGGCCACTACCTATTTTTTGTTTTATTTTATATTTACCACTCCTGTACGAAGGTACTTACCATTGTCAATTCCCCATCTAATGTGAGGAGCAGGTTCAGCTTGTCTCCATCGGAATCTTGTGGTTGGGGTCAAAGCTGCAGATGGCATAGGCAGGATCACACGTGTCCATCTACAATTGACACATTTTTAAAATCCTTTATTTTTTAATGTTTTGTTGCATCAGTATAAGTAGCAGAATTGTAAAACAAAGGGTGCCTTTATAGTTTGGTGAATATAACTTGATTGAGGAGACACACATTTTTATTTTTATTTTTGAACTCTTAAGTCAGTTTTTTATTCTGGAAATTTCATTATAAAAATCTGTGATATAGACCATGTAACCTTTGTTTACAAAAAAGTGACCTTGTACATTCCAGGGCATTTCTGGCACACCAGATAGTGCACTGGTCACAATTTCCACATAAACTCCAGAGTTGAAAAAATATCAGCCAACAAGTTTTGAGATGTGCCCTCTTTTTCCTCAAACCAAAATTTGATAGAAATCAGACAGTGCAATCTCCATAAAATATAATATTTGATATTTTATTGGGCTGTGTACATTGTGCCTGCGGGAAGTCCAGGCTCTGACTGTGGTTCTGATGTTAATCGTCCTACCGATGGGACATAACACCTGTGTGTGCAATGCACATAAAAGAACCCAGTTAAACTTATCGCTAAGAGAAGGGGTTTGCCCCCGTGTTTCAGGCAGGGGCTGCTGAATGTGCCGCAGCACCTTGTAAACACTTATAAGGTGCTACATGAATTAGTCTCATAATTCAACAAAAATTAACACCCCGTCTTAAAATGTTTTTAACTGTTGAAATGCCTTGAGTACCTTATTGGTAGATACGTGTGCTATATAAGACTGTATATATTTATAGTACTGGGCTGCAAAAAAGTGCCAAATGATCACTGTTGCTTCACAGATAACTAATGAACTATAAATATTTTCTAAAATGCTTAAGTGTAAAAAACAATATATTTGCATCTAGGATTAAAACTTTAAAAAACCTGAATAAGCAGCCATTTAAAGGAATTGAATTTGTGAATCCAAAATGTTCAGCACTTTGCAGATTGAGGTTTTCAAGGGACTGTTTTCTTGCCATCAAATCGTTATACAAGAAAATTAAACTTAAGACAGTTATGTTATGGGAGCATGCAGATCAGGGAACTTGATCATTCTTCCTCTCCCTCTTTTTTAATGTCTGTCTTTTTTCCCAAGCTTTTCCGTCTTACTCTGTGTGGGATACTATACTTCCGAGTAATTTACTTTACTTTTGTTGTCCCTTGACCCATATAGTATTGTTTGGTCCTATTGTTGGGTAGTTTTCTCGTGTCTTTCCCCAGATTGACTTCTCACACTTGCATGCTCCCTTCATACACTTATTTTTCATTTTCCCCATGATTATAATTCTGCCCTTCTCCTCATCTAGTTGCCCTCCTGTCACCATCTTATTTGTACTTTGCTATTCTGAATGTTTCTTGGCCTAGGCCTATGTTTCTTGCTTCTGTGAATAGCAGTTGCTAAGCTTACCCACTTTGGATATCCTGGGAACTATATACAGAGTTCCCTGCAATCACAGATCCCTGGCAGGTCCCTGGCAGGCACTGCCCCATCATCAGTGACCAAGACCGCCCTCTATCAGTTGAAAACTCTACAAACACAGTGTTCCCCTCTTCGCCACCCACCAAGTCACTACGCTCATCTTCAGAGCCACATCCCATGTTGATATTAAATTGTAAATGATGAGCAGTGCTATGTGGTTTCCATGGTAATATGAGGAGCTCATCCACGGCCCAGACATTGCGATTCAGGCCATGGTGGACCCTCTGCTGGAGGCAGAATCTTGTTGCCTGGGACCTGGCAGTTGCTGGTATGCTGACAGACACTGCTTGGGGTTTCTGTGAGTGTAATAATCAAATGGTCAACATTTATACGTCTTAAATCATGATTCACCTGTGACACAGAAAAGTTTTTGGAAAACCTTCAACCAGGGGCGAGTACATTATTCTAAAACGTTCTTGGAATAATCTCCATCCAGTGTCCTAAATGGACATTTTTGCTAAAATATCTGACCATTTTATTGTTCAATTGATTAACCTCAGATGTAGACTTAAATTTGGATCCAAAACAGTTTGGTAATAAGAAAGGGATGTCAACACCTCATTAACCTTTTAAATTGATTGATATTTATGTTTTCATGCTGAAGCTCCAAGGAGTCATAGTAGCCGAGTACTTACAGACTTTAGCAAGGCTTTTGATCGTATTGATCATAACGATCTTGTAGAGGACTTAATTCATCTCGGCACCCATCCATCAAAAATACCTTGGATATGTAGTTCTTTTGACTGAGCGATTTCAATGTGTCAGGTACACAAATTTATAACATAATTTTAAAATCCTGAAAGGTGGCCTACTCCAAGGCACAGATTAGGTTTTCTTGCCACATTTATTGATGCATTATGTCCTGGTTCTGATATGGTTACTACTACTAATAATAATGTTCTCTGTCTGAAATGTGTGACCATTGTAGAAAACATTCAAATAACCAACGAAGATCTATTCAGCATACTTTACATAAATTTGTTGACTGGGCTTCACAAAATTGTACAAAACAATAACCCAATGATCTTAACTTAGTTGATTTATAGGGGCTTTTTGTGAAACTTGGCAATTTTTACCCAGTGTGACACTAATCAAAATGTGTTACTTTTACATTATGAAACAATTTTTTTTTTTTTTAACAAGATTACATGAAACCCGTTCTCATTACCTTTCTATGACAAAGGAACAATAATGTTATTTTCATTCAAAATTATCTTTAAGCAATATTTTCTGCCTAAGCAGCCCAGGAAATTGGGCCCTGGTGTTCCCAGTGGTACATAAAGCCGCAATTATTTGGGGTTGCACAACAATAAATGTGTAATAAGAAAATATGACAGGAAATTTACAGTAAGAACTGGCATAAGTTATATCAATTTTCAATTTTAGTCTTATTTTTGTCAGAAAAAGTAAAAAAACCTGTAGAGCTTTTCACAAAAGTTTGAGACTTACTCGGTAAGATTTATGCGCCAGGGTATTAAGTAGAATGGGAGCTTGAAGACCAGCAACATCAGCAATGACCTCTACTTGGACATCAATGGAGTCAGCTGGATCACAAGAGCCTCCTCCTGCAAACAGAAAGACATCTCTCAAGATCTGAATTACTCTGCCCTTGTGTGGGGAGTATGAACAAACATTTCCACTGCACAGCAGAGCAGAGCTCTGAACATTTGCATCTTGCAATCAGGGAGATTTTGTACAACAATAAGGGAGATATTTAGAATTACATTCAACATATTGGGAACAAATTTCAAAATCAGAAAGTTTTCAAAATTTGTTCATCAAGACTTGAAAAGATTGGGGTTTTTTTCAGGGAACTTTCCGCAAAATCAGGGAAAACTGGCGCTACTGACATACTTAACCACAATGCACATTACAACCTTAGTACTTAAGTGCATTTTCCTCAATTTAAAGTTGGGTTGTTTCTAGTGATTATGACCAGCAAAGAATTTGAAGTAATTAATTGATTAGAGGGAAATCAGGTTGGCTAGGTGGTTTCTTTCCCTGCCTTTCACCTCTGTGGACCCTTGCTCGAATCCCACTTCAGACCAGAGCCTTGGATTGTGTTTTTAGTCCCTTACTGATTGTGTGGGTTTTCTCCATTGGAGTTTTCCTCCCACATCTAAAACTTAACATTTCTTCGTGTTTTCTATTTATCCTGTTATTTGCGCTAATTGTGCTGTTGGATACAGGGTGCAATGATTTTTTTAATTTTGTATATACAAATAAATTCTGCTAAAACATTATACCAACAGTTAAAAAGAGTTTGCCCTTTCAAATCTGAAAAATATCTGCCGAGTATGATATAAAATTCATCATTTTGATATTAAATTAACTTTTGTGTTCCAATAATCTAGTTACCTAAAAAAAATAAAATTATAAAATGTTGATAAAAGGCCTGTACGTAAAGGCTTGCTTTGCCATTTTTTTTAATAACTAGATGAAATGAAGAGGAAATTAGAAGAAACAGCGGTTTCAGGTGATGGGTACTAACAATGACAAATCCATCACTGAGCAAGTTCAATCAAGAACCAATGGTTAACTAGTGGTTGGTTCGTGACATCCCTAGCGCATGGGCACTGAAGTTGAAGACCCATGACTCTAGTCAAACTATTTTTCATGTCAACTTTACCATGAGAAGCTGGCTGAGGCCAGACTGTTTACGTTTTTGAGCCAGTTCATAGATGAAAGTGACAGGATATTTGTTCAGTATATCAGCAACAATTGCATGGATATTAATATAGAGAAAAGTGGCTGTAGCTGCAGTATTTCAATTGAAGACAAGGTAACACAGAAAAATGAATAATCTGAAAATGAAACTATCATTCACTGCTGCTGATTATCTACTTTCAATTTGTACAACTTTTGATTTTCCCCCATTTTTCTGACAACTGGTCATCTCTTTTGCTAGTAAAAATGGCTATTGGTAACCAGTGATAAGACCAGCCTCAATAGGCTGGTCATGAATCGTCGACTAGACTAGTCCAGCCATCGATGACTAGAGTGCATTCAATCAGAGTTAGTCAAACTATGGTTAACTATGGCACATGAATGAACTTGCTCCTTGCATCATCAAAGCCAAGGGGTCAGTCCACTTTTGAGTAGGGATCACAATACTGAAATCTATGATCAGATAATGAGTGGCCCATTAATTGACATAAAGCTACAACTTCATGAAATCATACCTAGTGTAAAGTAGAACCTCATATTTCCTGCACTGGTTGCATCTATATAAGGTGTGCAGACAGACCGGTACTCTTCACCACTGAATACCAGTGAGTTCCCAGAGTGCACTACGCCACACATCTCACCCAAATGACCACCAGAGATGTCCCAACTATAACAAAACAAAATTTTGTTTTGAATTGTTAGTTATTAAAACTTAAACTGTTTGAGGGTTGTCCAAGGTTTAAAACATTTCCACAGTCCTACAAAGAGTACAACAGGGGAGATCAGAGGCTGTGCATGACTTTAAAAGGTGTTTAAAAATGTTGATATTTACAGTCAAAATCAACATGAGAAGCACACAAATTGGGAGAAAACATAATAAATAAACAAATAATAGCAATCAGGTTGATAATGTCTTATGACTTTTGGGTTGGGGATGTGGACCTATCAAACCACATTGATACTGGCATACAGTATACAAACTGTCGTTAAGTTGTCGAAACTGAGCCCCGGGACAGAACAAGAGTTGAGTATTAAGGTCTTCAAAACAGAAAAGTTTTACATATTTTCAAACATTATTATGCTTTTAAACGAAAAAGGCATTTAGACTTAATCTTAAATTGCCATTCAAAACCTTGCAAGGTCTTGGCTGTGCGATCAATCTTTATTGCTTAGCCATGACCCTGCCCATACCAACTGGCCGTTTAAGACCTTTTCACCTACTCTTTCATTCCCTACATTAATGTAAAGTATTTTATATTACTAAGTTAGTGAGCCGAATTGTGGGTGAATCTCACTAAATCTCAATAAAAGGAAGTTAGTGAAGTGGAACTTTTATGTTTATTGTATTTCAAGCACAGCTCTGCACATCTTGCAAAAAAGAACAGATTGCTTTTAGGCACCCTCAGGTTTATTCAAGCACTTTATTAGAACTTCGTATTATAATGTCTAGATCCTGACAGGTAACAATCACTCATTTTTAATTTTTAATTAACTACCATTAATCACAGCGGACTCTTTCCTGCACCACCTTTAATGAAGATTATAACTTTCTTGAATCTATACAAATAGCTGTATAAAACTTAATTCAAAATGTTGGGGTCAAATCGGCCACAAATCGGACCTGGCATCTTTAAGCTTACTTTAGGGGTAACCTGTCCCCATCAACATGTTCCTCCAAGATGACATCGGAAGCTGGGATAAAGAGATTTAACTCCTGTGTCGCTGCAAACTGATAGACATCACGGTCGTTTTTACTGCCTTGGAAGAATAGGGCGTTACTCTCTGAACGGCAGGCAGACTGAAGGAAAAACAAATAGTGTCATTTTTGTCAGTGAGCCTTATCATTGACAGCTCAGGATCACTGGTTCATTCCACCAACAAGGCACATAACAGAAATAAACAAATTACAAAAAGTAAAGATCAGAAGTCCTTGGATTGGACATGAAGCCGTAGGTCCCGTGTACTTGGATTGGACATGACACCGAAGGTCCCATGTACTTGGATTAATATAAGAACACAGAATACTTATCGTGGAAGAGTAGGGGTTAACCCCATTGTTTCTGGTTCAAATAGCAAGCATGCTTGTTTACAGGTTTCCTCAGGCTTGTGAGCTTCGGAACACAGGGGTGTGGGAACACAAAAGTGTGGGAACACAGGAGTGTCGGAACACAGGGTTGTCGGAAAACAGGATTGTCGAAACACAGGGTTATCGTAACACAGGGTTATCGGAACATAGGTGTGTTGGAACATAGGGGTGTCGGAACATAGGGGTGTGGGAACATAGGGGTGTCGGAACATAGGGGTGTCGGAACATAGGAGTGTCGAAACATAGGGATGTGGGACCATACAGTGTAGGGGTGTCAGAACATAGGGATGTGGAACACAGGAATGTTGAAACACAGGAATGTAGAAACAGGGGTGTCGGAACATAGGATTGTCTGAACATAGGATTTTCGGAACATGGGTGTGTAAGCACATAGGGGTGTCGGAACATGGGAGTGTCGGAACATAGGAGTGTCGAAACATAGGGATGTGGGAACAAAGGGGTGTCAGAACAAAGGAATTTCAGAAAAATAGGAGTTTCGGAACATAGGAGTGTCGGAACATAGGAGTGTTGGAACATAGGGGTGTGGGAACATATGAGTGTTGGAACATAGGAGTGTGGAAACATAGGAGTGTCGGAACAAAGGGATGTGGGAACAGGGGTGTCAAAACATAGGGTGTGGGAACTCAGGAATGTCGAAACACAGGGATGTAGGAACACAGGGGTGTCGGAACATAGGATTGTCAGAACATAGGAATTTCGGAACATAGGAGTGTAAGCACATAGGGGTGTCGGAACATAGGAGTGTTGGAACATAGGGGTGTGGGAACATAGGAGTGTCAGAACATAGGAGTGTCGGAACATAGGGGTGTCGGAACAAAGGGGTGTCGGAACAAAGGGGTGTCGGAACAAAGGGATGTGGGAACACAGGAATGTCGAAACACAGGGATGAAGGAACACAGGGGTGTCGAACACAGGGGTGTCGGAACTTAGGGATGTGAGAACATAGGAGTGTCAGGACATAGGGATGTCAGGACATAGGAGTGTCGGAACATAGGAGTGTCGGAACATAGGAGTGTCGGAACATAGGAGTGTCGGAACATAGGAGTGTCGGAACATAAGAGTGTCGGAACATAGGAGTGTCGGAACATAGGGGTGTTGGAAGATAGGGGTATACTTATATAAAATGTGGACTGTCGTCATTATCATAGCAAGCCTTGGGCTGCATGGAACCATGAACTCCAACCCAGCTACAGCACACTCTCTAACTGGCTTAGAGTTCATGATTCTATGTATAGCCACAGGCCTGCTATGATCTTGACAACACTCCCCCTTCAAGTGCAGGTCAGTCAGTAATAGAAAAACTACAAAATGTTTGTATTGTAGCACAGACCTACCTTAATATTTCCACCAGGAAAGAACAGCCAATTGTCCATGCGTATGGGATCAAAATCCTCCTGCAAGAAGACAGGTGTGTTTGCTGAGCTTGTTATCAAGACATTATCTAAGGCCCAGCATCCATAGAAACTGTGCACATCCATAGCAAGGTCTTGATGCAGACGAAGGCAGACACCTGGCTGACGAGCCTGCACAGGGAGGTGCATTATGTGGATGGTAGTGTGGCCATCAGTTGGAACTCTGGTGACAAAATACAACAATAAATAGTTACAATTTTATAGTTAATAATTCAGTAGGCCAATCTTCCTTACTTGCAGCTGAGGGCTGAAATGTTAAGGACCGTACCTGGAATTTATTTGAGGCCACTGAGGCAATGGCCTCTGTTACCCCTGGTCTTGGCCATGGTACCCCTTAAACAGTTTCCAATAGACTTTGAAATTTGCCAACAGTAGTGTCCTTTGCAAAATGTAAATGGCCTTGCCCTATCATTATGAAATTCCATGCCTGAAGGACATGGCTAAAATGCAGTCAACCCACATGAATGCAAGTGAGCCTTTTGCAGCCAGTCACATTACCCATATATGCCCATGAAGCACAAACAGAGTAAAAAAAGGTTGGATTTTTTCAAAGGGAGTAAAACTAGGGTCTTTTGTGGCACAGGAGATACCAACACATAGAAACAAGGCCATACTCACATGGCCTTAGCTGGGAATCGAACCAGGGCCACCGGTGAGGAGAGGCAAAATGAAAAAAGTTATTTTATTTTGAGAGACAAGAGACAGGAGACAGGAGGGGGACACAGACATCAATCGGGAAGGGTCAGGCCCCCTCCCCTTATTACACCAGTGACATTAGCCATTACTTACTTTGATTGCCGCAATGTAAATATGTGCATACAAACATGTTAGAAGACGAGACCTGTCAATCGTTTTGTTTAGTTTTTCCCTTTTTTAGCATCTTCTTGCATGTTGAATGTTAGTTGGAAATTAATTATTATTTATAACTGACAAACTATAACTTTAGATGCCAGGTCTGATTTCTAGCCCATTTGACCCAAACATTTAAATTTAATTTTAAACAGCTATTTTAATAGATTTGAGAAAATCTTAGTGCCATCTGTAAAAATTCATTCAGAGAAACATTTCTTAAAAACAATATTTTTGCAAAAATCGGGCCATGCAACTTAAAGGTTTAATAGTATTATGCAGGCATGATATAGTCTTTGGTAAAAGTAGGAAAACTTCATTGAGTACAAGCTGTTAGACACTTTTCTGGCCAATTAATAAACTATATTGCTGTTTTTTCTGAGGGTTAAAACGAATCACAAATCAGACTAAAGTATGAAAAATATCATGCCAGATTATGTCCTACAGCCCCACCCAAGACGCAAGCTACCGTTTCACTCACCGTATCTTCTCAATCAGGTGCCAGTCTACTCGGTCATTGATGGCATATGAGACAGACAGGCTGTAATCACCAATGCCAGGCTT
The DNA here is from genome assembly GCA_023634235.1 of Pisaster brevispinus. Taxonomy (NCBI): domain Eukaryota; kingdom Metazoa; phylum Echinodermata; class Asteroidea; order Forcipulatida; family Asteriidae; genus Pisaster; species Pisaster brevispinus. The sequence goes on from JAMKCF010000004.1 coordinate 25,141,138, forward strand.
GCAAATACCTGAACCTGGAAAGAAATGGAAAGCCAAGTATGGCATCAGTGATTTTTAGGGCATCTGTCACAGTTTGTCCTAAGACCAATTGAACTGTGACCAGAAAGATAATAAAGATTAGATTACAAACATAAAAGTGAACAAGTTTGTTACGTTAAAAACACTGGGGGTTTCGGTTAAAACAAGATAAACTTTTCAGAATTGAAAAATATCATGGTGACGTTGTTAAGTTGTCACAGTCCCGATATGGCGATCGGTTGTCCAGATGCCAAATGTCAAGTATGGAAATGGAATCTGATGCTTGAAGGCGCTTTAGTTTACATAATGATGACAAAGAAACCATATGAAAATTCTTGAGTAATTTTGCTTTAGGCACTATTAAATTTGCACACTTGTAATTTTTTATTTGAACTTCCTGTTTTGACCGAAGGGCAAGTTCACGTCATGTGTGAGCATGAAATGTGACACTTGTGAGGAGCTATATTTTGCAAAACACTGAATTTATGACATGCGATTCAAATGTCCTACTTTATATCCTTTGATTTGGTGTAAGTTGACACTTTGCAATAATCTTCAAAATGGTATATGACTTGCCCTGAGGGACAATAATATTTGAACTTCCACCTTTGACCATATGAAATGACCAAATAATCCCATCAAGAAGATTGATCTATTATTGTATACCGACGTGACGTTAGGCTCACCTCACAAGAGGGCGCTATAAAAGTTCTAAGTTGCTTGCAGTTTCCTGTTACGGGATCCTGCTGAACCAATGAATGAAAGATCCAAAGGTCAGAACAATTCTTGCGTGGGACACAATGGGTCTGTGATGGGTGGACTGTGCTAAAGTGCGTTTCCATGCAATGTACACAGTAATGGCGACTGCGTTTAGTTCACGATACATAAACCAGTGTTTTTAAATCGCTAATATCGTCAACAAAGGAATAAAAAACACTCTTTCGAACAACTGCTGGATCTAAGTTAGAGCACAGGCTTTCATTTGATGTAATGTTTGTGTCTTTCAAGACAGTAGTTTCTGAGATTGAACAATAACAACTTTCACATGTTATCGCGGATGGCTGAAACCCCCAATACTTACAGAATTACAAGTTAATTCACCTCCGCTTCTTCACTTCTGAGTACTTAATTTTTAGCCAAAATTAATATAATTGAATTAGTCCCAAATACATATTGTCTTGGAGTGCAAATTATCTATTTACAAATTGATTGAATTTGTTAATGGAATCATCAAATGTAATTCACTTAAACACAAACAGTTTTCAAAAGTTTCTATTTAATTTCCTCGGAGTAAATCCTTCTATTATTATTGGAAATAAACCACAACAAAATTGAAGAAATGAGTTTTGGATCACACTAGATCACAAAAGAATGGGTGTTTGTGGATACTTATACGGATTCAGTAACAAATCCGATGACACCAAAACCAATTAATTTTGAACTTATATTGATATTATTATTACTATTATATCTCTATACATTTATACAACTGGGAGTCCCCATACCCATAGAGTGCAGATTTATCAACTTTTATTCCCACTGTATGGTCTTGAGTGGTACCAGTTTAAATCACAATTAACACTAAACAAAACTGTTCAATCGCCAAAATTCTCTCTTAGCTCTATAAAATGTGTACTTCCTAACTTCGAGCTTCAAATAAGGTAATATAACTTCTCAAAGTGTTTGTGCAATAACAAATTTACAGTTCACTGTGATATTTGTCAATCCAGCGATGCTCAATTAAAGATGTACCCTTGGTAGTGGTGGTATTACAGTCTGCTCTCATAGTAGAGCACTGTTAAACAGAGGTTCTTCTTATAAAGACTACCTTACTGAAGTCCTGAATCCCATTTCTGCTTTGCATTTCTTTGTTTTGCTGTCCTCTTATAACAACATTCCTGTTATAAAGAGGTAATTTTGCCAGTCCCAGCAACCTTGTTTTAACAAGAGTTGACTGTAAAATGCTTGGAGTTCAACCTTACCCGCAGCACCCCAGTCATCTCTTCAGCACAGCAGTCTGTTAATTATCTGCTTCTGGTGCAGCAAAAGTGGCAGCAGCAGCCTTGACACAATATTTATAAGCTGGCTGCTCTGAAGACAAACTCTTTCTCACTCAGTCATGTCATCACAATCATGATAAAAAGCTCTACTCTGGCACACCCCAGAACCACTCTTATCCCTGGCAACCATCCATTCTCATGCAAAACAATCATCAGTATGCCAAACCTTACTTCATTCATAAAAACCTGGAGGAACCTACGTACAAAGAACTACAACCTACTGGGTGAGCACTGTAATTGGAATACAAAAGGAGAAATATCCCTGGTAAGTGTCACACAAAGGAAGGGTGGAATCTACTGGGCAGCTACTCTGTATTGTTAAACTAAATAGTCAGTTATTTACATGTAAAAAAAAAAATCCATGGCCCTGGTCCATGAATATTGAAAAAAAGAACACTTATTAATGAGAATGCATGAACAAAATTCAAAAGTGCTTCAAGTGAAACATTTAATACACTGCAATGTAAAAAGGTCAAGAGTGAAAGAAGGAAGAGTTGCTGCAAACTGCTTACTATCAAAAATGTGGTGCAAAAAGCAGTAATGTCCTCATGTTACAACACAGTTTTTCTCAGAGAATGCCAGGCAGGATCATCACAACATTACTTTAGTGTAGGGATGCTACATGTAAGTGCGCCCTCAGTGTTCATGGGCATGGTGCAACTTTATAATTAGCATATTTTTAAGGAAAATACTGAAGAGGGTGCACATATTTCTGTTTGATTCTGACGAGCAAGCACTTGACATGCTCCTAATGTTTGTCATTTGGGAGGGATAGTTTTAATAGAACCCCAGTAAACACCATTTGAGTTTATGCCATCAGAGAAATAATGACATTTTGCCAGCTAGGTGATTGTTTTATTGTGATATATTTGTATATAATAGCATTGCTCTAGCTAGACGCCTTTTGACCTCTGACATTTATGTTGTATTTCTTATTTATTTATTTATTACACATCTAGCAGCACAATTAGCGCCAGTTGTTTAGCTGTTAGATGTAAAAGGAAAACCCCAATAGGGAAAACCCATGCTTTCAGGTTTGGACTGAAAACCCAATTCACATCTAAGGCTCCGGTCTGAGTTGGGATATGATCCGGGTTCCACAGAGGTGAAAGGCAGGGAAAGAAACCACACAGCCAATCAGATCCCCACTTAATCTTATCCGTTCCCTGTCAAATGAGGGCGGAGTAACGGTCCTCTATTAAAGCAGACCCTCTATAAACAGGGGACAAGCATTCACCAAAAATACAAAATCTAAACAACTAATCTCCTGCAACTAATTTAATGTTCAAAAGATGAAGATAGGAATATGGTACTCGCACAGCATCAGCACGGCAGTAAGAATTACAACATCAAGGTTAAAGGTCACCTAGTAAGTACCTGGCTACATGCGGACTACACTGACAGCTAGCTCTACACACTACAAAATATATGATGTGTTACACAATTAAGACAAGTTACAACAATAACACTTGGTTCAATTCAATTCAAGAGTCCAAAAATACAATGTTTCTTTGATAAAATGATTAGGAAACCCAAGCATATTTACAGAGAGTTTCTATGACTTTCCCCTCCCAAATAATTAACATTGGGAAATATAAATTAGGGAGAATTACCCAGAAAAAAATATTGTTTGTTCTTTCTTGCTCAAGGAAAAGAACCAAAGGACTGGACACAAAGTTTTTAAAGAAAGTTGCATCAGAACATTGAGGGCGCCCTTGGAATTGTGCGGTCCTACTGCTACTATCTAAAGATTAAATTAAATGCTGGGAATTTATATTTGAACCGTCATCGTGTGACCCATCCTGTCTGCCACGCATACTATTGTGCATTGTTCATTGTTTCGTCATCGTCATCGATGGCGGCGTGATGCTGTCAATACACATGGTCTACACAATAGGCATTCGTCACTTGATCTTGCTAATTCAACCTTTGTCATTCTCATCCATCATGTATTTTTCGGCTTGTTGTAGGCTTATAATTTCTGACAGCAAAAACCCAAACCAATTACCACCCTCCCAAAATGTCCTTCCTATGCACCCGATTATGGATTACTGTTAATGGAATTTGGCTTCTTCATTCATTTAACTGATTGAGTTCAATTGTTTGAAATGACTGATGGATTGAGCATTACTGATACTTCCAGGAAACCATTAATCCACACCCCAGGGATACAAAAATGGAAAAGAAGAAAATCAAATAGAAAGATTTGGGAGATTCTGTGAACCAAGGACATAAAAATACAAGCCTAAACCAACAGACAATAATACCCACCACCTTGCAATCACAGTACATTCCATCAATGTGTAGCAATCCCTAAGCTCAATCATCAAGCATGCCCTCTGGTGCAAATTGATGTCAAATGACCTGGAACTAAATGGCTTATTCAATTATGCTCAATCCAGCCTCAAGCAAACTTGTCAAGGTCAGGTGATGGACCTCTTGCAACTCTTATCAAGTATAAATCATGACAATCAGTGGTAGTCTCATACTTTTCTTGAGTGATATTTTTCTTTAAGAGCAATAAAAATTTGTTTTCTTAGTTGTGATTTATGGCTTGTTCTCCACCCAATAACAAGCTTTTTGAGGTGTGCCTTTAAAGATTGCAAAGTACCTTATAATGCAAATGCTTGATTTTTTTGTTGTATTTAAGTTAAAATATCTACCTTGATTCTACTCATTAAGTTAGAAGTTTTTAAAATGTCAGCGCATCAAATTGTATCAAAGCTTTCCTTAAGATTTAAAAACAGTTGATAAAATGTGTATTTGATTGACTTTTAGGACCGTTCTCTTGAGCTTATGCAACTAGATGAACAGGCAGCAACATTGTAAATCAAAGACCCTTAATAATGACTTTAAAGCACAGAGTGCACTTTGAATCATGCGTGAACCCATGGGTATCAATACTTCCGATCTTCCAAACTGCTTTGTTTACTGAGATACCAATACATTGCACAGGAAATTGAGTGGTTACTGCTTTTAATCCACAAACCTCAGAAAAGATTCACAATAATCATGAAAAAACCTGACAAACAAACACCCAAATCCCACCCCACAACCCCAACATCTTAAAGTCTTTACAACTGTTTTTCCCCTACATTGCTTGCATTTTTAAAAAGTTTGCAAAGTTGTATTATCAAAGTTCCTTCATGTAAGTTTTTACTTTTAGCCTTTGCTTTTTAAAGGGGCATGTATATAGGCCTAGTTGGTTACCGTGACCGGCAAAATAATATGAAACTTAAACAAGTTCTTTTTGAAAAGTAGATGATAAAGCAAGGGGAGTCTGCATCTAGTAGGGGCAAGGGGATCAATGGTAAACTTTTAAAGAATAGGGGGTCATTGACAGAAAGATCAACACTATGACAACCACGATTGGTGTCATAACTTATACCTCTTTGGCTTTCCATCAAGGTAACTTTTTTAGGTTTGTATCAGCATATGGCAAGAAGAATGGGCACTAATTTTAAAGAACTGTTTGTTGTCTTGGGATCCAGTGGGTGGTGGTGGTGGAGTGGTGGGGTCCAGGGGCACATAATGGTTCACCTTTGACTAGACAGCAAATGTCTCTCATCACATTATTTCCTCTAAACAAACAATTTCGATGACATGTGTTTTCCAAATCATCCACAATAGAGTCCAAGGCGTATCTGTGTCAATGTGCTTGAATTGGCACAAATTGATGACAATGACTCCACCAGCTGGTGCAGCGAGCACAGAAAGTAATGTTTGTCATGACATGGTGGACTGTTTGTCATGACTTGGTGGACGTGCAGTAATTCACCACAGCACCCAACAAGTACTTTTCCATTACGAATTTGACCTTTAAAAAACTTACCACACAAAATAATTAGGATGACCTAAGTGGTTAAAATGTGACAAGAGATTTGATGTATATAGGCCTAGCTGGTTACCATGACTGGCAAATATGAAACTCTAGACACAGTACAGCTGTGCTGATCTTGGATAAAGACAGGGTTTTGTACTCTGGAAAGCCTAGTCTGGCTGGAACTTTTGCACAGTTTCCAAAAAGTAAGCTGAACATTTTTGAACACTCAAATTTTCATATTATATTTCAGGAGTCAATACGTTTTGATTGGAGTTTTCGTCTTCCGACTCATACAAGTAACTGGTAAATCTAAACTGTTACATTCCAGTTGTGGTTGAAGGTTGATGGGGAAGCCGTAGAAGGTTCTGGCACCATGCCCCAGAAAGTGTGGGGCAACTAGGGGAATTGCATACAGAGAATTGTGCAAATTAATATCTGGCAGGTATAGGTTCTGGCATTGTGCCTTTGATGATACAAGCATGAAATTTGGCACACAGAGTATGTCATGAGAAAGATATCCATGACTTTAGAGCCATCACAGATTTGTCCTTTGAAATAAAATATAGGCACAGCCACATAATAACAAATAATGTCAACTGAAAATGTTGATCCAATGGCCAGGCCCTATAACCAAATATCTCTCTCATGACATGCTCTGACCATGTGCCAAATTCAATGCTTATATCATCCAAAAGACAAACAGATATTTTCCCTCTATTCCCCACTAAATAGATAGACCAGGGTTTTGAAGAATTTCAAGTGACAACTTGATGAAGAGGACAATATGTCCTTGGTGATGCCCCCGCTGGGTAAGCTCTTTTCAGATTTCCATCAAACCTTCAAGGGTTCTCGTTTGAATGAATGTTGAAGGTTTGCCTTGCAATTAAGAACCAGGAGAATCTAAAACAGACCTTTATATTGTGTAATTTGTTGTGATTGAACCTTCTTTACATCAGGGAATGATTGAGTTAATAGAGGGGGCAGAATTGATTGAAGGGTGTGGGAAAAGCAGAGATAATCTAGTCTTGGTTTTGGAATGAGTTGCAAGGTTGCATGTGTTTGTGATTGGGGGAAAAATGCAACAGAAACACTTTTTAAGACTCCTCTCTGGATTCTCCATAGTCTTCGATCAAGAAGCCTGAGTTGCCCCTGTCTCACAAGCCATTGTCAAAAAAGGAATGTCATGGAATATGAACACCAGGAACACCTTGAACCAAGACTATGTCTCCCGTTGCTGCACTGACCATCTTAGCTTATTATTTAACGCTGCTTTTCCACAAACTTTAAAACACTTCAGAACTGACAAACTTTAAGAGCTGTCCTCTTTGTCCCAGCTGGAAGCTGACAGGGTGTATCTTAATGAAAACAATTCTTATTCCCCTCCCCTGATATTGACAGACACAGTAAGAAGCCCCCAGGCACTTCCAATTTTGTGCATTGCTAAGACTCTTGTCACATGAGGCAATTTACATGCAGGCAAGAAGCAACCAGTTCCAGGCAATCTTGGAAAAAAAACATTCACACTTTCATCTTGAGAATAAGGAATAAGTAAGACAGTGTTAGAAAAATAACTACTGTTCGACCATGGTTCTACCGAAGTGTTCCTTAAAGTGTGGTTGGTTGCCTCCAGGTTGCCTGTTCAAATGGCCCTGTGTGACATGGCCTTAACAGTTTTGCCTTTTCATTTGAGAATGTATTCCAGTGCACATGTATTTGATCAATCAACAAGCACTTTTAAGCTTCTATACCTGTCAAACAGAAATACCACTCTGGTTAACATAGTTCTGATTGAACTATGTCTTATGAAAGCAAAGAAAACAAAAAGTAACTCACTCAGGGCAAACTGCACGACTGTTGCTGATGTCAGATTCAAATGGGCCGTGCTCAACTCTCGTCTCCCAAGAGCGTTGCAGAAAACCATGGCGTTACCGTGTAGAACTGTACCGCATGTGTTGCTGATGTTGCCGCCATGCATTTCCGACCTGAAACAAGTATCAACATTTAACGCTACATTTCAAAAGTCACCTGATAATTATAGGCATATCTCCTGTTTTCTAAACAAGTGTTTTTTGTGTATCCAATGTGCTTATCCCCCCCACCAATTGATATCCCCCCACCCCCCATTTGGACTTTTGAGATGACAAATTACATGAGTGAAATGTTACATTTTATAAGCTTACATGTAAATGTGATAATTTCAATGTTTTTTCAAACATTTTCACATATACACGCAACCAATGTGTATATGTTTTTACATTCACATCAAATTATCTTTACAAAAAACAGTGAATGGCAGAACAAGAGCGCTAAGAAGGGGCTTATTTTATAAAAGTCAAATAGAAACTACAGTTTTAAATGGCCAGAATGCACCCCTTCTTTAAAAAATGGTGAACCCCCCTTGTGCCTTCCTACAACTTACAACTGCAATGTTACTCTACATATAGCTTCAGCGCTGGCCATGGGGATCAAGTATTATGCCTCCTCCATCCATAGCTATACTATGGAATAACCTATGGTGAACCTTCTTGCATGATGCAAATTCTTAAAAATTTGAATGCAGACTGGATTACCTTTCATCATCATTTATGTGAAATTACAGTGAAATGATGAAAGTTCAATGAATAAGTCTGTGTATCATTAGCTTGAAGTTTGAGAATGAAACACTTTATTGAGCAATTGTGTCAAGCCAGAATCAAAAACTGTCTCGATAGAAAATAAGTATAGCTAGTAAACTTGTGAGTACAACTATGTGTAAATCTCTTTTGGTAGGAATGCTGGCTTTGTAAAGAGCCTGTGTGGTCTGAATGCTTCTGACAGTGTACTCTGCTCGTCTTCAGGAGAATGTAGCAGAGCATACTGTTTGAAATGCAGAGAGGACGTCAGCTCTTTTCAAAGCCGACACTCCTCCCAAATGAGATTTACACATGGTTGTACCCGCAACCTATTTTCCACTAGATGTCTAGATAGTTTCGAATTGAAACATGACAAAAATTGACAAAAAAGGTTGAAACATGCAATCCAAAATATGTTGATTTGGCAACTCACCAGAGAGTGTAGTCCAGAGCCACTGAGGAATCAAAATCATCCCTCAATATCACCCCATCACTGTGTACAGAAGCTGTCAACAGAAAGCAAAATATTAGCGTGGGTACCAGGAAGGGAGGCAACACAACTCCTGCCTCCAACTGACATGGGTACCTCCTCCAAGCTAAAACATCAATCATGTTGCTTTATTCTTTAGGAATTTTTCCATCACAGTGGTTTGGATTGGCAATGTATTGTTTCCCAATCTGCTCCCCAATGTACAAACTGGGAAAAAAATCATCTGGACAAGCTAACCTGATAAAGGAGCATAAATCTTTTTGGTTGTTTGTTTTTGGGATGGTCACAATTGCGAACATGTTTATTTTCTCAAGACAGCAAAAGTGGGAAAGTACTGACTCAAATCCAATGATACTTTTTCCTCCGAGGCTGTAGCTGGTTAGGCTCAGTTTCTTGACATTTTGACCCACAGATATTGAAGACCTTTTAGTTTTAAGTATGAGAAAATCTTTTGGGTGAACCTGTTTTTTCTGGATAATTAGAAATGTTTAGGAATGTTCAACTCCCTGCAAAATGATCCTCAAAGTAACAATTATGCTCTTGAATATATGAATTGGAGTTCCGTACTAGATTTCCCATGACAGCATTTTTGAATTATGATGCTGAAGGAAGAAGAGAAGGCCTAACTAAAGACTTTGTTGTCTCCAGAAGGGTTTTCAGATTTGTTGACCAATGATACTTCATTTTGGAACAGTGTTCAGAATTAAGGCAAAATGTTCTCAACTATGCGATAAAAATGTGAGGCAAAGTAATACTGATTTATTGGCAAAATTCTACAGCAAGATACAATAAAAGTCAGATGTGAAAGTTTAAGGTGAACACAGTGTCTACTTGTTGAGACTTTTTCTAACTGTCATTGTATTTTCATCGAAAAACTCTGAATCCATCCGCATTCAGTGAGGAGACAGCGGGCACAACCGCATCTCTGACCCCAGCATTCAAGAATTGACACCAACCCTCAAAAATCTGAGAAACAATTCATGCATGAATCATTTCCCAGATTAAAATGTTTTGGAAAGAAAAACTATCAAAGCTATAATTACTTTAAAGGGAATCCTTTGTAAAAAATTAGTTGATACTTTCAATAGGTAGTAAGGTTTTATGGTCTTTAATTTGTTGGGTATTTACCAATCTATGACCCTATCTAAAAAGACTCTCCATATAAGCAGCAAAGATATAGTGATTCAATATTTAACACAAAATTTAATGTTCACACTAACCTAATTGGGGTCTGAAAGGAGGGGGAGTCGGCATCCCTCTCTCACATAGCTGCAAGGACAGGGCATCCTTCAAAACCACCTGCTGATTTAGAAATGCATTCACCCTACAAACAAAATGAATCAATGAAATATTTATTTAATTCCCCTCAAAATAAAAGGTTGTTGTGAGCTAAACTGTGAAATATGAGGGGACATTGCACCTTTCTGTAATGAACTGATGGTGGCCTGACCCATCTTCCTAGTGCACAACTCTCTATATGACAATTGCCAAATAATATTATCAGGGATAACTGCCTAGCACTGCGATGGCCCTACAGCCAACTATCTTTCTCATGACATACTGATTAAACACTGTCAGCGTCGAGGAATACAGTACCATTTGAAGGTCCAACTATTATTTGTAAGTTATTTTGATTGCCGCAATCAAAATATGTGCAAGAAACTACTGCCGAAACACATTTTTTTCTCCATTTTCACTAAAAGTTCAAACGCGATTGCCGAATTCTGATGACATTTCCATGTGTGGTTGTGTGGTGTGTTTATTAGAAACTATCGAGAATGTGAATTGTTTTACAACTCAATAAACAAGGAGGTACTGTCCTTTTGATAATATAAAGGATTATTACTCCGAAAACAAATTACATCATTATAGTTGATTCTTACATTATTGATAAACACGTCATGTTTGTTTTAAGTTTTTTGACCCAGACTGCAAACTTGACCAGACATTTAGAAAACAACCCATCAAGGCCCAGACACCCACCACGGTAATGCAAACAGGATGGTCGATTTCGATGGAAATCGCTCTCGTATTAAAGGGGGTAATACTTTCATTTTTTCACTTTAATTTAAAGTTCATGAAACATTTCTCGAGATGTTCTGTTTTTCAAGACAATATGGGTATTCTAAGTCTGTATGTTGTGGTGAATATTTCAAAGAACTGTTCATGAAAACTACACATTAGTATTAAAGTAGTGTTTCATAGTTGCTTATTCTTCAGAATATTATCGTAAAACTTCATAGACTCTGTGGTTCAACAATTATCACCTTTATTATAGAAAGTTGGAAACAGCTCAACTTGAACTCACCAATTATCACAATGACCTTCGTGATTATGGGGGGTGCAGAAACAGGTTAGTACAACCTGTCTTGCAGGTCGGTTATTTCCCATTAACAATCAAGAGGAAAGTTTTAAATTTTCGTTTGAAATTAATCTGATGATTAGTGTGTTTTGCACAAATTGAAACACAGAGCAATACAAGAGTCATGCTTGGTAATGCATGTGCTTTTCAGCAGACATCAAATCTTTTCAACTGGAGGTGATAGGGCCATGTCTCAATCAAGTGAACTCAGTATGTCTGATTTGGTTATAGCTGGCCTAAAGCCAATTCGCACATGGTCTCAGGTTGATACCTTCTCTTTAACATTGTTGTTTACCTGACGGACGCATTACCCACTTGAGAATGTGTGTGAAGTGCCTTAGTATCGGGCCACTTGACAGTGCATTAATGTTCTCCCATGTTGAGTGATTTTCAAAGCATCAGAGGCAATCATGGCAACAAAATAAACCAGTCTTTTCCCAGAATTACTGTCTGGGTAAAATGTGTAAGGAAACCACCATCTTGGTTTGAGGCAGTTTTAATATATTGGGTAGATAGGGTAACAAACAATGTTTGAGTCCGCTCACCCCTAAAAACACTCTCTAAGAATAATTGGTTGTTCTTTTCGTTTAATGTAAAAATACACAATAATAAGGATGAGTGAAAACATCTTTACTTTGTTGTGTAAAGGTATTCTACAGGATTGGTAGAGCTGGCAGTGTTCACGTTTTGTGTGATCAACCATACACATGAAAATTTCAAGCTTGTAAAAACTTTGGTTTAGTCCTTTGTGTGAGTCAAAAGCAAATGGTTACAAACGATGCGCATTTAAACAGTGAAGTTTTGTATCCTTAATACCTTTAACGCAGGATTAATCAAAGAGGCAGGAACCCTGATTTAACTTTAAACTAGCTCATATTCAGACAAAACAGAACCCCAACCCAACCCTTCTTCAAAGCACTCACATGAAGTTGATGCAACCGCTGCCCTCTTCTGGGGCGATCCAGTAGACAAACGCATGGTTCTGGGGTACCGGTAGCATCTGCTGATGAACCATGGAGCATGTATACTCCACCCCAGGGATGGGGGCACCAGCATCTGATGTACTCACTGCATTTCCAACAGGAGGGCCAGCCCCAGATGTTGAGGTTCGGGATGTGAAGAGTCCAGTGACTGACAGGAAATTGAAGTCCGAGGTTGCTTCAAGGCTCACTGAAATAAACCGAAGAAAGAGAACCACTTCACTATACAAATAACATCAATACCTGTGAACATGCAAATAGCACTTTATAAAGGTATTATACAGGATTGGTACAGCTGACAGTGTTCATGTTTTATGTGATCAACCTGTTAAAATTTGGGCTTAATCCATAGTGTAAGTCAAGAGAAAATAGTGAAAAACCATGCATAACTTTCAGCATGTCGGCCCTTGTAGACATTGTCTTTAAATTTGGTAAGTTAACTACCAAAATCAGCTGTTGCTTTTTTATTTTCTAGGTTTCCAGATAAAGTTTTCTCAAATACAACTTACTGTCAAATGGAAATATTTTACAGAAAGTATTGTTCTAGTACCGGTATGAACTTCACGATCAGCAAACTTTCAGACTAAATTTTTTAAATGTTGTTCTTTATTCTTCCTGTATAATACATTTAAGCTCAATTGGTCTTCCGCCAAGATAAAATAGCATGACACTGACAGAGAAAAAAAACTTGCATGTTTTCAAATTTTAAATCATAGATTTTCACACTCGAAGAAATCAAAACTAATTGTTTTACTCGATTTTCAAAAATAATGTTATTTCCAGCAAACTTATATTTCAAGAAAGTCTTCAACCACATCTTTTTACCAATGTGAGTCAAGTGCAAATCTGTGAACAATAATATATACATTTTTACACTCTTCACCAAAGTTGTGCACACGAAAAGATATTTTTAGAAAACCTTTTTAAAAACCAATTGCTGCTTTGAATCGAGCTACATCGAGGACTTTTAAGCCGCTTAAAAGCAAGCCATGTGTGTACGAAAATCACTATAACAACAATTGGGACCTATACGTTTATAAACTTAATACTAAGTATATTTATTAAGTTTATAAACAGTAAGCTTTTGGGGATTATAAATCGTTCTTTATGCCGGTTCATGACCAGCCATGCATAATACCTTTAAGCTATTACATTTCTATCTTGAAGCGAAGGTCGCACCACAGATTTACGGATGTAAAAGGTTATCAATAAATTCCAGAATTAGCTCCCACTAAATTATCAATGGTGGTTGTTTTACACACCACTGACCATGAAGGAAGGATCTTTTTCCTTCCTCTATGTTGCTTCATAACAATAGGTTACATTCGAGCATTGTTTGCTATGCTGGCCCTGAAAGTGGCATAAAGTACAATAATACAATAATAGTGGATAGGCGTGTAAGAATGGCGTAAATCTTGACGGCGTTAATCAAAATAATAAAACTTCACAACTTTCAATGAGATACCATTAAGAGTGCCAAGATTACGTGTGTAAAAATCTGGGCCTTTTAAACTGATAAATTTTGTTCCCATACAACCATAATAATCTATCACTGGAAGTGCTCAGGCATAAAAGCCAAATAGGCCTACCGAAATGTAACTTCCTTTTTGCAAACATTGTCTTGCATTAATTGTGTTAGACGGTAAAGTCATGGTCACAGAGATTGGCGTTATTTTAATGTTTCTTTATACAAACAATACTCTCTACTGCACGGTTCAAACACTGAGGTGGTTCAAATAAACATGTCAGTCGTCAATAAAACCGAATCAGCATAAATCTTCACATATCTTAAGATATTGTTTCATGACAGCTACCGGCTAATACAAGAATCGCTTTCCACATACACTGAGTAAAATTTCAGAGCAAACTGTATCTGGTTTCTATCAAGGTGCACTTTATTTATTGCAGGTATGCTGTTTTGACAAATTGTTGCCAACCTCTCCGAGGTAAATCAAACCGTCGACGTCTAAAATGAGCATCCAGTCGTGAATCTTTCTCCTTGCGAAGAAACCTTACGAGGGTCCAGTTTTTCTTTACCACAGGTGCACAGTTGTGTGCGTGAACTTTCTTGACCGTAACAATAACATCATATTGTAAATTTTAATTGTTTACAGCAAACCATTCTCTCAGCAAAAGGAATGTGATCATTTGCATTCAGTACAAAGAGCCAGAAGAAACACATTTACATTTAGTGTCCGATTTCGTTTTGTTCGTGCTTTCTTCTTCCAAGTTGTCTTTTAAAATATATATACAAGTTGTGGTTTAAACAAATGTCGATGAGGTTCCAATGGATGTGGGTTCGAATTTACAACACGTGCAAAAAGTTGTTCTGCACTAGCAACAGATAATACAATCAGTGGAATCATTTGAACGTTTTTTATCAATAATTCATGTTAAATGTTAGCGATTGTTGAAGGGATCCGAGGAAAAGGGCTTCCGCAAAATGGTGTCGATCGTGGCATGGTATAATTCGTAAAATGTAATTAAACTCAAATTACATTTCCGTTTTACTGATTATAATCACAATCGGTGGCGTAACCATAACCAGGGAATGTGCAAAGGTGCGGAAGAACACGTTCCTTCATTGCACCCCCCCCCCCCTTCCAATGGAAAAAAGTTCCAGTAACTCCCCTGACCACACTGTTATTCTTGGCATATTAAAATATCTTTCCATACGGCCTACCTTGATACCAAGTCCCAGGAATGTAATATTCTGGATCTCCCTGGATATTAATGGACAGCGCAACTTCTCCCCTCTCATCAGCGAGGTCCGTTTCGGCTCCATGGAACCGGCACGGGTAGCTGAACCTGTACATTGAAGGCTGAGCCGACCCAACACGCAGACAACTACAACATATAAGCAGCAAGACGCCGAGGAAGTTGATGCCGAGCATGGCTGATTGATGTAGAAACTTGACTCTTGAAGAGTCCCCACTGAGGGAAAAACTTTCACACTGCTAGAGCTTGACTCCTGGCCGTATGCTTAGGACTTAGGACCACTACAGAATGAAATGGCAGACTTCAAAGATCACACAGTCCTCCGACAATCCATTGTGCATAAAGTTGTGAACACAAATCTTGTTTTTCTACGGCTTACCGGCTCACTGAACCAAGAGATTTCTCACAAATAGTCTCCACCACGTTAGGATTTAAAAACACTTAATTTCCCACACAAAAAAGTGAGAGATAACAAGCACATTCCGTCGGCTTCCTCTGATGGTCTGAATTGACTTGTATGGGGATAGACTTCTGAAGTTATAATCAGCACCGACCGCGCTTCACCTCACATCTGAACGCAATGTGATTGACTCAGTTTAGCGGTGTCCAACTGCCGATGGTTGCGGACTATACAGTAGGTTCTCCAAATCATTACACACATGATTTATGCATCACTTGGGGCGGTATAAACACCGTCTCTTCAAGGGAAGACTTTTGAGTGCCCCTGGCCCATATTTGACACCTCTTGATCGGATTCCTGATGACATGTGGCATGTTGATTAGCTGCAGGGGAGCTATCACTAATGCCCGACAGTTGTAATCTTACAAAATAATATGATTAACTCAGCCTAGACGTTAACGGAAGCCTTCCCTAGATCGGGAGCAAATTTCATATCTGCTCTCAATTTTGTTATTTAAAATGCTGCAAAATGACAAATATAAAAAAGCTCAACAAATGGCCGTCGAACATCCGAAGAACCAATCCCGTAAGTTGCGGAATTCCAGTACAAGCCAACAGTTCCGACAAAATGAGCAAATAAACTGAATGCGAACATACAAAATTAATAAATAACTTTAAATTTATGTTTATATTTAGTGTAATATTATTTCAAATCAATTAACAAACACTGCAAAGAAGACAAATTGTTTGTGAAATAACAACGAATCAATTGAACTGTTTCTTGGTATTTCTGCCAGGACCATATAGATAAAGACGTAGCAAAAGTCCTCATCCCCCGTGCGTTGACTAACATGCCCGCACCTTCCATTATAGCATAAAAAAACAAACCCTCAAGAACTGATTGGGCCAAGTTTCATTTCGAAATGTCACTCATTATTTTATACCAATACATGTTTACCACTAGTCTTCCAGTGAAATATTTCCGTCAGTGGGGGAACAAAAAGTCTATTATAAAAGTTTGGGACCAGTGATGACCACCCATCACAGTTGCTTAGGCCTCTTTTGTTTGCCGCAATCAAACTACCCATAGGCTAAAGAAAACGACCATAGGCCTACACAGATGAACACTTTAGAAGTTTGTGAAAGTAAACAGAATCCCTGACAAAAGATTACTCCAGAGGTTAGGCTACACCTACATCAAAAGTGACTATATATAGGCCGACTCCACAACGATATCGTTCACAGGTTCTAGGCAGGCCAAGTGCGTAAATTGAAAAGTAGAGACTGAGATTGAAATTTACTCTACCCCCCCCCCCCAACCATCAGTACCTTTAAAATCGCTGACGAGGAATATTTCGCTTAGACGGTTTTACCGACCACGCCCCCATTCCTAATTGGCAGTTAACCGGAATGCAGAGTTTCGTCATCCCGAGCACCGAGTTAAATGCCAACAGTTATGAATTTCAGTTTGTCTTTTCTGGGATGCCGGTAGTTTTTTCCAAGCGGTGTCACGAAGGCCAACAAACCAACGACTAGTGGCGTAAATAGAGGGCCGGGCAGGGGAGGGGACGGGGGGGGGGGACCTTTGCCCCCACTTTTTCTCGATGCTCAACACCCCAAATGAGATCGAGGGAAATACACACCAAAATGCACATTAAATAACCCCCTCCAAATAACGTATTTACCCTTGCTTGTCCCATCCCAAATGAAAATGTATGTTTCTTAACGCTACAACTGTACCCTAGAGATTTTAATCCGACAGCACCGACTAGATCCGCCGACAGTCAACTGTAAACAGACTATCCTTGAAAGCTTAAAGAGAATTAGCGTGACGTCTTGTAAGTCGGTGACGTAGTGAATGATAATATTAAACTCCCAATGCTTAATGCCAAATATTCAAAAATACTAAACTTCAGATTTTGTTTTCTTCAATTTTTGGCTGGTCAGCCGTTTGGAATGTTTGCTAAATACCCCAGAAACAAGAGTGTGTTTTCCCAAAACCGACTTGCTGCCGGTTTTCATGAGCGCTCCTCCAATTCCCAAGCTAAATAGGACAAACTTTAAAGCCTAAATTTATCAAAATCTCCTCACAAGTTGAAACACAGAACCCCCAGGTTGTGATAGACTTTTATAATAAAACAATCTACTATTGCATGACCCCAAAACCGTGACAATTAAATGATTTTGTGGGTTTACACATCATGATAATCAGCTTGGCGCATGAATTGTTGCCTTTTTTGGGGGGTGGTGCACCCTATAACTGAAGATTCCCAACACAGTGCGCCCCCTACCATTTACATCGGCAAAGCCATTTCCCCAAATGCCAAAATGAGCTTGCAACACTGATACTGTCCCTTGCAAGTAGGTCATCCTCTATTAGCTGCAATGTCCACTAATTACTGTCACTTTTTCTCAACAATCTCTTCAATTTATCTTCTACATTTTGTCAGGCATATTCGGTTTCATCTTCTTTTTTTAGTGTCACCTTAACCAACAAACAAACAAACAAAAAACAAACACTCCCAAGGATTAAAATGCTCAGCAATAGAATTTTCCCTGATTTCATACATAGGGAAGTAGGAGGTCAACCTTTTCGAGTCAACATTTTTGAACCTCTTTTTATCTCTTTCAATTTTAGATTTTGAAGATGTATCACTGTAGCAAATGCATTGCCACTGTGCACCTTTCGCAAGGAGTTCATCCCCTGCTGTTCAACTCAGTCTTTGTGAAACAGTTTAATGAAATCAGAATTGCCTAATTTACACCTCTTATGCACACTACACAGAAACGTCTCAACTGAAGACAATTGTTGTGGTGTTGTAAGTTTGTCAGTTTTCAAAAAGTTTTGACACCCAATGCAGTGAAATGCACAAAGTAAAATTATCATGAGCACATATCAGCTACCTGCTAAAAATCTTTTATACAGAAAGCTGATCTGTGCTCATCAGGGGTGGCGGATCCAGGATTTTTTTAAACCGGGGGGCACAACCATCAGAAGTTTGTAGTAGGGGGAGGGGGCTCTAAAAAAAAAAAAAAAAAAAAATTCATTTCATTTATTAAAATTCTGGTTGTGAAGCCAAGGACTCTCAGAAAAAAGCGAACTTAATCACTATACTAGCCAAGAACACAATGAAGAAAGTTTCAGTTTTAGATGTGGGAGGAAAACCCCAGATAATTATTCTAGGAAAAACCCACGCAATCAGGCAGGGACTGAAAACCCAATCCACATAGTGCCCCCAGTGGGATTTAAACCGGGGTCCCCAGAGGTGGAAGGCAATGAAAGAAACAACTACGCCAACCTGACCACCCAAAAGATTACAGCCCCTGGTGGGGTCCAGGGGGTGAAGCCCCCCCCCCCCCCCCCCCGGGTCCAGAGGGCGAAGCCCCCGTAAGCTCTCAGCTTTCGGCGTTTTGAGGGGTGAAAAAATCAAGCCTCTGTTTGCCTAAAACAGAGAAATAGAGACATTTTTTAAGCACTTCTGATCCATATCAATCTTCTAATTTTACTCGAACAAAAAATGTATATGGCATAGGATGAAAAAGAAATCCATTCTGCCGCTGGGAAAAAAAACTACACCACACACACTTGTGGCTATTTTTTAAACAGGCTGAAGTAAAAGGAAGACAACATTTTTAAATTATTTTGTTTTATTTTATTTCATACCCAGGTTTCACAATTTGTTTTACTTGTACATGTGTACTAAGAGTATTATAGATTGCAAACTTTTAAAACATTTTTTACATCACGAAACTAGTAAAACAACGGTTTTGGGGGGCTGATATGAAAACTGCAGTTAGGCTTGACATTGGCGGCGCCAGAACTAGGGTAAAATATTATGGGGGCACAAAGGGTGCACCATTTTTCCTAGGGGGCACTTCTCTGGTCAATTAAAACTGTAGCTTCCGAATCTTCTCTTGTACGCAATCTGTTTTCCAGCGCTCTTGTTATGCCTGTATGGGTTTCGAGGCATTGCATGGTGAGGCATTAATTCTGTATGCAGTAACACCATGTGTAAATCTACTTAACTGTGTAGATTCTGATCTTTGAGAACTTGTTTTTGTTCTAATGCCACAGAGATTTCGGAATTCGAGAGATTACTTAGTTCTGAAAAGAACTGTGCTGTAGTATCAACTACTACCTGGGCTGAAAACACATATAGGAAACTGGCTGGGACTACTACATGTACTTTTGCTTATATTGGATCGAGTGCGCATGTTCAGTCATAAGCAATGTATCTTCTGCGCGGGCCGGGTTGTGTGAAAGAACGGTCTATTGAACGCATGAAGTCGCTGCAGCACCTGTAACCAGTGTGCTGTTAAAAAGTCTTTGATTTACATCCACCACTGATACGATCACACCGATGAGCCGACCGCGACGGCAGAGCACCCATTAAATTCAGACCATGTACAGAGAAGTCGTCGATCGTGATGGATGGTCTCACTGCCGAATGTTGACTTAATTTCTTAAAAACCATCAACTTGGAGCACAACAAATGATCGCGAGTACAACTTCATGCCTGATGTTGCATCTTAGACATAATGAGAAGCCAGTTGGCGGTTTAAAAGCTATTTTTAATTTTGTTTGGGTCATTTCGGGGTATTTTCTGTGGCTTGGTCATGTGGTGCTGGAAAAATTGAGGCCTCCCAACGTTATGTACAATGGTTTGCCGTGGTGCTAGTACGACCAAAGATGAAAATGGATAAGTTTTCAAAACATTGAAAAAAAGTACAGTGCCCCAGTAGTGGGTCTACGTTTAATAAAATAGGCCCAAAATTGTCTGCCTGCAAATGGACAAGTTTTAAAAACATTTTTACATTATCACATGAAAGCTCATAAAATGTAACATTTCACTTTGGTTGAGTTATAATCAAAGAGGACTGTCGACAGTGACAGATGGTGTTTATTATTAGTTATATATTAGTCAATGTATCTCCAGATACATGTCAATAAAGTTATAGAGCCCCAAAAAGGGTTTAAAATTATCAAAACACTGGCCTAGTACCAGTCATAAACCTTGCCTCACACTAGCAAATACACACAATACGAATCACGAGGCGCCAGACTAATCTTAGTTGCGTCGCGGTGGGTTGTCAAACTCAACCCACGGAGCAAGACAGAAAAGTGGAATTCCTGAAGGTGTTTGAGGCTACTTTCTTTTCTATTATAAATATTTTGTAACATTATTGTATTTCTTATTACTCACGAGATTATTTTGCCAAAAACAGCCAAATGAGGAGAGTTTTGATGGTGAACTCTTGCCGTAAGTTCAACCCGTCGTCAATCCAAATTGATTCAGTACATGCATCCAGTTAATGTAGTGACTTTCGCATACTTTTTTTGCACGCGTATGCGTCGCTGTGATCCGTTTGAGAAACTCGTCCAATCCAGAACCACTTTACGCAGCAGTAAAGGGACAAATTCCAAATAATGCTTCGATTGTCATTTGGGCAAAAAGTTGAAAAATCACAATTCGTGTAACTTTGTCGTCTGTATTTTAGCTCAGAAAAAGTCTCCAAAATCATCATTCCTGTGATGGGAAAAACTGCCATCAAGTGGATTGTGTTAGTTAGTGTTTCAGAAGTAGTCCCTGAAACTTTCAAAACAATTGCATATGGGGGACTTTTTCGTCCATGAGCCCACTGACTAAAGTAAAAAGGGTCGACGCTGAAAAGAAGGACATCACTCGCATTCGCAACTCAGCAGTGCACTGGAGATCAGGAATGTTCGTCATCCAATCGACAGAGTAGTCAATACAGTCTTTGAAAATGGTTTCATTTTACTAACTGTGGACAAGAATGGTAACTCACAAAATTAAAGGACCCCAATGGAAATAAGCCTAAGGTATTGGCTTTTGGGGGCTATCCTCGGTGTGCAGTGTTTTTCTTCCTTGTTTTCTATTTTGGTTCATTTCATTTCATTTTACGACCTCTTGGTACTGTGTGTATATTTTTGCTATGTTCTTGCTGTTTTTAATCCGAATAAATTCAAATCAATACATAACTTATTTGATAATAGTCTTTCATGGAAGTATTTATATATATTTGAATTGTATAAACTCATTTGTTAAGTTCTAAATGAAATATCTTTAAAGAAGAAATGCTAAATCAACACTTTATCAGAACAAAGTCGGAACACAAAAATGGTACTAACACAAAATATTTATAATATTTTTACAAAATAAAAGTTAGTTTGACAGTTTTGTTTAGTCAAAAAAGGGTAGGGTCATTGTTTGGCTTTTGTCAACTAATAGGTCTAATGCTTATAGTCAAAATCATAAAGAAAGATAAAATAAAAGACACGTGAAAGTTTCAACTGAATACAGTGTCTACTTGCTGAGAAAAATAGAAAAAAAACTGTAACTGTATTTTCACAAGAACATTGAATCTATCCACCTTTAGCGAGGTGATGGCGTACCAGCCACAGAACTCACAAACAGACACCAAACCTCAGAATTCTGAGAAACGATTCATGCATGAATCGTTCAAGATTCAAATGTTTTTATTTATTTCCACTCAACGCGGGCAATTTACACAAAATAATTTCGCAAGACGCTTACTACCACTACCATCTTTTTAAGAAGTAGCTTTAGGATAGTTATAAATGATACACATTTTTTTGAGGCCATTACCAAAGCATGACCCTCCTTCTAGCTCACCTCAGAAAAACTCTCTGTATATGGAAATCATCATTGAGCCAGTTAGCCCATAAAATATAATTCTATACTCGAACAAGACAATTCATAATGCGTCAATATACATAAGCAAGTCAGCCCATTCTCAACTCAAACATAACAACTATTGTGGTGTGTCACAAGGTCCACCACGATTGGAACCATGTGAGGCCGATACAGCTATTAGGCAGACCCAAGCGAACGAATGCAACCACAAAAGAAACAAGAACGCAATGAGATAATATTCAAAACAATACCAAACTATTTAATTACAACCAATACGATTGATCCTAATGAACATAACATCAAGTAACTTTAATACAATGAAAGTTCCCATCTTAAAACTAAACCTCTTGATCCCGGCTGAACGTATCTGTGGGCGAAGGCTCTATGGCTTGCTCAAAGCGCGGGTACCCTGGTAGCGGCAATGCAGCTCACGGTGGATGATGTCGGGTCATCCGGGTCTGCGTCTACTTCCTGACTCAGCATCGAAATGTCCCACCACACTCACGCCCAAACCCCAAAAGCCCTGAAAATTAAGTTACAACTTCATAATTCTCTATCCTGTATTACCGTGTTAATGCAAACTCTCGCAATGTAAAATTGGCAATTTGCTATTTCCACTTTTGCTTTACCACGACTCATCTTTAATTTACTGTTACCAATATCCTCCCAAAGTCTCTGCAGTTTTATAAATGCACAGATATACAATCGATCATTCCTCCATACTAAGTCTAACACATGCCTTATGTCATTTGGTGACTTTAAGTTAGCAAATTTGCTCGCTACAAAAATATATATTTAACACACAATGAATATTTAAACTTACAGAAAAAGTCTGGTAGCAGCTCTGTCCCCGGTCTCAGCAATCTCACAATTTCCCGGATGTCCTCCAACATCGATTCAGCGAATCGGTTTACCATAAGGCTGATCAGGCCGGCATCATCAGCGGAGCTCAGATCCGTGGTTCATCGATGGGGTCTCGGGCAGGGCCTCAGTACCCAACATCTTTGAGCCGGCGGGCACGCTACCAAGTACCATATAACTCATTACACTACATTTTATACTACCCAAAATACTGAATATTCATTTTATCGAAAACCCATGAATAAATTTGATTGATCACAATCGATTCCAACCTATGATGTGCAGTTTAGTCATGCGGGCATGAACTTTGCATGTCTTGACCAAATAAGGAAATTTACCCTGAAATGTTAGATATCCGGAACGGGGTATGGATTGCGCCTCCTTTTAAAAAGTATGGATCCCCAGAACGGTCATGATTTGTTTACAAATAAATACCATCATAAGAACCATATCAATATATTTACAATAAACAACTAGATTAGTTTAAAGTTCGTGACATGGTGATTAAAAGCTACTCAGAGGTTAGTGTTTCGTACTAATGAAGCAAACAATCCATCTTCTTTTTCCATGAGTTCATTGGGCATTCCATACTCTGCTACTTTGCCATTTTCCAGAACCAGAACCTTGTCTGAGTTCATTATGGTTGCAATCCGATGCTGCAAAAAGAGAAAGACACACCAATCAAATCAAATCTAATGGATCTAACATTATCTTCCTCATCAACACATAGTGGTAAAAACAACAAGTCTTCACAGAGTCTGAATTAAAAAAAGAAGTCAGTTTATGACCAATTCCTTGACACATTGCAGCATGCTTTTAGGCATATTTGGGATTATAGATCTGACTCATAAAAGTAGCTCAAACTTGAGATTTAAGGTTTTTCATGGTAGAGTTATGGTGGATAGTTCTTCTTTCATGTACACCATTCTCTTCTTAAAAGAAAACTTTCTCAAGTTGTATCATAAACTTGGGTGTGATCCCTGGCTCTACGGCAGTTACAGGTTGAATGGCTTCTGACTGAAACCCCCGAACAAAGATATTGACAAAAGAGGGAGACCACAAATTAGGGTTAGATAGCAGTGGGTAGAACGTTGACATGTTAATCCAGAGGTTGCAGGTCCAAGTCCCGCTCTAGGCAAATTTTTTTTATTCAAACTCAATTTAAAACAAAAGAATTGGCTGGCCTCAGAAAAGAACCAGTTGGTTTGTTCTCTAGCTCTTTTTGAAGTCAACACTTTGAAGAGATTAATCACAAAAGAATTATTTTCTAAAAGTGATGCTACGGCAATGACGATAAAGTGTAATTGTTGTTATCGGTTTGTGCAATGATAAATGTCAACAGTTGACTCACAGCAATAGTCAGTACAGTGCAATCAGCAAAGGCATTCGACACAACACGCTGAAGAATCTTATCCTGTTTTAACGGAACAAAAAATAAAATGAGTGAATTAAAATTAAAAGCCAGGGAACATGAGCCATGAAGTTGAATTACATTTCAGATACCAGCTACCTTTCCCACCAATTATCCAGGTGTCAGAAATTCTAGGAACAGAATAACACAGAAACACAGTTTATTTTTATGGTAGTGAGAACACACTCTAATAACATCTGGGTAATTATTGACCCTGATCCAGGGGCCAACTTCATAAAGCTGTTAAGCAGAAAATACTTCTTAGGTAATATCTTTGCCAAGCAAAAAAGGAGTGGTGCACCAGTGGCAAGAATGTAAACTTTATGGCATTTTGGCTGGTAAACTGTTTCTTCTAAGCAAGATTTGTCTGTGCTAAGCAAATTGTTGTGCTTACAGGCTTTATGAAACTGGGCCCAGGTCTTGTGAGGTCTGACCATTTCGACCAGGAATCTGTGTCAAAATGACCCACAAAAGGAGCAATGTACAGAATCTGAGAATAAAATTCCCTTAAAAAAAAAAAAAAACGTTTCGGGTCAGCCTTACCCATGTGGGGGTCAGGCCCCCTGGGGACCATAATCCAGGTCCTGACCTGGAGTTTTCAGAGTGTACTAATACATGCAACTCAATCAGAAAAAGTTATGAATGGTATTGGATCTTTTCTTAATTTTCCTTTGAAATTGTTTGAGATTAGAAATTAACAACACATTAGACGCTGACTTACTGGTCATGTCATTCTCAACATCATTGTGAAATAAATTTTACAACCAAGGACGTTACTTTCTGGCAACATCACTTGTAGATTTAAAAAGACATCTTACCGTCTCCAGGTCGATTGAGGCAGTGGCTTCGTCCATGATGAGGATACGAGACTTCCTCAGGAAGGCACGTGCCAGACAGAATAACTGCCGCTGACCAACGCTAAAATTCTCACCACCTTCGGTTACCAGAGCATCTTGGGGGAGTAACATCATGATATCATAATCAAAACTATTGTATTTGTGCTCATATCTTTATATCTTTATTTTCCCCCCAAAAAGAAGAGGAAATCTTTCAAAATGAAGGGTGAAATGAAATGTACTGGCATCATTGAAAATATGGCTGACAAATTGGCAAAATTTCGGCGTGACAGTCTTATAACAATGGTCATTGGTCATCAACAATTATAAAATATAAATTCAAACATTGGGCGTACAAAGTAAACACACATAACTTCATGTTAACGTTGGTGTTTCTTTAAGATTGTAGTTCTGTGACAAGCACATGCAGATCAATTTCAACATTTCTAATAACACAAGTTCATTAATTATCCATAGTTAGCATAAACTTTCTAACAGTAACATACCTAGTCCTTTGTGAAACGAGGACACAGTATCTTTGAGTTGAGCAATCTCTAACACTTGCCAAAGGGCCTCGTCCGTTTCAATTTCACCACATGGGTCCAAGTTATGCCTATTATTTAGTGAAAAAGAAACCAAAAACCAAAGTGTTACAAATTTCTAGACTTGTGACGTACATGAACACTGTTATTAATTTGCAACAATGCGATGGAGTATTGTTCTATCATTAGCAGCATTTTCAAAAGATATCTTGAGACCTTGCATCATTTGCATGTCATGTACACTGTTCAAACATTACTTATAGAATATACAGTATTTTCCTCTCAAATTCATTGTGTGTGTAAAACCATTCATTTGGCTGCTCGCATTTTAGATACAGACTGCATGAATGATCTTCGCTGATTTTTTGGTTTCTGTTTACCTTAATGTTCCTGCAAACAGAACAGGATCCTGCGGGATAATGCTAATCTTACTCCTCAGAGAAGTCAAGGGAACAGACTTTATGTCCACCCCATCGATTATGATGCGACCTGAAACATTTAATTGAATAATCAAATTCAATAAATTTAATACATTGCATCATAATCGAATCATAGTTGACCCCCTTGTAGCATGTAGGGGTACAAAGTGCATTCTCAGAGTTCTTGGACCTGACGCAACTTCATGATCTACGTAATTTCTTTAAAAAGTTATCAGGTCATTTTCTCTGCAAACTTTCTCTATTTGTGGGAGGCATGGCTACGACCATGCTCCTAAAGTTTGTCATCTGGGTGGGATAATGTTAAACAAAGCCCACACTGAGTATCTCTTGAATATTATCAAAATTCAGGGATGAACTAAACATTTTGCCTACAAAAATGCACAGAACTTTAAATGTAACCTCATTGAATGGTTTTGGATGTTGACAAATAACGCACTGCAAGGGTCTCAACTACAAACCGTAAGTATCGTTTAGTTTAAACTGCCACACCTACCTTTAAAAACATCTAGAACACGGAGTAAGGCGAGACTAAGTGAAGACTTCCCAGCTCCTGTCCGTCCACAAATTCCAACCTGATGGGACAAAAACGAACCAAGAAACATTCATACCTGGCTAAATAACAAGATTAAGCTCACAGAATAAAGTTGCTTAACAAAATGCCATAGTGCACACACCGTCCATGACTGGTATTCTTTGTATTTATTTATTCAACTTTTGCTCAGCAGAAAACTACAAAAGCATGATTTCTGCCGAAGCTCAATAAGCATTTTTGAGATATGGTGGACACTAGGAGTAAACTGATTTTGGCGTGATTTTGGCGTATACGGACAAATTTTCTCAACTTTAATTTAGTATTGTGTCCACAATACCTCAAAATGGCTTATGAAATTGGGCCCTAGTGTGAGCTTGATCTTTTAAATTTAAGATAAATTTAAGTTGAGTCAGTTGAATATTTTCCTATGGGTTAAAAAATTAAGTCTCACTGGGCCATCCCATTGATGGTTTTGATAGAAATGCTATGTACATGTACGTAAGAAAATAAAAAATATCATAAATTTGTTTTACCTTTTGTCTTGCTCCTATTTCTACTGACACGTCACGTAGAACAGGATCAATTCCATGGCAGTACCGCGCCGATACGTTTTCAAGGGTCACTGTTCCATAGATTGGCCAGTCCTCCCTTGGTTCGATGCCTACCGTAATCAAACATTTTTTCTCCTTTATGAATCTACATTTTCTGCTATGCATTTTTACAATGTTTCTTTTCTTTTTAAAACTCACCAGTACAGTAAAAAAACGTGCCTGCAATACTCATGTTTTTATTTGATTTGACAAGTGGAATACAAAAAAAAAAACATACACAAAATTGGCAAAATAGCACCTTTATTTTAAATAACACGTGACTGCCTTTGGATGAAATTGCATGTTTGGTGTTCATTACTAGTGGATTGGAAATAATTTGGTATGCCAAAATGCAAAAATATAACATTATACCTTTGAACTCCATTAGCAAAAAGCAGTAAGTTTTACGGCAAAAAATGTACATTTCTTAACTCTGGTTTATTTGTTGTAACGTTTACCTTCATACGATTCAGTTTCAACTTGTGAGTAGTGCTTGACTCGTTCCACTGCATTCATTTGTATTTCAAAATCTGCTGATGAGCGCACATACAGATTAACCTGACCACAGATCTGAAAACAAAATGTACCTTCATGTTCAATTTACACAAAACTGATATCCTTCTTTTACAAATTTGTTTTATTACACTCTAAAAAAATTATATACCCCAGGAGACCTGACCCAGAAACTGGTTAGAAAAAGGGATTGGACCCGGATTCTCAAACAGTTTGACAGCTTTGGGTCAGTTGACACAAAAGCACCACGGCAGCTCGGGCTGTATACTCCCCAGGGAGCTGAGAAAAATTAAAGGAATATTATTGGCCCAATGACCAGGGCACTAATGTAAAGCGTAGTGATACTTTATTATAAAGTGCGCTATATAAGAAATAGTTATTATTATTATTATTACTGATAAAGAAATTGGTGAGGCCCTCTGTGACCGGAACCCGGTTCAATTCTGCCCTGGGAGTTTTTTAGAGTGATTTGTTTTTTTTTATACAAAGCTTTGCTACTTCTCGATGAAAAAGGCTGATAATGTTGATTTGGAACTTTTAATCTGTGACCTACCTGTATGGTGTATGAGACTAGTAATCCCACGAGACTGGGATCTAGGCCTGCAGTTAATGCGCTAATCAGCGTCGTCATAGCAACTACAAACACTGTCACTGAAGCGATGAAATCCTATTATAAACAAAAAATTCAGTAGAGTCATTGTGTTATGGAAAAAAACAATATACAAAACACATGTAAGTGTCGTTTAAGTTCATCAATTCATCATTACAAAGACACTATTTGAAAAAATTTAAATAAATATTTTAGTTTTCGACAAATGTTATCACCTACCACTCTAATAGCGAGCCATCGATTCACTGCAAGTAAGTACAACGAGGCAATGAGATTTGTGTTGATCCTCTCGATAATGGTATTGTAGAATCGTTGACTTTGCCTAGAAAAAATTAAAGATTCTAAGAATTGTAGATAATTGAAATAACAAGATCATTATAAACTGTAAATCTGAATCAAAAATGAATAAACAACTTTCAGAGCATAATTCTTACTATTTTTATGAGTTTATGAGTACACCTGCTCAGAACCCTTGCCCCCTCTTGCCCCCCCCCCAATGAGATAGAAACAAAAATCACAAATAAATGGTTCGATACATCAAATAGCCCCCCAAAATTATGTATTTGCCCCTTACTTTCCCCCACCCCAATGAAAATATATGGTTAGGCCCCTGCACTTTAAGCCAAATATCAAGAGATATGCCCAAAGCAACATAGCGCATGAAGTTACATAGGTTTGCATGTTGTATTCACACGTATCGATTCCCCTTTGATGACTGACGGCATGTTCCCATATCTACGTCACAAATTTGTCCCGGGCCTGGGTTCCACCCTAATGCTTTATTTGAATTTTGAACCTCCAATATAAATTTGAAACAAACACTTTTATAGGATATTGTGTCATGCATATAGTTTAACATTTCAAGTTCATAGGATCTTCAAAACAATTTTTGAATCCGCGACAGCAAAGGAGCAGGTTTCAGTAAAAAGCCTTGTTTATATAGGTTTATTAATTAAATTGTTGTTACATTATTGTTATTATGTACTTCGGGTAATGAAACCAAGGATGCCTCATAAGTGAATTTAATCACTGTAGCTTGCAAGCATGGGGCAACTAAGGGTGCTTGCTATGTGAACCAGAAACACAAGGGTTAACCGAGCAGACAAGCACACTGGACTCAAACTCTGGTGTTTCTGATCAGCAGAGTGTGGGTTTGAGTCCCGGTCGTGACACTTGTTTCCTTAAGCAAGACACTTAACCATTATTGCTCTGTCCTTCCGATGGGACGTACAGCCATAGGTCCCGTGTGTTGTGTAATGCATATAAAAGATACCAGTGCGCATATCGTAAAGAGAAGGGGTTCATGCCCCGATGTCATGGTCTGATCGGCAGCATATTGCGCCACAGCACCTTGTAACCATTACAAGGTGCTTTGAAACATAACTCCACATGTCTTGCAGGAAAAAAAAAATACTGAGCGCTTTGATACGCCCCTAGAGTGTGATAAAGCACCATATAAGAACCCCAGTATTATTAGTAGTACTCTTCCACGATAAGTCTTCTGGTTTCTTTTAAGTGCACAACCAAACCTAGTACATGGGACCCACAGGCTTCACGTCTGATCCGAAGGACAAAGTAATTATGGTAAAGTATCTTGCTCAAGGACACAAATGCCATCGACCCAAACCCACACTCTTTTGATCAAAAACACATCAGAGCTCAAGTCCAGTGCTCTTAATGAACTTCATTCTTTATTTTATAAAGCACATTTTGGTTTCCACGCAATGAGCATAAATAATGATAAACTAATTTTATTAAAGTCAGATTTATTTGCAGAGAGGAATACATTGACTTACCGGAATGCCCGAATTGTAGTGAGTCCTCCCAGGCTTTCAGAGAAATAAGCAAAAACTGGAGACTTGCTCACACTTTCTAGTCGCTGTAGCTCCCTAACAACAAATGAAACAATCAAATCAATCAATTTACATTTATTTCCATACTGACAGGAACAACCTGATACAATATTCAAGGTAACAATGAACAGAATTGACTGAGGCTGATTTGATACACCGAGGCTTGTAGTAATTAGCCTGTTCATAAGGACTCTTATCTTTTGAAAATGTCATGCTTCACAAAACAGAATTTGACTTTGAAGCCTCTCTTTAATATGGTATTGTGGTAAATATGAAAAGCATTAACACAACAAGATGTGTGGTTTTTTTACCTTGAGGTTGCTAAAAAGTATCTCTGCAGGAAGAAATAGATAATAGAAATAGGAACACAGAAGACGATGAAAATTGGTGTGACAATGACGTTGACAACCACAGCAGATAAAAGAGTCATTGAGCTAAACATAAACAAGGTTAATGACGATATGAGTCTCTGCAAAAAAAACAGAAAGAACGAAATGATTATGAGCACCACTAAATCACTATCAGGTAGGGTCATAGACTGGTTTTTGTCAATGTTATGCTGATTTATTGGCAAAAATATTTAAAAAGTTTCAATAAAAAGCACATGTGAAAGTTTCAGCTGAAGACAGTGTCTGCTTGTTGAGTAAAAAGCAAAAAAACTGTCACGCCATTTTGTGCACGAATGTAGAATCCTTTCTGGTTTAGCGAGGTAACAGTGAGTCCAACTACATCTCTGGCTGCAGCATTCACAAACGAACACCAACCCGCAGACATCTAAGAAACAATTCATGCATGAATTGTTTCTCAGATTCGATTGTTCTCAAATTATTTGTGTTTATAAATTTTTCGTCACATGTTTCCCCCAAGGAGCTTCGTATCTCTTTGTGAGAAAAATAGTAGGTCAAGCTTAAAAAAGCATTAGGGCTTGAGGCGTCATGTAAAGCTCTTTATAACAAAGTGGCTGGGTAAGATACTGTAAATACTCGGGAAGAGTAGACCATTTCTGGATCCGCAACTCGATTCTGGGTCAATGTGATTCATACTCCGTGTCAAAATGACCCAGAAATGGGTCAAGCTAACACAGAATCCAAGCTTTTTTAAAACCAGTTTCTGATCAGCCTGACCTGGAAATGGGTCCGGCCCCCTGGGACCCGAGATCCAGGTCCAATGTGACCCGGGAGTTTTTAGACTGTATGAGCAGCGAAGGAAAAGGTTTATATAGAAACAAAAAATGTTCCAGTCTTTGTTGCGATACCCTCAAACCAGTCTTCTTTTTGGGGGGAAATCCATACGCTGTTATACAACACTGTGTTATTTTGATTTCTCATCCATGTATTCATTAACGAGTGACTGGTTTCATTGCTCACTTATGCTGCCTAAAAGTACGACAGTTAAATCAAAATGCAATTCCATGTTTTACATCAACAATATAAATGAACTACTGAAATCTAGCTGTTTTGCTTACCGTATCGATTGTATCTACATCACCAGAAAATCGATTCATTATTCGACCTAAAGGGGTTACGTCGAAAAATCTGCAAAGTATCAAATGAAGAAAATAGAAAGTAAAGTAAGGCCATTGCACCAATACTGCATGTTACTTTGGAATTTTCACTTTTAATTGTTTTTTCCTGAAAATAAAAATATACTAAAATTATTTCATATTTCATTGACATTGAATATAAATCGTATAAACATTGAAAGCACTTGAGTGCATTATCGCAGAATCTAAGGTGAACATTTGGATTATTATTGGACGCTTCGCAGCATCATTTAAAAAAAATCATTCCCGCCCATTTGTCCAAATGAGGCAAGGTCATCACAACCAAAAAGGTTAGGGTCTCCTTGGAGTCGTCCGTGTTTTTGTAGAAGTTATATTTCATTAGAATTTTTGGGGTGTAGGCTGAACGAGTTAACATGTCCATTTTGAGCTTATTGTTAATTTTATTTTCAAATGACAAGGATCAATGTTTGAGTTATATAACACACAACTTGGATGCATTGTTACAAATTGTAACCACTCAGTAAAATTAACACAAAGGTTTCATCATACCAAAAGTAAACAAGTAAATTTGGCAAAAAAATTCTGATTTAGGACAACAACAAAAAAGCCATTGATAGATTCTCTTCTAATGACAGAGCTATTGATTGATCCTGTTTAATATTTTAATAAATTTGGGAGGCAAAGGAATAAAAACAAAATAAAAGCTCACCTGAAAGGTGCGTTGACAATGTTTCGGAGCATTTTTTGAATTAGTCTCTTAGAAGCCTTCAAAGCTCCCAAAAACAGAGCAGTAGATGCCAGCGTTTTAAAAACTAAATAACATACATTCAGGCCAACATATCCGCCAAAGAACTCATTGAACGCTGAGCTGATGTCCATCTGTGTTTTGAAGAG
Source organism: Pisaster brevispinus (assembly GCA_023634235.1). Lineage (NCBI taxonomy): Eukaryota > Metazoa > Echinodermata > Asteroidea > Forcipulatida > Asteriidae > Pisaster > Pisaster brevispinus. Next base: position 25,173,864 of record JAMKCF010000004.1, read on the forward strand.
TAAAAATAAATTGCGAGATCAAATCAGAAAGGTCACCGATTAAAAATAATACGAAAAGGCCCCCCTGTGAGCCCCAATCTGGGTAAACTCTGACCCGACAATCTTTAGACTGGTACCTGTTTCCGTCTAAACAAACTGCCAAAAATTTAGTAACTGGAAGATGAATTAAGTACCACGCACAACCCTTTATATGACCTCATGAAGTGAGAAGCAATGAGGTTGTGTAATCTTTGTGTAAATGTTCCACTCACTTGGTTCTTAAGGCCAGCTTCGGTCCAGGCTGAGAGCCAGAAATTGGTTCCAACGAAGAACCCTGTATTGACCACAGCTAAGATAGTACTGAGTAGGATTGTGAACCAGCCTGCATTCATGAAGTAGTATAGATACACAGAGTAAGACACAGAGCCTCGTTCAATCTCTTCCTTCTCCACCAGAGCACCAGAAGCTGTGGTTTTATCTCCTCCTGGTTGAAAACATTAAAGATAGAATAATTTCATTACCATAACCTTTGAAACAATTACCAATACTTTTTGTGTTTAAAGAAGAGGCTCCAAGTTCAAATTCCTTTTTGAGATGCACTTATTTAGGAATAGAGTCCTTATGAAAGTTAAGGAAAATTACAAACCTCCATCTTTACATTAAGATAGTGTAAATTGTCATTTGATACCCTTTCGGCATGTGTTCAGTGTAGCATTTTGCAACATCCACAAACATCCAATGAAGTCACTCATCAAATACACTTCAATCCTGATTTTCCTTAATATTCAATCAAAACGGCGTTGAGCTTCACATTTTGACCGACAAGAACTTTGTCCTTGAAGTGTACAGAATGTACAGACCCTTTTATTGTTGACATCCATTGACTTTGAGTTTGCTGTGAAATATCAACAAAAGGGATATTTTAAACCATTTTAATAAGACTTGTAATTTTATTTTCACTGTATGAGAACTGTATCTATTGAAAAAGTAGTGAATCACAAAAACTAACTTGACTTTGGAGCCCCTCTTTAAACTTACTTTAAGGGTTTTATCAAAGAATCAACAACTGATAAAAGTTGGAATTTTTCAAGCAAAATGAAAAAATACATTTTCTGTTAACACATTCTGCCTAGGAAAAGCATAGGGCTTCACAAAAACATTTATGTGGCTTTTTGTGACCATGTGCAATTAAAAAAAACGACCTTAAGAAGTCCCCTCCCCCATGTATGCCATTTAACATCATTTTAGGGTTATTTTAATCTATTTGCCTTTAAATGTTTTTCTTTTCTTTGAAAAAGTCTTGACTTGTTCTTGCAGATGCGCTCTCTCCTCCTTCATTGACTCCGATTCGTAACCAGACTGTTCCATCTCGGCTTCAGACTCGCTGGCTAGTTCCACAGCTTTATTGTACTCGCTATACATATCAGGATCAGCAGCGATGATGTCATCTAATGTACCTTGGGCGGCTATCTTACCATCTTTCATTTCAATGATCTGTAATGCGATTCAACAATAAAAGCAACAATCATTATGAAATTCTCTTAATTGCCTAAAACACACCCTAATGCTATTGTAAGGATGATTTTACACAAAATTCAGTATCTGCCAATAGTAACGCATATGTCAACAGGTGGCCTCCTTTCTAGCCTCCTACCCATTTCTCAGTGAATACACTACACACATTCTTCTTAGGTTATGACCTCAAGGTCTCCCAGTACTGACCAGAATCTCCCCCATATACCACTACGTCATCTTACCTTGTTCTAAGAAATGATGTCACTAATCTTATGTTATTTCGGTGTGACAAAGCTTCTAAATCAAGACTTCCTCCACAACCAAAATTCTATAAAACATCTCCCCAACATTCACTCTTGGCTTCAACTACTCCTTCAACTTTCCTGTATGCTTTAGGGCAAGAGACTCACCTCTCACATACCTCTGTAACAGTTGCATTGTTATATGTGCAGGTTACCTTTAATACAATTTGATCAGACCCACTCTGTTTAAATTTTTTTTTTTCCAAGTTCAGTTGTCGTCACCTAGACCACACGGATTGGCTTTAACCAAAGACAGTTGAACCCTCGTTTAGACCATAGTCCTTGTTAACAAAAAGAGTGACCCTGGTACATTTCAGGGCATTTTGTGGAAGGCAGAACGTGTAGGTACTACACGGATCATACTGGAAGCTTTACATAAACTCAAGAGTTTTGAAAATTACTGCTGAACATCTTTTTGAGATGCGTCCCTTTCTTCATACCAAAAGTTGATAAAAATCAGATGTCATATTTTATATTTTCTTCCATAATGTGAACAAATCAGGCCAGCAGGAAGTCCAGGCACTGTTGCTTTTTGTAAAGATGTGACATCACATATTACACGGTGTGCTCTCTGTTACACTATTAGGATTAAGAGATTATTGTCAAAATAGTACATTTTAATCTTTCAGTCAGTTGCTGGGAAATAATACTTATTGTCTTTAGCCAAACTAACCACGCCCTTCCAAAGATTGACCTATCATCAATATATTGTCTTGCGAGATTGTACAGTCTACAAATAATCAAGTGATCAACGTTTGGACTCAAGCCAGTTGCAAGAAACTGTTGAGGACGGTAAATAAACTTACCAAGTGTGCTCTGTGTAGATATTGAAGTTGATGGGTGACCAAAATAACCGTCTGTCCTTGTCTAATTAGAAATTTCATGATACCTTCCTCGAACAGATGGCGACCAACATGGACATCGAGGGCCGAGAGTGGATCGTCCTGAAATATTAATTAACCAGTAAACCTTTACTTGGAGTGCGTGTGATGTCATTACCATCAATAGTTGCCTACCACTAACTGTACTCTAAGTCTGGGAAATCTTAATACAACCAGGATATGAAGCTTTTCTTCACACCATTATCAAGACTAATACCCCTCAGAGGGGCTTGAGATGTTTATTGCCAAAGCAAAACAAAATGGAACAGTTTTGCTCTTTTTTCCCTTTTACAAATGATTGATCATGTTCTACAAGATTGCTCTGAAGCCCCTTAGTATTGCCCAGGCTATTGTGGTAACTGCAAGCCGCCCTAAAGAACGATTAGTGATTAGACCAGGCTGGCAAGGTCACAGACAAAAGTTCACAAAGTATGTGAAAGAAGCAGTGGTCCCAATTGAACCACGGCATCAGAAATGATATGGTCAAAGTGAATGGACTCAACTCAGTGCATTCATCTTCTGCCATGTGTTCCTGGATGGCAAGATGGTAAAATACCTGGAAGACTTGTTTTTTTCAAAACTGACACTAGATAATTAAAAGTATTTGCGACAAAAAAATACTCCCGCCAGTAAATCTTTACGCCTCTATTCCTCTTGTTTAGAATAGTAATGAATTCCTGCAAAGACATTCAATGAACTGCCAAAGTATCAAATTTACTTAAATGTAAAATCTTGAGGATTTTTTCAGTTATTCCAAAATAAGACTGGTTTCTTAAAACAGTTCTTACCCAATTTATCAGGATGATACATTATGTTTAATTACTTGGGGGTAACTTGTCAGTTTGTTAATAAATTTCATACCAGCCATGACAACAGTTCTTGAGCAAAAAGATGATCAACTTCAAAGCTCACCAATATAATGATATCTCGACCGGCGTACATGGTTCTTGCCACGCTGATTCGCTGCTTCTGTCCACCACTCAGATTGATTCCTTTCTCACCAATCTCAGTCTGGTCTCCGGCTGGTAAGATGTCAATGTCTGGTTGCAGGGAACAAGCGTCTATCACCTGTTTGTATCTGAAAGTATGAGATTGGCAGTTAAACAGGTTGAATCAAGTTGTTACTAGATGGGCAGATGTTGGTTTTATCATTGTGATTTCTTCATGTTCTCATCATGTTTTCGAAATACAAAGTTATTAGCCGAATGAAAAAGCAGATGCACAGTAATGCAGGCTTAAGGATAAGATGCATTTCTTACATGAACAAAGAAGAAAGTCTTCACCTTTTTGAATCCAATGGTTGAGAGAAGAGTATATTATCTTGTAGACTTGTATTAAGCAGCCATGGTTTCTGAGCAGCAAACGCTATCTGGTTCCTGTCCCTGTATTAATATTAAGTGAAAACACAATGACAAAGTATGACCCCGATTCGGACTCTTCTTTTCTGAATGAACAATCATAAGTTAATGTTTTAAATAAACCATTTTTGCTAACTATTTTATACTCTAAAAACTTCTGGATCTCGTGGGGCCTGACTCATTTCAGGTCAGTATGACCCATAATTTGTGTGAAAATGACCAAGAATCCAAGTTTAAATTCCATTTTTAACCACTTTCCTGGTCAGCCTGACCTCCAAATGTGTCAGGACCCCTGGAACCCAGAATTTGGGCCTGTTCTGACCTTGGAGTTTTCAGAGTGTACTCTACTTCAGGTTGTTTTTTAAAATTTGATGTTAGTTGAATCTGATCCGCACATACCTGACTTTCACCATTCCGGACTCAGTTGTCATTTCACCCAGGATTGCTGAAATTAAAGATGATTTACCGGAACCAACCTGACCAATGACAACTGTCAGTTTCCCTGTAAAGATAAGAGGATATCAGAAAACACTTTTAATTTTAAAAAAAACCCGATTTTGACATTCCATTAAGAATGAGGAATCCTAGTCAATGTTTTAACTAAACCATTTTGCACTAAATATTTTACTCTAATAAAAAGGGCAGAGTATTATTGTTTTAAAAATTCACTTTTCAGCATATCATTTCATTTGGTTGCTACGATACTCTCTAAAAACTAACAAGTCAGAATTGACCCAGTTTCTGGGTCCCATGGGGACTAATCTTTTCTGGGTCAGTATGACAATACAAATGACCAAGTGACAATGAAAGGAATCTGATGTAATCCCGGGTAATACAAAAGGCATTCAAAAACCAGGTTTGGCTTGGGTGCTGAACTATTCAATAACTATCAGAAGTGACAATGACCAGCTAGTGCATGTGCCTACACAGATAGGATAAAATAACACAAGGCCTGCCTTGTGTCCTAAAGTGTCTTCCCATTGGATGGTTCTCGTGATGCAGTTTAACCATGTTAATACATACAATGAACTGTCTACACTACTCACCCTTTGGTATGTCCACGTTGATATCTGACAGCGTTGCAAATTTTGCCTCAGGTGTGTACCAACGGAAATAGCCGTCGGAAATCTTCAGCATTAAAGAGCGAGAATGTCTTTTATTAGCAGTAATTGTATTTTGTTTTGCCTGATTTGAATTAAATAGCTTATGCACAAGGGATGGTAAACAATTCCCTAAACATTCCGAATTTGTTGGGGCATTGAATCAGATTTTGAATAAATAAATAAATAAACTTCAAGACAATTAACTCTATGACAAGTCAAGATGATCCTATTTGTATGTACAGTAGTATAGTATTGCTAGAATTTGTTGGTGAAGGTAAAAGATAGATGATTGTTGATATTTATTTCACTGTATTTTGTTACATCTTCAGAAAGATCTTTGATAGGTCAACAAACATAACAGAGATGTGACCTCCATTTGAACTTACCTTGTGATTTCAAAATGATTGGCACTTTCATGCATGTTTACTCCTTGAAAATCATAATGCATGAAAGTATACTGATCAATTTAACTGTAGCAATAAACATCACATTCTAAGGAATTTAGAACTTGTTGTCTGGAGTTGTCATGGAACCGTCAAGTTGAGGCTAAATAGTTTAACTTTTTATTCACAAATCTTTCTTAAATTACTTACAACAAAAAGGTGATAACATTACGAGGTTTGTGGTTTACTTGTACCTTAATGGCAAGATCATGTTCCAATGTCTCAGTTCCACCATTCAGTACATTTCCATAGTTGACCCTTATTGGTGTTTCTTCAATGTTGGAGTCCTCATCTCCTTTCTTGGTATCTTTATCGAGAAGCGATTGTTTTTCACAATCGGTAGGCTTTATGGACCAAGGTTTCTGCTGATAAACCTGTCAACCAACAAGTGCAACTACACCATAATAATGGTCATTTGGGAGGCTGATCATCCTTACTCATCCTTACTGAGGGCACCATTAAATAATGTCTTGAATAGTGGATTTGTTTCTACATGGTGTAAGGTGCACAATAACATGATTCGTTTCACCATTGCATAATGTTTTTGATTAAACGTGTAATTGGTGCTAATTAAATGACTTCTTAATGAAACTTAGCAGTGTTAATGGGTTTTTGAATGTTTAAAATGCTCGTGCAGCGAACCATATCCGTTCAATCCCTGAAAACATGTTTGTTGCTACCAAAATTTTGATTAAAATTGTTTTTTTATTAAATCGCACTTTTGAACTATGTTGACCTTTGACCCTTTCTTAAGCAAAGATGGCACCACTTACAATTTTCTTAAGTAGTTGATTTTGAGTCAGCTCAGTGTACAGGACAAACTGACACTTGGTTCAACCTTGCACTCAAAATTTTGATTAGACATGTAATTAGTGCTAATTAAGGGCCTTCTTAATTAGACTTGGCACCAATATTGATTTTCTTTAATATGAAAATATCATTCAATGGACCATGGCATTTCAATCTATGAAGAAATTTGGCTTGCACTCAACATGTTTATTAAATCGCATTTTTACCTATGTTGACCCTTTGACCCTTTCTTAAGCGAAGATGGCACCACTAAAATTCCCCACGTGGGTGCTATATTTCCCACACTTTAAACCTTTTGCACTAAATATTTTGAATAAACCTTACTGGGCTCCCGGACTATTAGATCTCTCGCCTAACTGTACTCAAATATGGCCCAAACTGGAGATCGAACCAGGGTCTCAATGGTGAGAGGCAAGAGCTTTGAGCACTTACATGACACCAACTGGGTAAAACCATAACTATTTATCTTTAAAAGCAGATTATTGAATCATCATTAGCATTCCAAAAAGTTGGTTAAAAGTGGAACCGCCCACAAATATTCAGTAAAAACTATTGCAACCCACCTTCTGTATTTTTGTTCCATTTTGGTGCAGAGTCAAATTGCTCTCATCCACTTCAATATCTGGTGCTGATAAGAACTTCTCAAGTCGTTTTGTGCTGACAATGCCGTTTATTGTGTACATTAAACTCACAGGAAGTAGCGTCAAGGGGTTTAGGAGAGCGTTGAAAAGAGCCAAGGACGAAAATGTCACATCCGGTGTAAGTGGTTTGCCGCTGAGGGTGGTGTATGCTCCAAAGCCCTGAAAACCCATATAATGAGATAGGATTAGCAGAATTCATTTGAAAAATTGACTGGCAGCCAACTAAATCATAAAAGGCATTTATGTGTGTTACTGTAAAAAGCATGGCTCATTGCCCCCAATTTAATCATTACATTTGGTGCTCGATATGGGGCATGGTGTACCCCCCCCCCCCTATTGCGTCTTCATTGTCTTGGAATCTCTGGAATTCTTTAGAGGATTTTAGGGAGGGACTACTTCTGTACAAGAGAAAAAGAGTGTGTTAAAGTTTGGGATCATAAGGGGGAGGGGAGATACCCTCTACCCCATATCTGGAACATCAGCGGTGCGATTGCCTGTTTCAAGCATGTTTAGTCAAATCTCACTTACCACAAATGTCACAAGAACTGGAGCAGTTATTGTCAAAAGTACTGCATGAGGAGAAGGAAAAATGAAATGAGCTAAACATGGAAAGGCGGTGAACTAAAAATTAATTCCATTTTAAAGTTTTTTTCTTTCTTTGAGCTTTCTTCATCTTTAGTCTTGTTCCATGACTGTGAAGATTTTACGGGTGTGCAATCCTAGAATTGCGGACAGGTTGTTAAATATTTGTCATGGTGATATAGTAACAGCTCTCATGCAAATTTCCTGACACTGTTGCTGTTGGCTGTTGTTGTTGTTGCCAGACTGCTGCTGTTCTCTGGAGACTGCTGGCTCCTGCGAGACTTCAGCTCTCGCAACAACGGCTGTTGCACTGATTCAAGTGGGCAGTAGTCGCGAGAGAAGAAGTCTTGCTCGAGCAGCAGTCTCACGAGAGTATAGCCTCGTGAGAGCAGAGCCGCTACTCTATCACAGTGACAAATCATATTGCAACAAACAGTCCATGTTTCATTCAACCAATACGTGAGTTTCGATACAATGACATTTCAATTTATATACAATCTTCAGACGAATTAAATTTTGTCCATTTGTATGGGTAACCTGGCGTTTAAAATATATATATATTTTTTTTGGGGGGGGTTGAATAAAACAAAGACGTTGAATTTAGTTCTTTAAATGTGTTGTCAGGCTAGTGCTAACTTTCACTGATGTATGCAGCATGTTAGAATTTACATCACTGTTATCTTTTAGTTTGCTGTTTAAATACTGTACAGAATAACAAAACAAAAGAACACTATGTTTGCCTATAAAAAATGCCTTTAAGATGTTTTCTAGAATGGACAATGTCCTGAGCCTTTGTATAAAGTTTTGTGGGTAAACCATCTACTAGCATACATGTATAAATGTAGCCAAGGTTGATCTTGAGTAGGAAGTTGAGTTCTTTAGCTCTGATGATCTCGATGGCTTTGCAGTACAGTCCCTCCCACGCATATAGCTTCAGCAGCTTGATACCTTGAAGTACCTCATTCGTTTTCTTCAGGCGTTCGTCACTGCATCGCTGAAGTAAAAAATTGATTTTGTTATCTAAGTTTGAGCTACTTATTTTTGCTTTTGAAATATGCAAAGCGTCTATTTCACTCTTGGGATAAGCAAGCAAATGAATCAATCTTGGTTGCAAATTCTATTTAAAAACCGAAACAGTTAAGTAACCCGCAATCCAGTTGTTAAGTCCAAGTGCTCGATTCAAAGACCTCTTCAGTAAGATTTGAACTTACCAATATTTTCTGTTGCTGTTTGCCCATGTACGAAGCAATCATCAATTGGATTGGGCTGAGTATGAAGAATATACTTGCCCCAATCAGTGCTGAATACCCCATCTCTATGTACAGCAGTATTAGTATTGCTAGAAGCTGTCGGTGGGGGTAGAAGGTAGATGACAATCGTTGATATTTATTTTACTGCTTTGTTTGTTACATCTTCAGAAAGATCTTGGATAGATGAACAAGTATTACAGAATGTAACCCATACTTGATCCAGACTTTCGGATTAAAGTCAAACTGGGTATCAAAATGAACAATGTACAAATGTCGATAGAAATTTTTAAATTGTGTTTAATGACTGCTATTAGAATACCTTCACATGGTAGAATAATTTCCAGAAGATGTAATAATATGTTTTTGATTGGTGACAAACAGCGTGTTTTTCTTTTTGACCGTCAGTTACAGATTCTGTGACGAGTATTATAATTTGATACCAGCTAGGGTCATAGATTCGAAAATGCTCCAAAAATTAATGACCATAAAAATTGACTAGGTGAGAAGCACTGCAGCTGTTGATAGTATAAACTTTATTTTATAGGATTCCCTTCAAAGTGGTACTGTTTTGTATTTTTCACCGTCAGCATTTGAATCTGAGAAACAATTCATGCACGAGTCATTTCTCAGGTTTCCCGTGGTGTCTATTCACAAATGCTGCAGCTAGAAATGCAGTTGCTACCCGCTGTCACCTCACTAAACCTGGATGGATTCAACATTCTTGATGAAAATACCTATCTTAGTGATATTTAAGCATCAATTCCTACCTGTAGTGGAACAACCCACAAGTTGTTTGCCATTTGAAACAAGAAAAAGATGGCAGTAGGATCCGATGACATGTGATTGGTGAGCTGCCCCATGTCCATCGTGCCACCAGTGGTAGCCACAGTAGAGAGACGCAGAGATTTCTCATACACCATGGCCTGTGAATCAAGGCGCAAGTAAGACAGCAACAGTTACCAGATATAAAGTAAATTGAAACATACCATAGGCATAGAAACAATAATTAGCTGTTTCGCACCAAAGCGCAGCGAAACAGCTCTTGTTTTCATTAAAGTTTTTTTAGCTGTTTCGTAGCGCAGCACTGCGAAACAGCTCTTGTTTTCGTTAAAGTTTTTTTTATTATTAGCTGTTTCGCAGCAAAGCGCAGCGAAACAGCTCTTGTTTTCGTTAAAGTTTTTTTAAATTTTTTTTTTAGCTGTTTCGCAGCAGAGTGCAGCGAAACAGCTCTTGTTTTCGTTAAAGTTTTTGTGGTTTTTTTTGTTGTTTTTTAATTTTATTTTTCAGACTTCCGGAAGTCATTGAAATAACGCACAATTCATTCTAAGCGGCCTTTTGCATAGTTCCTAAAGAGCAATTGCAATGAAACTTTCAGTGATGAAAGGCATTAGTGCAATACACTGCATATTACAACGACGTAATGATGACATCATCACCTGTCACGTGACGCCATCTTAAAGGTTTCTATTTTAAATATTTGAAAATCAGTTACAAATCAGCCACAAGAGACCGTAGGTTTCTGTTTGCGGGATTGTATAGGGATAAATTAGGTCTTCATTTTATTCAGTGTGCGTGACCTCACATGACCTATACTTCCGGTCGAAACCGGAAGTGCCTCGTAATTCAAAAGTGCTAAATGTTATGAAAACGCTTTCAACGATGTTAGTGTCTGGCAAGAGTGTGCATTTTAAAAAAATACAGATGACGTCACGAAACACACGAGCGCCCTCTAGCGGCAGGTTGAAAACTGTTCACAATGGACTTTTTGTAGATGTGTGTGGAGAAGTTTTGTGTAATCACTTCAAAATTTACACACATGTTGACCGTTAGGCAGCCATCATATGTGTGAAGTTTCAGATCGATGACGTCATCGGGGGTCACGTGACGCGGCATTAAAGGTGCCTTTTTTGAAGTCGTATAAGTCCCGAAGTATTAGTGCGATCATGTTGAGACTTGGTAGGTTGTTAGATATTGGCAGGTTCTTTTAAATTTTGAAATGATGTCATGATGACATCATCACATGATTTTTTATGATTTTAAAAAATTTTTTGCACTTATCTGTCATAAATTGCTAATAAAACGTGGGATAATCCAAATTCTTTTTTAAACAGGCTTGATACATCATAACTGCTTTGAATACAAAAAAAACTTTTAGATTCAGTTGAGTAATTTGAAAAAGTTATGGCGAAACAGCTCGGCATTTGTGCACAAATGCAATATGTCTAGTTTTTATATGAGTGAAATTTCAGATCGATGACGTCATCGCAATGAAACTTTCAGTGATGTAAGGCATTGGTGCAATAATGATCCTAAAAAAATGATGTCATGATGACGTCATCACTTGTCACGTGACGTCATCATAAAGGTTTCTATTTTAAATATTTGAAAATCAGTTACAAATCAGCCACAAGAGACCGTAGGTTTCTGTTTGCGGGATTGTATAGGGATAAATTAGGTCTTCATTTTATTCAGTGTGCGTGACCTCACATGACCTATACTTCCGGTCGAAACCGGAAGTGCCTCGTAATTCAAAAGTGCTAAATGTTATGAAAACGCTTTCAACGATGTTAGTGTCTGGCAAGGGTGGGTAATTTTAAAAAATACCAATGACGTCACAATACCCACGAGCGCCCTCTAGCGGCAGGTTGAAAACTGTTCACAATGGACTTTTTGAGGATGTGTGTGGAGAAGTTTTGTGTAATCTCAGTGAAACGGCTCACCGATTTGAAACTTTTCAAACGAAGTGACACTGGTTCGTCATTCAATAATATGTATGTGTCCTATTACCAGTATAATTATACTAGTACACTACAAACAGAAGAACAAGAGGTAACACACAGTTACGAGTAGTTGATACTGTTATTTGTTCTCTGACAATGGAGGCTCTCACTGCCTACTCTCCCACTTTTACAGGGTATTTATTGCACAGAAAGTATAACTGTACTAGGAATTGTTTTACACACCATTAAGAACATAATTATTTGAACATTTAAACATTATAAAAGAGGGTGCACTAAACACAAGAGTAGGAAGAAGTTGCCCCACTGAGCATGCTTAACTAGTGTCCGGTGCTCCCTGTCATTACCACTGATTGTAGTGGAATGTGTAAGGTGTAAGGAATGGAATCCCAAAACCAAGACACACTTTGTGCTATTGTCCTGAGTAAGAACAATGACTACTGTATTAATGATAGCTTGAAGGTTATTCTTAAATTGCCTTTTATCTCAGAAACTAATAGATGCATTTTAAGTGAAAGCTTTCCGATAGGTAAATGTCCACCCATGATTTACCTGTAAGGCCGTTCGTACGTCAATTCCTTGAGACATAACCATGTAAATATGATTCTGTACACAGGTTGATCCAACAACGCTAGCAAGGAACATGATAAAAACGATGACAAAACCGTTCTTAAAGAACTCTCCCAATGTGACATGATGCCCCTGAATAACCTGAAAATGAAACACAAAAAGTTACCATTTATATCTATGAGAAAAAGAAAGAAGAAACAAAAACCAGTCTGTATACAAAAGTTTGTAAAAAAGTTCCCAATTGAGGCTTAGCCAAATAGCATAACGAAAATGTCAAATTACCCTCAAGGCTGCTCCTCTGACTGAAACAAAATCCATTAATTACCACCTATCTAGGAATTCACATAGGAACTGTACAGCAAATCTCTTAGCCAATGGCTAGTAGCCACTTCTGGAACTTACTTCTGGGGATACTGCAGTGGGATACTTGAGAGTGGTAACATAAGCTGTTAATAATCCGACTGTGATTGGACAGATGAGAGAGACTAATTCACCAAAGACCTTGACCACTGCTGCCCAAAGAAGCTGACGACCGTAAACCTTGATGTAGACTTTCATGAGTGATACATGCTTCCCCTTTCTCTTCGCACTTTCCTAAAACATAACACAAGCATTGAAAGTAATTTAGGTATAAAATATTAATAATAATACAAATATATATTTGTTAAACTGTTGATTAAAACCTGTATATGTTCCAGAGAGTCGACCAACCATTTGAAATTAACAAACTACTTGGAAGCATACGATGGAACAATTAAAAACATTTTCCACATTACGACATGTAGGAATATGGGAGCGAGGCTGGTCCTCTAGTTGAAAGGGGATGAGACCATGACAAATAATAATTCACAGGATGGCAAGAATCTAGAATGAACTCAATTTAATCAGCTCAAAGAAACACTAGGTGAAAACCACATTACCTGGAAAAGTATATATACAAGCAATAATAAGTGCATGTATATCATGAAAGTATACGCGAGAACAACACCACCAGTGAATATCGCAATATCAACCAGTCATTTTCTCCAATAAAATATCAATATAAAGCTGAGAAGTATTCACTTGGGGCTCAGACACAAAATGGAGAGAAATAGAAACAAAACTATGCCATGTGTGCCTCATACAGCCTCCAGCAAAACAGAAAAACATGAAGTGCCAAAAGAAAGATTGAGGGCGCACTTCCGTTCCCAATCGGTGCACTATATTAAATAGGCAGAAAGTTGGGTGCTGAACTGACTATCATGATTCGTATGACCCCAATTTCTTTTGTTTATTATTTGGGGGGGTCATGTACTTAATAGATTGTGTAATTATGATTTAACTTATGGTATCACAACCTGGGGGCTCTGTACTTCACCTTTGAGAGAGACTTGGGAAGCAGAGGGATACTTCATGAAAACTGGCAGCAAATCAGTTGGGGAAAAAACACATTTTGGGGGTGTAACATTCTGGGGTAATTTGCAAACATTACAAACAGCTGACCTGCCAAAAATTTAGTTGTCTGAAAATATATCTGATTAGTTTTCAAGAGGCTGAGAGACTTTAAAGTATTTTTTGAGTATTTTTTAATATTTAGCATTGGCTCCTATAGGAGTTTATTTAGTGTTTTACCTACATCTTTTACAAATAAGAGATGCATTTGAGTGTGTTGAGGTGAAATTTTGATGATTCCATTTCACAAGGCAAAGCCGAGTGAATCGGAAAAGCCAGTGATTTATCTCACAATCTGTGAAAATGTATGAACGAAATACATTCAATCTTTTAGCTTCTAATGCACACATAGATCCTTGTCCTTTGAAATTTGTCACAATGATCACAACATTGACACCGCAACTTGTCCACCTCACACTCTGAAAATTCTAAAACCCCTTTTGAACAACATGGACACCTCTATGTAGACATCAACTGGTGTAAAAAATATACATAATTTTTCATTCCCTCGAAACATAACTTTGTTTTTCCTAAAGAAACAACCAAAAAATGTATATATTTTATTGAGGGAAAGAAATAATACTTTGTTGGAACGAAATAAAAAAATCAGTAAATAAATAATAATAGTTTAATAATACACACTTGTTCCTTTACGGGCCTTGTATCAGCAGGTATCAACCCTTTCAACGAACGTCACACGGGGCAACTGTGCTACATTGACCATTTCGGGAGTCAACAGGGCTGTGTTTCACAAAGCACTTCAGTTTGCTTACCAGTTAAGATTCATTGCGCTACAGATTAACCTTAGCTCTTTGTGAAATAGAGCCCAAGCTGCCAAGTAAGCGTGTAAATGCTGCATCGCCCAATTATCGCACTACACTGTATTACACACAGGGCATTGACTACCAAAACAAATCAAATCTAAAGGCCCTGTCACACCTTGACGTTTTAGCCAGTGTATGCTGACGTATGAAATTTGGCGAATACGCTGGCGTACGTCGAATAAGTTTTGTAAGAGCACGCTGAAACACGCAGGTATACATCGTAGTAAGGCGAGGTCGACGAAAAATTTTGTGCATGCACAAAAATTTTCAGCGTATGCCAGCATGAGTCCAGCATAAGTCCCGCATAAGTTGTAGGTATGTAAGTTATATGATCGTTGACACACATTCACACACATTACTTGTAAGATAATCACAAGTCGACATACGTCTAGATAATGTCTAGCATACTCAAAACTTATTTCTAACCTATGAGTAACGTGCTTTGAACCTATGTGGAACTTATCTCCAACGCATATTAACGTATGTAGACGTTTTGACGTGTTCCGGACGACCACAGAACTTACTAAACGTGTTTCTAACTAATAGCTACCGTATAATGGTGTATTGGCAGTGTTTAGAGGAATTTGTATATAAAAATGGGGTTCGTGGGAGGAATCCGTCAGTACTCATCATCAAGACTCCATTTTCTTCTGCATGACGGATGTTGATGTTGTGATGTCTAGTGCAGTTATGATTTGAATCATCGAGCGGCAGCCTTTATATAGGGTACGACACGTGATCGTCAGCGATATAATCCGCACGCTGTACATAAGTTAGACTATCATTAGGCATAAGCTGTGAATGCCGGCAACACGCTAAGCATTCGTTGGTATTCGTTGCAATAAGTTATTTAAACGTTATGGAAACGTTCTATGTAAGTTACTACTACGGTATGTATACATCCAACTCGTTATGAATACGCTTTGTATACGCTCAAAATTGAAAAAATACATCAATAGTTCAGCGTATGCCAGCGTTTTAGAGAAATTTTCATACGTCGGCATACGCTGGCTGAAACGTCAAGGTGTGACAGGACCTTAAGCAAAAAGATAGCTGTTCGGAACAGCTCAAAAACAAAGCAAATCTTTAAATGAAAAGAGAGACGTTCCGACTACTTTGTCAGAACAGCTCAAAAACAAAGCAAATCTTGATGACAAGAGAGATGTTCCGACTACTATAGTTGGAGCAGCTAAAAAAACTTGTCCCTATACCATGTATACGGTACATTGACTCATGCAAAAATCATGCAACCAAGATTATTATGAGGATGACATCCGACATCAGGTAAAATTAGACCAACTCCACTGTAACCACCTTGAGGACTAGGCTATGTTGTTTAAATCAAGCTAGTCTTCAAACATTGTCTTTGACCTAATTCACATGTACTGTGGTGTGTCTGAAGTTAACCCTGAGTCAATATTGTTATTTCATTTTTTCAATTCACATTTACTAAACCACGTGTCAAAAAGTGATCTTTGTGTCGTCTTGTAGCTTACAGCACATGTAAAATTGCGTTTAAAAACATGACCCACTTTCACCTTTACTTCCAGTTCAAATAAGAAGCTATAAAAAATAAACATTTTCATACTCACCAATTCTTCCAGGAAACCTTTGCAAAACCTTTCGTGGTTGAATTTTGCCTCGTGTCTTTCAGCGGGTATTCCCAAGTCACTCTGCTCAAGGTGTTTCTTATACCCGAGATTGAGGAGCCACTGAACCCACCACAGGGTCACAGAAGAGAAGTAACTGACGCAGTCATGCGTGAACATCATTTCGGGTTGCTTCAGATCGCTTGGAACTTGTTTTTCTTGGAAGGAGGGCCCAAACTTTGGAAAGAGGAATTGAAACCTTTTTATTGGTGAGATTATCAGTGGGTTCCATGTTGAGTTTAAATTAGTATAATACCTATGTGGGTCATCTCAACAGGTTGGGACACCGTGTTTAGCCTTCAAGGCTGTAAGAAGGAGCAACCCACTGAAGACTGAAGACTGAAGAATGACATTTTGTATGCATCTTTATTCTTTAAAAGCATTCTTACATTTGACATAATTATTTCATGTTACATTCGCCTGTGTGTTTGAAATTTATTTTAACAAAAATATGATCAAACATGTATATTAGATGTAACATGGACAAGTCACTATTACATGTATGTCTGAGGTTGTTTTTTTTCTTTTCAGTTTTTCATACACAGTTTAATGCAAACTCACTTTGTCTTCTAAATTATAATTACATGAAACACAGTGTAGGCCCCAACAAAGAAAAACATTTCATTAAATACAACAGAAATAAAAAAAATAACAACAAAAGTGAGTGCTGATGTAACGCAAAGATGTCACAAGACACCGTGTCTCTGTTATGTGTAACTGGTTTTTTTAATCCTGCCCAAGCCATCAGTATTTAATCACCTACTACTGCACCAAAAACAGTTCTTGGTGCATTATGTCTCTTGTTGTTAGTACACAAAGTGAAGTTTGCAGTTCTATTTTAGTGTTGAAAAAGGCTGAAAATAAATATCAAATGTAACAAGGACACACTGTCCACGAGTGTCCATTTTTTATCATATTTTTGTTTAAAGTCAAATGTAAGAATGCTTTTAATAGTAAGGACAAATAACACAAATGTTACACAATGTCCCAACCTGGTGAAATGTTTTTACAAATTCAGTAATCATTTTCCACTTTTAAAAATAGTCCCAATTCCTACAGTACCAACCATAGTGATTCAGCAAGATTGGGGCCAGTAGGCCTAAACACCAAGTGCTTACCACCATACCACTGGTCCATCAGACATTCTAATAAAATTTAAGTCAAATCAATTTGATGTAGAGTGACATAGGGAAAGCAAGCAATTTATTTAACATGCTAGCCAACTACCTAGTCTCAGGTTGCCAAAACATTCACCCAAGTGTTTGTTTTTAGTTTTTTGTTCTTGTCTTTTTTTGTAGCGCCATGAGAAACAGGATTTTCAAATTGTTAGGAGCATGATGGTGCGCTTCCCGTCCATAGGCAGGGGTTATTCATCAGTCATCATGTTGGTATAAAAATACTACATGCGCTAGAGACATGAGGATTTTAGTTTCCTTGCCCACCAAATTATTCAACATGAACGGCTTTTTTACACTACCTTAGTTCTGATGACATTCAGCTCTACAACCAGCAAGAAGAAGTAGATGAATATTTTGATGATGGTCAAGTCAAACAGAACAATGTTAACATCAACCTGATTCTGGTTTTTTAAACTTAATAAGCGAAATATATCATGTCCGAGAGAAGAAAACCAATACAGCAAAAGAAGTGGGGACATCATCGGTATCTGCCATACTTCCATGTGATGATAATAGATGAGGGACACCAATACTGCTATGAAGCTCAAGATACTGTAAACGTAGAGATGAGGCTGAGTGGGTTGATCCAAGACTTGGTATGTCTCATCAGTCATGACGCCCTCACCGATGGATGCAAGAAGGATCACCAGGAGTAATGCTGATATGAGCCATCTTATGCTGTGGCCAGGATACACCAGTAGATGTTTAGTGTGGACTTTACGATACCCCGTGCAGCATCCAACCACCAGGAGAATGAGCGAGAAGAGGATGAGGAATATACCATGAGAGATGCTCGCCACTCCATTCAGTAAACAGACATCGTCAAGTCGGATGACATCCTCTTCGGCGGCGCTGGATTCATGAGTTCCACAGATCCAATCCCAAGCCATCTGTTTTAACATGAAGGACATCAACAACAACAAGGATAAGAATGAGATGTTAAAAACTAGATCTTTTGAAAGTGTTTTGCTGTATAAACAAAAACATTCCTTTAGCGAAGAGAAAGTTTTGTCTTTGGTGCCAGGACTGAGACTGATGATATTTCATTTGGATTGGGCAGTACAAGGTGTACCTTACAAGATATGTCCACAAGAAGACAGTCAGTACTGGATGAAACAATTAGGCAATAACAGTGTAGGACCCAGGTTGGTAGCTGGCTGTTCATTATAAGCTATTTCTTGCCTCAGGAAAACACTTCCATTGCATGGACTCTCTTATTTAAAATTTTACACTTGATTTTTCATAATTAATTAAAACTTTTATCCATAATCTGAATCAATTCATAGCCTTTTTTTCAAATACTCAAGAATAATTGTGAAAAACAGGTTTGAATCTCGTGCAGTTATTAACTTTTATACAGTTAGAAGTAAAACTAACATCAAAGATCACGAGTAATTCATCCGAACGAAAAAAGCAGCTTCAAAAAAATAATGTGACCTTAATATTGTCAAAATATGCTCTAAAACGGCAAAGTTTGTTCTACTGAACTCCTGGAAGACCTTTAGAGTCATTGTTTGGTCTATTTTGAAACAGAGAAACTAGGACCCCATTTGTATCATGTGTTGGAACCGAGCAAAGATCACTTTAAAAGTATTTGTTGTTAGATTTTATTAGTCTTAACTTTTTTGCCACTTCATAGCATTTACTTTTTTGTTAAATAATATGCCATCATTTTCAGATATCATCTTTACAAAACATAACAACAAAACAACATTCTTGGCTCGCTAAATTTAGAATATGCAACCAAACATCAAATTCCCATCCCACAATAAGTATGAAAGATACATTTGCTACAACTGTCTCCATGAACCAACCTTGACAAGTCAGAAGATAAAACTAAAAATATAAAGCCATTTTTCTGCACAATTGTGCAAAGGTCAGCACAAACATGCACATTGTAAAAAATTCTAAATGGCATGTAATAGTTGTACTGTAAAATGCAACAGGCAATTTCATTCAAAATATAAATGATGACAAGTCAGCACAACTACATTATGTAAAAAAGTTGGGAGAATACAAAAGGAAACTATAATGTAACAAATTTAATTGAATACATGATACCGCAAAACCTCCAGACTCTTTTATGAAGAGCATTTTGCCAGAGACCCCAGATGAAAAACAGTGTGGGCATACCAGTAGTATTGGAGACTTAAAGTCAAGAGATCATTTGATATTTTAGATGTCGTCGTATGGATTTCGCTGTACTAGGGTTTTAGTTATTGCTCGTCCTCTTTTATGATGCCTAGTGGTCACATATTTTTGGCCTCTGTAACGCTACGCTATGTTTTCAAAATCGTCATTGATACTATCAATGATAGCATTGATACTATCAATGATAGTTCAACATTTTCTGGGCATCAACATGTTTTAGATGAGTTGTACTACCATAGTATGAAACTAAAAAGGTAGCTGGCTGAAGACTAGCCCCCATAAATAGTGCAAATAAAATTTCGAATAGAAATCCACATTTTTATACCGAGATTTTTTCCCCAGTTGTCACTCACTGTAGCTCATTTGTGGAGAGCACATAAACACAAAAATGTGCCACTCGCTTTGGTGCACATAATTTTATAAAAAAATCTCAGAGCTGGCAATCACACTGTGCACATGAGCGTTGATTTAATTCTCTGAAATGGCCACATTAGGTATTTAGTCTTTTTCGTGTCGCTGCATTGCTCTATTTAACTCTGCTCTGCTTGATGCCGATTCCTGTTCCGCAGTGGTGATGCTGTGAAATGTGAGGAATGAATGGCGCCTTGAAATTTGAACAAAGACTATACATCGCATGCACACCAGTAAACATCATGTAGTATGGGGTTAGCCAGAAAATGTTGAACTTTTATCAATGAATAAATGACCATTGAAAACGTACAGCTTTACGGAGGCCCAAAATGTGTCCCATTTTAAAGTTTCTAGAAATACATGCAGTACTTACAGTACTCCCAGTAGTCAGTACATACGTCACTACATTTCCTATGTACACGGTACTTGTACAAACTACAGCACAATACTAATTACTACTACAGTACTACTTACGAATGTCGGTCACTTCGTACCTAAGTCACTTCGTACGCAAGTCGTTTCTTACCCAAGTCGCTTTGTACGAGGTGACCACCAACGTCGATGACAAACAATGGAAAAGTGCACGCGTGTATGCACTGTGCACAACTCTCAGCCAGTACGCTTGCACATTTCATCAACGATGGCGGCCAATGAGGGGTCTATTGTCAAGACTGCCGGCAGACAATTGAGGTACGAAGTGACTTGGGTACGAAACGACTTGGAGTATGAAGTGACCTGGGTATGATATTTTGGGTACGAAGTGACTTTGGTACGAAGTGACTTGGGTACGAAGTGACCGACAACGCTACTTACTACACACTATCTGACTATCTAGTACATTACTGCATTACAAGTTTATTTTATTTAAATACAATACCCAATTCAACTATGAACTAGCCCTAAGTAAGTAAAATTGTGTAAAAATTACATTATTTCTCTGATAAAAAGATTATTTAAACACACATAAATACTTACCGAGAGGTCTTGGACAGTATCCCTCCCAAGTAAACAGTATTCGGGGCATGGCTAGAGCCATGCTCCCTACAAAATAGAGAAAAATACCCATTCCCCAAAGACAGATAGAGATGTAGGTTCCCTCTCTCGCTCAAATACTAGTCAACAAGAGTGTGTAGGCAGGAACTTCAGAAAGGTCAAAGGTCGCGGATACGCTACACTGCAAATTCGCTCGTCCCCAGCGCCTTGCCTTAAAACCAAAGGCGCTGGGATGGGCAAATGTATCAAGCACACTCATTGGTTAATGCTCAGTCCCATCATGCATCACACTCACACTGCAAGCACTGCACGCATGACGTACTTTCTGAACAAGAATCTGTGCAAGCTGATTAGCCCATCCCAGCGGTCATCCTGGATAGGCCGCTGGGGCCGAGCGAACACTGCAAATTAATAGCAAAGTTGCGGCTGGCCAAGGTAAGATTGAGGGCGCGATTGCAATCGCTACATTACAAGAACGGTGCACCACACTGAAAACAGTGCGGGAGCCCAGCGAGGTAGGTTTATTGAAAATATTTAGTGCAAAAGGTTTGAAGTGTGGGATATATTATAGCACCCACGGGGGGAACCTTAAAATGTGAATTTTTAAGTGCATCGAGTGGTGCGTTGGGAGGGGGAGCCCCCTAAACTCACCCAGAAAATCGATTTAATAAAACTGTTTAGTGCAAGCAACATTTCTTCATGGATTTAGGCTTTGGATTGAAAGGCTATGGACTAAGATTTTAATATTAAGAAAATCAATATTGGTGCAAAGTCTTATTAAGAAGGCCCCTAATTAGCAGTAATTGCACGTTTAATCGAAATTTGTGCAAGGATGAAACAAGTGTCAATGTGTCCCTTACACTGAGCTAACTCAAAATCAACTACTTAAGAAAAGTTTAAATGGTGCCATATTTGCTTAAGAAAGGGTCAAAGATCAACAAAGGTAAAAGTGCGCTTTAATCAAAATGTTGAGTACAAGCTAAATTTCTTCATTTATTTAAAGGCTATGGTACACTGAATGGGATTTCCATATTTAAGAAAATCAATATTGGTGCCAAGTCTTTAAGAAAAAAGCCCTTAATTTGCATAAAATGCAAATTAGCTGCAGCCATTTTACAATAATGATTGTTTTTTTGCAATACACTGTATTGAATCATCCAATGATGACAAGTGAAGTGTCTGTACCAGATTTTAAAGATCATTATATATTTGGAACAATTGTGAATTAATTACATGTATATAGTTATTATGCAAATAAACTGCCATAATTTAAAAAAAAATTGTTGCGTTGTGCAAGGGGTCTATACGTCTTCTGAACGTACGGACGCAATGTAACAACCACGTTGTTAGAACGTTTAAGATACGTTTCCAATGACCTTATGGCAACTTATATAAACGTTACGACAACGTTACAAGAGCGTGTTTGTTTGGTTGTTATAACGTTATCTCAGTGGCGTAACTAGACATTTTCATTTGGGGGGGGGGGCAAGTGGGGCAAGTGGGGGCAAAGATTAAATTTGGGGGGCCAAAGAAATGCAAGATTATCATTAAATATGTTAACTGATAGTTGATACACACCAATGCAGTTCTAAAACAGTCTACATAGTTTGCAGGTAACAAAAGATTGCGAAAACAACCAAATCTTAGAGAACTTGTCATTTTTATAAGATACAACTTTTCGACTGTATACAAGGATTAAATTACCAACAGTGATTACCAGAATTAGAATCTTCTGTATTTTCTTGTCTCTGCCTCTTAGGTGTTGGAGCACAAGGCAAAGACGGGCGCTTTGATATGGAGAAGAAATGGTCTAAGCTACCTTTTTCGCTGGCCATTTTGCTGTTTAAATCTCTCTGTTGTGCATCTGACTACGTTGTGCGGGGCTATTGGTCTGCGTTCAGACCACCACGTATTAAACTGAACTTTGTGACTTCCTTCACTCTCTGTAACCGCAAAACCACAACATACATTTACCGCCAATACGATCGCGCGCGCGTTTCCATGCAGTCATGACTGCGTTATAGTCCGCCCCCCCCCCTCTGGTGACGCCACTGCGTTATCTAAAGGCCCTGTCACACCTTGAAGTTTTAGCCAGCGTATGCTGACGTATGAAAAATTTGGCGAATACGCTGGCGTACGTCGAATAAGTTATGGATAAATTTTGTATAAGTTAAGAGCACTCTGAAACACGCTGGTATACGTCGTAGTAAGGCGAGGTCGTCGAAAAATGTTGTGCATGCACAAACATTTTCGGCGTATGCCAGCGTGTGGCTCATAAGTCCCGCATAAGTTGTAGGTAAGTTCGTTGACACACGTTCACACACGTTACTTGTAAGTTAATTGTAGGTCGACATACGTCCAGATAATGTCTAGCGTACCCAAAACTTATTTCTAACCCGTGAGTAACGTGCTTTGAACCTATGTCGAACTTATCTCCAACGCATATTGCGTATGTAGACGTTTTGACGTGTTCCGGTGTCAGATGCAATTGTGTCCGCCATGCAATACTGTCCGCTCCGGACACTTTTGCATATGCAATCGTGTCCGGGGCTTGTAAAAACCGTCCAGCGGACATGTACATGTACATGAATGTGCGTAAGTGAGCGTGCATGCACTGAATGTACGTATGAACATGTGCAGCATGATTATTCACGTATTTTATGATTTCAGCGAATAGGCCCTACCCAACGGCCGAATAGGCCCTACCCAACGGCCGAATATTTTCCCATAGGCTACGACGGGGGGGGGGGGGTACCTCTAGTGAGGGCGCTATTTTTTGTTGTGGTCTGGCTGACGCACGTCCACGAGTTGTTTTTCCATGCAAGTTTTACGTCAAAGATCTCCTTTTCTAATGGCCTTCCTATAGCCAGGGAATCATAAACAGTTCGTCAGCGTTTTCACGAAGTAGCACTCGCTGCTATACCAGCAAAAAATAACAATCAGAGATAACGGCCTCTGAAGTTGAACACTTTTTAGAAACCCGCCTCCCTTCAAAACTTCAAAGTATTTCCATTTAAATTTCTCAGTGTAGATACTTGATGACTTGAACTTAACAATTACTCTTATTTTGACTCATTTGCATAATTAATTATGAAACTAGACACGACAGAAGATCCGTGCTACTTCGTGAAACCAAAAAAGTGTGAAATAATTATGCAATCATGTCCGCCGGATAGTATAAATAGGTTGCAATATGACGTAAGTCGGCTATCTTTACGGGCAATTTGGAACACACAGTCATGCGTTTTGCGTGAGAACGGCGTGCAGCACGCGCACATTTCACAAAACTCGTTGCATGATTGGTTAGTAAACTGCGCGGCTGCGTTAATAATTTGAGCGCTTGGCGCGCCTGCAAGCCAAAATGCAATTTGCCCGTAAAGATGGCGTCTATTGGGAACTATCTATTGCATAGAGGACATAATTGCATGCGACACCGGACGACCACAGAACTTACTAAATGTGTTCTAACTAATAGCTACCGTATAATCATTGACTCTATTGTAGGCCCCCCTATGTCTTAAGAACGTAATGATGCAACGAAACAACCACGTTGTTTGCACGTTTACACAACGTTGCCATGTTGTAAATAATCGTTTTAAAAAGAATGTTGCAACAACGTTTCCATTTCCAGTACCCTGAACGTTGTCACAACGTCAGCCCATGGTAAGAACCCAATCTTTTGTTATTACTATATCAGTTAATTGTATACAATAGTTTCATGAAAACTGTTAATTGTATACTATATCGTACAGCATGTAGGCCTACTATAAATTATATACAGACCGATTTCTTGTCTTTGGCAGTCATTGGTGTATGTTGTTTTTAAGTTTTTCCATTTCAATAATATTTTTGAAAGTAAAAATACATGTCTACAATTAATTTATCACTAAAACCTCTGTGAGTTAAGACTAATACAAGAAGAAATCAGTATATCTAGTTCATAAATTTGAAAAACTTCTTCAATTATTGTTTAGGTATTTTACAACTTCCAAGCCCAATCTACTAATCTGCATATGTGATATTTACGCTGTCCTAACGTTATCATATTAATTTTAAATAGACATGCAGCATTCCGCAAGGTGCTCAATGCGGCAAGATGAGCTCACCATACCTAAGCGGAAACGTTGGTCTTTGTTCTTCAAAACAAAACACATTTAATAGTACCCGAAAGTACTTTGAAAGTGTCATTGAAATTTTTGACGGTGTTGAAACATTAGGGAGCAAATTGTGGTTTTTGAGCAAGTTGTTAGTGGGGGACAAAACGACCCTTGTCTCTAAAGAGTGATAGACACCAACATTTTAACCAGTTAACAGCCATGAATTGTCGCATGACTGCTTGAAATGGTTTATTCTGCTACAATATATAATGCACTTCATTAAACTTCGTAGTCTAGACACCATTGTGTACATTTAACCAGTAAAACAAAATTGTACATTTAAAAGTTTCACAGATACATTGACAAAATGTGTAATGAAAGTTAACGGCCATGAATTGTCGCATGACAGCTTGAAACTCTTTATTCTGATACAGTTTATGCATTACATTAAACTTCGGATTCTAGACACTATTGTGTACATTTGACCAGCAAATACATTTGTACATTTGAAAGTTTCACAGATACGTTGACAAAATGTGTAATGAAAGTTAACAACCATGAATTGTCGCATGACTGCTTAATTTTTTTTATCTTGATACAATATATGCACTACATTAAACTTCTGAGTTTAGACACTATTGTACATTCGTACATTTGATATAGCCAGGCTCACTTTAAAAGGTTTGGAGCGTTTATTCAAAGCAAAACAAAACTGAACAGCTATGTGTTTGTTCACAAAGGTCTATATAGTGTGTACATTGTTATTAAACTAAAATACATTTTCACAACGTGATGGTAAAAACAAAGATACTACGTTGTGATAAAATTAAAAGGCCTACAATGTGATGTTCACAATTATCTGTGTGTGGTTGAAGAATGAGACAAAGTGGCTGTCACAACTTGAATACTACTTTTTTGTCTACAAAACCAAAATACAAAGAGGTGACAACGTGATCACCAAAACTTAGCCATTACGTTTTGACAATACCAATATACGACAAGACGACGTACAGCCGCAACTTAAATATTACGTTTTAATGTTACACAAATATGACGTGTAGACAACGTGACTGCCACAACGCAAATACTACATTTTAATAATACCGAAATACAACGTCAAGACAACGTGCCCGCCACAATTTAAATATGACGTTTGATAAAAACAAAATACAACGTGCAGACAACGTCCTCGTCACAACATAATTATTACGTTCTAATGAGACCCGAATACAACTTATCCACAACGTTGTTGCCTTAACTTAAATACTACTTTGTAATAATACCAACAATACGTTGCATATAAAACTTTTCGGTAACGTTGCATAAATTACCAACATGCAACCAATATACAACATTAGTTGAAAATCATGTTAAGAAAATCACGTTGTGCAATGTTGTAACAACGTATTGTGTTAGCTGGGTACCAAGTCAGAAGCCTGCTTGCGCGTTTTGCAGAATGGGTTCTACTGGAGGACAAAGTCTGGCAAGTAGGAGGTGCTCAAATGACTTGTATCATGTGGAGGAGTGAGATGGGCCCATATTTACCAGTCTTCAGCCAGCTTACCTGGCTTTAATGGAAATGACTTTTTCGTCTGTCTTTAGACGTGGCATGACTTGTCGAATTGATGTGATGTGAGTAAAGTGTGAACCCTTTAGAGCCAAGGTTCTTCAAGAAAGTGGCAATAGTATAAAGACACTTCCCACATCTATAATACATTGATTTGATAGTTGATTTTGAGTCAGCTCAGTGTAAGGGACGCATTGACACTTGTTTCATCCTTGCACTCAAAATTTCGATTAAACGTGTAATTAGTGCTACATGTAATTAGGGGCCTTCTTAACTAGACTTAGCACCAATATTGATTTTCTTAAGTATTAAAATCTTAGTCAGTGGACCATAGCCTTTCAATCCATGGAGAAATTTTGCTTGCACTCAACAGTTTCATTAAATCGATTTTCTGGGTGAAATTAGGGGGCTCCCCCTCCCAACGCACCACTCGATGCACCCGAGGGTGCTTTATATCCCACACTTCAAACCTTTTGCACTAAATATTTTCAATAAACCTCGCTGGGCTCCCGGCCAAAATTAATGCGCCAAACTAATTACATGTATCATTTTTTTGTAAACCCACAGTTACTTTTGAATAAACGTTTTTGGGGTTATGCAATTATTAGGTTGTGTGAATATATTAATCTATCCCAACCTGGGGGCTCTTAGCTTCAACTTTTGAAGAGGTTTGATAAAGTCCTATTTGGCTTGGAAATCTGAGGAATGCCTCATGAAAACTGGCAGTAAGCCGCTTTGGAAAAAAGCACAGTTTCGGGGGTATTTTTTCTGGGGTATTCAGCAAAAATTCCAAACAGTTGACCAGCCAAAAATTGGAAAGTTTATTTGTACGAAAATATGTTTGATTGGTTTTCAAGAGGCTGAGAGACTTAAACATGTTTGAGCATATTTTTTAAATTTAGCATTTATAATTGGTTGCTATGGGGGTTTACTTAGTGTGGTGCACACAGAACCTAAAAGTTACACAATATGCCTTAGCATGTGTAGTACCAAGACAACTCGTATGCAAAAAAAGTACCTACTTGGCTCCCAAGAGGCACAACTTCCTTAAAACAAACAAATGAGCGTTATCTTGCTCAAAGCTGAAATGACGAGGACAGCTGCACGCGGAACCAGTCATGCGCAATACGTCGGATACCCGCCCATCGTCTAATGTTGTTTATCATTAAAGTTGTATTTGTTTATTATTCTTTTCCCATTTTAAGATTGGATTTAAGGAACTTTTGAGTTAGGCCTGCAGTAGTTTGGTTAACTAACTTTGTTTCTGGCCACTTTAGAGAATTACACACATGTAGTTGTCTTGTAATACGATTCAAATAGTTGGTCTAGCCTTACTTTTACTGTTGTATAACACCATTAAAATTACATACAGTAACATATAATACTTTATTTTTTTGGTTGCATGTTAGTTG
The DNA here is from genome assembly GCA_023634235.1 of Pisaster brevispinus. Classification (NCBI taxonomy): domain Eukaryota; kingdom Metazoa; phylum Echinodermata; class Asteroidea; order Forcipulatida; family Asteriidae; genus Pisaster; species Pisaster brevispinus. The sequence goes on from JAMKCF010000004.1 coordinate 25,201,749, forward strand.
AAATCTTCGCCGAATAAATCATAATAATGAGTATAATAATAGTAACCACACAAGCTGGAGTGCAGACGCGTATTTTTAGAGTTCACATTGATCGGGAACTGATGGCCTAACATGGATTGTAGTTTGGGTAATAACATTCTGTGGTTAATTGTGTCGAAAGCTGTAGCTAAGTTGATGAAATACCCGTTTTGTCATAGTTCTAGTAAGGTCAAGCAGTGCCATGAAAGTAGAATGTTTATTTTGGAAACAGTACTGACCATAGAAAATTAATTTATGCCTAAATTTGTACTTACAGGCACTTGACTGTTCCGTTACAGACAATCTTAATTTTCAATAACGTTTTAAGAACAGCGCCAAACCGAGATGGGCATATTGTAAATTTCGTAAGGATAAAAAACCCCATAACATTTTCAAAGCCGTCAATAAATATAAATGTAACCGTAACTTTACCTTAATGTAACACTATTTGAACGCTAATTCACTGTTTCGATAGTGATTTTGACTCGTTTCTAATTTATCCTAGACAGCAAATTTGATCAGACCAAAGATGGTCACCGTGTTATATGCAATGAGTGCCGCTGTCTTCAAACTCTTTAAAGTGTAAAAGAGAACATTGATTATAGGCCCCTACCCTCTTCTTTTACGAACATTCGAACTTACTCTCTTGTCGAGAATTGTAGCCGTTCTCATGAGCGCCGAACAAACCAAATTCAAAAGTTGTTGTGGCGTTTCCAGAGGGATTCCAAATATATGTCCAGGTATATATCAAGGGTGCGGGGCCCTTCGCCGGCCGTTGCTTTCGTCTGCTTTTTACTGGCATACAAATCCGTTCTTTATTGTCACTGCCTTTCAGCACCTATGCAAAACGTTCATTTACAAGGAACCAGAGCAATGCACTGCCACAGTGCACATGCACAAACTAGTGCTTTATACCATCCGTCATGCTTATACACAACATAATTATATTTAGCTGTTCCAACATAGCGGTCGGAACAGCTTTTGTTTTCGTCAAGATTTGTATTTGTCTTATTCTTTCCATCTGTCAAAAACCCATAGGTTTTGTACATGCATTTTGTGTGCTCCCAAAATCAAACTTTGCTCAGTATAAAAGGGTCAGATAGTATATCATATTAAAGCTTAGGTCATTAAGTTATAGCTTAATGTAATTAGCGTAACTTAGTTAATTAGATTACTTAGTTATAATGACATGAATATTTAATGAGCAATCTTGAAACCACCATCTCAAAATGTATACGTCCGATCGTCAAACTTTTTCGATTATATACTTGTGGGATACTGTATAACTGCATGGAGGAAGGAAAAGAAACTGTTAGTTGGCCTAAAATGCTGGACGACGTCACCATGACGTCATTTATTGCGCGTTTTGTATCTTAGTACAAAACCCATGGCTCTGAAAAGTGGAAGTATTTAGTTGGTCAAAAACCATTAATTTTCAAAATAAGTATAATTTTAGTTACCCATAATACACAAATCATTTAAAAAACAAATGTTTTTACTAAGAATTATTCCAAGCCATTCAAACTAATAAAAAAAACCAATGTATTCCCACAATACTTAGCAATTAAGTAACAAATTGCACACCATGGCTAGCTTGCTGATTGTGCCGTGATTGCGCAATCACGTCAAGGCGTTGGAGATTTCCTTGATATTCGATTCTAACAGGTAGAGGACCCATTGCTTTGTGCACAGCCCATTCGATTTGTACATGAGCAACACATGTACATGTAATTCCTACGTAGGTTTAGGGTTTTCGTGAGAATGCATTAGAGGGAATTTTTTTACCATCGTGTTCTTTATGAAATTTATTAGTATGAAAAACACATTTTTTTTTACTCTGACGTCATCAGGTGTCGAATAACGGTAATCCAAAGCTTATTCTTTAACAAATCATATCTCTTGAACCACATGTTGTAAAGTCGTATAGTTAGCGTTATTTTGTAGCTTACAAAAAATGGAAAAAAAAAACTTTAAAGATGACCTCACTTTGACCTTTACTTCGGTCAAAACAGGAAGTTCAAATCTTTAAAAAATCATATCTCCTGAACCACAGGTCATAAAGGCAAAACGTTTGTGTTGTATTGTACCTTACAACACTTGCGACATTTCATGTACAGTGATGACCTCACTTTGACTTTTACTTAACATATCATATCTCCTGAACAAAATGTCATAAATTGGTACATGTATAATGTTTTTGTTGTATTGTAGCTTACAAAAAAAGCGACATTTTATGTATAATCATGACCTCACTTTGACCTTTACTTCCGGTCCAATCGGGAAGCTCAAAACTTAAACAAATCATATCTCCTGAACCACATGTCATAAAGTGGTAATGTTTGTGTTGTCTTGTAGCTGGCAACACTTGAGACATTTTATTAAAACGATGACCCCACTTTGACCTTTACTTCCGGTCTAAGACAAGACCTGATTTTGTTAAACTATAGATAGGTTGCAATATGACGTAAGTCGGCCATCTTTACGGGCAATTTGGAACACACGGTCATGCGTTTTGCGTGAGAACGGCGTGCAGCACGCGCACATTTCACAAAACTCATTGCATGATTGGTTAGTAAACAGTGCGGCTGCGTTAATAATTTGAGCGCTTTGCGCGCCTGCAAGCCAAAATGCAATTTGCCCGTAAAGATGGTGTCTATTGGGAACTATCTATATACGCTGTGGTGATCACTCTTGATAACAAGCATTCATTTCGAAAATCGATTACAACATGAACACAAAATACAGAATCAATTCATATCTTTGGAAAACAGTTTTTAGGTCAACAGAACATACTGTAGATGTGCTTTCCGGCCTAAAATGTGGAACGACGTCACAATGACGTCATTTATTAAACTTTCGAAAGATAAAACAAAAGACAAGTGAAAGTTTCTAATGAATACAGTGTCTACTTGCTGAGAATAATAGAAAATAACTGTAACTGTATTTTTACAAAAACATTGAATCTATCCACCTTTAGCAAGGTGACTGGGTACCTGTCGCAGCATTCACGAACAGACACCAAACCTCAGAATTCTGAGAAACTATTCATGCATGAATCATTCAAGATTCAAATGTTTTTATTTATTTCCAATCAACGCGGGCAATTTACAAAAAATAATTTCGCAAAACGCTTACTACCACTACCATCTTTTTAAGGAGAAGCTTTAGGATAGTTATTATACACATATTTTTGAGGCAATTACTAAAGCATAACCCTACTTCTAGCTCACCTCGGAAAAACTCTCTGTATATGGAAATCATCATTGAGCCAATTGGCCCATAAAATATCATTCTATACTCGAACAAGAAAATTCATAATGAGTCAAATATACATGAGCAAGTCAGCCCATTCTCAACTCAAACATAACAACTATTGTTGTGACTAAAAGCTACTCAGAGGTTAGTGTCTCGTACTAATGAAGCAAACAGTCCATCTTCTTTTTCCATGAGTTCATTGGGCGTTCCATACTCTGCTACTTTGCCATTTTCCAGAACCAGAACCTTGTCTGAGTTCATTATGGTTGCGATCCGATGCTGCAAAAAGAGAAAGACACACCACTCAAATCAAATCTAATGGATCTAACATTATCTTCCTCATCAACACATAGTGGTAAAAACAACAAGTCTTCACAGAGTCTGAATTAAAAAAAGAAGTCAGTTTATGACCAATTCCTTGACACATTGCAGCATATAGATCTGACTCATAAAAGTAGCTTAAACTTGAGGTTTAAAGTTTTTCATGGTAGAGTTATGGTGGATAGTTCTTCTTTCATGTACACCATTCTCTTCTTAAAAAAATTTCTCAGGTTGTATCATAAACTTGGGTGTGGTCCCTGGCTCTACCGCAGTTACAGGTTGAATGGCTTCTGACTGACACCCCCGAACAAAGATATTGACAAAAGAGGGAGATCACAAATAAGGGTTAGATAGCAGTGGGTAGAACGCTGACATGTTAATCCAGAGGTTGCAGGTTCAAGTCCCCCTTTAGTCAATTTTTTTTTATTCAACCTCAATTTAAAAAAAAGAATTGGTTGGCCTCTGAAAAGAACCAGTTGGTATGTTTTCTACCTCTTTTTGAAGTCAACACTTTGAAGAGACTAATCACAAAAGAATTATTTTCTAAAAGTGATGCTACAGCAATGACGATAAAGTGTTATTGTTGTCATGGGTTTGTGCAATGAAAAATGTTAACAGTTGACTCACAGCAATAGTCAGTACGGTGCAATCAGCAAAGGCATCCGACACAACACGCTGAAGAATCTTATCCTGTTTTAACGGAACAAAAAATAAAATGAGTGAACTAAAATTAAAAGCCAGGGAACATGAGCCATGAAGTTGAATTACATTTCAGACACAAGCTACCTTTCCCACCAGTTATCCAGGTGTCAGAAATTCTAGGAACAGAATAACTAAATCATCTATGGGGAAACACAGTTTATTTTTATGGTAGTGAGAACACACTCTAATAACATCTGGGTCATTATTGACCCTGATCCAGGGGCGAACTTTGTAAAGCTGTTAAGCAGAAATACTTCTTGGGTAATATCTTTGCCAAGCAAAAAAGGAGTGGTGCACCAGTGGCAAAAATGTAAACTTTATGGAAATTTGGCTGGTAAACTGTTTCTTCTAAGCAAGATTTGTCTGTGCTAAGCAAATTTTTGTGCTTACAGGCTTTATGAAACTGGGCCCAGGTCTTGTGGGGTCTGACCCATTTCGACCAGGAATCTGTGTCAAAATGACCCACAAAAGGAGCAATGTACAGAATCTGAGAAAAAAATTCCCTTTAAAAAAAATAACTTTTAGGGTCAGCCTTATCCATGTGGTGGTCAGGCCCCCTGGGGACCATAATCCAGGTCCTGACCTGGAGTTTTCAGAGTGTACTAATACATGCAACTCAATCATTATGATGTTGCCTCCAGATTCAAAATACAAGTCTCTTGTAGAATAAGGCAATTGTGATATTGATGAATTTACTCACTTTTATTACTTTGTTTAAAATGTTATCAAGCCCCCAAAGATCCCCATCTCGTCTACGCAGGCATATTGGGGATATCAGTGTAAAAGATATTAAACATTATTGGTAGAGCTGACCAAATAGTCACAGATAGTGATCATATTTTGTGTGTATTAACCATATACTTGAAATAAACCTGTGAAAATTGTGGGAAATCTGTTGTTTGAGTCACAAGAAAAAAAAAACATGCACAGTTTTCATCGTGTAAACACACTGGCCTTAACAACCGAAAATAGCTGTTACATTTTTTAACTGGTTTGTTGTTAGTTTTGGCAATAGGACTTCATTTCAGGGGACATTTCACAGAATAAAATGGTTCTGATATGAACTTTATTATCAGTAAGCTTTCAGACTAAATAAGAAATTATGTTTTTTTTTTCCCTGACCAATCCTGTATAACACCTTTCAGAGAAAGTTATGAACGGTATTTGATCTTTTCTTATTTTTCCTTTGAAAATGTTTGAGATTACAAATTAACAACACATTAGACGCAGACTTACTGGTCATGTCATTCTCAACATCATCGTGAAATAAATTTTACAACCAAGGATGTTACTTTTTGGCAACATCACTTGTAGATTTAAAAAGACATCTTACCGTCTCCAGGTCGATTGAGGCAGTGGCTTCGTCCATGATGAGGATACGAGACTTCCTCAGGAAGGCACGAGCCAGACAGAATAACTGCCGCTGACCAACACTGAAATTTTCACCACCTTCGGTTACCAGAGCATCTTGGGGGAGTAACATCATGATATCATAATCAAAACTATTGTATTTGTGCTCATATCTTTATATCTTTATTTTCCCCCAAAAAAGAAGAGGAAATCTTTCAAAATGAAGGGTGAAATGAAATGTACTGGCATCATTGAAAATACGGCTGACAAACTGGCAAATATTCAGCGTGACAGTCTTATAACAATAGTCATTGGTCAACAACAAATATAAAATATAAATTCAAACATTGGGCGTACAAAGTAAAGACACATAACATCATGTTAACGTTGGTGTTTCTTTATGATTAGTTCTGTGACAACATGTGCAGATCAATTTAAACATTTCTAAAAACATAAGTTTATTAATTATCTATAGTTAGCATAAACTTTCTAACAGTAACATACCTAGTCCTTTGTGAAACGAGGACACAGTATCTTCGAGTTGAGCAATCTCTAACGCTTGCCAAAGGGCCTCGTCCGTTTCAATTTCACCACATGGGTCCAAGTTATGCCTATTATTTAGTGAAAAAGAAACCAAAAACCAAAGTGTTACAAATTTCTAGACTTGTGACGTACATGAACACTGTTATTAATTTGCAACAATGCGATGGAGTATTGTTCTATCATTAGCAGCATTTTCAAAAGATATCTTTTGCATGTCTCATTTGCATGTCATGGACACTGTTTAAACATTACTTATAGAATATACAGTATTTTCCTCTCAAATTCATTGTGTGTGTAAAACCATTCATTTGGCTGCTCGCATTTTAGATACAGACTGCATGAATGATCTTCGCTGATTTTTTGGTTTCTGTTTACCTTAATGTTCCTGCAAACAGAACAGGATCCTGCGGGATAATGCTAATCTTACTCCTCAGAGAAGTCAAGGGAACAGACTTTATGTCCACCCCATCGATTATGATGCGACCTGAAACATTTAATTGAATAATCAAATTCAATAAATTTAATACATTGCATCATAATCGAATCATAGTTGACCCCTTGTAGCATGTAGGGGTACAAAGTGCATTCTCAGAGTTCTTGGACCTGACGCAGCTTTACGATCTGCGTAATTTCTTTTAAAAATATCCAGTCATTTTCTCTGTAAACTTTCTCTATTTGTGGGAGGCATGGTTCCGGCCATGCTCCTAAAGTTTGTCATCTGGGTGGGTGTAATGTTAAACAAAGCCCACACTGAGTATCTCTTGAATATCATCAAAATTCAGGGATGAACTAAACATTTTGCCTACAAAAATGCACAGAACCATTTGAAATGTAACATCATTGAATGGTTTTGGATTTTGACAAATAACGCACTGCAAGAGTCTCAACTACAAGGACAATATACACTGTTTTAACATGAGGTAGGAGATTTTTTTCCACTTCCACAAGGACACTATCTTGTAAAAAATGACATCACAAACCAAACTCAGCATCATGTTAATGTTGTTTGTTGAGATTTTTGTTTGTTAAGTTATCTTGCTATTTGATAATTTGAGTAAGTGTTTCATTAGTCCATTTGGTTATTTTATTTTTTTGAAAATATTGTTTCTATTTCAAAACGTAAGTATCGCTAAGCCTAAACTGCCACACCTACCTTTAAAAACGTCTAAAACGCGGAGTAAGGCGAGACTAAGTGAAGACTTCCCAGCTCCTGTCCGTCCACAAATTCCAACCTGATGGGACAAAAACGAACCAAGAAACACTCATACCTGGCTAAATAACAAGATTAAGCTCACAGAAAAAAGTTGCTAAACAAAAAGCCATAGTGCACACACCGTCCGTGACCGGTATTCTTTTTATTTATTATTCAATTTTTGCTCAGCAGAAAACAATAAAGCATGATTTCTGCCGAAGTTCAATAAGCATTTTTGAGATATGGTGGACACTAGGAGTAAACTGTGTGATTTTGGCGTATACGGACAAATTTACCCAACTTAAATTTAGTATTGTGTCCACCATACCTCAAAATGGCTTACGAAATTGGGCCCTAGTGTGAGCTTGATCTTTTAAATTTAAGATACATTTAAGTTGAATCAGTTGAATATTTTCCTATGGGTTAAATGTTCAGCCACACTGGGCCATCCCAACAATGGCTTTGATAGAAATGCTATGTACGTAAAAAAAAAAAAATAACATAAATTTGTTTTACCTTTTGTCTTGCTCCTATTTCTACTGACACGTCACGTAGAACAGGATCAATTCCATGGCAGTACCGCGCTGATACGTTTTCAAGGGTCACTGTTCCATAGATTGGCCAGTCCTCCGGTGGTTCAATGCCTACCGTAATCAAACATTTTTTCTCCTTTATGAATCTACATTTTATACTTTGCATTTTTACATTGTTTCTTTTCTTTTTATAAACTCACCAGTACAGTAAAAAACGTGCCTGCAATACTCATGTTTTTATTTGATTTGACAAGTGGAATACAAAAATATAAACATACACAAAATTGGCAAAATAGCACCTTTATTTTTAATTTTTTCAAACACGTGACTGCCTTTGGATGAAATTGCATGTTTGGTGTTCATTACTAGTGGATTGGAAATAATTTGGTATGCCAAAATGCAAAAATATAACATCATACCTTTGAACTCCATTAGCAAAAAGCAGTAAGTTTTACAGCAAAATATGTACATTTCTTAACTCTGGTTTATTTGTTGTAACGTTTACCTTCATACGATTCAGTTTCAACTTGTGAGTAGTGCTTGACTCGTTCCACTGCATTCATTTGTATTTCAATTTCTGCTGATGAGCGCACATACAGATTTACCTGACCACAGATCTGAAAACAAAATGTACCTTTATGTTCAATTTACACAAAACTGATATTATTCTTTTTACAAATTTGTTTTATACACTCTAAAAAAATTATATACCCCAGGGGACCTGACCCAGAAACTGGTTAGAAAAAGGGATTGGACTCGAATTCTCAAACAGTTTGACAGCTTTGGGTCAATTGACACAGAAGCACCATGGCAGCTCGGGCTGTATACTCCCCAGGGAGCTGAGAAAAATTAAAGGAATATTATTGGCCCAATGACCAGGGCACTAATGTAAAGCGTAGTGATACTTTATTATAAAGTGCGCTATATAAGAACAAGTTTTAATTATTATTATTACTGATAAAGAAATTGGTCAGGCCCTCTGTGACCCGGAATCCGGTTCAATTCTGACCTGGGAGTTTTTAGAGTGATTTTTAAAATTTTTATTCAAAGCTTTGCTACTTCTCGATGAAAAAGGCTGATAATGTTGATTTGGAACTTTTAATCTGTGACCTACCTGTATGGTGTATGAGACTAGTAATCCCACGAGACTGGGATCTAGGCCCGCAGTTAATGCACTAATCAGCGTCGTCATAGCAACTACAAATACCGTCACTGAAGCGATGAAATCCTATTATAAACAAAAAGTTCCGTAGAGTCATTGTGTCATGCAAAATACTGTATAAAAAACACATGTAAGTGTTGTTTAAGTTCATCAATTCATTTTACAAAGACACTATTTGAAAAAATTTAAAATATTTTAGTTTTCGGCAAATGTTATCACCTACCACTCTAATAGCGAGCCATCGATTCACTGCAAGTAAGTACAACGAGGCAATGAGATTTGTGTTGATCCTCTCGATAATTGTATTGTAGAAACGTTGACTTTGCCTGAAAAAAAATTAAAGATTCTAAGAATTGTAGATAATTGAAATAACGAGATCATTATAAACTGTAAATCTAAATCAAAAATGAATAAACAACTTTCAGAGCATAATTCTTACTATTTTTATGAGTTTATGAGTACCTCTGCTCAGAGCCCTTGCCCCTTCTTGCCCCCCCCCCCAAATGAGATAGAAACAAAAATCACAAATAAATGGTTCGATACATCAAATAGCTCCCCCAAAATTATGTATTTGCCCCTTACTTTCCCCCACCCCAATGAAAATATATGGTTAGGCCCCTGCACTTTAAGCCAAATATCAAGAGATTTGCCCAAAGCAACATAGCGCATGAAGTTACGTAAGTTTGCATGTTGTATCCACTGTTGTATCGATTGCTGTGTGATGACTGACGACACGTTCCCATATCTACGTCACAAATTTGTCCCGGGCCTGGGTTCCACCCTAATGCTTTATTCGAATTTTGAACCTCCAATATAAATTTGAAACAAACACTTTTATTTAACATTTCAAGTTCATAGGATCTTCAAAACACTTTTTAACTAGTTAATAATAATAATACACAGGTTCTTATATAGCACTTTTAACAAGATCAAAGCGCTTTACAATGAAAACAATAAACAATATCAACTTTAAACAACTTAAACAAGATCAGACACCTGGAGATGTACAGGAAAGTAGATTCTATGGTGATTTGGAGAACAAGTGAGTTTTCAGGGATGTTTTGAAAGTCTGAATGGATGGTGAGGCTCGAATTTGATGTGGGATTTTGTTCCATTCTTTTGGACCGGCGATGGAGAACGCTTTGTCTGCTGCTGCCTTTGTGTTGATAGTGACTTGTAAGCGAGAAGTATCAGATTGAGACCTAAGCCCCTCCCGACCTGAGTGGTGAGAGAACAATAGGTCTGAAAGATAGGAGGGTGAAGAACATGTTGGGATTTATATACAATAAGAAGTAATTTGAAGAGAAGACGGTGATTCAATGGAAGCCAGTGTAGTTGGGTAATGAGTTGTGAAGCATTGTGAGATCGATCAGCAGAATAAATAAGCTTCTGTAATCTGTTGATCTCACCCTGATTGACACCATACAATAAAGAGTTGCAGTAATCTAGGCGAGATATAATGAGTGAGCGAACTGCATGGTTACAGGTGTTGTGGTCAATGAACTTGCGGATACGGTGGAGGTTGCGTAAATGGAAATTAACAGATTGACAGACGGATGTGATGTGAGGAGACATGGACATTGTAGTGTCAAATACAACTCCAAGATTTCTAAATGTGGGAGATGGACGAATGATGGAATTACCAATTTCAAGGGCAATTTCTGGCCGTGCGTTCAAGACACATGTGTTACCTGCAACGAAAAGCTGTGTTTTATTATCGTTAAGTTTCATTTTGTTGGAAGTCATCCAGCGTCGAATGTCAGTTATGCAAGAAGAGAGTTTGTTGAGTACTCGATCTGATTCACCTGCAATTGAAGGGTTGAAATAAGTATAAATTTGGGTGTCACCTGCGTAAATGTGGTACATCATGTTATGATTCTCAATGATGGAACAGACTGGTTGAGTGTAAAAGGTGAAGAGCAATGGTCCGATAACAGAACCCTGCGGAACACCAAAATTAACGGGTTGTTCATCAGAAACAGCACCAGAGATGCCAACACGTTGACGGCGTCCCGCAAGATAACCATCAAACCAATGCAGAACTGAACCTTGAAAACCAAACGATTTACAGAGTCGATGAATCAGAAGATTGTGGTCGATCGTGTCAAAGGCAGACGACAGGTCAAGCGCAACGAGCAGAACTGCCATATTTTTGTCAATGGCTCGCATGATGTCATTTTTAACACGTAAAAGACCTGTTTCAGTGCTATGGTTAGATTTGTAAGCAGACTGGAACGTCTGGTGGAGATGGTCGTCATAGAGATGATCATTGACACGGCTCAGAACCACCTTCTCTAAAACTTTGGAGAGGAAAGGAATGTTAGAAACAGGCCTATAATTGTTGAGTGTGTTAGGATCCAGATTGTGCTTCTTGAGTATGGGCGTAACGATGGCTTGGCAAAGAGAACGTGGAAAAGTACCAGTCGAGAAAGAAGAATTAACAATATGAGTAAAGTGTGGGACTAGGACATGAATATTTGCTTTTAGCAACCAGGTAGGCAGGGGATCAAGAGAGCAGTATTTGTTTGGAGAGCCACTGATAATTCTATGTATCTCCTGATCATCAACAATATCAAACTGTGAAAGAACAATATCAGAAGGAATGTTGGAATCCTGGTATTTTGATGTAACAAACTCTACATTAAAATGTACAATCAAGCTCGGATTTAATTTTAACAATTTTGTCAGTAAAGAAATGGCAAAAGTTGTTACAAAGGTTTATCATTGATGAGGCTGTTGGGTACTTGGTAATATCATTATTAAGCAGTTTGTGAACTGTTCGATACATGTCCTTTGTGTTACTCGTGGCCAGTTTCTCTTCGAAGTAAGCAGCTTTTGCAGTCTGGATGAGATGTGCTAGTACAGTGAGCTGTGATTGATAAGCTTGTCGGTGTGAGTCCAACTTTGTCTTGCGCCTCCTCCGTTCAAATCGCTGCTTGATTTTCCTCGCTACGTGGATAGCGTTATTATACCAGGGTGCTCTAGGGCGAAGCGGGCGATTCAATACATGCAGTGGACAATGAATATCAAGGACTTTTTTGATGGTCAAGTTGTAAAACTCAACCTGGTCGTGGACGTTGTGAAGTTGTAGTATGGGCTTGAGATTATCATTGAGATCGTTTCGGAATTCGTCGGCATCCATGGAGCGAAAGTCACGTCGTACTGAACGAGTTCTCGGAGAAGCACTGCTTTCGCGGTTAAGTTCGAAGTGGATGGCGTGGTGATCCGACATGAGATTCTCATGTATGACACAATCGCGAACCAGGTCATCACCATGACGGGCGATAACAAGGTCCAGGGTATGACCATGTGTGTGGGTAGGACCAGAAACAAACTGGTGGAGGTCAGCACTGGACAGGGTAGTGAGAAATTTTGAAGACTCTGGCTTGTATGGAAGGTCAATGTGAATGTTAAAGTCACCTAGTATGACGTGTTTCCCAGGGATTTTATCTGCCTCAACCAAAAGGTTTTCAAATTCGGCCAGGAACTCTGATGATCTGTACCTATTAGCTTGCGAAGGGGGTGGTCTGTAGATGGCGATAAAGAGTATAGACTTGGTGTGGTCCGTCACAAAGGCACACTCAAATGTGGTGCCAGTGATGGGGCTAGGGATCACGCCAATTCCTCCATGGAAGTCGGTTCCTCCGCGGGGAAAGTTATTAAATGAGTAACCGGGAGGAGAACATTCACCAATAACAACATGGTCATCTTGGTAGAGCCAGGTTTCGGTCAGGAACATTGCAACTAGTTGAGTCTAAAATGTAGCTTGCAAGCATGGGGAAACTAAGGGTACTTGCTATGTGAACCAGAAACACCAGGGTTAACCGAGCGGATAAGATCACTGAACTCAAGCTCTGGTGTTTCTGATCAGCAGAGTGTGGGTTTGAGTCCCGGTCGTGACACTTGTGTCCTTAAGTAAGACACTTAACCATTATTGCTCTGTCCTTCCGATGGGACGTAAAGCCATAGGTCCCGTGTGTTGTGTAATGCATATAAAAGAACCCAGTGCGCATATCGTAAAGAGAAGGGGTTCATGCCCCGGTGTCCTGGTCTGATCAGCAGCATATTGCGCCACAGCACCTTGTAACCATTACAAGGTGCTTTGAAAAAAAACTCCACATGTCTTCCAGGAAAAAAAAATACTGGGCGCTTTGATACGCCCCTAGGGGTGTGATAAAGCGCCATATAAGAACCCCGGTATTATTAGTAATACTCTTCCACGATAAGTCTTCTGGTTTCTTTTAAGTGCACTACCAAACCTAGTACATGGGACCCACAGGCTTCACGTCTGATCCGAAGAACAAAGTAATTATGGTAAAGTATCTTGCTCAAGGACACAAATGCCATCGACCCAAACCCACACTCTTTTGATCAAAAACACATCAGAGCTCACGTCCAGTGCTCTTAATGAACTTCATTCTTTATTTTATAAAGCACATTTTGGTTTCCATGCAATGAGCATAAATAATGATAAACTAATTATATTCAAGTCAGATTTATTTGCAGAGGGGAAAACATTGACTTACCGGAATGCCCGAATTGTAGTGAGTCCTCCAAGGCTTTCAGAGAAATAAGCAAAAACTGGAGACTTGCTCACACTTTCTAGTCGCTGTAGCTCCCTAACAACAAATGAAACAATCAAATCAATCAATTTACATTTATTTCCATACTGACAGGAACAACCTGATACAATATACAAGGTAATAATGAACAGAATTGACTGAGTTCTTATAAGTTTGAAAAAGCAAAGAATATAGAGGCTGATTTGATACGCCGAGGCTTGTAGTAATTAGCCTGTGGACAGACAGAGACAAGACAAACGAACAAACATAGGACATACAGAAAAGGAAAAACAACTTACAAACAACAACACTTAATTAAATAAAATGAAATATAACTGATGTTTTTGAAATGGAACAAATGATCAGCATGTACCTTGTAAAGCAGTCAATGGAAAGAAAGCAATGTACATAACTACCCACAGTATTTTATTAGGTGCAATTGTGCGAAGTCTCTACACACTATAGGTCCAGTGGAAAAGAGTTTTGCGATGCACTCATTTTCCAATAATTATAAGTCCCTAAATGAAAGTGGAAAACAACTGCAAGTCCTACAAAAATTTCCATTGACGTCACATTTCAATTGGTCTGTACATTTTCGTACAGGAAAGTTTCATTCATTCCTGAATTCAACCAATACGGCATTGAGTTTGACCTTTTTTCTTTGGAAAATACATTTGCTGTGAATTTCCAATGATGTGTTGTTCCAAATTTCCCTCTAAAGGATGTAGAGACTTGTAATGTAATTTCCACCCCACTTTCATAAGGACTCTTATACATCTCTTGAAAATGTCATGCTTCACAAAACAGAATTTGACCTTGAAGCCTCTCTTTATTATGGTATTGAGGTAAATATGAAAAGCATTAACACAACAAGATGTGTGTTTTTTTTACCTTGAGGTTGCTAAAAAGTATCTCTGCAGGAAGGAATAGATAATAGCAATAGGAACACAGAAGACGATGAAGATTGGTGTGACAATGACGTTGACAACCACAGCAGATAAAAGAGTCATTGAGCTAAACATAAACAAGGTTAATGACGATATGAGTCTCTGCAAAAAAACAGAAAGAACAAAATGATTATGAGCACCACTAAATCACTATCAGGTAGGGTCATAGACTGGTTTTTGTCAGTGGGTACCAACTGCATCTCTGGCTGCAGCAATCACAAAAGAACACCAACCCGCAGACATCTAAGAAAAATTCATGCATGAATTGTTTTGTCAGATTTGGTTGTTCTCAAATTATTTGTGTTTATAAATTTTTCATCATGTTTCCCCCAAGGGGCTCCGTATCTCTATGTGCGGAGTGAGAATAACAGGTCAAGCTTAAAAAGCATTAGGGCTTGAGGCGTCATGTAAAGTCCTTTATAACAAAGGGGCTGCGTAAGATACTGTAAATACTCGGGGCAGAATAGGTCGGTTAGGGATCCCCGACTCGATTCTGGGTCAATGTGATCCATACTCCATGTCAAAATGACCCAGAAATGGGTCAAGCTAACACAGAATCCAAGCTTTTTTAAGACCAGTTTCCGATCAGCCTGACCTGGAAATGGGTCCGGCCCCCTGGGACCCGAGATCCAGGTCCAATGTGACCTGGGAGTTTTTTAGAGTGTATGAGCAGCGAAGGAAAAGGCTTATATAGAAACAAAAAATGTTCCAGTCTTTGTTGCGATACCCTCAAACCAGTCTTCTTTTTGGGGGGAAATCCATACGCTGTTATACAACACTGTGTCATTTTGATTTCTCATCCATGTATTCATTAACGAGTGACTGGTTTCATTGCTCACTTATGCTGCCTAAAAGTATAACAGTTAAATCAAAATGCAATTCCATGTTTTACATCAACAATATAAATGAACTACTGAAATATAGCTGTTTTGCTTACCATATCGATTGTATCTACATCACCAGAAAATCGATTCATTATTCGACCTAAAGGGGTTACGTCAAAAAATCTGCAAAGTATCAAATGAAGAAAATAGAAAGTCAAGTAAGGCCATTGCACCAATACTGCATGTCACTTTGGAATTTTCACTTTTAATTGTTTTTTTCTTGAAAATAAAAGTATACTAAAATTATTTATAGACCCCAAGCACATTTCATACTTCATTCACATTGAATATAAATCGTATATACATTGAAAGCACTTGAGTGCATTATCGCAGAATCTAATCACAAGGTGAATTATTTGGATAATTAATGGACGCTTCGCAGCATCATTTAAAAAAAATCATTCCCGCCCATTTGTCCAAATGAGGCAAGGTCGTCACAACCAAAAAGGTTGGGGTCTCCTTGGAGTCGTCCGTGTTTTTGTAGAAGTTATATTTCAAAAGAATTTTCGGGGTGTAGGCTGAACGAGTTTACATGGCCATTTTGAGCTTATTGTTAATTTCATTTTCAAATGACAAGGATCAATGTTTGAGTTATATAATACACAACTTGGATGCATTTTTACAAATTATAACCACTCAGTGAAATGAACACACAGGTTTCATAATACAAATGTAAATAATTTGGCAAGAAAATTCTGTTTTAGAGCCAAAAAAAAAAGCCATTGATAGATTCTCTTCTAATGACAGAGCTATTGATTGATCCTGTTTAATATTTTAATGAATTTGGGAGGCAAAGGAATAAAAACAAAATAAAAGCTCACCTGAAAGGTGCGTTGACAATGTTTAGGAGCATTCTTTGAATTAGACTCTTAGAAGCCTTCAAAGCTCCCAAAAACAGAGCAGTAGATGCCAGCGTTTTAAAAACTAAATAAGATACATTCAGGCCAACATATCCGCCAAAGAACTCACTAAACGCTGAGGTGATGTCCGTCTGTGTTTTGAAAAGTAAAAATAAATTGCTAGATCGAATCAGAAAGGTCACCGATTAAAAAGGTAATACGAAAAGGCCTCCCTGTGACCCCTAATCTGGGTAAACTCTGACCCGACAATGTTTAGACTGGTACCTGTTTCCGTCTAAACAAACTGCCAAAAATTTAGTAACTTGAAATCTGCAAAAGTCACTATTGCTTGTCTCCATTATCGCAGTGGAAGATGAATTAAGTACCACGCACAACCCTTTATATGACCACATGAAGTGAGAAGCAATGAGGTTGTGTAATCTTTGTGTAAATGTTCCACTCACTTGGTTCTTAAGGCCAGCTTCGGTCCAGGCTGAGAGCCAGAAATTGGTTCCAACGAAGAACCCTGTATTGACCACAGCTAAGATAGTACTGAGTAGGATTGTGAACCAGCCTGCATTCATGAAGTAGTATAGATACACAGAGTAAGACACAGAGCCTCGTTCCATCTCTTCCTTCTCCACCAGAGCACCAGAAGCTGTGGTTTTATCTCCTCCTGGTTGAAAACATTAAAGATAGAATAATTTCATTACCATAGCCTTTGATACAATTACCAATACTTTTTGTGTTTAAAGAAGAGGCTCCAAGTTCAAATTCCTTTTCGAGATGCACTTATTTAGAAATAGAGTCCTTATGAAAGTTAAGGAAAATTACAAACCTCCATCTTTACATTAAGATAGTGTAAATTGTCATTTGATACCCTTTCGGCATGTGTTCAGTGAAGCATTTTGCAACATCCACAAACATCCAATGAAGTCACTCATCAAATACACTTCAATCCTTGGGCTTGACTTTTTGACCGACAAGAAGTCTGTCCTTGAAGTGTACAGAATGTACAGACCCTTTTATTGTTGATATCCATTGACTTTGAGTTTGCTTTGAAAGAATATCAAACAAAACCATTTTAATGAGACTTGTAATTTTATTTTCACTGTATAAGAACTCCATCTATTGAAAAATTAGTGAATCACAAAAACTAACTTGACTTTGGAGCCCCTCTTTAAACTTACTCTAAGGGTTTTATCAAAGAATCAACAACTGATAAAAGTTGGAATTTTTCAAGCAAAATGAAAAAATACATTTTCTGTTTACACATTCTGCCTAGGAAAAGCATAGGGCTTCACAAAAACATTTATGTGGCTTTTTGTGACCATGTGCACTTAAAAAAACAACCTTAAGAAGTTCCCTCCCCTATGTATGCCATTTAACATCATTTTAGAGTTATTGTAATCTATTTGCCTTTAAATGTTTTTCTTTTCTTGGAAAAAGTCTTGACTTGTTCTTGCAGATGCGCTCTCTCCTCCTTCATTGACTCCGATTCGTAACCAGACTGTTCCATCTCGGCTTCAGACTCGCTGGCTAGTTCCACAGCTTTATTGTACTCGCTATACATATCAGGATCGGCAGCGATGATGTCATCTAATGTACCTTGGGCGGCTATCTTACCATCTTTCATTTCAATGATCTGTAATGCGATTCAACAATAAAAGCAACAATCATTATGAAATTCTCTTAATCACCTAAAACACACCCTAATGCTATTGTAAGGATGATTTTACACAAAATTCAGTATCCGCCAATAGTAACGCATATGTCAACAGGTGGCCTCCTTTCTAGCCTCCTACCCATTTCTCAGTGAATACACTACACACATTCTTCTTAGGTTATGACCTCAAGGTCTCCCAGTACTGACTAGAATCTCCCCCATTTACCACTACGTCATCTGACCTTGTTCTAAGAAATGATGTCACTAATCTTATGTTATTTCGGTGTGACATAGCTTCTAAATCAAGACTTCCTCCACAACCAAAATTCTATAAAACATCTCCCCAACATTCACTCTTGGCTTCAACTACTCCTTCAACTTTCCTGTATGCTTTAGGGCAAGAGACTCACCTCTCACATACCTACGAGCTAGGTCCAACACCTCTGTAACAGTTGCATTGTTATATGTGCAGATTACCTTTAATACAATTTGATCAGACTTATACTTTGTAAAAAAAAAAATTCAAGTTCAGTCGTCGTCACCTAGACCACACAGATTTGCTTTAAACAAAGACAGATGAACCCTCATTTAGACCATAATCCTTGTTAACAAAAAGAGTGACCCTGGTATATTTCAGGGCATTTTCTGGAAGGCAGAACATTGGAAGTCATTGGTCATATTGGAAGTTTTACATAAGTTCAAGAGTTTTGAAAATTACGGCTGAACATGTTTTTGAGATGCGTCCCTTTCTTCATACCAAAAGTTGATACAAATCAGATGTCAGATTTTATATTTTCTTCCATAATGTGAACAAATCAGGCCAGCAGGAAGTCCAGGCACTGTTGCTTTTTTGTAAAGATGTGACATCACATATTTAGACGGTGTGCTCTCTGTTACAGTATTATGATTAAGAGATTATTGTCAAAATAGTACATTTTAATCTTTCAGTCAGTTGCTGGGAAATAATACTTATTGTCTTTAACCAAAGTAACCACGCCCTTCCAAAGATTGACCTATCATCAATATATTGTCTTACGAGATTGTACAGTCTACAAATAATCAAATGATCAACGTTTGGACTCAAGCCAGTTGCAAGAAACTGTTGAGGATGGTAAATAAACTTACCAAGTCTGCTCTGTGTAGATACTGAAGTTGATGGGTGACCAAAATAACTGTCTGTCCTTGTCTAATTAGAAATTTCATGATACCTTCCTCGAACAGATGGCGACCAACATGGACATCAAGGGCTGAGAGTGGATCGTCCTGAAATATTAATTAACCAGTAAACCTTTACTTGGAGTGCGTGTGATGTCATTACCATCAATAGTTGCCTACCACTAACTGTACTGTCTGGGAAATCTTAATACAACCAGGATATGAAGCTTTTCTTCACACCATTATCAAGACTAATACCCCTCAGAGGGGCTTGAGATGTTTATTGCCAAAACAAAACAAAATGGAACAGTTTTGCTCTTTTTTCCCTTAAGCTGTTTTTACAAATGATTGATCATGTTCTACAAGATTGCTCTGAAGCCCCTTAGTATTGCCCAGGCTATTGTGGTAACTGCAAGCCGCCCTAAAGAACGATTAGTGATTAGACCAGGCTGGTAAGGTCACAGACAAAAGTTCACAAAGTATGTGAAAGAAGCAGTGGTCCCAATTGAACTGAGATGGTCAAAGTGAACAGACTCAACTCAGTGCATTCATCTTCTGCCATGCTTAAGGACACAAGTGTCACGACCGGGATTCGAACCCACAGTCTGCTGAGTGGGAAACACAAGAGCTTGAGTCCGGTGCTCTTATCCGCTCGGCCACGACACGCCATATAATACAACCAGGATAGTAGCTTTTTTTCACACCATTATCAAGACTAATACTATCAGAGCGGCTAGAGATGTTTATTGCCAAAACAAAACAAAATGGAATGGTTTTGCTTTTTTTTTCCCTTAAGCTGTTTTTACAAATGATTGATCATGTTCTACAAGATTGCTCTGAAGCCCTACCCCTTAGTCTTCCAACTCCCAAACCTAGGGCCTACAATACACCAACCCTGTCAAAAAGATCTCTCCCAGTATTGCCCGGGCTATTGTGGTGTTTGCAATTCACCCTAAAGAGCGATTCGTGATTAGACCAGGCTAGCAAGGTCACAGACAAAAGTTCACAAAGTATGTGAAAGAAGCAGTGGTCCCAATTGAACTACAGCATCAGAAATGAGATGGTCAAAGTGAACAGACTCAACTCAGTGCATTCATCTTCTGCCATGTGTTCCTGGATGGCAAGATGGTAAAATACCCGGAAGACTTATTTTTTTCAAAAGTGACACTAGATAATTAAAAGTATTTGCGATAAAAAAATACTCCCAGCAGTAAATCTTTACGCCTCTATTCCTCTTGTTTAGAGTAGTAATGAATTCCTGCAAAGACATTCAATGAACTGTCATAATATCAAATTTATTTAAATGTAAAATCTTGATGATTTTGTCAGTTATTCCAAAATAAGACTGGTTTCTTGAAACAATTCTTGCCCAATTTATCAAGATGATACATTGTGTTTAATTACTTGGGGGTAACTTGTCAGTTTGTTAATAAATTTCATGCCAGCCATGACAACAGTTCTTGAGCAAAAAGATGATCAACTTCAAAGCTCACCAATATAATGATATCTCGACCGGCGTACATGGTTCTTGCCACGCTGATTCGCTGCTTCTGTCCACCACTCAGATTGATTCCTTTCTCACCAATCTCAGTCTGGTCTCCGGCTGGTAAGATGTCAATGTCTGGTTGCAGGGAACAAGCGTCTATCACCTGTTTGTATCTGAAAGTATGAGATTGGCAGTTAAACAGGTTGAATCAAGTTGTTACTAGATGGGCAGATGTTGGTTTTATCATAGTGATTTCTTGATGTTCTCATCATGTTCTCGAAATACAAAGTTATTGGCCGAATGAAAAAAGCAGATGCACAGTAATGCAGGCTTAAGGATAAGATGCATTTTTTTGATGAACAAAGAAGAAAGTATTCACCTTTTTGAACCCAATGGTTGAGAGAAGAGTATATTGTCTTGTAGACTTGTATTAAGCAGCCATGGTTTCTGAGCAGCAAACGCTATCTGGTTCCTGTCCCTGTATTAATATTAAGTGAAAACACAATGACAGAGAATGACTCCGATTCGGACTCTTCTTTTCCGAATGAACAATCATAAGTTAATGTTTTAAATAAACCATTTTTGCCAACTATTTTAAACTCTAAAAACCTCTGGATCTCGTGGGGCCTGACTCATTTCAGGTCAATATGACCCATAATTTGTGTGAAAATGACCAAGAATCCAAGTTTAAATTCCATTTTTAACCACTTTCCTGGTCAGCCTGACCTCCAAATGTGTCAGGACCCCTGGAACCCAGAATTTGGGCCTGTTCTGACCTTGGAGTTTTCAGAGTGTACTCTACTTCAGGTTGTTTTTTTAAATTTGATGTTAGTTGAATCTGATCCACACATACCTGACTTTCACCATTCCGGACTCAGTTGTCATTTCACCCAGGATTGCTGAAATTAAAGATGATTTACCGGAACCAACCTGACCAATGACAACTGTCAGTTTCCCTGTAAAGATAAGAGGATATCAGAAAACACTTTTAATTTCAAAAAAAAAAAGATTTTGACTTCCATTAAGAACGAAGAATCCAAGTCAATGTTTTAACTAAACCATTTTGCACTAAACGTTTTACTCTATTAAAAAGGGCAGAGTATTGTTGTATTTAAAATTCACTTTTGAGCATATCATTTCATTTGGTTGTTATGATACTCTCTAAAAACTAATGGGTCAGAATTGACCCAGTTTCTGGGTCTCATGGGGACTAATCTTTTCTGGGTCAGTATGACAATACAAATGACCAAGTGACAATGAAAGGAATCTGGTATAATCCCGGGCAATACAAAAGGCATTCAAAAACCAGGTTTGGCTTGGGTGCTGAACTATTCAATAATTATCAGAAGTGACAATGACCAGCTAGTGCATGTGCCTACACAGATAGGATAAAATGACACAAGGCAGGCCTTGTGTCCTAAAGTTTCTTCCCATTGGATGGTACTCGTGATGCAGTTTAACCATGTTAATACATACAATGAACTGTCTACACTACTCACCCTTTGGTATGTCCACGTTGATATCTGATAGCGTTGCAAATTTTGCCTCAGGTGTGTACCAACGGAAATAGCCGTCAGAAATCTTCAGCATTAAAGAGCGAGAATGTCTTTTATTAGCAGTAATTGTATTTTGTTTTGCCTGATTTGAATTAAATAGCTTATGCACAAGGGATGGTAGACAATTCGAATACATAACAATCCTAAACATTCCGAATTTGTTGGGGCATTGAATCAGAATTTGAATAAATAAATAAATAAACTTCAAGACAATTAACTCTATGACAAGTCAAGATGACCCTATTTATATGTACAGTAGTATAGTATTGCTAGAATTTGTTGGTGAAGGTAAAAGATAAGATGATTATTGATATTTATTTTACTGTATTTTGTTACATCTTCGGAAAGAACTTTGATAGGTCACAAACATAACAAAGATGTGACCTCAATTTGAAATTACCTTGTGATTTCAAAATGATTGGCACTTTCATGCACGTTTACTCCTTGAAAATCATAATGCATGAAAGTATACCAATCAATTTAACTGTAGCAATAAACATCACATTTTAAGGAATTTAGAACTTGTTGTCTGGAGTTGTCATGGAACCGTCAAGTTGAGGCTAAATAGTTTGACTTTTTATTCACAAATCTTTCTTAAATTACTTACAACAAAAAGGTGATAACATTACGAGGTTTGTGGTTTACTTTACCTTAATGGCAAGATCATGTTCCAATGTCTCAGTTCCACCATTCAGTACATTTCCATAGTTGACCCTTATTGGTGTTTCTTCAATGTTGGAGTCCTCATCTCCTTTCTTGGCATCTCCATCGAGAAATGATTGTTTTTCACAATCGGTAGGCTTTATGGACCGAGGTTTCTGCTGATGAATCTGTCAACCAACAAGTGCAACTACACAATAATAATGGTCATTTAGGAGGCTGATCATCCTTACTCACAGACAAGAAGCCGACTTGTGAAGGATGCAGTTACAACGAGTTTGAGCCAGCATGGGCATTGATAGGTGGGGGACAGGGGGGGGGGACACGTCCCATCCACTTTTTAGACTGGGGGCAGCTTATCAAATGTCTCCCCTCCCCCACACTTTTTGATTGAATGTTCATTAGAATTATGCAACAAAATAGGTACACCATTTTCTTGATTTATTATTTGTCTATACTTTTTCTTCAAATAAAAGAACAGCGATCGAACGGTAAAGTATTTGTTCTTGTTTTCTTTTGATGGACCAAGTTGCAGAATGGTATTTTCTGTTTAAAGTTAATACAGACAAGGATGTCCAATACAAGTTTCATCCCATACATGAACACCTACCCCCTCCCCAAACATGAATGGGATGCAGATGCACTATTATTTTCCGTAGTCCACAAGTGCAGGTGTGATAACGAATTTATCTTCCAGCTACTAATCACAAATTTAAGTTATAGTAATGCGCAAGTGGGCATATGTTAGCTCGAAGAGCAGTAATACGCACCATTAGAAAATATTTTAACAAGGTATTTATGGCTCTATAAACACAGCTGTTGACAGTCAGGATCAAGGATTTAGGTGCCGCTGGAAACGTCCAAAACCCTCATAATTTTACTGAGGGAATCATTGTAATTTGGTTATAACTGAAAAAGGATTGTTAATAAAATCATTTGTATTTAGCAGAATCTGGGTTCTACATTAGCAAAAACCCAGGCCCCAAACTTTGTGTTATATTGTTATCTGTAAATCACCTCAAGGTCAAACAAAAATTAGAGAGCCAAATGCAAGACTGCAATTTAATGTTAAAATAATGATACTGTGGGGTGCATATAAGATGTATTTGCCAAGACTTGCACTCGCCTGTTCCCCTCACTTTTCAGAGATCGACGTTGATGCCCTTGCAAGCCAGCCACATTGACCCATATAGGACCAAGGAGCACAGCCAGAGATCAAAAGTGTTTCATTTTTTCCCAGAGGGAGGAAAACAGAAGGCCCGGTGATAAACCCTCCTGGCATAAGAGAGTACCAACACATAACTGTACTCAAATATGGCCCGAGCCTGGAGATTGAACCAGGGTCTCAATGGTGAGAGGCAAGAGCTTTGAGCACTTACCACCAATGACACCAATTGGGTAAAACCATAATTATTTATCTTTAAAAGTAGATTATTTAATCATCATTAGCATTCCAATATTCAGTAAAAACTGTTACAACCCACCTTCTGTATTTTTGTTTCATTTTGGTGCGGAGTCAAATTGCTCTCATCCACTTCAACATCCGGTGCTGATAAGAACTTCTCAAGTCGTTTTGTGCTGACAATGCCGTTAATTGTGTACATTAAACTCACAGGAAGTAGCGTCAAGGGGTTGAGGAGAGCGTTGAAAAGAGCCAAGGACGAAAATGTCACATCCGGTGTAAGTGGTTTGCCACTGAGGGCAGTGTATGCTCCAAAGCCCTGAAAACCCAATGTAATGAGATAGGATTAGCAGAATTCATTTGAAAAATTGACTGGCAGCCAACTAAATCATAATGGGCATTTATGTGTGTTACTGTAAAAAGCATGGCTTATGTCCCCTAATTTAATCATTACATTTGGTGCTCGATATGGGGCATGGTGTACCCCCCTATTGCGTCTTCATTGTGGGTTCGAGTCCCAGTCATAACACTTGCGTCCTTAAGCAAGACACTTAACCACTATTGCTTCGTCCATCGGATGGGACATAAAGCCGTTGGTCCCGTGTGTTGTGTAACGCACGTAAAAGAACCCAGTGCACTTCTCGAAAAGAGAAGGGGTCTGCCCTGGTGTTCCTGGTTTGATTGGCAGCATACAGCACCTTGTAACCCATGACATGGTGCTATGTTAAGGAGTAGGTCTCATCCTTCAAATGTAGCCCCCAAATGCCTTGCAGGAAAATACTTAGTGTTGAAGCGCCTTGAGCATCACTGAGTGACGGATATGAGCGCTATATAAAAAGCCATTATTATTATTATTAGTATTATTATTTTTGTCTTGGAATCTCAGGAATTCTTTAGAGGATTTTAGGGAGGGACTACTTCTGTACAAGAGAAAAAGAGTGTGTTAAAGTTTGGGATCATAAGGGGGAGGGGAGATCTGGAACATCAGCGGTGCAATTGTTTCAAGCATGTTTAGTCAATTCTCACTTACCACAAATGTCACAAGAACTGGAGCAGTTATCGTCAAAAGTACTGCATGAGGAGAAGGAAAAATGAAATGAGCTAAACATGGAAAGGCGGTGAACAAATTAATTCTATTTTAAAGTATTTTCTTTCTTTGAGCTTTCTTCATGAGTTTGTTATCTTTGGTCTTGTTCCATGACTGCGAAGATTTTACGGGTGTGCACTCCTAGAATTGCGGACAGGTTGTTAAATATTTGTCACGGTGATAGAGTAACAGCTCTCATGCGAATTTCCTGACACTGCTGCTGTGGCTGTTGTTGTTCTTGCCAGACTGCTGCTGTTCTCTGAAGACTGCTGGCGTTCTCTGGAGACTGCTGGCTCCTGCGAGACTTCTACTCTCGCAACAATGGCTGTTGCACTGATCCAAGTGGGCAGTAGTTACGAGAAAAGAAGTCTCGCTCGAGCAGCAGTCTCATAAGAGTATAGCCTCGTGAGAGCAGAGCCGCTACTCTATCACAGTGACAAATCATATTGGAACAAACAGTCTATGTATCATTCAACCAATACGTGAGTTTCCATACAATGACATTTCAATGTACTCACAATCTTCAGACGAATTAAATTTTGTCCGTTTGTATGGGTATCCTGATGTTTAAAATATCTTCTTTTTTTTTGAGGGGGTAAATAAAACAAAGACATTGAATTTAGTTCTTTAATGGTGTTTTCAGGCTAGTGCTAACTTTCACTGATGTATGCAGCATGCTAGAATTTACATCACTGTTATCTTTTAGTTTGGTGTTTAAATACTGTACAGAATAACAAAACAAAAGAACACCATGTTTGTCTTTGAAAAATGCCTTTAAGATGTTTTCTAGAATGGACAATGTCCTGAGCCTTTGTGTAAAGATTGTGGGTAAACCATCAACTAGCATACATGTATAAATGTAGCCAAGGTTGATCTTGAGTAGGAAGTTGAGTTCTTTAGCTCTGATGATCTCGATGGCTTTGCAGTACAGTCCCTCCCAAGCATATAACTTCAGCAGCTTGATACCTTGAAGCAACTCATTTGTTTTCTTCAGTCGTTCGTCACTGCACCTCTGAAGTTAAAAAAATCATTTTTTTTATTTAAGTTTGAGCTATTTACTTTTGCTTTTGAAATATGCAAAGCGTCTATTTTACTCTTGGGATAAGCAAGCAAATAAATCAATCTTGGTTGCAAATTCTATTTAAAAACATAGTAAAGTAACCCGCAATCTAGTTGTTAAGTCCGAGTTCTCGATTCACATAATTATCTATTTATTTTAAAGTGTCATTTATTTTTTAACGACCTCTTCAGTAACATTTGAACTTACCAATATTTTCTTTTGCTGTTTGCCCATGTACGAAGCAATCGTCAACTGGATTGGGCTGAGTATGAAGAATATACTTGCCCCAATTAGTGCTGAATAGCCCATCTGTATGTACAGCAGTATTAGTATTGCTAGAAGCTGTCGGTGGGGTAAAAGGTAGATGACAATTGTTGATGTTTATTTAACTGCTTTGTTTGTTACATCTTCAGACAGATCTTGGATAGATGAACAAGTATAACAGAATGTAATGCATATTTGATGCAGACTTTTGGATTATAAAGTCAAACTGGGTATTAAAATGAACATCGTACAAATGTCGATAGAAACTTTGAAATTGTGTTTAATGACTGCTATAAGAATACCTTCATATGGTAGAAAAACTTCCAGAAGATGTAATAATATGTTTTTGATTGGTGACAAACAGCGTGTTTTTCTTTTTAACTGTCAGTTACAGATTCCCTGACGAGTATTATAATTTAACACCAGGTAGGGTCATAGATTCGAAAATGCTCCAAAAATTAATGACCATAAAAATTGACTTGGTGAGAAGCACTGCAGCTGTTGATAGTATAAACTTTATTTTTATAGGATTCCCTTCAAAGTGGTACTGTTTTGTATTTTTCACAGTCAGCATTTGAATCTGAGAAACAATTCATGCACGAGTCATTTCTCAGGTTTCCAAATCCGTGGTGTCTATTCACAAATGCTGCTGCCAGAAATGCAGTTGGTACCCGCTGTCACCTCACTAAACCTGGATGGATTCAACATTCTTGATGAAAATACCTATCTTAGTGATATTTAAGCATCAATTCTTACCTGTAGTGGAACAACCCACAAGTTGTTTGCCATTTGAAACATGAAAAAGATAGCAGTAGGATCCGATGACATGTGATTGGTGATCTGCCCCATGTCCATCGTGCCACCAGTGGTAGCCACAGTAGAGAGATGCAGAGATTTCTCATACACCATGGCCTGTGAATCAAGGCGCAAATAAGACAGCAACGGTTACCAGATATAAAGTAAATTGAAACATACCATAGGCATAAAAGGAAACAATAATTTATTACTGTCATTGTTCTCAGGCTATTATGGCGTGTGGCATAATGTGGCCGGGCAATTTAGAGCATTGAGACTCAAGTTCTGGCCGTGCCGAGTCATCATGTTCGAATCCCAGTCATGCATCTTGTGTCCTTGAGCAAGACACTTAACTATAATTGCTTCTCTTCATCCAGGGGTAAAATGGGTACCTATGAGGGTTGAGATGGTTCTTGTGATTGATTTAACTTGGTGTGCTACATATTTGGCAGCGCAGGCTGTATACTCCCCAGAGAGCTGGGACGTTTAAGGAATGAAATAAAGGGCCCATTGATCAGGGGTAATAATGTTGGAGCGCCATAAGCATCACTGAGTGGTGGATTTGAGCTCCGTATAAGACACCACTATTATTAGCTGTTTCGCAGCGCAGCGCAGCGAAACAGCTCTTGTTTTCGTTAAAGTTTTTGTTTTTATTATTTTTTTAGCTGTTTCGCAGCGCAGCGAAACAGCTCTTGTTTTCGTTAAAGTTTTTTTAGCTGTTTCGTAGCGCAGCGCAGCGAAACAGCTCTTGTTTTCGTTAAAGTTTTTTTTATAGCTGTTTCGCAGCGTAGCGCAGCGAAACAGCTCTTGTTTTCGTTAAAGTTTTTTTTTTTAGCTGTTTCGCAGCGTAGCGCAGCGAAACAGCTCTTGTTTTCGTTAAAGTTTTTTTTATATTTTTTTTTAAATAATTTTTTTTATATTTTATTTGTATTTTTCAGACAGGAAGTCATTGAGATAATGCAC
The DNA here is from genome assembly GCA_023634235.1 of Pisaster brevispinus. Classification (NCBI taxonomy): domain Eukaryota; kingdom Metazoa; phylum Echinodermata; class Asteroidea; order Forcipulatida; family Asteriidae; genus Pisaster; species Pisaster brevispinus. The sequence goes on from JAMKCF010000004.1 coordinate 25,230,151, forward strand.
AATTTGTTCTAAGCGCCTTTTGCATAGTTCCCAAAGAGCAATTGCAATGAAACTTTCAGTGATGAAAGGCATTGGTGCAATAATGCCCCTCAAACAATGATGCCATGATGACGTCATCACCTGTCACGTGACGCCATCTTAAAGGTTTCTATTTTAAATATTTGAAAATCCATAACAAATCAGCCACAAGAGACCGTAGGTTTCTGTTTGCGGGATTGTATAGGGATAAATTAGGTCTTCATTTTATTCAGTGTGCGTGACCTCACATGACCTCTACTTCCGGTCGAAACCGGAAGTGCCTTGTAATTCAAAAGTGCTAAAAGTTATGAAAATGCTTTCAACGATGTTAGTGTCTGGCAAGAGTGTGCATTTAAAAAAAAATACCGATGACGTCATGATACACACGAGCGCCCTCTAGCGGCAGGTTGAAAACTGATCAAAATAGACTTTTTGAAGATGTGTGTGGAGAAGTTTTGTGTAATCACTTGAAAATTTACACACATGTTGACCGTCAGGCAGCCATCATATGTGTGAAGTTTCAGATCAATGACGTCATCAGGGGTCACGTGACGCGGCATTAAAGGTGCCTTTTTTGAAGTCGTATAAGTCCCGAAGTATTAGTGCGATCATGTTGAAACTTGGTAGGCTGTTAGATATTGGCAAGTTCTTGTGAATTTTGAAATGACGTCGTGATGACGTCATCACATGATTTTTTATGATTTTTTCATTTTTTGCACCTTTTAGTCATAAATTGCTAACAAAACGTGGTATAATCATGCATAGTTCCTAAAGAGCAATTGCAATGAAACTTTCAGTGATGAAAGGCATTGGTGCAATAATGATTTTAAAACTAATGATGTCATGATGACGTCATCACCTGTCACGTGACGTCATCTTAAAGGTTTCTATTTTAAATATTTGAAAATCCGTAACAAATCAGCCACAAGAGACCGTAGATTTCTGTTTGCGGGATTGTATAGGGATAAATTAGGTCTTCATTTTATTCAGTGTGCGTGACCTCACATGACCTCTACTTCCGGTCGAAACAGGAAGTGCCTCGTTATTCAAAAGTGTAAATAGTTATGAAGTTGCTTTCAACGATGTTATTGTCTGGCAAGGGTGGGTAATTAAAAAAAATACCGATGACGTCATGAAACACACGAGCGCCCTCTAGCGGCAGGTTGAAAACTGTTCAAAATGGACTTTTTGAAGATGTGTGTGGTGAAGTTTTGTTTAATCACTTCAAAATTTACACATATGTTGATCGTCAGGCAGCCATCATATGTGTGAAGTTTCAGATCAATGACGTCATCGGGGGTCTCGTGACGCGGCATTAAAGGTGCAATTTTTGAAGTCGTATATCTCCCGAAGTATTAGTGCGATCATGTTAAAACTTGGTAGGTTGATAGATATTGCCAAGTTCTTGTAAATTTTGAAATGTCATGATGACGTCATCACATGATTTTTTATGATTTTTTTACATTTTTTGCACCTTTTTGTCATAAATTGCTAATAACATGTGATATAATCCAAAATCTTTTTTAAAAAGGCTTGATACATCAAAACTGCTTTGAATAAAAAAAAACCTTTCATATTCAATTAAGTAATTTGAAAAAGTTATGGCGAAACAGCATGGCATTTGTGCACAAATGCAATTATGTCTAGTTATTATTATTATTACTACACTGTGAAAGTCTTGTTTTGTTCACCATTTTGTTTTCTTCACACAAAAGATCGTGACAGGATTTCCAAAAGGTTCCAATAATGCTGGGCTTGTATGTATACATCAGTCTGTTGGCGCTCTATGAGTTTCATGGGAGAGTAAGCTTGAAACTCTAGTGGGAATTGAACCAGCGCTCTTACAGTCTTCAAGGATCACATGGAAAATCTCAATCAGCTACCTCACAGTCTCAGTGAAACGGCTCACCGATTTGACACTTTTTCAAACGAAGTGACACCGTGTTTGTCATTCAATAATATGTATGTATCCTATTACCAGTATACAACTGTAGTTATATCAGTCGCTACAAACAGAAGAACAAGAGGTAACACACAGTTTCGAGTAGTTGATACTGTTATTTGTTCTCTGACAATGGAGGCTCTCACTGCCTACTCTCCCACTTTTACAGGGTATTTATTGCAAAGAAAGTATAACTGTACTAGGAATTGTTTCACACACCATTAAGAACATATTTGAACATTTAAACAATACAAAAATATGTTTGGATGGTTTTATAAAAGAGGGTGCTCTAAACACAAGAGTAGGAAGAAGTTGCCCCACTGAGCATGCTCAACTAGTGTCCGGTGCTCCCTTTGATTACCACTGATTGTAGTGGAATGTGTAAGGTGTAAGGAATGGAATCCCAAGACCAAGACACACTTTGTGCTATTGTCCTGAGTAAGAACAATGACTACTGTACTAATGATAGCTTACAGGTTGTTCTTAAATTGCTTCTATCTCAGAAACTAATAAATGCATTTTAAGTGAAAGCTTTCTGATGCGTAAATGTCCGCCCATGATTTACCTGTAAGGCCGTTCGTACGTCAATTCCTTGAGACATAACCATGTAAATATGATTCTGCACACAGGTTGATCCAACAATGCTAGCTAAGAACATGATGAAAACTATGACGAAACCGTTCTGAAAGAACTCTCCCAATGTGACATGATGCCCCTGACTAACCTGAAAATGAAAGACAAAAAGTTACCATGCATGTCATTTATATCTATGAGAAAAAGAAAGGAAAACCCCCCAAAATATAAACAAAGAAAGAAACATCCTAACAAACAAAAACCAGTCTGTAAACGAAAGTTTGTAAAAAAGTTCCCAATTGAGGCTTAGCCAAATAGCATAACGAAAATGTCAAATTACCCTTGAGGCTGCTCCTCTGACTGAAACAAAATCCATTTATTACCACCTATCTAGGAATTCACATAGGAACTGTACAGCAAATCTCTTAGCCAATGGCTAGTAGCCACTTCTGGAACTTACTTCTGGGGATACTGCAGTGGGATACTTGAGAGTGGTAACATAAGCTGTTAATAATCCGACTGTGATTGGACAGATGAGAGAGACTAAATCACCAAAGGCCTTGACCACTGCTGCCCAAAGAAGCCGACGACCGTAAACCTTGATGTAGACTTTCATGAGTGATACATGCTTCCCCTTTCTCTTCGCACTTTCCTAAAACATAACACAAGCATTGAAAGTAATTTAAGTATAAAATATTACTAAACCTAAAAAATATATAATGTATTTGTTAAACTGTTGATTAAAACCTGTATATTTTCCAGAGAGTCGACCAACCATTTGAAATTAACAAACTACTTGGAAGCATACGATGGAACAATTAAAAACATTTTCCACATTACGACATGTAGGAATATGGGAGCGAGGCTGGTCCTCTAGTTGAAAGGGGACGAGACCATGACAAATAATAATTCACATGATGGAGAGAATCTAGAATGAACTCAATTTAATCAGCTCAAAGAAACACTAAGTGAAAACTAGCAGTATTAAATGGAAAAAAAACCAAAACATTACCTGGAAAAGTATGTACAAGCAATAATAAGCGCTAGACGTACATCATGGAAGTATACACGTGAGCAACACCACCAGTGAATATCTCAACGTCAACCAGTCATTTTCTCCAATAAAATATGAATATAAAACTGAGAAGTATTCACTTGGGGTTCTCTGACAATTACCCTCTTACAACCAGAGCATAAGATAGCATTGCTTGAGCCATGCTTAGACAAAAAATGGAGAGAAATAGAAACAAAACTAGGCTATGTGTGCCTCATACAGCCTCCAGCAAAACAGAAAGATATGAGGTGCCAAAAGAAAGATTGAGGGCGCACTTCCGTTCCCAATGGGTGCACTATACTACATAGGCAGAAAGTTGGAACTAATTATCATAATTCGTATTCCCCCAATTTCTTTTGTTTAATATTTCTTTTTTTTTTTTGGGGGGGGGTCATGTACTTACAATGTAATAGTCTGTGTAATTATGATAACTTATCACAACCTGGGGGCTCTGTGCTTCAACTTTGAGAGAGAATTGGTAAATTTAGGCTTTAAAATTGGTCCTATTTGGCTTGGGAAGCGGAGGAATACTTCATGAAAACTGGAAGCAAATCGGTTGGGGAAAAAGTACATTTCGGGGGTGTAACATTCTGGGGTATATTAGCAAAAATTACAAACAGCTGACCTGCCAAAAATGTAGTTGTCCAAAACTACATGTATATCTGATTAGTTTTCAAGAGGCTGAGAGACTTTTAAAGTATTTTTTTAGTATTTTTGAATATTTAGCATTGGTTCCTATGGGAGTTTATTTAGTGTTTTGCCTACATCTTTTAACCAAGATTATTATGAGGATGACATCTGACATCATGTGAAATTAGGCCAACTCCACTGTAACCACCTTGAGGACTAGGCTATGTTGTATAAATCAAGCTAGTCTTCAAACATTGTCTTTGACCTAATTCACATGTACCACGTGGTGTGTCTGAAGTTAACCCAGAGTCAATATTGTTATATCATTTTTTCAATTCACATTTACTGAACAACATGTCATAAAGTGCACGTAAAATTGCATTTAAAAACATGACCCATTATCACCTTCACTTCCAGTTCAAATTAGAAGCTATAGAAAATAAATAAAATCATTTTCATACTCACCAATTCTTCCAGGAAACCTTTGCGAAATCTTTCGTGGTTAAATTTTGCCTCGTGTCTTTCAGCAGGTATTCCCAAGTCACTCTGCTCAAGGTGTTTCTTATACCCGAGGTTGAGGAGCCACTGAACCCACCACAGGGTCACAGAAGAGAAGTAACTGACACAGTCATGCGTGAACATCATTTCGGGTTGCTTCAGATCGCTTGGAACTTGTTTTTCTTGGAAGGAGGGCCCAAACTTTGGAAAGAGGAATTGAAACCTTTTTATTGGTGAGATTATCAGTGGGTTCCATGTTGAGTTTAAATTTGTATAATACCTATGTGGGTCATCTCAACAGGTTGGGTCACCGTGTATGACATTTTTTTTGAATATATCTCTATTCTTTAAAAGCATTCTTACATTAGACATAATTATTTCATGTTACATTCGCCTGTGTGTTTGAAATTTATTTTAACAAAAATACAATCAAACATGTATATTAGATGTATCATGGACAACAAGTCACTATTATGTCTGAGTTTTTCTTATTTTTCAGTTTTTCATACACAATTAAATGCAAACTCACTTTGCCTTCTAAATTATAATTACATGAAACCAGTGTAGGGCCCTACAAAGAAAAATATTTCATTAAATACAACAGAAATTTAAAAAAAAGAAAAAAAGTGAGTGTTGATGTAACGCAAAAAAGTCACAAGACTAGGTGCAGGCCTCTGTTATGTCTAACTTTTTTTGTTTTAATCCTGCCCATGCCTTCAGTGTTTAATCACCTACTACTGCACCAATAAAAATGTCTTGGTGCAATGTCTCTTGTTATTAGTACACAAAGTGAAGTTTGCATTTCTATTTGAGTGTTGAAAAAGGCTGAAAAATAAATACCTGATGTAACAAGGACACAGTGTCCATGAGTGTCCATTTTTTAGAGAAGACATGAGGATTTTAGTTTCCGAAATTATTCCACGTGAACGACTATTTTACACTACCTTAGTTCTGATGACATTCAGCTCTACAGCCAGCAAGAAGAAGTAGATGAATATTTTGATGATGGTCAAGTCAAACAGAACAATGTTAACATCAACCTGATTCTGGTATTCTAAACTTAACAAGCGAAATATATCGTGTGCGAGAGAAGACAACCAATACAGCAAAAGCAGTGGGGACATCATCGGTATCTGCCATACTTCCATGTGATGATAATAGATGAGGGACACCAATACTGCTACGAAGCTCAAGACACTGTGAACGTAGAGATGGGCCTGAGTGGGTTGATCCAAGACTTGGTATGTCTCATCAGTCATGACGCCCTCACCGATGGATGCAAGAAGGATCACCAGGAGTAATGCTGATATGAGCCATCTTATGTTGTGGCCAGGATACACCAGTAGATGTTTAATGTGGACTTTGCGATACCCCGTGCAGCATCCAACCACCAGGAGAATGAGCGAGAAGAGGATGAGGAATATACCGTGAGAGATGCTTGCCACTCCATTCAGTAAACAGACATCGTCAAGTCGGATGACATCCTCTTCTGCGGCGCTGGATTCATGAGTTCCACAGATCCAATCCCAAGCCATCTGTTTTAACATGAAGGACATCAACAACATCAAGGATAAGAATGAGATGTTAAAACTAGATCTCTTGGAAAGTGTTTTGCTGTATAAATAAAATCCTTCCTTTAGCAAAGACAAAGTTTTGTCTTCACTGCCAGGACTGAGACTGACATGACATTTTATTTGGATCCGGCAGTACAAAATGTACATTACAAGGTATGTCCACAAGAAGACAGCCAGTACTGGATGAAACAATTAGGCAATAACAGTGTAGGACCCATGGTGTAGCTGGGTGTTTATGAGCTATTTCTTGCCTCAGGGTTTACGTCTCACTAGCCCCCATGGTGTGCCCCATGGAAAACACTTCCATTGCATGGACTCTCTGATTTAAAATTTTACATTCGATTTTTCATAATTAATTACAACTTTTATCCATAACCTGAATCAATTCATAGCCTTTTTTTGTTCAAATACTCAAGAATAATTGTGAAAAACAGGTTTGAATCTTGTGCAGTTATTAACTTTTATGGTTAGAAGTAAAACTAACATCAAAGATCACGAGTGATTCATCCGAACCCCAAAATAGCTTCAGATAAATCATGTGACCTTAATATTGTAAAATGCTCTAAAACGGCAACGTTTGTTCTACTGTACTCCTGGAAGACCTTTAGAGTCATTGTTGGGTCTATTTTGAAACAGAGAAACTAGGACCCCATTTGTATCAAGCGTTGGAACTGAGCAAAGATTACTTTAAAAGTATTTGTCTGTTAGATTTTATTAGTCTTTTTTTTTGCCACTTCATAACATTTACTTTTTTAATAGCTAAAATAATATACCATTTTCAGATATCATCTTTACAAAACATAATAAGGAACCCAAAATCCTGTCACTACACATTCTTGGTTTGCCAAATGTGGAATATGCAACCAAACATCAAATAACCAATCCCACAATAATTGTGAAAGATACATTGTGAGATAAACCTAAAAATATAACTTAGGCATTTTTCTGCGCGATTGTGCAAAGGGCAACACAATCATGCACACTGTAAAAAATTCTAAATGGCATGCAATATTTGTACCGTAAAATGAAACAGGCAATTTCATTCAAAATATAAATGATGACAAGTCAGCGCAACTATGTAAAAAAGTTGGGAGAGTACAAAAGGAAACTATAAAATGAAATTGAATACATGATATGGCAAAACCTCCAGACTCTTTTATGAAGAGCATTTTGCCAGAGACCCCAGATGAAAAACAGTGTGGGCATACCAGTAGTCACAACTACCATGACAGGTAACTACCAAAAAAATTACAATTCCTGAATACAAGGGAGACTTCCTTACTTTTTCTTTGGCTTTGCCATTTTGCAAACCAAACAAGAGGCTACTTAAAATACCAACGCCCTCAGAAACTGCATAGAGGCACTTAAAGCACTCATAGAAGGAAAAACAAAGACACCTCCTGCCACCTCTATAGATTATAAAAAACAGCAGCTCTAACTGAAACCTTACTCAACTCAAAACTAGTGGCTCAGCCTCTTTAAAACTGTCTATCAGATTACCTCAACTGAATGAGAAAAAAATAATTGGTCAGGTGACTGTAAATAGATACCCTGTCTTCACCAGGCTTTTGGAAAAGCTTCAAAACGGCAGTGAACCTATTACATGTATAATGAGGCTTCAATCAGGGCTCCAAATTAACATTGGAACGCAGGCCCAAGGCCAGTGTTTTTAGCCTCTGGCCAGTAAACTCAGGACCAGAAAAGTCTGGTGATCTATGTTTTTCAATTGGCTAACAGTACCTCATTGTGTAATAATATGTTTAATATCTTTGAGTTGGTAAATATCTTTAAATTGTGTTGAGTATTGAAGCATACTTAAATGCCATTTAGATAAAATTAATGAGATATTTTCTTAGATCTTGTTCAAACTATAAACACTATAAATACCATGTAAATTGCAAACTGTGTATAAAGTTCTTTGTCATTCTGTTGCTGGTCCAGTAAGTATTGTAAACAACAAGCCCTGGAGTCTTGTGGAACTTTTCCCTAAATTTGAGTCCTGCTCTAACCCTAACCCCTATTAGGCCAAACAAAAGAATACCTGTGTTTCCTATTACACTGTGGCAGGGGAATAGGGTAGGTAGGTAGGCAATAACTTTTTTTTTGCTTAAAGTTTTTATGGCTCCGAAAATTAGGGTAGGCTAATGTTCCGATATTTTTTTATTTTGCGCGCTCAATTGAAAGACTGACCACGTCAAATTTGTTGTTGTAAATGTCAATAGTACCTATCAGCACTGTCTATTCACTGATTTGATGGTTTGTGAATACATGGGTTCTGCCATGATTGATACATATATTTTATCTAAACACTCAAAGGTGCATACAATCTTCCTCCATGATACAATTATTGAAGCTAAAAAAATATATATAAAAAATAAAAAACGGAAGTGAAATTCGCAAACTTGCGTTTTTGAACGATCTTTTCCCCTAATTTCTGCCCTTAATAAAAAAAAATTCATCAACAACCATTTCCATGGATTCGTGAATAAAGGATCGCTTGTTTAAAATCGCTTCTTTTGCAGTACATTTTCGATTAAACGATCGGTGGAACGATCGGTCGACGACGCACATTGGGGAAAATTGTGCGGCGAGAGCGATGTGTTTTTGAAAACGAGGTTACAATTTTGTATAATATATCACAGGAAGAAGGTTGTGATTAGACTCCACCGCGCGTCTTCTAACCCCTGGAAAATTGAGTTGTGTATTTCCCTACTCGCCTACGTATTGTAGTATGGGACTTCGAGGAGAGAGCCAGACTAACAACGTGCATGCATGTTTTAACGTTCGTATACTGAAATTAACGATCGCAGCTAGTAAATACCAGGGACTTTATCGACAGAAAACGAGCTGGATATCTTAAATTTACCGGTAGATTTCCTTTTAAAAACCTACATTTTAAGTTAAATAATAAATAGTTTGGCAAGAATTTAATTCGGCAATAAAGTTACTTCACAAAATTTGACGATGTGCACAAATATGAGGTTTAGGGTCGGCACCATAAGATTTTATTTTATATCGTTTTTTGGAATAAAAAGATACAGGGTCGGCGTGATTTTCTAGGGACGGTCGGGTAACCGGAAACACAACTATTATTTTGTTTGGCCTTAGACCCTGTTTACACTAGATCCAGAAAGGTGGATCAGACCCGGGTCTGATCCGGCAATGTGGATTAACGGCTAGTGTAAACGCAAAAAAGCCGGATCAGACCCGGTTCAAGATCCCGGTTCAATTTTAATCCACCTTTCGAGGAGGGTTGAATCCGGCAATTGGTGGATCAGATCCGGCAAAGTAGATTACAAATACAAGTGTAAACGCAAAGGTGGATCAGACACCGCAATTCGATGTGGTCATTTCCGGTTTCGCTACGAATGGCGCGCTTTTTGCTTGTGCTTTGGTGGGACATCCGTTGTTGTTTATATTTTTGTGTGTGCTGTGTGCACATGGACTGTGCGTGTGTGAAACGTTTTGTTGTTTTTATACATACATCGTTACGTTCGGAGCTTGCCTTGTTGGTGTATTTTGTTAATTCCCATCTACAAAATATTTCTACCTGCGTGGTCGTTGTTATCCGTATCATTTGCTGTACTGTATTTTCTGCATTCTACCTTCTCATTGATAATAATTATTTCTAGAAGTGGCGCGCTGTAATCGTGACCTTTGAGCTCTATGCGAGGAGCGGTGGCGTCGTGACCAATATACATCCGGTTCAAAAGTGGGATCGGAGCCGGATCAAGCGCTGGTGTAAACGCGACACAGGATCTTGATCTGCGGTCGTTAAAAAAATGCCAGATCTTAATCCACCTTTCTGGATCTAGTGTAAACGCTGTGTTAGGGTCTCTCTACATACACCGCGTTTACACTAGATCCAGAAAGGTGGATTGAGATCCGGCAATTTTTTAACGACCGCAGATCAAGATCCCGTGTCGCGTTTACACCAGCGCTTGATCCGGCTCCGATCCCACTTTTGAACCGGATGTATATTGGTCATGACGTCACCGCTCCTCGCAAAGAGCTCAAAGGTCACGATTACAGCGCGCCACTTCTAGAAATAATCATTATCAAGGCGAAGGTAGAATGCAGAAAATACAGTACAGCAAATGATACGGATAACAACGACCATGCAGGTAGAAATATTTGGTAGATGGGAATTTAAAAAATACAGCAACAAGGCAAGCTCCAAACGTAACGATGTATGTATAAGGACGCTGAAAACAACAAAACGTTTCACACACGCACAGTCCATGTGCACACAGCACACACACAAATATAAACAGCGACGGATGTCCCACCAAAGCACAAGCAAAAAGCGCGCCATTCGTAGCGAAACCGGAAATGACCACATCAAATTGCGGTGTCTGATCCACCTTTGCGTTTACACTTGTATTTGGAATCCACTTTGCCGGATCTGATCCACCAATTGCCGGATTCAACCCTCCTCGAAAGGTGGATTAAAATTGCCGGATCTTGAACCGGGTCTGATCCGGCTTTTTTGCGTTTACACTAGCCGTTAATCCACATTGCCGGATCAGACCCGGGTCTGATCCACCTTTCTGGATCTAGTGTAAACGGGGTCATAGCCTGCCAAATACAACAGAGTGCAACACAGTTGAAATGAGAACCATGCCAAATGCAACAAGGGATATTGTTGCATTGTGCAGGCATGCTGTTTGGGAAAGGACTGAGCAAGGGTGTTTGCCCTGCTAAATGCAACAGTATGCACTAAGTGTAATGTTTAACTGTTATTATACAGTCTTTTGAATATGATTTGAATTATGATTCTTACCTAATATTACATCATACCTCTCAATACTTTTCCCATAAAGAATATTTTGAAATACCCATTATAAGTTGTTCAGATACAATAGAAGCACCCAAACATACATTGTATATGAAGTTACTTCACTGCTGAATGCAACAAATTCAGTCAAAAAATGACATCTGAGTTGACTGCCAAATGCAACAGATCACAACAACTATTGCCATTTGGTGCATATTGTTGCATTTAGCATGGTTAGGGCTAATTACATGTACCAACTTCACTTTTTGTAACAGGACAAATATCTCCACCATCTTCACATAAAATATCAGTGAAGGCACTGACTATTAAAACTAGGTACTAGCAGCTAAAAATGCATTGTTTGACTTCAAAATAGAGCCTTGCACAGAGGTGGTTCAAACAAAAACTAGCAATTTACACTGTATAAGGCCCAAATTATTGACCTACAAACAGTTTGCACACAAACACTATGTAAATACCTCAATACAGGTCCAAATATGCCCAACATAGACAAAAAATACAATTGCAGTTCAACAACTTTAAACTGATGACAATAAATAGTCAGATTGTCTTACTGTAGAAGAGGCAAGTGAAGGAGGTCGGACCTCTCGAATAGTCATGGGGAAGCCTCAAGTTTCTAGAAGAAGTAGTCAGCCTCATGTTGACCTTTTCCCATGCCCTCCACAAAAGTGACTGTGTTGTGCTGTAGACCTATAGGCCTACGTTTGTGCTTTTTATTGGAGACTTAAAATCAAGTAGATCATTTGATATTTTAGATGTCATCGTATGGATTTCACTGTACTAGGGTTTTAGTGCAGGGATATGATACATGACGCATTACTGTTACAAAATGGACCTAAATGGACAACAGGTATTAACATAATTTACTCTAAAAATAACGAACATTACAAACAAAAACATTTTTGCCATAAATAACTTCATGGGTATTGTGGCTGATAAAAGGATTGTGGCTGATTTTTGTTTTAAAATTGTTGTAGAACACCAGTTTACAAAAAAAACATTGCCACGGATGTAACACGGATATGTTCTGTTTCGGGGGCCTTATTTTTGTCTGCTTAATTTCGTAAAAAAAAAAATTATTAAAAAAAAGCTTCCTTATTAGGTACACTGATGTTCCAATCTTTAACATTCACCTGTTTTCATTGAAATTCTATTGCTAGAAAATAAAATTAAACCTCGCTTTGGTGCACATAATTTTATGAAAAATCTCAGAGGGACCGAGCGTTGATTCGATTCTCTGAAACGGCCACATTAGCTACATGTATTTAGTCTTCTTTTGTGTCCCTGCAGTACGCTATTTTACTCTGCTTGATGCCGATTCCTGTTCCGCAGTGGTGATGCTGTGAAATGTGAGCAATGAATGCCGCCTTGAAATTTGAACAAAGACTACTCATCGCATGCACACCAGTAAACATCATGTAGTATGGGGTTAGCTGAAGACCAGAAAATGTTGAACTATTATCAATGAGTAAATGACCATTGAAAACGTAGCTTTACGGAGGCCCAAAATGTGTCGTAGTCAGTACATACAACGTCACTACATTACCTACATGGTACTTGTACAAACTACAATACTATGTACTATACAGTACTACTTACGAATGTCGGTCACTTCGTATTTAAGTCACTTCGTGCGCAAGTCGTTTCGTACCCAAGTCGCTTCGTACCCAAGTCAATTCGTACCAAAGTCACTTTGTACCCATGTCAAATCATACGCATATGATATGGCGTACTTGGGTACGATTGTGTTAGTGGCGTTGTGAGCAGAAATTTTTTTTTTTTTAAGCTGAATTGTGGAAAATATTATTTTTTTAAGCTGAATTGTGGGCAATTTTGAGTTTTGTTTTTGTTTTTTTCTAAGCTGGACAATTCTTAAAAAGCTGGAAAAATTATTTAGTCTTGACTTGAGTCTTGATACAGAATAACACCAATGTCTTCAGAGAGGCTTTTTATAGACATATTTTGTCAACCAGATTTATAGGTACAACCAATTATTATCACCCTACTCCAATCAAAGAGGCTTTTCATACATTGGATTCAGAGTATATGTCAACCAATCATCACCCAAAAACTTAATATGTCTTCGATCATAGACGCCGCAGAATGACTGCGATTTGGTTTAATCAGGTTTATTGATTGATTGCACATGACGTCATTGAGTTTTTGACCGCAATCATCGATGATAGTAAACCATGGAGGAAAAGTGCACACGTGTACGCGCTGCATATGACTCTCAGTCAGCCAATAATAGCCTTTCACGCCTGCACGTTTCATCAACGATGGTGGCCAATGCAAGGCCAAGGGAAGGAGTCTATTTGTCAATACTGCCGGCAGACAATTGAGGTACGAAGTGACTTGGGTACGAAACGACTTTGAGTATGAAGTGACCTGGGTATGATATTTTGGGTACGAAGTGACTTGTAGACAATTGAGGTACGAAGTGACTTGGGTACGAAACGACTTTGAGTATGAAGTGACCTGGGTATGATATTTTGGGTATGAAGTGACCAACAACGCTACTTACTACACTACAGACATGACAGAGTACAGCACACAGGTACATACAACTACAAGTTTATAATTAAAATGAATACAATACCTGAAATTACCCGATTCAACTAGCCCTAATAAAAATTGCATTATTTCTCTGACTCTGACATTCTGATGAAAAGATTATTTAAACACACACAAATACTTACCGAGAGGTCTTGGACAGTATCCCTCCCAAGTAGACAGTATTCGGGGCATGGCTAGAGCCATGCTCCCTACAAAATAGAGAGAAGTACCCATTCCGGGGAGAGGTATCTACATATATGATGTAGATCATAGATGTCCTCTCTCGCTCAATAAATAGTCAACAAGTAGTCAGGAACTTGAGAAAGGTCAAAAGTCTATGGAACGCCAAAGAGGCATTTAATAATCGGTGATGGTCTTTTACAACCGGTGATCAAATTTTGAATCGGTGATGGTCTAACGCGATCGGTGATCAACTTTAACAATCGGTGATGTATCACGATCGGTGATGGTCTTTCGCGATCGGTGGTCAACTTTAGCAATCGGTGATGCATATTCACGATCGGTGATGGTCTTACGCGATCGGTGGTCAACTTTAGCAATCGGTGATGCATATTCACGATCGGTGATGGTCTTACGCGATCGGTGATCAACTTTAGGGATCGGTGATGCATATTCACGATCGGTGATGGTCTTTCGCGATCGGTGATCAACTTTAGCAATCGGTGATGCATATTCACGATCGGTGATGGTCTTTTGCGATCGGTGATCAACTGTATAGGGATCGGTGATGCATATTCACGATCGGTGATGGTCTTTTGCGATCGGTGATCAACTTTAGGGATCGGTGATGCATATTCACGATCGGTGATGGTCCTTTGCGATCGGTGGTCAACTTTTTAGGGATCGGTTATGGTATATCTAATTCACACCACTTACCACTCTGGTCATCGACTGACTTGTCCGACATTGGAGAAGAGTACCATTTTAAAACTATATGTATTAAGTATTTCACTTTTACTTTCTTTAATTGTTTACTTAAGAACCTGATTTTATTACATTAATGATAACATACACGGTGTTATTTCAGGCCTGGATGGTTTTTTTAATTTTTTATTTGCATCCTAGTTATTGTTAGAACTGTTCTGTTCTTTCTAGTTCCATGTTTTGACCATTTTTAATCTTTATTGTTTTTTCTATTACTTTTGTATCAATACCGTTTGTGTTCACTTGAGGGGATAAATAATGTGGTCATTTTGTTTCCCTATATTACTCCATAATTTCTATATGATTACTCATGCCCAAGTTCACTTGTATTCTAACACTTATTAGGCCACGAGAATGAAAGTTAAAAAATTGTGTCCGGACTTTTATGAAAACACATGAGGCTTTTTTTCATTAATCATTATTCATTATTTTTGTATGACCGTGGTGTTTTACATAATAAAAGCAGCGCCCATATGCAAAGTGTAGCGAACGGCCTAAGGGTCCTTGTTTCTAATACTGCCGAACACCAATCGACAATCTTCGTGGATGAGCTAGCGACATAACTTGCTGGTGGTTTTCACATAATAAATACTACATGGAACTTGGTTTCCACTGCTCAAATGATAACAGGCAAGACTTCGTGGTAAAGACGAAAAGGATGTATAACTCCGGCCTCTTTCTTTAATGGAGCAATTTCCCGTAATGTAATTATAAACAAGTATGGAGATAATTACCCTTGGAATGTAAACAGTTGAGATTTCAACATTACCTGTTATAACACTTTTATTATTTTGTATAAGGAAATAAAGGCAAAGCCCATTATAAAGTGTGAGGGAAGTGTCTGTGGGTGATTTCTGTGATGTTTTGTTTGGTGTGTTTCTTTCTTTTTCCCCTTTTTTTTTTTGGGGGGGGGGGTGGGGGGCTTGCATGACGGGGGCGTAGGCGTTTTAACTTTCAGTCTGACTGTATCGTGCACGCAGTAGCCTTCAAAAAGGTAGAATAATTACCAATATGCTACGCTAGTCTTACCATTTGTAAAACTAAATTATTTTGAATTTGTTTGATTACTTAACGTGACTGTTAAAAACGATCGAACATTTTATGTATAGCTCTGCTTGTTTTTCTTTCGTCTCGCTGAAGTTTGATAATAAAAAAAAACACATAAATTCATATATTGACTGGCCTACTTTGAAAGTAATACATAATATTGTTTTTTAAAAGGTCACCGGTGAAGTGCGCACAAAATACACATAAAATGTGGTCAGACACCCTTCATTAAAAAGAAATAAATGAAGTTGATTCCACATCATCAAAATGACAAGTTGACAAGGTTAACATATAGAAATGTTAAGTTCACGTTTTCAACAGCGAGACCATGACCAAAATACATTTACAAGAGTTGGCCATAATCATGTATAAACAAATTACTAAATGTAGATACCGGGATGAGAAAAACCAAGGTACTTTCCTTTAACAATTATTGGTGTTAATTTGGGGGTATTCAACTTTAAAGTACGCGGGTGGTGCACTTAGAAACCAAGTAAAGAACGCTCAATTAATGAAGTGAAATAAAACATTAATAGCGAAATAATACCGATATTGCAGAACTAATCAACAGCTGTGAAAGTATACACAAATCAAAACATTGATTACCGGTCATGGAAGACCATCACCGATCGTTAATATGCATCACCGATCCCTAAAGTTGATCACCGATCGCGAAAGACCATCACCGATCGCGAATATGCATCAACGATTGCTAAAGTTGATCACCGATCGCGAAAGACCATCACCGATCGTGATGCATCACCGATTGCTAAAGTTGATCACCGATCGCGAAAGACCATCACCGATCGTGATACATCACCGATTGCTAAAGTTGATCACCGATCGCGTTAGACCATCACCGATTGCTAAAGTTGATCACCGATCGCGTTAGACCATCACCGATCGTGATACATCACCGATTGCTAAAGATGATCACCGATCGCGTTAAGATGATCACCGATCGCGTTAGACCATCACCGATTCAAAATTTGATCACCGGTTGTAAAAGACCATCACCGATTATTAAATGCCTCTTTGGCGTTCCATAAAAGTCGCACACTCGCAGATACACAACACTGCTAAAGTTGCGTCTAGACTGTACTGGTCCCCTGTCTTTATCCGGACAGGGTAGGCCCAGGTCTTCTGATTTAGTTGGATACATCACGTAACGTTGTTTTGTTCTGCGAGTGCGAGTGACCGTGCGAAATGAATCCTAGGTCAAAGGTACGTTTGCAACATCCGGTCTGACCATAGAGTTAGGCCGTGTCCGAAACGGCGACTTCGGCTAGAGCTACGGCTAGATCGCGCGCGTCTGCCTATTCTTCAACACTGGCAGACGCGCTGATCTAGCTGTAGCTGTAGCCGTAGTCGCCGTTTCGGTCACGGCCTTTCGCTCGTCCCCAGCGCCTTGCCTTAAAACCAAAGGATAGGCCCCAGCGGCCTGGATAGGCCGCTGGGGCCGAGCGAATCACGGCCTTAGTTGGTTGCGTCTGGCCAAAGTACGATTGAGGGCGCGCTTGCGTTCACTACATTACATATACAAGTACGGTGCACCTCACTGAAAATATGCCAAAATTCATGCGCCATACTAATTACATGTATCATTTTTTGTAAACCCACAGTTACTTTTGAATAATAACGTTTTGGGGGTTATGCAATTATTAGGCTGTGTAAATATAATTGTCTATCCCAACCTGGGGGCTCTGTGCTTCAACTTTTGAAGAGGAATTGATAAAGTCCTATTTGGCTTGGAAATCTGAGGAATGCCTCATGATAACTGGCAGTAAGCCGCTTTGGGAAAAAGCACAGTTTCTGGGGTATTTTTTCTGGGGTATTTAGCAAAAGTTCCAAAAAGCTGACCTGCCAAAAATTGAAAAGCAAAAGTTTATTTGTCCGAAAATATGTTTGATTGGTTTCATGAGGCTGAGAGACTTTAAACATTTTTGAACATTTTTATATATTTAGCATTTATAACTGGTTGCTATGAGGATTTACTAAGTGTGGTGCACACAGAACTTAAAAGTTACACAATAGGCCTTGGCATGTGTAGTTCCAAGACAACTCAAATGCAAACAAAGTACCTACTTGGCTCCCTGGCACTTGGCACAACTGCCTTAAAACAAATAAATGAGCTTTATCTTGCTCAAAGCTGAAATGACGAGGAGAGCTGCATGCGGAACCAGTCATGCGCAATCTTCGGATACCATAATGATCCCTGCCAAAATGATTGGGCAACCTGACAATAGTCTAATGTTGTTTATCATTAAAATTGTATTTGTTTATGATTCTTTTCCCATTTTAAGATTGGATTTTAGGAACTTTCGAGTTAGGCCTGCAGTAGTTTGGTTCACTAAATTTGTTCCTGGACACTTTAGAGAATTAGTTGTCTTGTAAAACGATTCAAATAGTTGGTCTAGCCTTACTTTTACTAATGTATAACACCATTAAAACAACATACAGTAACATAATTACTTTATTGTTTTGGTTGCATGTTAGTTGAAATCTTGGCCGAATAAATCATAGGCCTAATAATGAGTACAATAACAGTAACCACACAAGCTGGAGTGCAGACGCGTATTTTAGAGTTAACATTGATCGGGAACCGATGGCCTAAACGAGTTACGACATGGATTGCGGGTAATAACATTCTGTGGTTAATTCGTCACCGTTTTCACGAAGAGCCACGCATGTCCAAACGCCTGATTGAGGTTAACATTTTACACTCTGCTTGGCTTAAAACTGCACAATCTGCAAAACTAAAGCCACGGTTTGCAGTTTAAGATCTATCATATTATGAGTCGGTATAAGTTTAACCTCTCCATTGGCAAACTAATTTCTTTAAAATTATTGGTTAATTAATAATAATAATAATAATTAAAACTTGTAAAGCGCCATCTATCTAAGACTAAACTTATTCCGAGGCGCATAAAAACCAAACAAAAAACAGAGTAACAAATTACGTAGCTTAGAAAGAAATAAGAGCACATTGAATAAAACAGATTTACATTTAAACGTGTCGGCAAAAACATATTGATTAGTTAAAGATACGTGTCTCTTCGTAAAACCTGAAAAGTAAGATGGCCTACTTAAACACCCAACTGGTTAACGTGTTTTTACATTTGAAAGGGGCGCGTATGTCACGTGATCATGCGCACACTGACGTACGTGGCTCTTCGTGAAACCCGAAAAACGCTCCTCTATTGCAATGTATAACAATGCATTTGCGGGGGCCTGTGGCTCTTCGTGAAAACGCAAATTGCAGTTATTGGGATAAAGGCCCCTTCCTGTAGTAGTCAATAATTTAACATTTTAAGATACCTGGCTCTTCGTGAAAACGGTGAAGAATTGTGTCAAAGGCTTTTATAGACAAGTTTATGAAATACCCGTTTTGTCATAATTGTTCTGGTAAGGTCAAGCAGTGCCATGAAAGTATAATGTTTATTTTGGAAACAGTACTGACCATGGAAAAATTAATTTATGCCTAAATTTGTCCTTACAGACACTTGACTGTTCTGTCACACACAATCTTAATTTTCAATAACGTTTTAAGGACACAGCCAAACCGAGATGGGCATATTGTAAATTTCGTAAGGATAAAAAAACCATAAAATTTTCACAGCCGTTTAATGAATATAAATGTAACCGTAACTTTACCTTAATGTAACACTATTCGAACGCTAATTCACTGTTTCGATAGTGATTTTGTCTCGTTTGTATCGTAGACAGCAAATTACATCAGACCAAAGATGGCCACCGTGTTATATGCAATGAGTGCCGCTGTCTTCAAAGCCTTGAAAGTGTAAAAGAGAACATTGATTATAGGCCCCTACCCTCTTCCTTTACGAACATTCGAACTTACTCTTTTGTCGAGAATTGTAGCCGTTCTCATGAGCGCCGAACAAACCAAGTTGGTGTGGCGTTTCCAGAGGGATTCCAAATATATGTCCAGGTATATATCAAGGGTGCGGGGCCCCTCGCCGGCTGTTGCTTTCGTCTGCTTTTTACTGGCGTACAAATCCGTTCTTTACCGTCACTGCCTTTCAGCACCTATACAAAACGTTCATTCACAAGGAAACAGAGCAATGCATTGCCACAGTGCACATGCACAAACTAGTGCTTTATACCACTCGTCATGCTTATACATGTACAGTACTGTACATATATTTTGGTACCTTGAGGCCAAACAATCATTGACCTAGCAAAGAAAAACCACATTGCAAAAAGGACCACAACAACCCGACAGTTAAAATGCGCACAAGGAAAACACAAATAAACATAAATCGGACAAACAAATAACCAGATAACAAGAAATGAAACAAAAAATGGGCTGCCCAGGAGAAAGATAAAGGTGAAATAAACAGTATCCCAAAAGAGGTGTGTCGCTCCGACTTAAAACGACAACAACAACCAGAACAAAAACACCCTGTCACACAAAGAACGGTGAACAGACGAGCAGAAACAGTCTTTAAGTCTCGAGTGGTGATATCCTTATTCAGCTACATAACTACACTAGGATGATGCAGTAGTAACGTCATAGGCAAGGTGCATGAGAGAAAAAAGGTGAAGAATAAGTGGCCACTGAACAAAAAGAACGACAACAAACTCGGTGCTTTAAATGACTGGTAATGACTGTGAGCCCATAGGCAGCCTCGTCCCTCCGATAGCTGGTAGGGCAGTTTCCTGGAAAGTTGCTATAAAAGGTGACATCACAGCAGCTTCTGGAAGCTGGCTCCATAGTCGGACACAACAGACACAACATGGAAATCCTAGCCAAAGCAACTATGTATGACTCGATTTCAAGAGGCGGATGACTTCTAACTTTATTTTATTATACATTTTTAAATGTTACTCAGTCAGCATCATTGGCTGCTAGATGAATTTTTATTCTTTTGGCATGGCTCTATACTGAATTGACTCATTAAGGCTTGGTAATTATGAAAACAACCCTTACGATACTTTAATAACACTTTATTCAAGAATATCACAATTCATACAAAAATATACAAATAATTTAAAGAGTCATAAATACATGTAAATACCCCTCCCAATATATAACTAAAAATGAAAATAAAGAATAGATTTACGATAAAAACTACCAGGAACAAAAACAACCACTCACACAAACAAACCAAACAAAACAAAAACCACTGGAACGAAACACTTTCAACAAAAGAGTGTGTCACTTCGACCCAAAACAACGACAACCGTATCCACTCATCAAAACATGAGCAAACCACAAACAAAGAAAGTCGAATAGACGAACAACAGAAACAAACACACAAAAGGGGAATCCCAGACAAAGCAATTTCAGTTGAAGTTATAAAAGTGATTTTTAGGGTTCAGTAAAAAACTTCGACAATGGGGTACACGTAAACTTATGGTAATGCTAAAGGAAGAACTCCAGTTCCTGATATTAAGAAGACATGGCATAGAGTATTTAAATGTATCTGTGTGCGCAAACAGGTTGTTAAAAGTTAACCTCGAATCGGAATGTCTGTTATTAACAGTGTTCAGACTAAGAAAGGACGGTTGAGAATAACCACAGTTACCAAACAAAAGCTGTATGCCTACAGACAAATTTCATGAACACGCACTCCCTCTGGACCTCAGTGTACCGAGTTAAAGCTCACTCAGCCGCGCAGAGTAAGGTTGCTCTGGTCTATTCTGATGTAAAGTAAGACTTGAATTTATCTATTTATTTCGTGTGGTTTAACCAGGGTAGCCCCATCAGTTATCACAAAACTGTTTTCCCTGGGGGCCCTTGAAGCAAAAAAACCTTTAGACACTCTCGAGTTGAGCAATGTGTCTAGCTCTGTGTACACACTCCACACAGGAGGACAGTAATCAAGGATCGGCATGATAACTCACCAATATTTTTTTCTCCGACATGTCTATATAGACTACCCCTAAAACCTAATCAATGGACTATGCATTAACGTTGCTGTCTGTTCCAGTAGGCCGTTGTGTAAAGTCTCAAATACAGGTCAATTACTGTAAACCATCCTTTGAGTCCGCTTAGAGTCGAATTTGGAGCTAAACTAGGATAATCACGTGACTTGGTGCCAACAAATCTCGTGTCCTTTTTTACGCTCGAAAACGGCAAGGTTTGGCTGTTTCTTTTAGGAAAAATTCTACTCTACTCAGGAAGACCTTTAGGATCATGTCGGGTCTAATTTCTGGCCTAAATATCCCAAAACGAAGCCAACAAAGCCTGTACATGGAACAAATATCAACCAAGTAACAAGTGTAAACAGTTCTAGGCGTAAACATTGACGTAAATCAAACCTCTACCTAAGTATACAAAAATATTTGTGAAAAATAGTATTAGCTGTTGCAAACTGCTTACGAACCAAAAGGACCTATGGTATAAAATGCAAAAACATTGGTAGTGGCCTGACGTTTCGATCCTAGCAGAGTCTTTCTCGAAGGCTAAATGACAAGACTACAAACATAAACAAGTACAAGTACAATGTATACATTACTGATATGTTGTCTACAGACGATGCAGGGTTCAGGGTTACAAGGAGAAAGTTCCCATTGTTGTCACTTTCCACCCCTCACTTCCACCATTCGTACAATAACCAGTTCTAACCATCATATTCTTCACACATCAGATCGACTTCAACGTGCTGTACAAGAAGAACCCATAGTTGCCTACAGACGGTCGCCCAGTCTCAGGGATCTCATTGTCCGGGCAGAAGTCCCCCCCCCCCCCTTAATGATAATGTTTACCCCCCCCCTTGCCACAGGGAATTTTCAGGTGTTCCAAGACCTCCAAATGCATTGTCTGTAGACAACACATCAGAGAATCGGACTCCTTCACCAGCCACACCGGTGGTACCACCCATAGGACAAGGGGTCATGTCACCTGCACCACCACTAATCTAATCTATTTAATATCTTGCAAAGTTTGTGGTATTCAAAATATAGATGAAATGAGAACTACACTCAAGAGACGTTTCTACGGCCACAGATCCACAGTCAACACCCATAAGCTGGATACACCCGTAGAACATCATTTCAATCTTCCTAATCACTCAATTTCTGACATGACTTTACATGGCATTGAGGCACTAGGAAACCACAGAGAGATTGTTCGTCTGAGTAGAGAGAAATTATGGATAAGACGTCTCCAGACCATTCAACCCCATGGTCTGAACATCCAAGAAGGAAATGACTAACAACTTTTTGTTTTTACGTACACCTTTTCATCACAGATAAGCCCCCCCCCCCCAGTCAGCCTCATTCACCAATAAACTACTTTTCTCTCCCTCTCCCCATCATTGACTTTGTCCTTAGTGCTCACACCTCTTGTGGTCAACCAGCACCTTCCCCTAATCCCCCTCCCTTTTGTTACCCTCCTTTCTGTTCAGCCTCCTGCTTTCTCTGTGTATTTTCCTCTCCGACCGCGTTCCCACTGGATCCACAATTACGAGATCCTGACCCCGCAAAAGGATTAGTCGCAGGCGTGAATCGCGGTCGCGTTCCCACTAGAGTATGATCGCGCATTGATCTCCCTTTTGGGAACGAAAGTGGATTCAAAGTTCACCAACTCAGGTCGACCAAGTGGGCAGTGCGCAGGCGCAACGTATCTATGGCGACCACACAGTGTGGGATGGCTCCTAGCTCCTCGTCCGACCATAGTTTGCCACGCTTCTCATCTTTTTGGGAGTTTTTTTTTTGGACGAATTTATGGGACGTTTATTGCTGGGCGCTGCCATCTTTAAAGAACGTGCACGTATGATTACAATGCATCCAAAATTAAAGCGTGGGTTTGGGCTTAGTGTGGATGCGTTGTACAGAACGTGTAGTTGGTATCGTCACGTGACGTCAATACTGCTTTATGCTTTACTTGCAATTCATGTCACCAAATGCGTGGTGCTTGCTGGGAATAGAAAAAAGAACACCATTTTCGCGCCATTCGGGCCTACCGTACCGGATGTTCGCCCTCAAATTGCGGGGTCTGATCGCCCTTTGCGTTCCCACTAGACTTTTGATCGCCCATTAATCCACAAGGGCGATCAGATCCCGCTTTAATCCTACTCCCGAGGTGGATCAAAATTGCGGGGTCTGATCCTGATCGCCCTCGCGTTCCCACTTACGCTTGATCGCCCTTTGATCGCCCTTTTCGAGAAATTGCGGGGTCTGATCGCCCTTTTCTCAAATTGCGCGATCAATGCGGGGTCCAGTGGGAACGGGGCCTCCGTCATCTATTTCCACTTGACTGCTTTTGTTACATCAGTAATGTATACATGTACCTGTTTATGTTTGTAGTCATTTAGCTTTCGAGAAAGACTCTGCTAGGGTCAAAACGTCAGGCCAGTAACTATTTTTTTTGCAAAAATATTGGTGTGAATCTTTGAAAAATTTCTTTTCCAGTTCTGTGTTATGCCGCCACCACTTAGGCCAAACAATGGAAACATGTATACTACCAACCTCTCATCCAATGAGAGGTCTTCCTTTGACATAAACGAGGAGGCGTGTTTATTTTGCGATGCTGTATTCAAAGTTCTGCACTGTATTAACTTTTTGGATTTACCGATGCCCCATTAAAAGAATTTGTTGCAAATATACTTGGTGGGCGGGCAACGTATTTTAATGCCATTTTAAAAGTTGATTGAAGGTTATTTGTAATAGCAAATAATAAGTAATGGATAAATCATACCCCTATCAACAAAATGTTGAAATGTTATCACGTGACGTAAAGTGGGTGCTACGTCATCGCAGCTAATGGCAAAGACGTGTAAAGACTATGCTGTGAACATCCATACACCGAGAGTTGGCTTTATTTTTATTTGTAGTGAATAATAACACAGTTGTATGTTGTGACATTAATATAAATTTCATAAGTGTTTCATAAATTACTGGTTTTCAAGCACAGAGGGGTTATTTTGAGTTATGCACTACCATCGTCGGCTACTTTGTTTGGAATGTAAATTAATGATCACTGTAGTAAAAGAAGACCGTGTGGGCAAGGCGAGGGTTATAGCCTTGCGGAATTTCAAATAGACAAAGGAATCATGCAGTTTTGGAAAGCCTTATCTTTTGGATGATTTCAGCTCTAAAATATTGTGACATTCTTTTACTGAAAAGTACGTGATCGCAATCGTCCGCGCGTGTAAGCACAACATCGTGAACGTAACGGCCATTCCTTGTACGATAGAATTTACAATACTTGCTAGAACCTGACTTTTTTAGCCACCCATGTTACAAATTCTGGAGTATTCTTCACATACCAATATTTCAAGACAGAAAAGTATCGATCAAAACAAATGCAACAATCATCATGTACTTTACAACAACGGCACTTTCCTATGGAGGACATCGCGTTTGTTGATGCTTTACACCCACTATAGGTCACGTGACATTGGTTGTGCAATCGGTCTATTCCCAGGAGATGTTAGTTGAAATAAACAAAAATGTACATATAGCCCAATTTAGTATAACCCGATATGAACACACCTTATTCCTCCCAAACACCTTTAACAGCAACATATCATGAAGCTACTGCCAGCCATGCTCTCCATATACTACACACATGAGGACACCGTTTCCCAAAATGGTGGGATAATGACGTCAGGTGAATTAGATCAGTACGTGCATATCACATGCTGGTTAACAATCATCAACGCAATTTAGGATAGGCATAATTAAGTATTTAATTTGGTAAGTATTTAGAAAAATCTGTCAGAAGATACGGTATTTGATATGATTTTGATGGAGTGAGATTGCTTCCCGCAGAAGGGTTGGGCCTACACCCTATCCGAGCGAGCTATGCAGACAAATTGCCCATGGCTGCATTTACATGTTACATAATATTAAATGGATTAATAGTACTGTATATAAAGGGCCGAAATAGAAACAATTTTTAACTGTGTGAGCATACCAAAGGCAAATAAATGTAATAAATAAACAAATACATGTATACATAAATGATCCGATTGGACGAAAAATAAGAGTAACATGATTACTGTTGGCGAGTCAATACAAACGTCTGTTGTGCCCATATTAGTCTAAAGTCAGACATCGGCGTCAAATACTAATAACCAATTTCCAGTCAAATCATTCGTACTACTTTTATTGAGTAAATTATGACTACGTCAGAAGATCCATACATTATTATTCAATACTCAAACAAGACTACTCATAATGCGTCAAATGAGCAAGATGTCCCATTCTCAACTAAAAGATAACACCTGTTGTGGTGATCAAAAGCCACTCAGAGGTTAGTGTCTCGCACAAATGAAGCAAACAGTCCATCTTCTTTTCTCATGAGTTCATTGGGCGTTCCATACTCTGCTACTTTTCCATTTTTCAAAACCAGAACCTTGTCTGAGTTCATTATGGTTGCAATCCGATGCTGCAAAAAGAGAAAAAGATACCGAATAAGAACTGAATCGTGTAAATCAAATCTAATGGAGTCAATGCAATCTCCATAAAAAAAACTGGGGCAAAATAGTCTTCACAAAGTTATAATTTGTAATCAGAAGTAATTTTCTTCAATGTTGAAGAAGTGTCGGCTGACCAGTGAAGAGAACTAGGACCCAATATCATGGCTCCGCTTACCGCTGAATCCACGCTCACTGTACCCTGGGCCAAATTTCATAAAGCCTGTAGAACAGTAATTTCCCAAGCACAGAAAAATCACTCTTAGCAGAAGCAGGATACCAGCCAAAATTCCATAAAATTCACATTGTTTCAACCGGTACCCCACATTTATTTGTTAATACTGAGCAGTATTTGCTGCTGAGTAGCATTATGAAATGTTGGCCCTATTAATCATAAGAACATGGTTCTATAGGAACTCAGTGATAAGCTGCCATGAAATTTGGCCCAGATGGTTTATTCTTTAGCACCCCTTTGGTCTTGAAATACATTAATGAAGGGAGAGATTCATCATGTTGCACCCGAAAAATCAGCCACAGTATTAGTGATACAATGAACGATGTTATCGGATTCAGTCCGAGTGTTTAACTTGCTTTTGCTTCGTATAAAGGCCACAAACAATAGTAAAATTGTTTGTCTGCAATTAACGAAGTTACTTTACACACAATTAAAGCAATCCATATATATGTAACAACCAACCTTCCAGTTTTCCTTGGTCCAAGCTGCTTCCCCCCTCTATTTTGTCCGAGACGTTTTTTTTCAAAATATTGTTCCAGTGACAAGTATGCATTAAATGCGTTGTGTAACATTGTATATCTTTTCGTAATGTTTACGGATGCAGCTCACCGTTTGTTTGTTTGTTGGGGTGTTGGGGTGTTTGTTGTTTGTTTGTTTGTTGGGGTGTTTGAGTGTTTGTTTGTTGGGGTGTTGGGGTGTTTGTTGTTTGTTTGTTTGTTGGGGTGTTTGAGTGTTTGTTTGTTGGGGTGTTGGGGTGTTTGTTTTGGAACAAAGGATGATGTAAAGCGTTGCTTAATTGTCACTATAATGTTTGCTCAATACAAAAATGTCAACAGTTCACTCACAGCAATAGTCAGTACAGTGCAATCAGCAAAGGCATCCGACACAACACGCTGAAGAATCTTATCCCGTTTTAACGGAACGTAAAATAAACGCGTACAATGGAATTTAACGTCAGGGTAAAGTTTTTAATTTTTGTTTTTAAATTTACGGAATCTTTATAGGCGGCAAACCATTCAATCAATGTTGTTTTTCAAGCGATGGTTTTGCATGAAAACTTACGTCTATTAAAAATGTGAACAGTGCAAAATACGAACAAAGAGAACGAAAGTTACAGAACTGAAATAAGTTAGGAGCTAAACAGACAAAGGAAATACAAGCATCAGACTTCAGTAAAAACCAAGAAATCGAACAAAATAATGAGTAAACTTGCATTCAAATACTGACTATCAATTGGATGAGAGTTAAACCAGGAAACATATTAGGTATCATAAAGTTGATATTTATTCATATTTTTCATCTAAAGGGGTGCTGTAGCTGACAGCAGCAAGAAAAACACACTGTTTACACTAATCAAACAAATATCATTTTACATCTTCGGAGGGTCACTATATCATAATGTTTCAGTATACAGGTTGTATACCCCAAGGGATTGGAAACCAAAGCATTGGTGCGAAGCATTACTACGGCTGAACGGACTGAACGAAGTTTCTCAGACAAGGAAAATTGTTCCTGTGTGTTTGCGTGAAAACGATAGACAAGACAAGACAAAACAATGTAAATAATTGATTAAAAAAAATTATTAAAAAAAATAATTAGTGGTTTTGTGCTGTCAGCTACAGAGGTGTCATTGCGCAGAGTAAAACGCTGCTTCACTTGTATTGCATTCGCTGATATACCATCACTAAAATCGAGGAAATGTTAATTCCCGGCCATTTCACCGGTAAGACATCTTACCGTCTCCAGGTCGATTGAGGCAGTGGCTTCGTCCATGATGAGGATATGAGACTTCCTCAGGAAGGCACGTGCCAGACAGAATAACTGCCGCTGACCAACGCTAAAATTCTCACCACCTTCGGTCATCAGGGTATCTGTAAGTAATGAAATAGTCACATTCTAAACAGGCGTTCGTAACTTCACTCATATAGTGATCATTTTTTATCCATCACCGAAAAGTGTCAATTTTTCACAAGGCAGTTCAGGCACGGATCCATATGCCATTTTGAGATAATTATGAAAGTGGACACGATACAATTACATAATATTAGGTTTGGGTTAATCTTTCTGAATACACCCAAAACCAAACAATGTACTTCAATTGTGTCCACCTATTTCTTGTTCAAGCGCGGGGGGGGGGGTGGGATATATAGATGTAGACACATCTAGTTAGTCCCAGCCAAGACCCACATGCTACATTGGTTCATGTGCGTTGGCCAACATGACCAAGTTTGATCATTTTCGTGCTGGACAGCGATGTACATGTATAAGTATAAGTTAACTGCAGTAACGTCGATTCCAGAGATACAGTCTCTTTAGTAGTAAACTTGCAGATGCTACCATGTATTAAACTCTTTTGGGAAAAAGCTTTGGTATACTGAGAAGAACCGGTGTGGTCTCGAACAACTTGGACCCTTTCCGTCCAAATGGGCGTCCCTCCGGCCCGCGATATTTTTTTTCCTGCTCAGTTGCGGCAGAACCAACAGAAGGCGCTGTTACCGAGGGATTTCAGCAACGCTAGTTAGTTGTTGTACAGTCAGTATAGCTAGCTATCGCAATGCGCTCGATGACAGGCATTATGCAGCTTTTACTATTCATAACCTATTGACATGCATTATTCATATCTCTTTCATGATAAAATCCCTCGGTAACAGCACCCTCTGTTGGTTCTGCCGCAACTGAGCTGGGGAAAAAAATATCGCCTCCGGCCCTACTTAAACATCAGCTTCATCAGCAGTCCAGCATTCTCCTGAAGAGTATACTGTTCGAAATGTAGAGACATACTAGTTCTTCTCAAAACCAACACTTCCCAAAAGAGTTGTTTACATGGTTGTACCCACAAGTTTACTGCTGTAGTTTTTCTTGTTATTTATTTCTGTTCCAAATAATAGTAGTACTTATAAACGTAAATTGTAGCAATGGATGTACTTGTAAAGACACAACATCACAATATTATTGTGATTTGTGTGACAAACAATGCAGATCAACTTGTTGAATTGATGCATTATTAGTTCGATTTCAATGTAAATCATAATACAATCGACGGCGCTCATAAGGGGGGCTTACAAAAAAACAGGACAGAAAAAAAACCACACCAGAGTTTTTTCTCCTCGAAATATTAGTATTTGTGTGTGTGTCAGTGAATTCCATGTGGACTCCTTTCAATGCTTTGAAATGCGAAACAAATTATTAATACCACATCATAAATATTCCAGCAACCCACCAAGTCCACTGCGAAACGAGGACACGATATCCTTGAGTTGGGCGATCTCTAACGCATGCCAAAGGGCCTCATCTGTTTCAATTACCCCACATGGGTCCAAGTTATGCCTGTTGGTGAAACAAATGTTACATCATAATTACAATAGTTCATACATAATCTTCCAAAATGAGAATGTGCCATCCTGTGCAGGTTTTTGCACACTGTTAAAAAACAGTTGTTCTTATGTATGTTGCATTATTAAAGGGGCACACTGTCTTCGGTTGGGCGCTTTGGACTATATAAAGAGCGTTTGTTATGAAAGTTGTTTTGAAAGTATAGAATATAAAAACGATTCACACAAATATACCTCAAAGTTGTGCGGTTTTCCTTTTACTTCGTGAACTAACAAACACTTTCGTACATTTTGTACAACTAACTGTTTGACTTAATAAGGAAAACCTCGCCATTTCGAGGGAAATTTGTGTAAATCATTAAATTTTACTAAAATAACATCTTCCCGACCATGTTCATTTCACAACAAAAGTATTTTATAGCCCAAAGTACCCAAAGGCGACAAGTCCCTTTATTTGAGTGTGCGTAAAACATTAATTTGACTACATGCAGTTTAGATACTACATGAATGATCTTTGCTGATTTATTTTGGTTCTGATTTACCTCAATGTCCCTTCAAACAGAACAGGATCCTGGGGGATAATGCTAATCTTACTCCTCAGAGAAGTCAGAGGAACAGACTTTATGTCCACTCCATCGATTATGATGCGACCTGAAACAGTTCATTTGAAAATCGAAAAAATCGAAGGTTGTTGAAGAGATGGTACATCATTGTTGTTGTAATTCGTGTTTTTAAAAGTACACATTTCCTTAGTGTTCAACGAGAAACTGCCCAGAATTTATCAATATTTCGGTTTGAACAAAGACAAATTGAGTGGAGCGGGACTTGAACCAACGACCTCCGGATTAACGTACCGGAGGTCGTTGGTTCAAGTCCCGCTCCAGTAAATTTTTCTTTGTTCAAACCCAAATATTTAACAAAGTTACCCAGTCAGTTTCCCTTGTGGTTTATTACTTGATATTCAGAATTTATCAACTTACACCCTATAAATTCCGAGTCAGAATTGACCCAGATCTTGGTCACTTGGGGCTTGACCCATTATCTGAATCAATGTGACAAAATGATATAGAAATGGGTCAAACTGACGCAAAATCGTTGTCAAGATCCAATTTTTGACCAGTTTCCGGGTCAGCCTGACCCAGACAGACCCCACGCTAGGGTTATTAGAATGTAGGTGGTCTTTTTTTGCACGTCAGTGTGTCAACTTTGACAACTGTCAGGCACAATTTATTTTTGAAGGATTATATTAAAATCTTTTATTTCGTCTTTCAAAAGTCTAACCGCACAGCATTATGATAATGAAAGTCTATACTCTCATGACATCGTTGAGTCAAAATATATGAGTGCACTGTATCCAGATACAGAGCCAAAGGGATTAGCATTTCTTACAAACCGAAGACGTCATTGCTAAAAACAAACACGAGAGTGGGGGAGGGGGACATTATTTACATGTTTATTGCTTTATTCATTTTATGTTTGTTGGAGATGTTTATTTTGGGTTGTTAGAGTTGCTCAACTTATATTTAGTTATTTCGTTTTTCGCTTATCCGGGGGATTTTTCATTGAGTTTGAACAATTTGCCTGGGTAGTGTTATTTATTTATTCAATTATTTGTTTTTTCATTTATTTTGTTGTTTTGGGGTGCTTGATCTGTTTGTTTCTAATTTGTACCGCCACGCCTACCTTTAAAAACGTCTAGAACGCGGAGTAAGGCGAGACTAAGTGAAGACTTTCCGGCTCCTGTTCGTCCACAAATTCCAACCTGATGAGAAAACAACAAAGATTGTACTGATGGTGTCACATTTTGTTTACTGCATTGCTTGAGTGCTGTAACTGGATCCTGCATTTCAAACAATTAAGCAGAGACACAATGGTTTCCCTTTCTTCTGCACAGTGGTACACAAACTGTGACGCCACCGGTACTTAGGACTGTTGAACAGGTAATTTTTATCACGCTGCTTAGAAACAATTTAACTTAATAAAAAAATATGCCGACCACCTAAATATCACCAGCCAAAATACGATGTTACCTAACCATCTGCGACTGGTATCCAGAAAAGTATGAACTATAGTTATTTATTTTACTGCAGAAGGAATACATTTAAATTGGAAGCACTGTTGTATGGATTAATTCATTCACCCCCCAGAAAACCACGCCACTCTGGACCACAAACAATATGAGTATGACAGTGATGCAAAGTGGAATTAAAAAAAGGAAGACAAAACTATTACCTTTTGTCTTGCTCCTATTTCTACCGATACGTCACAAAGAACAGGATCCATTCCGTGGCAGTACCGCGCGGATACGTTTTCAAGTGTCACTGTTCCATAGATTGGCCAGTCTTCCGGTGGTTCGATGCCTACACAATAATCAAACAGTTTTATATTAATTATGGATTTATATTCTTTACATATTTAAGACATATTTAAGACATGCACCCCCTTTTTCATTTTTATTTGCCAGACGGTAATATGCGAAAATGTACCCGGAATACTCAAATTGTTTGCATTCGATTTGGTTTGACATTTTGGAATAAGAAAGTACAACGTGCACAAATCCCCCTCCCCCAGAAAACCACGCCCCTATTTTATACATGTTTTCATATGTGGTGTGCGTATATTAATTAAAAGCTAGGTTTGATATTCTTTGATATTAGTTCTGTGGTTACTTACCTTCATTCGATTCAACTTCAATTTCTGAGTAGTGCTTGACTCGTTCCACGGCGTTCATCAGAACCTCTATCTTTACTGTTGAGCCCACAAGTTTATTTACCTGACCACAAAGCTGACGTACAAAATGAAAAATTATGTAACCTTAAAATTACTTATTTTAAACTTTTCTTTGAGGCTTTCCTCGGTGCATGCCAAATAGTGGTACCCCACTCCCCCAAATGTTCCCACACTGTAACATACTATTTTCTGATTGTTCAGAAGTGCCCCCTTAAATCCTCTACAGAATTCCTAAGACTTCAAGCACACAATGAAGACACAATAGAGGAGGTACATCCTTCCCCATATCAAGCCCCAAATGGAGACACAGCCTTCCATAGTTAGTCAGGTTTAAACTTACCTGCATGGTGTGCGAGACTAGCAATCCTACCAGGCTGGGATCTAGACCCGTAGTTAGTGAGCAAATCAGCGTCGTCATAGCAACTACAAAGACCATCACCGAAGCGAGGAAATCCTGTTAATAAAACAACACATACAATATACATGTAGTGTTATTGTATACTGTAAAACAAAATTAAAAGAAAGAATTATAAGTTGTTAAAATAAGATAATAATAATAATATGGGTTTGAACAAAGAAAAATTGACTGGAGCGGGACTTGAACCAACGACCTCCAGATTAACGTACCCGCGCTCTACCAACTGAGCAAACCAGCCCTATGCTGGCGGTCTCCCCATTAGTCAATGTCTTTGTTCGGGGTGCCAGTCAGAAGCCATTCAACCGTAAGCTGCCGTGTGGCCAGGGATCACACCCAAGTTTACAATACAATCTGGGAAGCGTCAGCCAAGGGATCACCATAAGGGGATGCGACTTTTTAACATTAAATATAAAGTAACAAACCACAAGGGAAACTGACTGTGTAAATTGTAAATAGTTTGGGTTTGAACAAAGAAAAATTGACTGGAGTGGGACTTGAACCAACGATCTCCGGATTAACGTACCGGCGCTCTACCAACTGAATCCAGCCCTATGTTGGCGGTCTCCCTATTAGTCAATATCTTTGTTCGGGGGTGCCAGTCAGTTTCCCTTGTGGTTTATAACTTGATATATAATAATAATATGCTGAAAGCAAACTTCATACAACACCCTATCAACGACGACTGTGACTGCGCTGTTTAGAATACCGCACACACTTGAGAAGACTTTTAAAAACATTTTTGTGGCCATTATTTACACCTACCAGTCTAATAGCGGACCATCGAGTTACTGCAAGTAAGTACAACGAGGCAATGAGGTTTGTGTTGATTCTCTCGATAATAGTATTGTAGAAACGTTGACTTTGCCTGAAAGAATTTTTAATGATTCTAGTTATTATGGACAAAATGCAGTTGGTGATATTTGATTCGCAACAAGATGGATCAAATCATTGCGCTTCTCATAACTTTAGCGCTCATAATACTAAACGCACCAAAATTAAGTAGGTCCCACATGCGGCAATTTACATGCAACTTGTTCAAGGCAATCTCCAATAAGAAAATCTATTCACATTTCGGTTTTCTCATTACATTCCTGGGAGAATGAGTTAAAGCATTGAGCTATAAGGTTAAAGCTATGAAGATTGTATATTGTGCTGCCACATGTGTGTTCCTTTTGCATATAGTGTAAGCGGTTGCCTCAAAGTTGCGAGTGACATTACAAAGAGATGAGTCAAGAGATATAGAGATATTGGCGGATGTTGGCGGATGTTGGGGGGGGGAGATTGCTCCATAGTGATGGTGCAACTAGGTGATAATTTTCATAAACTGTGCATCTGAACCACCTTACCGGATAAATAGAAACACAACTTAGATTGGCCTTATTATTAGCTTTATGAGTGTTGTTTTACCCGTGTTTAAGGTAAAGAGTGTGAAATGTTACACTCTTGTTGCACGCTTTAGTGGGGTCCATGGTGTTTCGTACATTTGTGTGGACCAATAGCAGCTGAAGGTCTCGAAGCCCCATCACATTGTGCAACAATTGTTTTGTTAAACCATTGAAATAGACATCACATTATATTTCCTTTTGGTTGAAGATGCTATTTCTGATCTCGTCTTAATAACAGGAGTGAAACATCTTACAACATTATTACGATGATATTACCACAGTAAAAAAACAGACTAACAACAGTGGTGAACAACTTGTGAACACTACCTTGACTTGACAACAACCTT
Source organism: Pisaster brevispinus (assembly GCA_023634235.1). NCBI lineage: Eukaryota > Metazoa > Echinodermata > Asteroidea > Forcipulatida > Asteriidae > Pisaster > Pisaster brevispinus. The sequence continues at coordinate 25,264,621 of JAMKCF010000004.1, forward strand.
GCTCCCCGTGACAAGACCTTGCCTCATTGGGGACGAACGGGCGGGAAAGATTAATTCGAAACGACACTGCAGTGTCCGAAAGTTATGCCGAGTAGGCCTATCTTAAATTGTTGAGTGTTGCAGCAGTACAAACATAGTGTTGCAACATCCCAACCCGAGTGTTTGCCGATCAAGGTTGGGAAATCTATGGAAAGCCATAAATGCAAAGCAAAAACAGATAGCCACAGTTTGTAAAAATGTTACACAAATATTCAAAAATAGTTTTGGATTTGTTGAATACAAAGCAACCAATCATGGACAACATTTTTAATTGAAAGTTTGAAGAAATGTTGAATTTGGTTACAACATCTGTTATTGAATGTTTTGCTGGCATTCGGCGTCCATGCCAACCAGCGCCGTTTGTTTATCAACAGTAGAAAGTTATATACATGGCCAAAAAAGGATGGCACGTTGAGCGCATTCCATCAATCAAATGACAAGGATCTCTGTGTTTGATATTTAATAATAATTAGACTAAGCCAGGGTCCTGGCCTTGAATTGCAGAGAAAAAATTGACTTACCGGAATGCCCGAATTGTAGTGAGTCCCCTAAGGCTCTCTGAGAAATAAGCGAAAACCGGAGACTTGCTTACGCATTCTTGTCGCCCTAAATCCCTATATCAACGTATGAAACAATGACAATCAAAGTTATGCTCGATAAGAAGTCTACACTTCTTACAAATTATAACAGTAGGCCTACAATTTATGTTACGATCAGGTTGATATGAATGAATGGGAAGGCAGGCCCTCCAAGAAAGGACGACCATTCACCAAAATACTACACGCAAAATCCATACTGTGACACCTAAAATATAAAAAGATATCCTGCACTTGAACTGATTTTAATCCTCCAATTAGTAGCACAAAATACATCAAATACTAATAGCACAACACGGTCACTATCTGAAGGGGAAAGGTCAACACGAGGTTCGCTACATATACATGTAGATACAAGTTTACAATATCTGATTCAACTAGCCCTAAAGGTTACAGTGTTTCTCTGAAGAAAAAAAGAGAGTTAAACACAAAACAATACTCCCTGATAGCTCTAAATGACATTTTCCCTCCCCAGTAAACAGTATTCAGAGCGTGGACAGTCCCATGCTACCTACAAAATAGAAAGAAATGCCTACAGGAAATAATTGCGCGCTCTCTCTCTCTCTCTTGCTCATCAAGTTTATTAGAGATCAGTGAAAATGAGCTGTCGAGGTTCGGGTTAATATGGTACGGATGTGAGTATGAAAAGCCTTGCACAACATTGTGAATTTTACCTTGCGGTTGCTAAAGAGTATCTTTGCAGGAAGATGAAGTGAATACCAATTAAGATAAGAAATACAATGAAAATTGGCGTGACAATGATGTTGACAACCATAGTAGATAAAAAAGTGATGGAGCTAAACATCAATAAGGTGAATGACTTGACGAGTCTCTGCAGAAAAACAGGAAGAACAAAACGATTATGAACGCCATCTTAAAATACTTTATTTCAACACTGCTTTAATATAGTATGTGTTCTGTATTATAATTCTCTCCTCTAGGCTTTTTCAAACACAATTTCAACCTGTGAACAGCTATACATATACTCCTGGGTGAATAGAAGCAATTATCGTTAAGCCTCTATCTCAAGAACGCAAGTCTCATTACCGTGATTCGATCACACCAATGACTCACCGGGGTACCAGCAGAACTGGAGTCCGGTACCCAAGACCGCTTGACCATGACACGCTTATAATTGTGATAATACCTATACTTTATTTTTCAAATTTAATGTATTTTTTTAATTTTTAAATCATTAAATATATACAAGTAAAATGAAATCTAAGTGAATTACGGAAATATAGTTATTTTTTGCTTACTAGATCAATCTTAGTCACATCACTGGAGAATCGATTCATTATGCGACCCACAGGCGTTACGTCAAAAAGTCTGCAAAATATGAAATAACAAAAATATAAAGTAACCCCACATAATTGCTTTTTAAAAATGGTGCATTAGGTCAGGTCAATAGGTCAATTTGGATGAAATGAAGTTACCAAAAGCTTAATTTTGTATGGTTATTTTTAAATATTATTTTTGCCAAATAAAATATACCAACAACTATTTATAGAAGAAGTGCTGTTCAGTTTTGTATGCGGAACAGGGGTCCACAGAGATGAAAGGCAGGGAAAGAAACCACTGGGCCAATCTAATCCTCATATTATTTCCTCCATATTATTTCCTCCAATAGAAACGGGGAAATGTTTGTATTTCACAAATAGTCTCACAAGTTCTCTTACTCGTTTCCCCCGAGTCCAGTTGTTATCGTTATTGTTGTTATGGGGGGTGGGGGGGGGGGGTGAGGGGAGAGGGGTGAGGGGAGGGGGGAGTGTTTTTATTTCGTTAGTTGTTTGGATAATTTATGACCCAACGGAGTTGATAAAGTTTGAAAAATGGTCCAGAGTATGACCGATGAACAGGGACACTAATGTTATAAAGCTACGCGCTCTGTATTACCAAGTATTACTCAAAATGAAAATGAAAAAAAAAAAAAAAAGGCTCACCTAAAAGGTGCTTTGACGATGTTTCGGAGCATTTTTTGAACGAGTCTCTTAGAGGCCTTCAAAGCAGCCCACAGCAGAACTGAAGACGCCAGCATTTTGAGAGTCAAATGGGTTAAACTCAGGCCAACATAGCCGCCGAAGTACTCATCAAATGCTGAGCTGTTGTCTGTCTGTGGCCAAGGACAAGTGCTGGGTTTATATTAATTGGAAAAAACTGTATCTCGAATCTGAAAGGGCACCGTTTTTAAAGTTAGTATCACATGAGACTGGACGGTCCCCTGTCTTTATCACCTATAAGATAAATACAGGCACTGGTACATAAGACTTCATAGTCCGGTGTATTTATCACCTGGTATAAAGACAGGCACTGGTCTTACAAACCCAATGGTTAGACGCCAACTGTACACACTAGACTGATTATTACACACAGTCTGTGTTAACGGTACTCACTGCGTGTAATAATCAGTCTATTGTGTACAGTTGGCGTCTAGCCAATGAAACCGTTGGGTTTGTATAAGGCCAGTGCCTGTCTTTATCCTAGGTGATAAGGATAGGGGACCATGAAGTCTCATTTACCAGTGCCTGGGACCATGCAGTCGCATGTACTAACTTTAAAAACGGGGACATTGCAAAGTCAGAGGCACTTTTGCCATGTTCTAAAGCTCATATCTGGCGTTTTTCACGCGCCTAGAAGTGTAACGTCAGATACTCAGATTAGTGCCTTTCACACACAATCATCAGCAAATAGTGTTTTCAATGAGGGCACTGTTTGAGCTATTGATTCCTTTAAAAAAAAAAAGTTCTACTTACTTGGTTCTTAAGGCCAGCTTCTGACCAGGCCGAAAGCCAGAAATTGGTTCCAACGAAGAACCCTGTATTGAACACAGCCAAGATAATACTGAGTAGGATTGTTAACCAGCCTGCATTCATGATGTAGTAAAGATACACAGAGTAAGACACAGCGCCTCGTTCCATCTCTTCCTTCTCCACAACAGCACCAGATACATTTGTTTTATCTCCACCTGGTTGGATTTAGAATTTATATACATGGTAGTTATTTCTTGCCTTAGACTTTGAATGCTTTTCCATTGTTTGTTTAAGTAAGTATGCGGCGAAAGGGGGGAAGTCTATGCTTTTAGTCATCCTCAAACAATACAAATTTATTTGTCTATAATTGGGTATATACGGGGAGTTTTACCTTGGAAAAGCATCTACATGTATATCTATAAGACTTGTACAAAAGAAAACCCAAATTTTAAATAAAATAACAGTAGAATTTTCAATGCAGTAACAAGTTGTGACTCTGACGGTGGAGTGTTTGAGTGCGCACATTTTTTTTCAGTTAATACTTTCTTTTTTGTTAACTGTATAACATACGAGTAAATATTGCGTCATTGAGTAATTTTAATAACTTATTCCCCCTTTTCGTTTAACTCTGCTGGGCAGAGTTGGAAGCTACACGAGATCCAGATATAACACTATGTTTACAAACAAACAACAACATTAATTAAGATCAAATTGTCACTCAGTACAGGTTTATAATCCGTGCATCCTAACAACAATTAAGTACGGGACACAGACATGGTCAACAATCAAAGAGAGCTATGAAAAGGAGGATGCTCAGACTCACTCTGCGCGATACAGTTAGACATACCAACATAAGGCACAAACACACAAAGACATCATGGAAAAGATCAGGGAAATGAAATGGAGATGGGCAGGACACTTATCAAGAAGACATGACAACAGGTGGATCAAGAGACAACCGAATGGGAACCTAGAAATGGGAGAAAAAAGAAGAGGAAGACAGAAGAGAAGATGGAGAGACGAAATCCAAACATACACAAAAACGACAATTTGGACTAGAATAGCAAGAAGAGGAAGAGAATGGAAGTTGCATGAGGAGGGCTTCATCCAAACACTGGATGAACACAGCCTGATGATGATTCTAAAATTGATAATGCCCTCTATCAGAAAGTTTCTGAAAGGCAGTTTTACATTATTTTAGAGTACTGCCATTTTGTTATCATTTACATTTAGCAATTTTTCTTTTCTTGGTAAAAGTCTTGACTTGCTCTTGCAGACGCGCTCTCTCCTCCTTCATTGACTCCGATTCGTAACCAGACTGTTCCATCTCGGCTTCAGACTAGCTGGCTAGTTCCACAGCTTTATTGTACTCGCTATACATATCAGGATCAGCAGCGATGATGTCATCTAGTGTACCTCGGGCGGCTATCTTACCATCTTTCATTTCAATGATCTGTATAAGAAATGTCGATATTATGCGTACTATAATTAAATTTGAAGGAGGTTGCTTTTCATTGCAAGTCAAACTGACCACTCCCTTCTAGAGTCTGATCCCCCTCAAAGGTGGATGGAGATCTACGTTTTACTCTGTGCTGAGCTTCAAACTGCAATATCGGCTAACTGTATTATAGTCAAAGATGTATCTCTTCGTGAAAGCACAAAATTGAGGTAACTACTTACGCCCATCTGAATAACGTGTTTTTTAAGGGAAAGGTATGTCACGTGATCACGCCCATACTGACATTATGTGGTTCTTCTTGAGTATGAAAAATGCAATTGTTGAGATGATTAATAATTTGTCATTTTAATAAACCTAGCTCTAAGTTAGCCCTAAAACGGTGACGTGTTGTCTAATCAACACTTGGGACCCAAGCCATATAAGCAACTTACCAAATCTGCTCTGCTGAGATACTGAAGTTGATGGGTGACCAAAATAACCGTCTGTCGGTGGCTCACTAGCAATTTCATGATACCCTCCTCGAATAGCTGGCGACCAACATGGACATCAAGGGCTGAGAGTGAATCGTCCTGAAACAAAGTTAAACCATATAGGTCAAAAGAAGGTTGTTGATTAGCAAATCCTGTGCGCAACACGTACAATAATGTGTATTTTCAAAATTTAATCATAGCTTTAGCTCTACGATGGCGTTGTGATGACGTCAATACGCAGGGTCCATTACATCAACATTTAAACATTGTATGTTCGACAAAAGGCGTTACAATATTTCTTGAGCAAAGATTCAAAACTCACCAATATAATATCTCTGCCGGAATACAAGGTTCTTGCTACACTAACACGCTGCTTCTGTCCACCACTCAGATTGATTCCGTTCTCACCAATCTCAGTCTGGTCTCCGGCTGGTAAGATATCCATGTCTGGTTGCAGTGAACATGCGTCTATCACCAGTTTGTATCTGAAAGTTTGACATTTTGCATACTGTAAAAGGTCATATTAAATGCTTTCTCAAACTAAGAACTAAAACATATTGTCCCAGAAAAATAGGAGGTGTGTATACATTACTTTTCAAATAAGTAACATGCATTTCTTTGATGAACAAAGAAGAAAGTCTTCACCTTTTTGAATCCAATGGTTGAGAGAAGAGTATATTATCTTGTAGACTTGCATTAAGCAGCCACGGTTTCTGAGCAGCAAACGCTATCTGGTTCCTGTCCCTGTATTAATATCAAGTGAAAATACATGATACCAACTGGCAGTTTTTTAAATTTCAATGTTAGTTGAATCTGATCCACACATACCTGACATTCACCATTCCGGACTCAGTTGTCATTTCACCCAGGATTGCTGAAATTAAAGATGATTTACCGGAACCAACCTGACCAATGACAACTGTCAGTTTTCCTGTAAAGATGAAAGAATTACCTCACTTTCTAAACACCGATTTGTTTTGGGTTTGTTTTCGAATAAAGCATTATAGGTATGTTACTCTGCTAACAAACGTTATCGTTCTACTTCGGTTATTAGTTTACTTGTATTTCTTTTTTAAACGGAATATACTGGTTGAGAAACCCCAAATCTGAGCTATTAACTCATACTTACTTGTTAATTTATTAAAAAAAAAAAAATAGCAGCGTTAATCATTTGAAAATCATGTACGACATCTACACCTCTCACCCTTTGGTATGTCCACGTTGATATCAGTAAGCGTTGCAAACTTTGCCTCAGGTTTGTACCAACGGAAACAGCCATCGGATATCTTCAATATTAAGAATTATTATTTTCTTTGTTGTCATTATTATTATTACTATTAATTTTTTTTTTATTATCATTATTATCACGAGTATCCTTTGTCTTTTCTTTTTAATTAAATATTATGTGCAAGGAATATAAAATAATACTTCCCTGTAAATTGTCTATTTGCTAATGCAATGTTTTCGTCGTGTTTTTTTAATGTTTTTAAAATAAAATCCTGGCATAGTTACACTTTATCTACAGCTCAGCGTTCATCGTGACAGATAACAATCAATGCCAGCTTAAAATACCTTAATGGCAAAATCTTGTTCCAATGTTCCAGTCCCACCGTTCTTTATATATCCATAGTAAACCCTCGTTGGTTTTGTTTCGATGTTAGCATCATCATCTCTTAATACTTGTCCAATCTCGGTGTCTCCCTCATCATTGAGTAGTGGTATTTTATCACGGTCAGTAATTTTGACAGAGTTGGGTTTCCGGGATCGAACCTTTCATAAAAAAATGCAAATGATAGATAAAAATAATAAATGTCCACTTCTTGTTATTGTTGCTGACCTGGACCAAGGATTTTGAAAAGGGGCGTCACGTCAGAAAAGAAGTAGTTAAATTTCTATAGAAGGCCATTACTAAAAAATATCCTAGAAGCAATCGCTAACGTAACGTGTAAATACGGAACTGATGAGTATATGAGATCAGTGGAAACTGTTCCAACCCACCTTCTGAATTTCTGTTCCATTTTGTTGCCTAGTCAAATCGCTCCCATTCACTTCAACCTCTGGAGCTGATAAAAACTTCTCTAGTCGTTTTGTGCTTACAACGCCTCTAATTGTGTACACCAAACTCCCAGGAAATTCCATCAACGGGTTGAGGAGAGAGTTGAAAAGCGCCAAAGATGAAAACGTCACATCCGGTGTAAGTGGTTTGCCGCTGAGGGCGGTGTATGCTCCAAAAGCCTGAAGACACATTTTATAATGGAATTGGATTAAGAACAAAAGTATGCACAGAGATTAAAATACACGTTATTTTATTAGTAAATCCGCAGATTCAGTGTTAAAAACTGAATGGAAGTCTAACAAATTAGCTCCATTTCTTCGCACTTGGCATGCGGTTGTCAGTTTACCACTTACCACAATTGTCACAAAAACTGGAGCAGTCATCGTCAGAAGCACTGCATGAGGAGAAAGAAAAAAAAGTGAGTTAAAGACGGAAAGGCGGAATTCTTCTTCAAATGATGGCCTTTTCAGGAGCTGGTCTACTTGGGTCTTGTCCCCCTGACTACAGCGGTTTGATACGTGCGCAGTCGTATTGATAAAGCAGAACCTGCCCATTTAATCCACCAATAATTGCGTGTAAGCAAAATGACGTTTCAACGTACTCATTGACATTATTTCGGACAAATTACATTTTGTTCGTTTCTAGGGGCAACTTCGCCTTTAAAATATCATTCACTTCGGTAAATAAAACGAACATGTTGCATTTAGTTCTTTATTGGGGCTGTCAGACTAATTTGCACCGATATGCAACGTGTTAGTACAACACTGAAGTACAAAATGACAAAACGAAAGATCACTGCAATCTAAAACATGCCTTAAAATGTTTTCTAGAATGGACAATGTCCTGAGCCTTTATGTAAAGTGAAGGGGTAGTTGATCTACTAGCATACATGTATAAACGTAGCCAAGGTTTCTCTTGAGTAGGAAGTTGAGTTCTTTAGCTCTGATGATCTCGATGGCTTTGCAGTACAGCCCCTCCCACGCGTGTAACTTCAGCAGCTTGATTCCTTGAAGCAACTCATTCGTTTTCTTTAGGCGTTCGTCACTGCACCGCTGAAATTAATTGAATTAATTGAATTATATACTCAAACAAAGTTGAGAGTTTAAATCAAGTTCTCATGTCACAGGAATGTTTCACTTGTTAAAAAAACTATTATCTTTTTGCGTGTGTGTGCAAAATCTCTTGGGTAACCTTTCAACCTACCAAAATATTCTTCTGTTGATCAACCATGTACGAAGCAATTCTCAACTGGATTGGGCTGAGTATGAATAATATACTTGCTCCAAGAAGTGCTGAATATCCCATTTGTTTGTACAGCAGTATAAGTATTGCTAAAATCTGTCGGTAGAATCAGAAACAAAGCAAATGACAGTTGCTTTCATTTTCGCTAATTTGATTCAATTCAATTCAAATTAACAAATAATTCCATATCGTGAAATGTACATACAAGTAGTTGATCATGAGGGCGCTTTCGATGGAATTACAGTTTTATCATATTTTGACTGATTGTATGTTGTTCTAAACTAAATCTCTCTTGGCTTGGCTTCGCGAACAAAGATTTTGTTAAGAGGCAGGTTATTTGTCTAGAGGCAGGTTCTTTGGTGGCTCACAAGGCCTATATGCGAGGTAAGCAGGTCCTGCCACAACGGTTTTTGGGGAACCATAGATTTTATGTTTTTCGATCTCATGAAGGTGGGGGAAAGGGATACGTTTTACGTCCTGTTAACTTATGCCCATCTTGTGGTGCAGGCTGAACCTTGAATCCTTACCCTCTCCCATGGCTGGCCCGGAGTACTAATTGGTGTACATGGTTGGCGTTATTAGATTTACATTGTTTTTGCTGCATGTGTTCTTAAGTAATAACTTCGTGAAATCGTAGACCACGAGCGAATATAATGGAATACTTTAAATAGAATGTTGGGAAAATCTCCATCTTCCTTTTTATACACTGATCTATACATGTAAACATACCTGCACTGGAACAACCCATAAGTTGTTTACCGATTGGAAAAAGCCTGCTATGAACTTGGGATCCACTGATATGTGATTGGTAATCTGCCCCATGTCCATCGTGCCGCCCGTGGTAGCCACAGTAGAAAGACGCAGGGATTTCTCATACACCATGACCTTTGCATCAAGAGGAAAATAAGTCAGCACAGGTTTTCAGAGTATTTTAATGTAAACTGTAAAAAAGAAAGTTTTAAGGCACTACATTGGATTGGTGCATGGTGCTGACAAAATAATCGCAGACAGTTTTTATGTTTTGGGTGATCAGCTATTTACATGAAATACAGAACCTGTGAAAATCTGGGCTTAAGAAGTTGTGTAAATCAGGAGAAAATAGTAAAAAAAACATGTACAGTTTTCAGCATGTAAACACAATGTCCTTAATTTTGGTTTAAACAACTCAAATCAACTGTTACGTCAGATACAGTTTTCTCGAGTATGACTCGAGAGGTACCAATCTGAGCCGTATATTGAGAGTTGCGACAACGTATGATAGAAGAAATTTTTGAACCAAAAATAGCAATGCATGGGCGAATACAGGGTGCCAAAGTAGTCTGACCATTGGGTCGTACTGCGTTTGGACCAAAAATGACGGCAAGCAACCATGTGACCGAAGAAAAATTGTCCCTGTGTCGCAACTCTCTAAAAAAACAGCTCTTGTACCAATACGACGTCACGATTAGTGGACCTGATCAATAACGCAGTTCAAGTCGATTTTAGCCCAACACTCTATTTTTCGTGTACATGTTGTAATTTATATAATACATCAACCCATATATTTACCTTTAAGGCGGTTCGTACATTGATCGATTCGGAGACAACCATGTAAATATGATTCTGTGCGCAGAGCGAGCTAAATACGCTAACGAGGAACATGGTGAAAACGATGACGAAACCATTCTTAAAGAACTCTTCCAGTGTCACGTGATGCCCCCGGCTAACCTGAAAGCGAAAACAAACATTCACAATGCATACAGTTATAAAGTCTAGGAGGAGAAAAAAAAGAAACTGACAATAATTCCGAACGATTGTTAGAGTAAATACCGTCACCTACTTATGCGTCACGTAGAAATAATGGTGTAAATTTAACTCAGCTGCAAGAACAATTGTCCACAGTTTTTATAATCTTCTCCAGAGAGTGACAGACCCCCACCACCACTACCAAAGAAGTAGAAAACCTTATGCATATGACGTCATTTGAGAAGGGTGCCCTCCCCTGCAGGTCAAAAGGACGTTGTTCATTGGCCAGTCCATGCCAGTGCATAATGTCCATTATCCATAATTTTGTTTGGTGTGTGGCAGAATCGATGCCGATTAGAGTAACATAGTAGTACTCCTTACCTCATTAGATTTGTCATATTATTATCAGAATTCAGTGTTATCATTTCTACATTTCAACCCTAAAAATTGAAATGGTACACACCAGTTTTGTACAGCACATTTAAGTGTTGATTCACCTGTATGAACTGTTTTGGTGGATACAACGAAACTCTCCGTGACAAAACTATGCCAATGCAATGGAAAAGGCAAATAATTATACAACCAGTGTTTATCCAGAATTGGATGTAGCCCTTGCTGTGGGTATTTAGCTTCTTATGATCAGGGGCTTGTGAAACACATCGGATTGATGACAGTTTTTTATTTACTTTTGTACTTCCCTGGACTACTCCTGGTCAAAATGTTTTATTGTCCGAAGATTAATTTTAAGAATTTCAGATTGGCAACCAATAAAGGGTAAGATGATAACGGGACGGCATGACATCCTAACTGATGGGTTCAACATGGATAAGACAAGCACAAGACAAAGCAAAATGGCGAGAATGGAGAGGGATACATCCAACATGCGATGAACATGGCCTAGGCAAGGCAAAATGTACAGTAACTGATTGAATTGCACGTGCTTTAGGAAGTAAAATATTAAGTGGGCCTCTGAAATACCTTGACTGTAATACAAACTTACGTCTGAGGATACTGCAGTGGGATACTTGAGAGTGGTAACATAAGCTGTTAATAATCCGACTGTGATTGGACAGATGAGAGAGACTAAGTCACCAAAGACCTTTAACACTGCTGCCCAAAGAAGCCGTCGACCGTAAACCTTGATGTAGACTTTCATGAGTGATACATGCTTCCCACTTCTCTTCGCACTTTCCTAAAACATAACATGAGCAATGAAAGTAAAAGTATAAAATATTATTAATAATAGTTACATGCTTTCCACCTCTCTTTGTAAAGAAATGAACTCTGGCAAAAAAGAAGAAGAAAAGATCTTGATTTTAATCCCCTGTAGCCGACGAGTTTGCCAATCAATGAAACTAACGTAATTGCACGGATTGACCTGTTCAAGTGGAGTTGATTGATGTGTGACACCTTTACCATTTTTAAGCAACTAGTGACTATGGTGGCCCTGAAGGGACATCGAATATCGCACATTTCTCTGCAAGTATTTGCAATGTTTTGCGATGTCGCACATATTGATGCAAGTTTTATCGCAAAATGTTTGTGGCAAATATTTGTCACCAACTCGCAAACACTGATGCTCTGAACAAACACGCCATGATACTAGAACAACTTGAAATCGAAGAAAACTGCGTCTTAAGTTGAACACCTTTTTAACACTGCTGTCCATCAAAATTTCAGTGTTTTCAACTAGTTTTCTTATAGTGGACATTTGATGTGTGAAAGTTTGTGAAATAAAAAACAACAGACAAAGTTCGTTTTCACGAAGTGACATATTTCAATGTATTACAATATCTCGAGGTCAGTAGTCTATAATAGACTAAAAAATAAACTGCATTCTAAGTAGATACTCAGCTAATGGAATCGGAAATCAAATATTCGAGGTCCAAATAAAACTTTTCTGTCCGCTTCTATACCTACGTCAATGCAAGGAAAGAGAGCATAAAGCTATAAGGAATAAGCAAAATTGAAAATCTATCACTTATAAAAAACACCATATAAAAAAGTAAAAATTTAATGTCTTTGACCTAATCCACATAGTCTAAATTGTGTTACAATGTATACCGATGGTGTGTTTGAAGATAACCCCGAGTCAAAATAATTATCTGGTTTGTGTCCATACTCACCAATTCCTGCAGAAAACCTTTACGAAATCTTTCGTGGTTGAATTTTGCCTCGTGTCGTTCGTCGGGTATTCCCAGGTCACTCAGCTCAAGATGTTTGTTGAATCCGAGGTTGAGCAGCCAGTTGACCCACCAAAACGTCAAAGAAGAGAAGAGGCTAACGTAGTAATGCAAGTACTTCATTTCGGGTTGCTCCAGGTTGCTTGGAACGTCTTCTCCTTGAGAGCAGTACCCACACTTTGAAAAAAAAGGTTTTTTTTATCGTGATATTATCAATGGGTTTCAGGTTGAGGTTTAATTTTATAACTAAGACCTCATAAGCCATTGATTTGTACATTTGTTCACTGTAAAGGGCCCCTGGAGTAAAACTTTATCAGGAACTTCCTAATCTCCTTATACGTATGAAAACTAATTGACATCCATATTTGGTTAATTTCACTGAAAATTGAATTCCTCTAAACGTTTAAAATGTTCTTCTGTCATCTGGACAATTGAGGGCGCTGTCGCCGTGATGTCATTTTAGGGAGATACTTGTTGCATTTCTGTTGAAAAAATAAAATCGTGAACCCCCAAATTTGCTCATCATAAGAATTTGTGAGAAAAGCTTCAGCTTTGGCTCAGGACTACCGACAAACTAACATAACAAAAGAAAAGAAAGTTTACGAGCCATCCTAAATTCTTTCAACTTTTGGGGCGTAAATTAATTGCAACATTTCGATTTCTGCCCGACATGACATCACACTTTTGCTCATGAATATGGAAGTTTGCAATCATAAAATAAAAAAGGCACCAAAATACCCTAAAAAATGGCAAAATGAAACTGAAAATAAGTTGAAATAGGACACACAGATTCGTCTCCAAGGATTTGCTTTAAAAAAATCATGGACCCTTTAAGCGAGCACCTTATAAAGATGGATGATTTGTTTCCATCAGCCCCTACCTAATACCGAATGATTCAGTTTATTTGAAAAGCATGATCTTTTTCAATCTTCTCGCCTAAACTACTTGTCTTTGTTTATATAGAAATGTTACCTTTATTCTGAGTATATTCAGCTCTAGAATCACCAAAATGACGTGGATGACAATCTTGATGACGGTCAAGTCAAACAGAACTATGTTCACATCAATCTGATCCTGAATTTCTAAAGTCAACAATCGAATTATGTTCTCTCCAAGCGAACATAACCAATAAAACATCAGTACAAAAGACATCTCCGGTATCTGCCATACTTCCATGTGATGATAATAGAAGAGGGACACCAATACTGCTACGAAGCTCAAGACACTTTGAACGTAGAGATGAGGCTGTGTGGGTTGATCCAAGACTTGGTATGTCTCATCAGTCATGACGCCCTCACCGATGGATGCAAGAAGGATCACCAGGAGTAATGCTGATATGAGCCATCTTATGTTGTGGCCAGGATACACCAGTAGATGTTTAGTGTGGACTTTACGATACCCCGTGCAGCATCCAACCACCAGGAGAATGAGCGAGAAGAGGACGAGGAATATACCGTGAGAGATGCTCAAATATACATCATTAAGCTGAGCTACGTTCTTCTTGGCGATGCTGTAAGATGCATGCGTTCCAGAGAACCACTCCAAAGACATTTCTTAAAACAAGGATCAGGATAATAGCGTTAAAAACATGTGTATTTTATTGTTATTTTTGTTGATGTTTTGTGTGTCTTGCGATCAGTAAAGGACAACATCAAACCACAGATGGCGAATGCTTTTAATGCGATGATAGAGTGTTTCAATAACGGAGGTTTCAATTAATTGAAGTCCTTGAAGAAGACATGAACAAAACCACCGAACCTCTTCAAACATTCATCTCCCCGGAGGCGGGGCGGAGAGGGAGGGGGGGGGGGCAGTGGGGACGTCGAAAGGATCTATCTCCCAAGACCTTGCACTTTAGCTTTTTGTAAAGTAGCCCACCAGGCTAGTAAACTGTGCATGTTACTGGTCTCCAGGGAGTTGATGTAGCCCAGATTTTTAACATGTATTGTCACAAATGTATCTTTCTGATTAGACCCAATAACTGGGGCGCTGTAGTCTATTTTTCGAAATTTTGACATCTTCTACATCTACTCTAGCACGACCGAAGATGTCAACATTTCACAAAAAAGGAGTACAGCGCGCCAGTTACTGGGTCTACTTCCTTTTGCACTAATGGTCACTACCAGTTGAATGGTCAAATGAAGTTATAATCATACATTCTACATTTTAACAACATATTCTTCAAATCTGAAAAGGAAGAAATAGTAGCCATAATAAATAAGTAGGTTGCGCAGTTTTACGCAGCCCACAGGGCAAGTTGACAAATTGTATTTACTAGGCAATGTACGTTGGGGCTAGTGTTAATGATGAGCCCTGCTCACACCCCTACAAACACACACGCTACGAGGGCAATGGATTAGATTTTGTTTGACCACAAATAAGTAAATAAAAATAAAAATGGGAATGAACGTAGGCCCGTATGCTTATACATTTTGTGTACATTGTTTAGATAGGCCCAATAAATTTTGTCAATTTATTTTTGTTTAATCAACTTGTCCAGCAAAAATAAAACGTTCATTTCGTAGTTTGCTTTCACAATCCAATAAATAGAATCAGCACTTACATTGAGCTATGAGTTTCCTTGTGATGCACCAAATTCAACTATGTAATTCACGCTCGCTTTGAGTTTTAAGACGCTGTCAAATCATTGTTGAGGTTAGCAAACTGACCATAACATTCTCACTTCAAGAGCATTACACTAACCCCCACATGTAGGTGTTAAATTTAAAGGAAAAGAAATAGCAAAGATCGTTATATGAATGCTTATGTACAAACACTACATCAAAACGACTAGACATGTATAGTGTTTGTGGAATTACAAACACTAGGTGTTCGGTGTAGACATTGCGAGGTAGCAGACCCGGTGCTTGAAAGACAGAAAACCGTGTAAGCATGTCTTTGTACAAAATATTGATATATTATGTTATGTGAATGGTGGCTATAAAGAACATCGAATTTGAACTCTAAGAAACTTTGATAAATTTAAAAACCGATGACGTCATTATGATTTCAGAGCCTATATTAATTAAGACATTGAGACGTGCTAGGTTTTAAACATTTTGGAAACCAAACAGATTTTCAGCAAAGTTTTAAACTTTAAACGGAAGTAAAGGTTGCAGGGGTCACATTTTGTGTAAGATTTTAAAACTACTCCAGGGTCTTTCACATGGTCCAAAATCTTGAATGTAGCAATTATGGTTCTCCAGCTATACTTTTTAACCATCATCAATGAAAATACCTCCCATGTTTACAGCACGCAGCGGTAAACCGGCCGTTTTCGACAGGGTGCCGAATTTGTATTAGTGCATGTGCCGGGTTTGTGGTTGCCGAGTTTTCTAGGTGACCGGTCACCCCAGCCCTGGTAGGACGTCAGTGTATGTTGCACTACACTGACGTCCTGGGTATAAAGCTTCTCTACCATGCGAACAAAAATTTGAGTACTTTTACCTGATTATATATTCTTCATGGCCATAACTACACTTTTGAGGCGTCAAAATATAACAAGTATATCTATAGATGATTTTATTCCAGAAAATAAATTGCAGATTCACACCAAGGTTTTAAACATGTACCGATTGACGAGCACGTGTGTGCATGTGCGAAATGCATAGCAACTCCATCGACTTCCGGGTCAATGCGCCTTGTAGCACGAACGATTAATATAGTCTTGGTGTAAGACTTCGTTTTGATTTGTTACAAAATTTCCCAGCGAGATGGCACTATCATTTGCAGGCGGTTCGTGGATGAAAGCGCCCTCTCACAGGGAAATTATAACAAATCAAAACGAGAGGAATCTTGCACCAGACTAGAACAAGCGCGAAGAACTTGCTATGGGCGTGCTTGCGTGCAAGTATTCATAAACGGAGTCAGAACACAAAGTTACAACGGAGACGTCAAGTTCCATTTTATTTTCTAAATAATGTCACCCAAGGTTAAAATTAACAATTCTGAACCCAGCAGGTTGGGAGTTCCTGACACAAGAAATATATGAATGCAGTTTCAGCTTCATCCATCAAGTATAATTATGAAACATGCTTGTTATAAATATTGTCGCAACGGTACGGGACCTTTATACCATGGACTCCGTCACGTTGTATGAAACGGAGGAGTCCAACCTGCGCTACCCTCACCCCAACCCACTTTTAACAGTGTTCGACTTTTCCCTTGACGACTATACGAACGTACCTCTTTTGGTGATCCAACCCTCCTCCTCATCTGAGCGCAGTGCAAACCAAAACCCAGGTCGATTTGATGTTTTGGGGAAGAACCCCTTCACAAACATACAGATTAAGATGCAAAACCTTGGCCGTATTTTGTTCATTAAAGAACCCAAGCCGTGTGTGTGAGTTTGTTTTCACATTCAAACCGGGGACCTATAACAAAAGAGGACAATAGAGTCCCCGGTTGGGTAAAGGTCCCCAGTTAGAAATTGTGTACAAAACCAATGGGAGCTGTTGCCAAAAAGTTAGAGTCCAAACAAAAGAGGGACAATAGGAGGTCCCCGATTGGAGGTGTTTACACACTTGTGTGTGTGTGTGTGACGGATGCATGTGTTCACTGACCCGATTGCCTTACATAATAAACAGGTCAGTGGGCTAGACCATTTTTAATAATAGAGAACATGCACAATATCAAACAGCATACTCATTGACATCACGCAAATTAAATTACGTATCCAATGCCCTATTTATATTGAAAAAACCTATAACTATATACGTTTCTGCAAAAGATAATAACTTGAAAATGAGTATATAATTTTTCTACACCACATCAGTATAATAATGTGGGTATTTATAAAGCGCCTTTAACAAGGATCAAAGCGCTGTACAATAACAGGGCACTTCAACATTCAGTATTTTCCTGCAAGGTATTTGGGGCAACGTTTCTGAAGTACGAGACCTACTCCTTTACATAGCACCATGTAATGGTTTACAAGGTGCTGTGGCGCAATATGCAGCCAATCAAACCAGGAATACCGGGGCGAACCTTTATGACAAGTGCACTGGGTTCTTTTACGTGCGTTCACAACACACGGGCCAACGGCTTTACGTCCCACCCGAAGGACGAAGAAATAATGGAAAAGTGTCTTGCTTAGGGACACAAGTGTCACGACCGGGACTCGAACCCACGCTCTGCTGAGTAGGAAACACCAGAGCATGAGTCCGGTGCTCTTATCCGCTCGGCCACGACACACCAGTAAAACGTAGTTTGAATCACCTGGAAACAAATCTGGTCCCAAAGACCAAAGAACAATGTACAAACGTTACCATTATTTCCCTAATTTCAGCGGTAATTTAAGTTTGATTGCAATATTGTTGAGATCTTAAGACAAATCAACAGTTATCAACATTCAGTTTTTACTTAACACGTACAGTGGGTAGTTTAAAAACAACCCTATTCAAATTAATGTTGTGATCCGATAGCAAAACTGCAGCCAACTTGACGGAGATTTGGTAATTTCTACACAAACATGATTGTTTTAAACCAATCTAAGATTGGCAGAATTACATATATATCTTCTGTTCATATTACAAAGTTTGCGTACTTAATAGTTCGGCGTAAATAAATAGGAAAATCGAGAGTACAAATGCATGCTTCTGTAACGATTTACGGCAACACGTAGAGAAAGCGTGTGTAGCTGATCTGGTTCCCGCTACCAGCGAACCATTCAATGCGTATTGTGTGAGTAAACCGCAGACCCAAACTACACCGGACTTTGCATACATTACCGAGGTCACCGAGCCAAGTAGAAAAACTCTTTATAATTGGACCCAAAAAAGCCACCCTTTTTGTTTTATATAGTTAGATGACACGAGAATTTGTCCATAGTTTATTTTGCCGTGCGAGATGGGTCTGTACGTTGATTGAAACTATTTTGCTGTTCAGTTTGGTGAGTGAACCTACTGAAAATGTAGTCAAATCCGTATTGAACTCCACAAGAAATGCTCGATTTTAGATTTGTGTCCCCTTTTTGTACTGGAACAAGTTTTGTTTTGTTTCCGAAACCTTTTCTAGAGAGTAAGAATGAAGCTTTCAAAAACCGAATGAGACGGTTAAAGTAGTCAGATAAACTTTTTAGTTATGAAGGAAAAACTGCAAATTTGGCATCATCGGACCTTCCATTTCCCGTGCTCAACGGCCGGTGCGTTGGGGTTGCCATTTAGCAAATGCGCGCAAGTTTTCCCATATGGTGTGGGCTCCTGGCTTTTGTGTTTACCTTCGTTATAATAAATACTGACTGGATACAGGTTAGTTCTATGCATGTGCACACGTCCGTGAAGTTGTCACAGGCGACTGCTATTTTGGAACTCGCCAAACCCCGTTTAATAACGGCTTAAACACGGAGTTCAGACAACTCGACGGGTCTGACAACTCGACCGGTCAGACCACTCGACCGATCAGACAGCTCGACCGGTCAGACAACTCGACAGCTTGACAAGTCGTCAATGAGACAAGTCGACGAGTACCAAGACAATTCGACGGGTGAAAGACAGAACTCCGTTACTGGCATCAGTGACAATGTATTTTTTTGCGTAAACTTCAGACAAGTTTCCCTTTTTGCCTTCTCTTGGGCCGGATAATGTATAGACTTGATGACAAGTCGTTAGTCAGTGTATATTTGTCTGCCAGCGGCGCTGCCTATTACAAACACACATCCTGCCGTTCATGCAACAGTCACAGTGCGATTATACATTCATGCAACGGTCGTAGCTAGCGCGTGGCAAGGTCCGTCAGCTCTAACGACTTGAGTAGCTTGTTCCCAGCCGAATATTCATATATGGTAAATTATACATTGCATATGCAAAAGTTGCCATAGAGAGGGCCAATGGTAGCTCGTCTGACAAAATTGGAAGAATTCATTATAAACATGGGAATGTATCTTTTCTGCTGGCGTTTTTTTTCTGAATGACATTTTATTTGCCAACATCAATGTAAAAAGCATATCATTTTAATCCTTATAACAATTTCTTAACTTTCTTTTTAGATAAATTTGACCAATGCATTATCATAAAATGTTGTGACTTGCCATACGCTGCAAGATGTATGATGAATATTCATGTCTTCACGATTTTTAACCAATCAAACTGCTCCGTCCAATTTTGGTAGCAAGTCCAATAGACTGTGCAAGTCTCGCGCGTATTCGAACATTGGGATCCGTTAAAGCGCGTGAGTTTGTTTCTTTAACGCGTTAAAGCAATGTACGTGGGACCACAGTGGTCCCAAAAATGTTCGAATACGCGCGAGACCTGCACGGTCTATTGCATGTGAACAAAGCTGGGTACAAGTTATTCAAGACGGTAATTGCGACTGACTCACACACGTAATGGGATCGAGGATGTGTGTACCGTCCCCGCAACTAGACCGCACAACAATTACCGACTTGATTTCAAGACTAGATAATGTAAGGCCTGGAGAGTGCCAGTGTACTTCTCTCGCTAAATTCCCATACGTGGCCTTGCGCACGTGCGGCTCGGGCAGTGATTTTGGCAAGGATGTTCCGAAGATTTATTTAATATATTTTCTTTATTTATTTGACTACCCTTCTTCACTTGCACAACACTACTAAAAAAATACAGTTTGATAAAGAGATAAATAAATTAAAATTCAAAATAGGTCTATACACACTTAAACCATAGAGAAAGTCCTTTCTCTATGCTTAAACAAGCCGCCCACAGGGCTTAGTGGCCTTAATTCAAATAGTCTGCCAATCAGTTGGAAACACGCGTGGGTCAGAAACTCCGGGGATATAATCTGCTATCTCCGGCTGCCAGTGGCCCAGTCGATCGCCGGAAAAAAATTAGGTAGAATTTTAGAGGGGAACTCCTGGCCAACTAAAACTGTTTTCTTTTTTTCCCCTTACTCTTTTCCTTACACAAACAAGCATTTTTCTATTTTGTCTCTTTTCTTTTTCTTGTTATTTTTTTGTGAGCACTATTGACCCATCCCTAGGGGACGCCCGTGCCCAGTCACAGCCGCCAGTCCCTCGCAGTACCGAACGGCCCCGCCAGCTTCACGCTGCGACGCGCCGGCGAGTCTTCTACCGTATGACGATTGGAACCCTTATCCGTCGAGTTGTCTGATCTATAAAGTCAACTTGTCTTACGTTTGAACGGACAAGTCGTCGAGTTATATGACCGGTCGAGTTGTCTGACCGATCGAGTTGTCTGACATCCTAATACACAAAGTGGGTAATACGAAATGCAATGGATTTTCGTGATTTAAGCAAGGGAATTGGTTCAACAACGAGTGTTTTTTCTTTATTCCTCAAGCTTGTTTATGTCCACAAACTTATTTCAATCATTACTCACTTCTTTTGGAAAATTGTGTCCACCAATTTTAACGAATTCCCGCAACCTGCTATCCAGTCAGTATACAAGAGATCAGCGCTCCCACGTAGCATTGTTCTGTAGATTGTTGTCACTGTCCGCAGCAGGGGATTAATAACAATACCCAATCGGTGACTTTAAATCTACGACTATTATTACATGCATTGGACTCGCAAAAACTGCATAAAAGGCTAAGGAACTATGTTGTGTAACTCTTGAAGGTTTTTAGAGATGGTAAGACGACAATGGGCGAATTTTGCGGCCGACTTCACGTACACTTAAGTCGTTTTTTGAGTAAAATGGGGCTCCCGAAGGAATGTATGAATTAACTCAACGTTGGAATGGTGCATGGAAAGTGCATAGCGACTGAATCTGGCGCTAAGAATTAAACCCGTTGATGGAGTCCATCAAATAGTACAACAGCAAGGATTAGCAATTAGTCTTGGTTGTCAGGGATTGTTGAAAATAACAGGATCAAACATACTTGTGTGGGCATTTCGGGTATATAACACCACATACAATTTTCATGAAAAAAGGCCTCATGAAATAGCTTACAAGAGTGTAGGCCTATATAGTGCCCATTTTCCTTTTTTGTTGTTGTTGCTCAAATCCACACCCCCCAAAAAAATTAATTAAAATCAAATAAATAAAATAATAACATTGAAAAGGAAAATGTTGAAAAAAAAAACTGATTTTGATGTCACCAAGTATTCATTTTGATTTTATTTCCAAAGACGGGAGATTTGTGTATATCTTTGCTGTCGTTTCTTACAAATATTTTATGAAACTATCTTCATCTTTATCATGCCACCGTCTTGGTCGTGTTCCATTTGTCCAATGGCAGTAATAAATGCTAACATTTATTGTACAAAAAGAAACCAGACTATTTCCTCTTTCAGCCTCGGTTTGGTTACATTGATATGAATGGGGGAAATCAAGCTGGCCGTACCATGATATCGGTCTATACGCAGAGCTACCATAAAGAGGCATCCAAAGAGTCGCTGATTTACTTATGTGTGAATTACTCATTAGAAACAATTCCTTACTTTTTTCCCCTGGCATCACCAAAATATCTCTAGAAATATTCCGGGCTATTTGCATTTTAAAATGTTCCTCGGCTTTATTGTTATTCAAAACAATTGTTTACACTGTTTAGAATGTGCCTACCTTAACATAAATGAGGCAGACAATTAGACAAATGTATTGCTTAAAATGTAATCCTTATTGGAGCAATTTTAGTAGTGCACAATTTTTGGTCGAACCCCTGAAAACTCCCTAGCCTGCCTACAACTGGACTACACTGTGTATGCGTTGGTTTACAAGAGCTTGCTAGCAGTAACACTTCAGTGATTCTAATTGGCAAGCGGGCCATTGTGTTGAGACCTGTATCAAGTCACTGCAGTGTGTTTGAATTTCTTTAGTTTGTCACCAAGGCATACCAGGTCACAGGTTAACCCGCCGGTTTGATTGAAGCACTGTACGGATTTGGAATTCTATAGATTGAATGCTGCATAACTTTGACAACCAAAGCCATCCTTTTTAGTATTACGTAATTCTCACTGCATATAAATCTGCATATAAATTACTGTAAATGTAAGGTATACCATTCACTGCGTGATTGCAATGGCCCAGGAAGGACCAGGTATATGCTAGTTTCAGCAATCTAACATTGTTCCCTCAATTTTGTGTTATGAAAGCACATGGAAAGTGGTAATGAAACAATATTCGGTCAAGCAGTTGTTTTTCCAGCCTCAGTTTGGATACGTCTATAAATTGAACAAAAAGATTGATAACATTAGTGTCTTTTCGAGCTTTCCTGAGCCCTTTGAGGCATTAATCTTTTAAAAAACTTACCATTATATCCATGCGTAGATCTACATGTACATTGAAAGTAACCAACACGTCATTCTTCCACAGTGTCACTGATTTTCGGGCCAACTTTCATCATTCTTTGTCATGTTCTATCTACAATAACGATAAAAGACACGGATTCAAACGATACAATGGTCCAGACTTATTTCCATCGCTTTTATTACACTAATTTCATACAAAGAGCATTGAACTAGCATCATATGAATTAACTTCTTGGTAAAGGATTTGGAGGGTCGCATAGAAGTTGGCTAACAGTAAAAAATGTTCTTTAATTCTTTAACTAATATTTTATCGGTTTTGACCCTTACACAGACACCACGTATAGACATGAAATATACCCAACCCTTTTCATTTATCTATCACTGAACACCATTATTTCACATTCGACAGTACATGCCTCCAAATCGAGGCTGAGAGGAAAACAATATAATTATTATCAACTCCAAGGTAGAAATCTTTCATGGGATGGTTCATCATAGATTTACAGATGACCATTACTTTAAAAACCAATCCATGTATCATGAGTTCTGCAAAACGTTAAAAAGTAACCGCATAACTGCAAGTCAAAATCATATGGGTCCTTGCGGAGTTATATAATAATAGCAACATTCGTAAATTGTGATAGTGATTATTGGTATACGTCAGAATCAAGATTTAAGTGGCTCGTTCATATCAGTTTGGCTGGTCTTAGCTTTTTTGTTTCCAACCCTAGCATGTTATATGTTCCCTCAGCAGTTGTCCTTCTTCCCCCATTCGCAAAGTCAAACACTGTTCGTGAATGTTTTTGTTGTTAATAAGTGTCCTGGAATGTTAATGTCAAAAAGAGAAACGATGAAAGATGAAATTGGCCCCACCCTGTGAACACTAATGTTACCATTCAAAAGCTGTTATAGGCCGGCGTTTGAATAGCATGCTAGCAGCACAGTAACCATACAAATCAGGGTCCTATTTCATGTTTCTGCTTACCGCGGAGTTCTGTGCTTACGTTACCTGTAAATCACTTAATTCTATTATGTGCAATAAGCGGAACATTCCACGGTAAACGCAAATAATTATTTTTTCTTATGGTAAATATTCATATTATTTACCAAGTCAAGAAATACTTCTTACTGGTTATGGAGTTTTTAGAATCGCGTCAAGCGGAACATTGCTTTTTGAACTTCTGTAGATTGAGTACTGCATATCCATGACAACTGAAGCCATCCACTGTAGTGTTACACAATTCTCATTGCATAGAAGTGTAGATGTAAGGTAACAACTCATAGTGGGATTCATTGTACTTTATTCTGCAAGACGTAAATTTAAAATCACTTTGTCCATGAGGAATTCCGTTATTTTCATGCACCTGCGCACTGAAAAGACGAAAGGCAAAAGTACGGTAAACAGAGCCGAGCGAGGGCGCTATGCCAATTTAACGGTTACGTTTTTATAGAGGTTTCACGTGACGTCACTTTATTGTCTCCGCCGCCATGTTGAGTACTAAAATACCGTTCGTGTGGTGGGGAAATAGTACCCAACATGGCCGTCAAAATGACCTTTTAAGGGGTCACGCAACCTCTCTATTACGGCAATCGCGAAGGCCCCCATCTGTCCACTATGTTCTTTTCAAGGCCTTGAACATTAGAGACGTTAAACAGAGAAATAATATCACGTTGCAGGGCAGGGGTAGGTAAGGTGCCTTTCCTGAATACAATGATCTTTTGCCCCTTTCTCTTTGTTCTGTTGGTATGAAGGGATGACTAAAATTAATTTAGTGTAATCATACTTTCCCTGTATTTTAATTAAATATGCCAAAGTGCCTCTCTTTGTAATATATTGTATTTTTAAAAATAAATAAATAAATAAATAAATAAAATAATTAAACAAATTACTCGGTGATTCGAGACATTCAGAAGCCGCGGTTTTGGATTATTTCCCTACTGGAGTTTACGGTCGAAATGATAAACCACGAATAAAGGCCCATTACGGCATCCATAAAGGACCCTTCTGGTATGACAACCGACTCAACGCATATACACAAACCGACCAGAAAAAGTATTGCATTTTAAAAGTCATTGATTTAGAGTAGATTTATTTGTTTTTCTTTAATTTTTCTTTAGTCGTATGTGGAATTTGTTATTTTAGTGGGGGCGGGTTGGTCGCCGTGCTCTGAAAACCCTCTCGTCTGCCAAAAGGACCGTTTTTGTGTAGGCATAGGTTAACCCGCCGGTTTTGCTTGGCGAAGTACTGTCCGGATTCGAAATTCTATATGTTGATTACTTCATAACCATGGCAACCAAAGCTATCCATTTTAGTGTTATATAACTCTCACTGCAAAGAGTATTGCAAATGTAATTTACCACTCACTGTGGGATTCCAATGGCTGCTTTTGTTGAAGGACCAGAAAAATGCCAAGTTTCAGCACTCATCGAAATGCAAAATAGGAAGAAACTATAAATAAATAGTAAGTTTGCGGGTACAACCATGTGTAAATCTCTTTTGAATGAGTGTTGGCTCTGAGAAGAGCCGGTTTGGTCTCCGAGACCAAACCGGCTCTTCTCAGAGCCAACACTCACAACTCACAACTCCTTAAACTGGGGAGGGGTGTTATATAATACTGACATTAGACAGTTTTACCAGGTAGTTACTAATGTGTATGTCTTACTAACTTTCTAACGGTATCGAGTGTTATTTGATAATCAAAAGTTTTTTGAATAAACAAACCCTTTTAGAATCATTACACATCTTTCCTGCTCAATCATACTTTTCAAACTTCTTTCATCAACATGAGTGTTTCTAACTATACACAAGAACCACAGAGAGCGAGATAAGTCAGGTATCTTGACCCTGAGGTAGTGCAGCAGTAGATGGTGACTTCATTAGTAGTGAGTCAATAATGCAAAGAAACAAGAACCAAGAACCAGTGAGATAAGTCAGGTATGTGCACAAGTTGTTTGATAGCACATCAACTTGACCCTGAGATAGTGCAGCAGTAGAAGATGATGATTTCATTAGTAGTGAGTCAATAATGTGTAGAAACAAGAACCAAGAACCAGTGAGTAAGTCAGGCATGTGCACAAGTTGTTTGATAGCATATCAACTTGACCCTGAGGTAGTGCAGCAGTTGATAGTGACTTCATTGATAACATTAGTTAGTATGCTTCATACTCAGGTCCATTATCAGCAGCCAGCCACCAAACCAGGTCATTACCACCCAATGAAGACCAGCTCCTCCACACTGTTGTTTGCCTTAACAAAAACCTTTGACAAATAATAAAGAAATAAAATCATCAGAACTTGATATTTTTTTTTTTCGCTGATATTTTTAGAAGCATTTTGTTCATGTTCAAGGGCTATACTTTACGCTGTCAATTTTTGTGTGAACCTACTCTTTTACGCGTAATATTTATGCATACTTTCAAGAACCAGACTATGAGCTTTGAAAATTTAAAGCACTATACACAGACAAACTTTGGATGGGGTTCGGCTTTATGCTTTGCATTTTGTTGGCTTCATGCAAATACCACCAACCTAGAGTTGATACATTTTCTGCGCATTCAGGCATACATGTAGTATGCCAGAAATATATCTTTTTAAATACGTACATAAGCACAAGTTCAGTGCACACAGAACATTTACACAACTTCAATTATGCTTGTTTAGGGGTCAATTGTTTATTAGTTTAAAAATCATGCAAAAGAATGACAAAAAATCTTGACTGCATTGTTTATTTTTTAAATACTTTGAGAATATCCCTTTGTATTAATAAGTCAGAGTTACTGCAGACTACAATATGGAAGGTCAAGTAATAAAGTCATAACTGAGGGAAGTCAAAGGTCATTTAAGTGATAGTGACATTCAAAAGAATTCACTTCTTGTCTTGATTGTAGATTCTTACCTGTACATTGAGGGCAGCAGACACCACTGTGTTTAATCTGCTCATCCTGTAGACAATCTACAACTGGGCAAGGATTCAAAGAGCAATCAACTTCACCATTCTGCAATTGTCAAAGTAGAAACAAAATCATCAAATTTCATTGAAAGACAAATAATTAAGTTAACAGATGGAAAGGTTGATGACACCAAGAATGATTAAAGGTTAATATGTAAGATGTTTCTGAACTAAAACTGAACAAAGAAAATGCAAGATAATCATTCATCATTCATACAGTAGAACAGCTGCCTTCATCTTTACCAGCTGCTTTCATATTATTTGGCATATTTACAAATCAACATAAAACACAATCACACGTTAGAAACAAAAAATGTGCATTGTTTACTGACCATGGTTAGGCTTGAATTAAACATACAAGGTTAAAGAGAGCTTAAAATGAGTAAAACAACCATGAAGAAAATGAGAATGTACAACATTAATGCTAGAAAGGAAATGTTTCTGATATGAAGTCAGAAATAAATCTCTTTCTTTCAAACAGAAAGGTGTGAACAGACTATATAGTATCAAATGCTTTTGATTAATATTGACTGCTTTAAAAAAAAGAAATCTATATGAAGGACTTACATTACAAAGTTTGTGCATATTATATCAATCTAGATCCAAACATAGAGGGCAGCACTCATCTGATACCCTGACTGTGAGTTGAAGCTGACTACAAGGGTGATCCACACAATCTGTAACATCAATGTCTAGGGTACAAACCTAATGTTAAACACAATAATTCAATAATTGATGTTTTAAAATGGAGGATGGGACAGGGAAGAATTTACAAATGACAGTGTTTATAAATAAAACAATGTAAACTCTTTGGTGAGGAAGTCTTTCAAGTCAAATTTAAACGGTAATACGTTTGCCTGATTTGTCTTCATAATCAAAATTACATTTAAGCCTTATACTATATATCTATCAAAGTCATCTCTAACACTTCTCAATATCAACAAAGTGGAAATTTGGCAAGGAAGTGTTACACACAAATATTATTGTAAATGAAGCTAAGACGGAAAGGTGGTCTTTGCTTTTGAACCAAACCAGACCTTATCAGAGGCAAAGATCAATAATGCACATAACAAGTTCATAAATTTGAAATGGTTTGGATATGCAACTACAACAATACAATGTGATTCATTATGCAATCATGTAAAGCATCAATAGTATAAAAAATACAGTATTCATATCATTAGTTTGATATGCAATGTGACGAACATAGCAGACTATGTTGATCAGAAGCAATAAAGGAAACAATATTCCAGTAATTAAACACATCAGCAATGAGGTTTCAAGATTGCCAAGAGACAATTCAATATGATTCCTTATGTTATGGAAGGTAAAAAGTTCAAAGAAACATGTAACTTGATCATTAAAAAAGAGGAGACACTTCCTTAGACAGAGGAGAAACTTACTAAGTACAGTGTTTTTCATTTTTAATACTGTAGCAGACAAACAAGCGATACAACTAACTTGTGAAAGTTTCACTTCAAAAGGTGATAGCGCTTTTTTCTTTTTTTTTGCAGAAAATCTGGAATGGTTATGTCTTCACAGAAAGAATAATCTTTAACTGGAATACACAACCTGAGAAACATTTCTCAGATTGAAATGATTTTGAATCCCTCTCTCTAAAACCACTTTCCTTTGATAGGAATTGTTTCTCAAAATGTTATACATTGCCAACAGCTCAGTGCTTCTTACCAAGCAAGTATTGTATGGTCATTAGTTTTGGGAGTAACTACAAAAGGTAAATACTGTACCCTCCCTTTACTACAAACTTTGAACTGGCAATGGTAAGTGTCAATAGGAAAATAACCAGGATCCCTTACAAGTCTCACTTCAAAATCACACTACACATCTCAGTTAAACACAATGAACTCCAATCCTTCCAGATCACTTCAAAAGGTTTGTTATTACTACATTTAACCATAACAAGCCAGTCAAACTGCAGAGTGCTCAGCGAGGTGCATCGGCAAAGGGTATGTGTTTAGTGAGAACTGTGTGCCTTTCAGCAAGTACAGCCATGTCTTTCATAGAAATACAGTCTGAAGGAAACAAAACAAAAAATTGACACCAGAAAATTGTTATCCGACTACCTGTCCAAGATTTATTTTGACAAGACCCCTATGTTCAGAGATCATATTTTGATCATACTTTGATCCTTACTCATAACTGAAAAGCTGAATACCAAAGGACACAGCTACAATGTGTTCACTCCACAGGCATGTAGGCACCTTCGGCAGGCAGCAACATTGACCCATTCATGACCACGGAGCAAATCCTGAGATCAAAAGTGTTTGATTTTTCCAGAAGAAGGAAAATTTGAGGGCCAGGAGAAAAACTATAATGATATACGAGAAAACCCATGCACAATTCTACTCACATTTTATGGCCTTATCCAAGATTCCAACCAGGGCCACAGTGGTAAGAGGCGAGCACTTTATGCACTAGCCATCCATGCCACCCTAATGATGAATGTTCAAGTCTAAGGCTTACCTCGATCTGACATTGCCTGGCACCGCCTCTCTATCCCCGCTCTTCAAAGTCAACTGGTGCCCCCAGCTTGTCTGTGGGTAGATTAGATTCATTCAAAATGAGGTGAAACAGTCAAGTAATAATGAACTGTCACACTTGGGCTTGGGTTTTGTCAGTTAGTTTGGAAATTGTATGCTTTAAGTACGGAGCTTTAAGTAAGCATTGTATGCTTTTGGTACAAGGGTTTAAGTAAGCGTTGTATGCTTTTGATACAAGGCTTTAAGTAAGCGTTGTATGCTTTTAGTATGAGGCTTTAAGTAAGCGTTGTATGCTTTTGGTACGAGGCTTTAAGTAAGCGTTGTATGCTTTTGATACGAGGCTTTAAGTAAGCATTGTATGCTTTTGGTACGAGGCTTTAAGTAAGCGTTGTATGCTTTTGGTACGAGGCTTTAAGTAAGTGTTGTATGCTTTTAGTATGAGGCTTTAAGTAAGCGTTGAATGCTTTTGGTACGAGGCTTTAAGTAAGTGTTGTATGCTTTTGGTACAAGGCTTTAAGTAAGCGTTGTATGCTTTTGGTACGAGGCTTTAAGTAAGCATTGTATGCTTTTGGTACGAGGCTTTAAGTAAGCGTTGTATGCTTTTGGTACGAGGCTTTAAGTAAGCGTTGTATGCTTTTGGTACGAGGCTTTAAGTAAGTGTTGTATGCTTTTGGTACAAGGCTTTAAGTAAGCGTTGTATGCTTTTGGTACGAGGTTTTAAGTAAGCGTTAATTGTATGCTTTTGGTACGAGGCTTTAAGTAAGCGTTGTATGCTTTTGATGCGAGGCTTTAAGTAAGCGTTGTATGCTTTTGGTACGAGGCTTTAAGTAAGCGTTGTATGTTTTTGGTACGAGGCTTTAAGTAAGCGTTGTATGCTTTTGGTACGAGGCTTTAGGTAGGCGTTGTATGCTTTTGGTACGAGGCTTTAAGTAAGCGTTGTATGCTTTTGATACGAGGCTTTAAGTAAGCATTGTATGCTTTTGGTACAAGGCTTTAAGTAAGCGTTGTATGCTTTTGGTACGAGGCTTTAAGTAAGCATTGTATGCTTTTGGTACAAGGCTTTAAGTAAGCGTTGTATGCTTTTGGTACGAGGCTTTAAGAAAGCGTTGTATGCTTTTGGTACGAGGCTTTAAGTAAGCGTTGTATGCTTTTGGTACGAGGCTTTAGGTAGGAGTTGTATGCTTTTGGTACGAGGCTTTAAATAAGCGTTGTATGCTTTTGATACGAGGCTTTAGGTAGGCGTTGTATGCTTTTGGTACGAGGCTTTAAGTAAGCGTTGTATGCTTTTGGTACGAGGCTTTAGGTAGGAGTTGTATGCTTTTGGTACGAGGCTTTAAGTAAGCGTTGTATGCTTTTGGTACGAGGCTTTAAGTAAGTGTTGTATGCTTTTAGTATGAGGCTTTAAGTAAGCGTTGAATGCTTTTGGTACGAGGCTTTAAGTAAGTGTTGTATGCTTTTGGTACAAGGCTTTAAGTAAGCGTTGTATGCTTTTGGTACGAGGCTTTAAGTAAGCATTGTATGCTTTTGGTACAAGGCTTTAAGTAAGCATTGTATGCTTTTGGTACGAGGCTTTAAGTAAGCGTTGTATGCTTTTGGTACGAGGCTTTAAGTAAGCGTTGTATGCTTTTGGTACGAGGCTTTAAGTAAGTGTTGTATGCTTTTGGTACAAGGCTTTAAGTAAGCGTTGTATGCTTTTGGTACGAGGCTTTAAGTAAGCGTTAATTGAATGCTTTTGGTACGAGGCTTTAAGTAAGCGTTGTATGCTTTTTATGCGAGGCTTTAAGTAAGCGTTGTATGCTTTTGGTACGAGGCTTTAAGTAAGCGTTGTATGTTTTTGGTACGAGGCTTTAAGTAAGCGTTGTATGCTTTTGGTACGAGGCTTTAGGTAGGCGTTGTATGCTTTTGGTACGAGGCTTTAAGTAAGCGTTGTATGCTTTTGATACGAGGCTTTAAGTAAGCATTGTATGCTTTTGGTACAAGGCTTTAAGTAAGCGTTGTATGCTTTTGGTATGAGGCTTTAAGTAAGCATTGTATGCTTTTGGTACAAGGCTTTAAGTAAGCGTTGTATGCTTTTGGTACGAGGCTTTAAGAAAGCGTTGTATGCTTTTGGTACGAGGCTTTAAGTAAGCGTTGTATGCTTTTGGTACGAGGCTTTAGGTAGGAGTTGTATGCTTTTGGTACGAGGCTTTAAATAAGCGTTGTATGCTTTTGATACGAGGCTTTAGGTAGGCGTTGTATGCTTTTGGTACGAGGCTTTAAGTAAGCGTTGTATGCTTTTGGTACGAGGCTTTAGGTAGGAGTTGTATGCTTTTGGTACGAGGCTTTAAATAAGCGTTGTATGCTTTTGATACGAGGCTTTAGGTAGGCGTTGTATGCTTTTGGTACGAGGCTGTAAATAAGCGTTGTATGCTTTTGGCACGAGGCTTTAGTAAGCATTGTATGTTTTTGGTATGAGGCTTTAAGTAAGCGTATGGAGACTAAGCCAGAGCCCAAGTTTAAAAAAGGGTCATAAAGTGATAAAATAATAAAGCTCTGGAAGGGGGGGAACATGTTGACTGGTCCATCTTCTTACAGCTTATCATGGGCAAGCCATGTAGCACCTTTTTAAAGCCAAACACAAGAAAATACAATGTAAGAGGAATTTGCAAGTTGAACATGCAGTATATATTTACCCAACACCTCCTTATGGTGAGGCATCAGCTTTGGAATTAATGTCACTGTTTCCACTTTATATGGTACCCATCCCCCTATCTCCACCATCATCAGACAGCATTGGCATTGGTGTAGAGGTCTTCCCAACATGACTTTGAAATCATCCGTTGAGGCTGACACTGGTCTTAGCGACCCATCTCTCTCTAACACTACACTTGATAGGGACAGATGGGCAAACTCTTCAAGTCAACATGGTAGTAACTGAACAATTGCAAACCTGAAAATAAACAATTTCTGAATCATTACACCAGCGGAATTTGTTTGTTTTTTCCTGCATGTAAAAAAAAAATCAGATAGCTGAACATCAAACTTTCCAGGGGAAAAAAGGTTGGGTTCCAATTATCGGGCCTGAACCCTAGGGTATCAGGCCTGTTTTGCTGGTTGTGAGTACAAATGTGGGGCTTGTACAAACTAGATCTTTGCTTGCCTAACCCAGTCACTGGATTTCATTTTTTGTTTTGACAGTGAACACTGCTGCACCATCAACACACAGGGGCTGCAAAGGAAACAAAATCATTGCAATAATCAGCTCAGACACATCAGAGGACAGTTTCTCTAAACAAGTTTCAGCAATATGTTTTTGAAACTTTTTCTAAACTTTTTTCACTAAAAGACAAAAACCAATAACACTACAACCAGGACGAAGACATTGTACACATAAAATGTACACGTTTTTTCAAAGGCAAAGCTACGTGAAAATAGAATGTTCGAGGATCACCGAACACCATGTATGTTAGGGGAACTTAGGCTATTCCAAAACCTTTTTACAGCAGTCACAGCTCCATTAATAATTCAAATAAATTCCAATATTCTGGAATCCTTCAGTATCTCGGCCCTAGACCTTAACCATTAGCAGACTTTCGAGGCACAGTGTTTGAGTACACTTTTGTTAATCCCAGCCAACTTGATATGGGCAAACTTGTATATGACAGTTTTTTGAGAAATGGCCAAATAAATAATACTTATATTACAATTTAAAGGGTTCACTGTGTCACATGATCATTTTAACATAAACAGGTAGTTAGCGAGAACAGTAACAGTTTGGAACGGGTAAGTGAACATTGTGGGCAAAATTGATGCAAAAAACAATCACTTTTATTCAAACTTGTTATTTTGGTTGTACAGAGTTTACCGGCATACACTGTATACATATTCCTTGCATGATTGCATCTTGACGTACAACTCTGTTCAACATTCATATTTTAAATGTCAATACAAACATTTTCATAGTCAATCAAAATGTTTATGGAAAGGACCAAGGTGAAACCGACAAAAGAGTTCATAAAAGAAACTCAACCCAGCAAACAGTGTACACATTATCCCATAGTGTACGCGTGTTACTTGCATGGTTGCATCTTGACAGACAGCTCTGTTCAACAGTCAAAAAGTGTCAATACAAACATTTTCTGTAATTCAAAGTAAAATACCAAAGTGTAAATGACAAAAGGGTTAATAAAAGAAACTCAACTTGCGTAAAATTCTGCCTCAAGCTATTCAAACTGAATTGTCGCTTCGTTTAAAATCACAATGATCGATGCAGCTCCCCAGGGGCCAATTGGACAACTGGGAAAGGTTGGGAAGCCCAGAATCTTGCACCCATACCCTCTTGCGTCCCTCCCCCTTCCCCCATGAGACCGAAGAAAAGGAAAACTATAGGTTCTGTTTGGTGTTTGCAATTAAAACATCTTTTAGTGCATTCATGAAGTAAGCAACCAAAAACTGAAACAATTAACAAAAATCAACTATGTCCTGTACTTCTTGGAAGTGGTTTCTTATGGTCAAGTATAAAGCCACTTGAAAATGTCTATATTTTACATCACTTGAACTACAACTGTATTGTTCCTTTGAAAAACCTTGTAGGAACTTCTCAAAAGTTTATCCATCCAGTTTTACCTCCTGAATATTTTTTGTTGAACTATGAAACTGCAACAGAAAATGATGACAACAAAAGGTCATTAGGTGTGATAAAAACTCCATTTTAGTCACTGAGTAAATCCCAGAAAAAGCACTGATCCTTTTCAAAAATTATTGTGAATCAAAAGTGATTTGTTTTCTTCAACAAAATCGAATTTGCAAAGAGCATCAGACAATCTGGGTGTTTTGACCCATTTGACAGAGCAAGGACATTCTCCGTTCACTTCTGTACACAGAGCGATTGGGGATGTCACTTAACAAAGAACTACTACATTGTTGCTAAATTTTATAACATTTGGACAACAAAATATACAGAAATTAGGGGGAAAATAAAACTTTTGACAAAAAATGGGCAAATAAAACTACAAAATGCCTTAGAAAATGCAAATTTTTGAAATTGTTTTACATGATCTTGTAGAACATGGTGAAATGAAC
Source organism: Pisaster brevispinus (assembly GCA_023634235.1). NCBI lineage: Eukaryota > Metazoa > Echinodermata > Asteroidea > Forcipulatida > Asteriidae > Pisaster > Pisaster brevispinus. Next base: position 25,298,833 of record JAMKCF010000004.1, read on the forward strand.
ATTTAAGGCAAGTTTCATAAAAGTCACTCAAGAAATAATTTTTTAAAAGGAGGGGCCCACTATGGGTCCCCCCCCCTCCCTCCATCTCCAGGTTTCCTTGCCAAAAAGCCCAGTCCTAATAGGGTTAAGTTAGCTCTGCAGCCTGCCGTTGCTTATTATGTGTTGCACCTTTTAACAACCTCGTAGGAATTGCTCAAAACTTGATCTCACCATTAAACAGATCAAAGTTCCCAGTTGTACTAATATTCTATGGCATATTATGTATATTGCACTATGAAACTAAAGAAAAAAACATATGATGACAACAACTGATAGACAATCAGGGCACTTTAGGTGTTATAAAAACTTCATTTTAGTCACCGAGTAAAAGCTAGGGTCATCATCAATGCTTTTATTTTTGTTGAAAATCAAAATCAAAATTTTTTCGGTAAAGATTAAATTTGAAGACTGTCAGTTATTTTTCATTTACTTGGAAATAATTGCAAAATCAAAACCTACACCCAGTAATTGGGTTGTACACAACACCAGTAGGAGTCTTATACCTGCATACAGTGTATACAGAATTCTTACCTGACTGCTTCTTGGCCTACAGCTCTGTTCAACAGTCAAAGTTCAAATACAAACATTTGCAAAGTCATTCAAATATCTATGCAAAGTACCAAGGTGTAAACGATGAAAGAGTTAAAATAAAGGAAACTCAACAAATGGAAAATTCTGCCCTATTGAAAATGATTGGCTGTTTTGAATCACCTGGTCCATGCAGCCCCTTGTGGAACCCACAATACACACCACTCACTAAAATTAAGCTCACAAGCCGCATCTGGGCCATGAGAGTTCCTAGCTTGGAGGATAAAATTTGGTTAATTTGTTTCATATCTAGCGGTTTTATTATTACCACAAGGGCAGATTCTTAAATTGTTACAATATAAGGCCTCACTTTTTGCCTGATATTTGAAACAGTAAACCCGGAAAAGGTTAAATTTTCTACCATATTTCAGCTTTCATGTGGTAAGTAACGCTCTTTTTTTTGGGGGGGGGGGTGGGCCCTCCATCTGAGAGTAATAACTTACTTCTCCACACCAAAGGCCAAGAGCATCAGATAAATCGGTTGATTTGACAGAGCAAGGGAATTCTTCATTTGCTTCTGTGCACAGAGCAATTGTGAATGTCACTAAAAAAACCAAAGTCCAAACATTGGGAGGACAGGGGGAAGTCCTCCGTTTACCGTGTCGACGAAAATGTGTGGGTGTGTGTGGGAAGGGCTGAGCCAAGAACCTTCCGCCTATCCTCTTGCACCCCTCCCCCTGATCGGCCCCAGCAGAAATTGGGAACAGGCAACTATTGCATGCAAATTAGCTTCAGATTGGGCATTGGGTCAAAGTGAGACACTTGACGACTACAAACTTTGCATTGAAAATGTTTTCATTGAAACAAAGTTCAGACTTACATGTAATGGCACTGTCTTTGATCAGCACTTAAACAAAGATTCTGTGAACAAGTCTATCAAAGTGTTTATTGACCAGAACCAAGACAAAATATTGACTCTATTGATGGTGCATAGATTTGGTGAATATTAAACCACTTTTTGCTTAGCACGTCTTCATTTGGTTCCATTCTCAAAATTCTTTAAATCAAAAGCAGGGCGCAACAAAATCAGAATGTTGGGTATTAATTACATCTTGTCTTCCCCTTGATAAACTAGTCAGCTCATCCTTGGTTGAAAAGCCCTTTACTCATGTAGAAATTGAAGGATATTTTTTTCATACAGAAATTGAGGAATGCTTTTGTTTTGGGAAGCTTAACTGTTTTATCAGTAATAGGGGTAGTTCAAAAGCATTATTTTACTGAATCATAAATAATGTTTTCATTTATTTTTTTTTACCATTGACTTTTTGCAGTGAAGGCCGCCAGTACACTGATCGGCAAAACTCGCAGCTGCATTTACATTGCAAGAAAAGTTGATTGATAGGGTTTGTTTGGTATCGCATGATCGATGATGCTCCTGATGGGACATGTAACGTGAAGCCCAGAACAACATAAGGTACCTGCCACTCCCTAATATATTATCCCCTTTCTTGAGGCAAAGCTTAGTGAAATGGGAAAAACAGATTTTACAGAGTAATTATATTCTGGGAAAACACATAGGGGAAATGCATTCGATGTTTGGTTTTTTACAACTCACACATAGATTCTTATCATTTGAAAATTTTTCACAATAAAACAAACATGGTTTCGTCCACCAAACAGGACACCAAACTTGCCCGCTATGACACGACCTTGCCTCATTTGGACGAACAGGCAGGGAACTATTATTTTAGAAACAATGCTGTGAAGCGTCCAATGATTGTCCATATTGGACAACCAATAATTATCCATATTGGACGCCGGCGCCTGCCAAACGTCACAGCAATAAATACATGGCAAAATAATAGATGACATGTGACGCTTGTTCCACAAATCAAATGACAAGGATCTGTGTGTGTTGTATTTAAAATCGTTAGTTTAACTTGAGTGTAGTTTCATTTATTTTCTCATTTGAAGCTCACATTTCTTGGTAGGGAGAATCACGAGTCCCGATCAACAAGCTCAAGGTTTTTCTACCAGTGCTTTTCACCATTAGGTTGATCTCATTATTCAATTTGTTTTGCCCTGTTATCTGCACAACGTTGGCTTTCACACAGGTCTTTTCGCGGTTAAGTACCATAACTTCATTCGTGGTTGGGGTCATTAGGTGCGAGTAGTATGAGATTTCTTCACTCTATTTATTTTATTTTTTTAAAATTTTATTTCTCTCCACAAATTTAATAAATTACACACAAAATAGATCCAAAATAGATATGGTGAAGGCTAGACTGAGGAGGAAAATGTAAATTTTACTATAACCTAAAAGTTCAGACTGCCCATAAACATATTTCTTTAAGGGTTTCCACATGCAAAATACACAGGGGTAAAAGGATAAAAATTTATTTTCTTGTGAACAGATCTATCATGGCTGCCTCCGAAGATAACACAACCATTTTGACAATTACTACACCTATTGAAGAAGGATCTGGTGAAACTCCTTGGTACATCATAGCCGCCCTGGGAATATCCTTATTCTTCGGTTGTATCAGCACGATTGGTGTGATTATTGCAATATGTAAGTTTTTTTAAACACAGACCTGGCCTTTTCTGCCAAAGTTCTGGCACAGAGTGAAAATTGACACAACGCACAAATGACATAAAATAACCTAAGTGCATGCCACTTGACAATTAACGGTAGACAAACAACTTTGATTGCTTAATTACAATACAACAAATCTATATAAACCTCGCTTGCATTAGGATGGCCAAGCCCACCACAACTAAGTCGACCCACTTAAGCTAAGAGATGACTTATCCTGATAAATTATCTGGACAAGTCGTTTTTCAGGATATCTGCAGAGCTCCACAAGTGGCACACAACTTATTGTTTACATAATGAGATAATTTCCCTAGGGATAACAATATCACATACAGGCAAATATAATCGCTTCTCGAGATAAGCTTAATAGGATAACAACATTATTGAAAGCAAGACATCAACTTTCACAAAATTTATCTATAACATCTTGGAAGTAGTTTTACAGAAGATGGTTATCTTGGGAAGTTGACATCCTTCTTTTAGAGAATGTCATCATCTCGACAACAGCTACCGTTTTGCCAGGGAGCAACGCACGTTATGATTGCAAAATAAAGTTTCTCGCAATTTTCCTAACAATCTATCTCTTTTTCTTTGTTTTAACTTACTTTTATTTTATTGTATTTATTTACAGGTTTGTTTCGAAAATTGTTGTGATGAAATTTAGAAACAATTTATTTATACATAACTTATTGTTGTTTTTATGTAAACACTAAAAATATTAGTCCTTTAGACTAATGTCATACGTTTGTGTGTCAATGAAACTTAAATATTGAATTGAACTGGAACAAAGTCAGTTTTTAACGGCTTGTAACTATTATCTGTTTTACCTAAAGTGGATTACCGGAACAAGCAGAAGAGCAAAAGGAGAGGTAATTATTAAAGTACTGATGCTTGGGAACAGTGAATGGAAACTCTTTGAGACGCTCCATTCTAATGAGATTTATTCTAAATTCAAGTTCGGAAGTCTGGCAGACATGACTCATGATTCAACCTTTCTGAAATGTACAAGCAGACATTGTCAAGAATATCCATTTCATATTTACTGCTTATCGTAAACGAAGCAAAATGCATTCTAAATTTTCAAATCTATTGAATGACACAACAATTCAAAATAAATTTCAAATGTGCACAAACATGGGCTGTCAAGCCTAGACCGTTGATGACACACATCAGGGTCCATTAAGGTACGCAGTTTTAGTTCTTTCACAAGTTTTTTTATTGTTATTCCCAGTATGGAGAAGTCTTCTGTACTCGCTCTCAGGAAATGCAACTGACTTGTCTTGCTTTCAAAAATAATGGCAACTTAAGGAAAATAATGAAATGTAAAGTTGGCCTTTACAGTTGCATCTTGAAACCTCAACCATTTATGGAAAGTTCATGAACTCCTTAGGGCACTCTATTAATGTGATGATGTGTTTTTAAGTTCTGCACAGGCTTCAAAGTTACTGCAGAAAACTTTGCAGGCATCTGATACTACATTAAAGCACTTGATTTCATATATTTTTGGTGTCGAAAGTAAAAGAAAAACTACTCCAAGCTTTCTTTCAACTGGTTTTCAGTCGTGCTATTTGAACATATTAAAAATCTCCTTCTCTGATTCAAGTGGGTGTTGAAGTATATGGTGATACAGCACTGTTCATAGAAATAGTCGTGGTTTATAAAAACAAAGGGTACAAAGGGTAAAGAATCACATTTAGTTTTACCCATGGTTTTAAAAAATCCAAGCAATCCTCAACCCTAAACTAGTAAACAAGTAACACAAAATTATACTTGTCCTTTTAATGTTCAAAGAGGATCAAAGACGTCACCAGCAAGAGGATGTAGAGTTGTTACCACAAACAACAGAAGGTAAATACACAACATTACTTTCACCCATTACAATTAATACAAATGTATGACACATTTTAGTGAGACAATATAATGCATTTGTAGACTGCGTGAAACAACGAAACCGGATTCCTCTGCTTTGAAACATAATACCTGGGGTCGATTTCACAAAGAGATAAGACCAGTCTTATCTGAACTTAGGACCAGTAACTGGTCTTAACTTAGGACTAGTCCTATCTCCTAGCATTGCCTAGGACTAGTCCTAAGTTAGGAAGGGTTTTGTGAAATCGACCCCTGAACTTGTATTTTATTTGTAATTTAACCAAAAACAACTTCAGAAGGCCCCGAATTCACGAGTCTGTTTACCGCAGAAATCTGTGCTTACTGCTCACCACAGGGTAAGCACCACATTTCTCCATGAGATGTGTAAGAAAAGATTGCTTAGAAGTAGGCCCATACTCATCTATACCTAAATAAGGTAGCTAACAGGTAACACAAACTATATTTCTGTATATGCAGGATCACGTTTATTGGCACTTCTAAAGCTCAAAAGTGCACACACTTTCTGTTGTATTGCTGTATTTCAAGCCTACTCCCTTCATCATGAATTAAGTCAAAAATTTGATGGATAGTAATATTCCCAGTGTGAAGAAGTCTTCTCACTTGCCCTCTCTAGGAATGCACGATTTATCTTGCTTTCAAATAAAAACCAGCTTAAGGATAAAAAACGTTTTTTAAAATTTTATATAGGCTAAATGTAAAGTTGGCCTACACTGTTGTATCTTGAGAGCTGCAAGGAAGCGCTACGCAGGCAAACCTCCACCATTTATGGAAAGTTCATTAACTCCTTGGGGCACTCTATACTATCTTAGTGATGAGTTCTTACAGTCCTTCTGATTTGAAAATCACAGGTGTGTGGAAAAAAGCACATCGGGGTTTTTCTAGGCATGTAATTTTATCAAGTGCCAAATTTGTGGTACAGGCTGGGACTGAGAGTCCAAATAAACTTATTTGCTATTTCGTTGGGAAAATTACAAACACAAACATGTTAATAAACCCTCCTACAGAGAGTGCCATAAACAAATTATCTTACCAAGTCATCTTATGTCACGTTTACACTGGATCCGGCAAGGGCGATCAAAGGAGGATCAGATCCTGCAAGGGCCATCAAACTGATCGCTAACGCGTTTACACTCGAGTCTGATCGCGCATTGATCCCCCTTTGCCTGGCCTCGGTTCAACGGAAGTTCCACACTGCTCGTGTGACAGGTCAACTGAGCAAGGTCATTGATTGTACGCAGACACAGGCGTTTTTTTTTTCAATTCGGCTTCCCAGTCTGTTGGAGTTAATTACACCGTAAGTTGGTGGGTCAAATTGCGGGGTCTGATCCTGCTTTGCGTTTACACTTTGTTTTCGATCCACCTTGCAGGATCAGATCCTCCTTTGATCCCGCAATGAAGGGGGATCAAAAAGGAGGATCAGACCCTGATCGCTCTTGCGTTTACACTAGCTGTTGATTGCCCTTTGATCGCCCTTGCAGGATCTGATCCTCCTTTGATCGCCCTTGCCGGATCAAGTGTAAACGCGATGTTATTTGGTGATATGTGTTGACTTGCTGTGATTAGAGCCATTCAAGCCAAAGAGATTTACTAAAACTAATTCTACTTTGAGACAACGTAGCTCGGCAAAGTTGCAATTTAAAAAAAAATTTAAATAAAATCTTAATATTGTACGTAATTTTTCTTTAGAAACAAAACCTAGAACTGTAGTCCCCCTCAATGGAGTTCACTTGAAGTTTAGAGGTGAAAACCAGCTGGTGGGGATTTGTTGAAAAGCAGTTGTTTATTTTACAGAACTCATTACATGTTTAATGTAAGGTTCACAAATGGAATTTACATTTTGTAATTAGAATATATTATTCAAAGCACTTGTGTTGTGGGTGCAGTAATAATTTTGATGAGTGATGAAATCTGGTTTTGTTGATATTTCCCAACAGGAACACCAGACTCAGAGCAAGTTCAAGCTGTTGCACAACAATCTAAAGAGGCATTGAAGAAAGTGTATAAAACTACAGGTAGCTATGTACAGATGCTCCCATGGGTTGATGATGATAAGTTACACATAATGGACATTTACATTAATCTTTGTTTAGTTGAACAAGTTGACACGAGCATTAGGATACCTCAAATAGAGGAAAATAATATGGAAACACATGAAGAAATGCACTTTGAAACAAGGGAGGATGATCCAGTCAAATGTGAGATTAAATCATATGGAGAGATTTTCAAATTTCAGACACGCCAGGAGCAAATTCCAATCAAGCGTGTCGTTATAAGCGGATCAGCAGGAATTGGAAAAACAACCCTTATTGATAAAATCGCTTATGATTGGGCATTGGGTAGAAGTGACACACTTCATAGGTATGAACTTCTTTTTGTATTAAAAATGAGTTCATTGAAACAAAGTTCAGACTTAATTGGTGCTATCTTTGATCAGCTTTTAGACAAAGACTCTGTAGATCAATCGGTTTTGAAAGAGTTTATTTGCAAGAATCAAGACAAAGTATTGATTCTCTTGGATGGGTTTGATGAATTTCAAACAACTGAGCTTGACACATCCTCATTTGGTTCGATTCTCAAAGTACTTAATCGAAAGCAGAGCACAGAATGTTGGGTAGTTATTACAACACGTCCTCCACTTGACAAACTAGTCAACTCATCATTGGTTGAAAAGCCCTACGCTCATGTGGCAGTTGAGGGGTTTTCCCCAGCGAATATAAAGGAGTATGTGAACAAGTTCTTCTCTAAGGATCATGACAAGGGTAGCAAGCTTATAGAGCATATAGAACTCTCAGATACCTTGTCTGATTTGGCAAAGGCTCCCATGCTACTGCTGCTGATGTGTTTATTATGGAAAGCAGAGAACACCCTCCCAGACACAATGACACAACTGTTTAACAAAGCATTGAAATATATATTCAAAAGAAAAGAAAGAAACATCAAAGAAGACGCAATATCTAAGATTTTGATTGCTATTGGAAAGGTTCCTCTCAATCATCTGATTTCAACAGATCAGTCATTTGCCTTTAAAGAAGAGGACTTTGAAAAGAGTGCGTTAGATGCAGCAATGAATGCAGGTGTCCTCACTAGCGAGAGGGTCATTGATGGGCTTGACAACTATCAAAGAGTGTATTTTATACACCATACACTTTTTGAGTATTGCGCAGCAATGTACTGGCAAAGCTTGATAAAGACTGACGAGTTTAACAGAATCCAAGATCAGATTGGGTTCACTGATGAGAGTACTGTGTTTGTAATTACATATAGCTCTTACAAGTCTCGTTATGATTATCTGCTCCGATTTTGTTGTGGAGACAATGAGGAGTGTACAAATCAAATTTTACAGAAGGTACATCAAAACAAAATATCACGACTTGTCACTATTTGTTATTTCGAGAGTCAGTCAAAGAATGAGCCACCAGAAAATGTGATCAGTTCAGTTCTGACTGATAATATTTACATTACGAATTGGAAAAATGATAGAACAAATGCATTCTTTTACTTTCTGAAGTGCGTGGCAGACCACAGCAGAGGAAATGATTACTTCACAAAGGTTGTGAAACTGTATGTGTGTTATTTTAACTTCCAGAGGTTTGGTAACGATTTGGCAAAGTCAATAAAGCTAATGACCAATTTGCAGTATCTTTCTCTGGAAGACAGCTCAATAACTCAAGCCAATACTGAAGAAATCCTATTGGCAAGTCCGTTAACATTGGCAGGGCTAGTCCTAACAGGGAATCACACCTTGGGTGGCTCTGTGTCATCTTTGGCTCCTCAATTGACAAAATTAAAGCGCCTCAGCAAGCTGCACTTGGTTAAATGCTCACTGGTAGCTCAAGATGTATCACCAATTGCCAAGTCAATAGGTGCCACTCTGGTTGATCTAGATGTATCAGACAATAGAGCCTTGGGTGGCTGTGCATCAATTTGGGGTCCTCAATTAGGGGAAATGGAACGCCTTCAAAATATTAACTTGGCAGGCTGTTCACTGCAAGGTACAGATATTGAACCCATTGCTGTGGCACGAAGTGGCATGTTGACTCTGGTTTACCTTAATCTTTCGGGAAATCATGAATTGGGTGGTTGTGCAGAGTTGTGGGCTCTTCATTTGAAGAGAATGAGACACCTTGAGGGGGTTAACTTGAGTAGGTGCTCATTGAAACATCAAGATGTTAAACCCATTGCTGTGGCACTGAGTTATATTCAAACTCTGGTTCATCTGAACCTCACATTAAATTTGGAATTGGGCAACTGTGCATCATTGTGGGCTCTGCATTTGAAGAAAATGAACCACCTTAAGGAACTGACATTGAAAGGGTGCAATCTGAGCCACGAAGATATGGAGCCCATTGCTGAGTCAGTGAGTAGCATGCCCACTCTCGTTTATCTGGATCTGTCATCGAATTTTGCTTATGGCGGCGGTTCATCATTGTGGACTCTGCATTTAAAGCAAATGATAAAACACCTGAAGAAGCTAAAAATGGAAGGTTGCAGCTTGACAAATGAAGATTGGAAACATATTAATGCAGCAATCGGTTCGAATTCGCCAATATTTCAGAACCAGGAGAGTTACATCGGCTTGTTTCCTCTGACGTAGATTCATAATTCCATTTCCAATATATTCAATGAAGCCTTGAATGTCAGTGCAGAATCCTCCAGTCGTAGCAAATGAACCTCTTTCCGATTTACACACAGAATGTGAATCTGTCATGTCATTGAGTCTGTTATTTCTCTGCACAACTGTGTACTTCCTTTATTTGAGGTAATGAAACTCATCGTGTTTATTGGAAACTGTTGGATGGAAATGAATTTACTCCCCAAACCAATGATGTATTATCCCTTGAAGTCTTTGGTTGTCTCTTCCAGAAACTGGACTTGAGAAAACTGCTCAAGTATGAACCCTGTCACTGAGTGTAATGCTCCCTCTGTTTTTTGTAATAGGTATCAGTGATTGTACCTGACCCAATTCACCTGACATCAAATTGATTACTTCTTGTTTCATACAGGAAGTTTATTCTTCAAAGTTCACTTAAGGTCATCTTATAATTTCAAACAGAAAAACCATTGCATTTTGCTTTAATAAATTGTTTGGGGGGTTTTCAATAACACAATCATTGTCTGTAATCATTTGGAGAAGTTGACTGAGTCAAATCAGTGTCAATGCCAGTACATCGCAGCGCAGGTATATCAGAGACATGTACCTTTATTGACCCAATTGATAAAGAGGAAGATGAATTGGTTGCGCTATTTTCAGTCAAATTGCCATTCATTAATTAACATGCAATTAAACTCCAATGGCAGACCATGCGCAGAGTATAGTCATGTTTGACATCAGTGCAAGAGGGTCTATAGGGCCAAGTCACATGAGACAAAATTACAGTCAACAAACTCTAAGCAATCTACAAAAAAACACAACATATTTGAATTTTCTATGAGATATAGTCTTAGACACTGTCACAGAAATGTGTCTAAATGAGCTACTGAAGTGTTCCTTCCAAATTGTCTATTTTGACAAGGCCCTTATGTAATGTACATTCTAATCTGTCCACTGTACGTCGGGCAATTTACAGTTCCTTTGGTTTGTTCATTAAAACATGAATTGAAGGGAATAATGATGCTTAAATTTGAATAATTCCATTTCATAATCTACTGAATATTGGAATGTTGTTTGTTATTTTTATTGATTAAGAGCTCATCTGATTCCTAAATAGCATGATTTATAATATGTTCAGTTTAATCTTTCCCTATAACTAAATTGTGTAATTTTTTATTTTAACAAATAATAGGCCTACAACAAACATTGGTTTAATATTACTCATGACTTCACACATTTGCAAAAGTGCCACAGAGCCTGGACTTCCTGCAGGCACAAATTGTACATAGCTCACCAAGAAAGAACACTTCAAATTTTACATAATAAAGACTGGAAGGTAATCAACTTTTTGTATTGACAAAAGGGTGTACATCTAAAAATGCATTCTTCTTATTTATGATAATTGTTATTATGTTCAGTGTAATATTTTCCTACAACTAACTGTTGTAATGTTCAATTTTAACAATGGACATATATATAGTTTCTCTTGTATAGTTTGTGTTATATGTTTTGGGGGTCCCATCAGGGAGAACTGTGGAATCATTGATGGAGTCACTGAATAAATAAAATGAAATTATGATCAAACATGTCAAATATCTTATATGAACAGTAGAGCATCTTGTCTGCCTGGAGAAGCACTGGAATGTAAAAGGGCACTTTTATTGTAAACAATGTGCGTTAGCTATTTTAATAGCCAAATACTGATTCATACGCCTACGTCTATACTGTAAATGAGATGAATATTTACATAAAGTAATCAGTATTTTCCTTTGCGTGATTTGGAATGTAAATTTTCATCCATAATAGTTCTCTTAAAATTGGAACATAATGTTATTACTTTTTTGGATAAAAACAATAGGGAGTATTTCCTTTCCGTCTTAATAATAATAATAAGATGCTCAAGGTGCAGACAATTTTTAAAATTGATCCTTAACTCTAAAATATACATATTGTGTATTTAGCCTATGCAAAGAATTAATAAACCAACTTTGTTAATAATATGCTTGGGTCTGCAGAAATGGCCCTTATGTTGCAAGAATGCATGTTTAAGCTACATTTTTATACATAGATGGAAAGGTCATATTCTAAGCTTTATTTCAGTTTATTTTGGAATTCTTTACAATACAGAGATGTACTCAACTTTGCAAACAAATTTGCAATTTTTTAAAAAATAACTTGAGGAGAAGAAAGCCATTGAAACATGTACAGTTTACCAAGACATTGAAAATAATTAGTAACAAAGTTTGCAGGAATATCTTCCTGCTGGACTATTAATCTAAACCTTTCATCATCAAGTGTTGCTCGTGACTCAGTCAAATATTATGCATAATGTATTAAATCCTTCTTGTTAATATTTCCCATTACCAAACCAGTTTAAAGGATGTGCATAACATTAGTAAAACTGGAAATATTAACCTTCACAGATTTACACAATAACATGCATGGTATAAAGATGGTCATGGTGGAAAACTACCCCTGAATAATTGTTGCTTGAAATGCTACAGTTTATGAGCAATGAATAAAACAACTAGTTTTGATATTTAGCCCGAAATGTGATGTTTGAAAAGAGGGAAAACAAAAAAAGGGGGTTTATCACCGTTTTCTCATGACTCTGATGACCATTCACAGGTTTGTTATTTCATGCACACGTACATGTGCATGTTGAGTGTGTTATGTTTATGTAAATATTCAACTACAAAGTGCCAACATTATCTTTTATTTTGTAAACAATATGTTTCATTGAGCATGGACAAACAATAATTGAAATTTACTCCTACAATGGGTTAAAATAACTATAACTTCATCAATAAACTAGTTAAACTGTTATCAGTTTAAAACCCTATCAGGACCACTTTGGACGATCAAGTTTTAGAGAGAGAAAATAAAATAAACAAAAATAAAATTGTGCCTAGTGTATTTCAGCTCTCTTCTTGAACATTGTAATCCGTAGGGCCGTTGGAACTGTTTCTGTTTTTCTTTTTTCAAAACACCTGCGATGGTTTCTGCAAATATTGGACGCATCAATAAGAGAACCCATTAGTGGTAAAGGTTTTCAACTAGTGGTTTAAAACTTGCTTAAAAGCCTGGTTTTTATAATCTTACCGAAACAAAGTCAACGTTGGGCACTTAAGTTTCAAATTATCGCACACAGGTTTCAAACTTTCACAAAGTAAACTATGTGACCTACCAACTATAATTCGGCTGTGAAATTTGCACACTCCACGCTATCACCTTACAGCTCCCCCTTTGTTGCCAGTCTATGCTTAAACACTTCTGACTAACTTTATATCAAGTTGGGTTTGAACAAAGAAAAATTGACTGGAGCGGGACTTGAACCAATGACCTCCGGATCAACGTGCCGGCACTCTACCAACTGAGCTATCCAGCCCTAATGTTGGCGGTCTCCCTAGTCGATATCTTTGTTCGGGGTGCCAGTCAGAAGCCATTCAACTGTCGGGAAGCCAGTCAGAAGCCATTCAACCATCGGTTAAATTGCTTCTGACTGGCACCCCTGAACAAAGATATTTTAAACTAATAGGGAGACCGCCAACATAGGGCTGGATAGCTCAGTTGGTAGAGCGCTGGTACGTTAATCCGGAGGTCGTTGGTTCAAGTCCCGCTCCAGTCAATTTTTCTTTGTTCAAACCCAAATTTAATAAAAAAAATTACCCAGTCAGTTTCCCTTGTGGTTTATTACTTGATAACTTTATATCACACGCTTAAACATGGCCAAGTGATGTCCTCTTGACCAATCAGAAAGGATAAACTGTCCTGGGTCTTTATGAATATTTATTAACATGATCACTGCACCATTAATTTCATTTCTCAAATCATCTCAGCTCCCTATATAAGAAGTATACAGCCTGTACAACTAAGTATGTACAGAGTACCAAGCTTTATCACGAGAATCAACCGATTTACTCCTGAGTGAAGAGAAGCAATTATGGTCTATTGTCTTGCTCAAGTATTCACTGGAGTTTTGTGACCCAGACAATTGCTCCAGTGATTACATTAAGTCACACAGTATGTGCGTGTTATGTCTCAACACACTGTGCTGTGTTTTTCTTTCCTCAATGAAAGAAGCCGTTCCACTTCATTCATGGTTTCTTGATATCCAATCAAACAAGGTATATTACACAAATTAAAACATGAACTACTTTCAAATCATGTTCTTGCCACAGTATATTGACAAGATACTCACGCATCTTACGTGTTCACACATTTATTGGTCTTCCAGTCAATTATACACATCACACCCCATCCATGTGGACCACGCCCTCTTCTTGACCAAAGTAAGCCCAAGACTTGGCCTCCTCTAATCAAGTATAGTCTTGATTCAAGAAGTTGGTTTTTATGCAAAACATACTACCCCAGCATCAGTAATGTCCTGATGCGGTAACACAGATTGTACCCAATTAGTAACCACAATCAAAACCAAAGGCACGAATATTGGTGGGTTAAAATCACTTTTAAAAAAGTGTACTTTTTGTTGGGATAGCACAGTTGATTTATTAGTGATAAGGGTAATTAATTTTGATAGCATTTCTCATGTAAATTGTTTATTTTTTGCAATAAAAGTCACGGCCACACTGCTCGACCAAACTCGCGGCTATGATGTTGCAAAAGAAAGGACTCCCCCACTGGGCCAAAAATCTAAGGAATGATTTGATCTGAAATGTTTTTGTATAAATTAAAAATTCTTTGTACTACTTTGATCTGAAATTCTTTGGTGCAGAGATGAATCAGATTTGGAATATAAACATAATGGTGGACTTACAGTTCCACAGCATAGGACCGTATAAGAATTGTCTTTCCTCCGTATATCTCTATTTATAATCCCAAGAATACTTCGTTGACCCAGCTATGTTTGCCAATTGGTCTCCGATATGGTGATCCATATGTGCCACCTTTATTGTCGCAAACGCAAAAACAACTGCGGCGGCAACAACGTACGGAACACCCACACTCTGTATTCTACAAATAAAGAGTAGATAGTGTAGCTTTTTAGACATACCAAGTCCGTACAATATCGCTTCAGAGAGGTTCCAAAATTTTTCACAGTATTCCAAGGCGCATACATGACAAAAAGTACGATGAGTCCAACAAACCACCAAAAAAAGTAACTGCTCACGCTGTACATACATGTGTACATTGTAGTATACAGCTCTATGGTGAATCAAATTTGCATTGTATAACTCAGCTGTGCGGGTGAACTTAAGAAGGCACCGTACTTGTTGCTCCCATCTGGATCCCATTCACTCTTGCTTGCGCAGTCTATTGCTGAACAAGGACATTTTTTTTTAATGACTGAAAACATTGTATTTAAATTTTCTTTTTGTCACAAGGGACCAGCTAGTCTGGTCCCTTGTAATCAGAGAAAAATAACAACTGCCGCGGTTGATCACTGGTACCAGGAACAGGCCAAGTTTGTTAATATGATCCTTACACCTGCATCAGAACCACTGATGGATCTCGGCATGTATGAAACGACCAGGGGCATGAAGGCAATGACCAGGGCATGAAGGCAATGACCAGGGGCATGAAGGCAATGACCAGGGGCATGAAGGCAATGACCAGGGGCATGGAGGCAATGACCAGGGGCAAGAAGGCATTAACCAGGAGCATGAAGGCAATGACCAGGGGTGTGAAGGCAATGACCAGGGGCATGAAGGCAATGACCTGGGGCATGAAGGCAATGACCAGGGGCATGGAGGCAATGACCAGGGGCGTGAAGGCAATAACCAGGGGCATGAAGGCATTAACCAGGAGCATGAAGGCAATGACCAGGGGCGTGAAGGCAATTACCAGGGGCATGAAGGCAATGACCAGGGGCATGAAGGCAATGACCAGGGCATGAATGCAATGACCAGGGGCATGAAGGCAATGACCAGGGGCATGAAGGCAATGACCAGGAGCATGAAGGCAATGACCAGGGGCATGGAGGCAATGACCAGGGGCATGAAGGCAATGACCAGGGGCATGGAGGCAATGACCAGGGCATGAATGCAATGACCAGGGGCATGAAGGCAATGACCAGGGGCATGAAGGCAATGACCAGGAGCATGAAGGCAATGACCAGGGGCATGGAGGCAATGACCAGGGGCATGAAGGCAATGACCAGGAGCATGAAGGCAATGACCAGGGGCATGAAGGCAATGACCAGGAGCATGAAGGCAATGACCAGGAGCATGAAGGCAATGACCAGGGGCATGGAGGCAATGACCTGGGGCATGAAGGCGATTACCTCCATTGCTTCCTTGAAGTATATGGCCAGTTTTGCCATAGTGTAACATGGAAGAGTGAAAACATAGGCACCCCATCTAAGGTTACCACTTGCTTGGCACCATAGGTCTCATCCATATACTGTACCTCAGTTGATATTATGAACAAAGAATTTTACATAACAGTGTTAATCTGAATCAAAAAATGGCTCAACCAAGATTTTTATGTGCAATGACGTCAGGTGAATTGGGTCAAGTTATTTTGGTTGTACAGAGTTTACCGGTTCGCTGTACATATATTCCTTGCATGATTGCATCTTGACGTACAGCTCTGTTCAACAGTAAAAGTTTCAATGTCAATACAAATATTTTCATAGTCATTCAAAATGTTTATGGAAAGTACCAAGGTGTGAACGACAAAGGAGTTAAGAAAAGAAACATAACTAAAGGAAACTAGAGCTTTAGTGTTTGTTGAAACAAACACTAGGTGTTCGGGTATCGTCGGAGTCAGTGTAATTGTGTTGATGGCAGAACATTTGAATCGATAAAAAGGGTGTTGAGTGTTGACCTTTCAAAAAAGTGTAAACTTATTACATGTTTACATTTATTTTAAAAGGTGAAATAAATGTTCTGGTTACTCTAATAGTCTTCAGTATTAATCATTGCCTTCTTTCTTTTATGATGCCGGTTTTTAAATCGACGCTATTAGAATGATTATGAAAGAGCATACAAACAGTAGAAAACAAAACAAATGCGCACGACGGAGCTTAACAAAAGGCCATGCCCTAGCACTGCGGCTGAAAGTCATAACAGGGTATATTTGTAGGAACGTTGCTGTGTGCCCAGAACAAATAAGAAGTAAATTACTCACAAGTACAACTATCATGTATGCCATTCACTAAAGTTTATTGTTTTTTCAATGGAAATTGATTCTTTATAGATTATTAAATCCGACTATGCAAAACATGTTGACATTATTAAGTTACAATTCTTAAAAGTTTTAACAGGTTTTCAAATACTGTGATTTGGCTTCTCATTATGTATCGGTGCATGATACTTTGATTGTTCAATACATATTCACTGATGATGATGTCGTCAAAATAGGTCGAACATGGTATGAGCTATTGGTTTTTAGTCTTCATACAGAACGGTTTGTTAAATTTATAATATTGAAAGAAAAGACACTTGTTTTTAATAATTTTGCAAGATAAAGGCAAGTCATGAAGACGGCAAGTTTAAGCCTCTAGTGAATTTTGACTAATTAAATGTTATTAATGAGTTAATAACTATTTCTACCTGTAGGGTGCATCATACACTCAGCAAGGAATTAGGGAATGGAACACAACGAGTATGAAATCTTTCACTGGAGACCATTCGGGTACTGGATGATTTGTAAATTCTGAAGAAGAAAAAAACAATTAAAAGCAAATTATGACTCAAAGCAAACTAAGTCAAGCTGAAACTGCTGAAATAAATAAAATTCGAGCCTTACAACATTTCATGATTACATAATAATAGTATTAATAATTTACTGAATTCATATTGCCCTCTTTCCAGGACCAACCTGTTCGAGGGCGCATATTAACAATACAACATATCTGAGTAAGGAAATTACGCAAGAAAAAATTAGTGAAAGGTGCACATCCTCTTTTGGATGTGAAGAACTTATATCCGAAACCTTATTAGTGGAAACTTTATCAAAGTGTTTTTGAACAATTATGTCATAATACAAAGTTGACAGAAAACATTCATCAGTCTGACCATTTTCTGACTATAGTGACACAGCCAAAAATCATACCAAAATCCCCCATTGCCCAATTATATCTCTTCGACGTTCATACTAAACGTTTCTTAGTTTTAAAAACATCTCATCACCGTCACCACTTGATGATACAGGATACACTTTATAAGGTAAATGTGCATTAAACAAAATAATAATTTTAATAAGCAATGATGTTCACACAAAAACTTACCGTTTTAGTCCCGTGTAGCAACGATAAACACATGCCGTGAGGAGGGTCCGAAACACCCTTCACGATCCAAGGACACATCCTTCCTTCTCGGAGTGTGATCAAAACATAACCAAAGTTCGTCTTTTTCTGCTTGCATTTTCTCACATAATTAATAGTCATATGAATCACTGAAGTAGGTGGCCATCTCAGCGAAACTTCGTCTTTATTCCATTTTGATCATTAAGCCACGAGAAGGGCGAATAGGGGAAATATTACACGCTGAATATGAACGGAATTCAGATCTATTTGGTATTGGTAGTACGCCATTGATAAGATTGCACCACGTTGTAAGTACGGTGACCCGTGGTGTGTCATAACACTGCATGAATGGATCACTTCACTTCAGAGAAGGCGCACATGGCATTACGTTGGTCTGTAAGAAGTGTCTTGACTAGCAGTTCTTTTCGTTTGGTTACAGTGTCGTATGTTTGTGTTGGCCTACACTATCATGCTTTGTCATACAATGAAAGTCAACAGACACAAGCGCTTTGACGCCCGGTTTTGACCAGATGCAAATATTAAAATGCTATAATCTCTGTGCAAAAGTTTCGGGAGGTTAACTCATCTATAACCTCATGCAAAATTCATGTTAAAATATTACGCAGTTGTTGAGATATGAATTTTTTTAAACTTTCAACTTCTGGTTTGAACCGGAAGCCAAGGTCAAATGGGGTCATGTTGTGTGTAGCGTTTGTTGAACTTTTAACGACCAATCCGATGATGTGTAGATTGTAAAAATCCAACATGTGGTTCATGAGTTATGATTTTTTACAAGTATTAAACTTTGATTTAATGTAATTCAATACCCGATGACGTCATCATGACATCATCATGTTTGTAGCGTCTTGATACTGAGGTCCAATTGTCTGATAAGTTTCAACCGTCAATTCGATTTCAATCTTGAGTTATGCTGTAGAAAAGCCCAAAACATGACTTTTTGAAGAAAAAAATCGAAGGTAAACTTCGACCTAGGGTAACGACCTTGAAGTTAAGGTCATACGATTTTGACGTTAACTTTTCAAATGTTGCCCCAGTCCTGGTCTATCATATGCCCAAATATAAAAACCATAGCTTAAATATTCAGAGACATACAAGCATTAGCATATGGTCACTTTTTGACCTTAAATGGCTTGTAATTTGACACCTGATGACATCATCACGACGTCACAACTTTACCCACTTCTGCTAGTTATGTTCTAACTTCACATGAAGTTTCAAGTTGATCAAAGGTTCGCAAGTATGCGTTTGCTTGCGGACAAATTCCACTGAGAAGAAAAACTAAAAAAAAGAAAAAAAAAAACAAAAAAAAAACCGAACAATAACAATGAGTTGTTCGGGCTTAATGCCCGAACACCTAATTATGCCCCAAGCTATTCAACTGAATTGTCATTTTGTGTATCACATTGATCGATGCAACTCCCCAGGGGACAATATTGGGAAAACTCGGAAAGCTTGGGAAGCCCAGAACCTTGCACCCACACCCTCTTGCACTCCCCTAGAAAACGTTCAAACAGACAGACTAAATTTCAATTGTAGTTTTGACCATGTAGTGTACTAACATTATTTAGACAGTGGCATATTTGTGTGGGGGTGAAAGGGGTGGCTACGATTATTATCAATTTTTTTTTAATTACTTTTTTAAAATCTTTTTTTTTTTCAATTTTTTTTTTGGGGGGGGGGGTGGAGGGGTTGCAAGGGGGGGTGGGGAAGCGGGAACAAAGAAATGTTTTTAATGTATTAATGTGTGTTTTTTTGCAATCGAATTTGGGGATCAAAGTGGGCAAAGTTTTTAAGCGAGGGGGGGTGGGGGGGGTGGGGGATCACCACTGCCAGCCACCCTTGTTTCGCCAATGAATATAGGGTTTTGAGACCACAAATTGTTATGGAAAAACATGTCTTCAAAACTGCTGATAAAAACAGACTGGTTTTATTTCATGGTGGAAGATCAGCTGGGATTGTACAAAAACAAAATGGTCACAGAGCTTGCTCATTATCACCAGCTAGGTTGCTGTTTTTAAGATCATTTTATGCTCCCTGTACCAGCACTGAAACTAGGATAATGTTTTAGGGGGGCACAAGAGGGTGCCATTTTTGGCGTGTCGTGGCCGAGTGGATAAGATCACTGGACTCAAGCTCTGGTGTTTCTGATCAGCAGAGTGTGGGTTCGAGCCCCGGTCGTGACACCTGTGTCCTTAAGCAAGACACTTAACCATGATTGCTTCGTCCTTCGGATGGGACGTAAAGCCGTTGGTCCCGTGTGTTGTGTAACGCACGAAAAAGAACCCAGTGCACTTATCGAAAAGAGAAGGGGTCCGCCCCGGTGTTCCTGGTTTGATCGGCTGCATATTGCGCCACAGCACCTTGTAAACCATTACAAGGTGCTATGTAAAGGAGTAGGTCTCATACTTCAAACGTAGCCCCAAATACCTTGCAGGAAATACTGAATGTTAAGCGCTTAGAGGCTGGCCTGCAGTAGGCGCTATACAAATACAATATATTATTATTATTATTTTTTCTAGGGGACCGTCATCACTTCTGGCCAAAACCGCAGTTTTCATTTTGCATTTTTCCTAAATAAGCCCCTGTTTATTGCTCTGTTTATTTCATTTACTATTTTTGTTAGAAAATCTGCCGTGGAGAAAACAAACAAATACACTGTTTGGGTGTTAATTAAAAAACTTTTAATTTTTGTAATGTTTAATCTCAAAAGTCCAGATTTCAAAAGGGGCATCCAAGGGAGGGCACAGACAACAACAGAGGGGGAGGGGGGGGGGGATGCACCAGCCAAATTACTCCCTTTGTACTTCAATGTAGAGTTATGTTCAAACAGTCTAAGTTCAAGGTACACTTATCTTCATGGCCAAACAAAATGTTCAGGGAAAATAACAATGTGAAAACAACAAAATGATTAATAAATAACAGACTATACACAAATGCCCCATCAAATAATATATAAGTGGTTGATTCGAATCGCATGATCGGTGCAGCTGCTCACATGACATGAATCAGGAAACCCAGAACGGAACAACGCCCCTTCATCACTTATGTTAGTAAGCCTATACTAAAGCTGGAAGTTTGTGATTCTTTGATACATTGGTTGATTCTTTCCTATCTAACAGCGAACATAACAACTGTTAGGTAAACTTTGGCGCATTTTCGTATTCGATGCGCTCTCCTTGTCTGACTTTTGAAATCCGAATTCCTGGAAAAGCTTGATTTTCTACCGTCTTTCACAATGTCACTATTGAAGTTTGATCTGGTTTAGGTTATCTCTGCAGTCTGCACCACGCTAGGCATCAGGTCTTTGGTAAGTAACACTTGATATCATTGCCTCTTTCTCTCCCCATCTTTTGATGCCCCTTCTCTGGTTGTACTAATTCTTGCTTCCTTTAAAAGAGTAATGTTTTCCCACAAATCAAAGCAAGAAGATTAATCGACTAGTAGTACTTATTATCCATATAAATGTCACAACCCATATTGATGTCCATGCATCATTTACTTACCGTAACCAGGAGTAACCAGGAATCTTTTTCTTTTTTTGGAGGGGGGCAAAGGAGGGGGGAGTTGAATATGAACAAATATATACATTGGAGCATAAGCGACCCCTGTCGTGCAGCGACGCAGGGGGAGTTTGAAAATGTTTTAAATGAAGGCCCAATCCAAGCCATTTGGTCTATTTATCCCTGAAAAAAATCTGCAATTGGAAAACCTATATACCCAGTTATTGGGTTGTACTACCCAGCACCAGTAGGAATCTCATACCTGCATATAACGTCCATAGATTCCACGCATGACAGTACCTTGGCATACTCTGGCCCTGGAGGGACATCACACATTGCAAATATCACAAATATTTGTGATATCCTAAATATTATCTCAAATATCGTTGCAAATATATGAGATGTTGCAACTAACGCAAATATTGTTGCAAATATTTACGATGTCGCACATATCCTTACGGGAAAGCTCCATTAAAGAATTTCTGAGTTTAGCCACCAAAACTCAGAAACTATACTATGAGTGAGTGAGTGACTAGTTTACATTGTCATTACTTGGGTCAATAAACTTAAAGAATAAGCAGTTACTCTGCCTGGGGCAGTCAGCAGCGCACTACTGGCTTGTTCATGATCCAACTATGAGATTAGGGTCCACTGTTTGGAAAAGGAATTACATGAAGATAACTGGTGTGGGTTGGTATATTATAAAGATGAAAAGGATGTATTATTCTTTAATGGAACTTTCCTGCAATGTATCGTAAAGATCTTTGCAATTACAAGCGGTGGCATATGGTTTTGTTTCCCAACAGGAACTCAAGACCCTGATCAAGCTTCAGCTGTTGCTAGGGTTGTTGATAAGGTTAGAGATGAATTGAAGACATCGTACACGACTACAGGTAGGATGTAGGCCTACAGATGATTCCATGGGTTGGTAAAAACAAGCCACATATAATGGACATCTATACACTTAGCTTTAGTTTAGTTATACTTGTTGACCAGGTGGGGAAAATCCATGCCGAGAAGAATAAAACAAAATCAAATGAAGACATTTTCCACTTTGAGACATGGGAGGGTAATCCAATCAAACCTGTCTTTACAAGCAGACCAACAGGAATTGGGAACAGGCAACTAGTGCAAGCAAAACAGCTTCAAACTGGACATCAGGTCAAAGTGAGACACTCAAAGACAACAAACTTTGCAACAAAAATGTGTTCATTGAAACAAAGTTCAGACTTAACGGACACTATCTTTGATCAGCTCTTCAACAAAGACTGTGAATAAGTTTGTTAAAGAGTTTATTGAAAAGAACCAAGACAAAGTATAGATTCTCTTGGATGGGTTTGATGAATTTTAAACCACTATACGCTGAACACACCCTCATATTGGTTCAATTCTCAAAGATCTTAACATCAAAAGTGGGGCAGAGAATGATCATTGCCTTGACAAATTAATTATCTCATCATTGATTGAAAAGCCCTTTACTCACGTAGAAATTGAGGGGTATTTAAATACAGAAATTGATCAAAGTTAGTGTTTTGGGCAGCAAAATTGCTTTATCAGTGATATGGGTAAATTGATAGCATTATTTTACTGAATAATAAATAGTTTTTTTGTTTTTTTATATTGTTATTTGTTTTTTGCAGTGAAGGCCCTATTACACTACTTCAGTGGAAGATAATGATGAGTCACTTAAAAAGGGCTTTTTGTAAGGATTTAACAGAAGTTTTAGCAAAGTAGTTAACAAACTACAAAAAATATTTTCCAAATGTAGAAGGTTTAGTTTTCAAATTGTTGGTTGGGAAATTGCAAAATTTCTTCGACTAAAGGAGTAAGAATCTTGTTCTTCTTGAAGCGTTGAAATTTGAGCAAGGTAAACAAAAATGTTTTTGGCTTACCGTTATAGCTGTGAAAAGTGAACCTGTTTAACAGAAGTTGTGTTTAGACACATTTAAATAATGTTCGCTCTTAACAATTTTACTCATGGTTTAGTTTTCCAATGCTGAAACATAACCAGTTACCATGAGTAAAATATCATTTTGAATTGGATTTGTCAACAAAGAACTATATTAGTATATAATATGATTTGGCTTTTGCGTCTGACACTAGTCTAATTGTGACTGGTTGATATCTTGGGTAGGTGGGAAGTGGTGGTTAGATTTCCATTACAATTCCTGCAGCTTAACCAGAGAGTAGGGCCTACACGACATCATCAAAGGTCATATCAGTACAAGTGCAACTTAAACTTAAATTCTCTGAACCTGATAATGGGAACCTAAAATTGGCTTTGTCCCCCAACCCCAGAAAGCTAGCTACGCGCCTGGTTCCAGCAATCAAATGACTAGGATCTTTTTGTGTGGCGTATAACAGAGACTCAGTTTCACTTGAGTGTGTAGTTTCATTTATTTTCTCATTCGAAGCTCACATTTCTTAGCGGGGGTAATCACCAGTCTCCAACAACAAGCTCAAGGGTTTTTTAACAGTGCTTTTGACATTTAGGTTGACAGTCATTTTAATTCATTTTGGCCGTTATACACTGCACACCATTGGCTTTGATTAAGGTCTTTTCATGGTTAATTACAGTAATACATTCTTCATTCCTCGTCATTGTCATTGGGTGCAAGAAGTATGAACAGTTTTCCTCAATAATTTTATTTTCTTGTTGAACAGAATCATCATGGCGGCATTCACAGATAATACAACAGATTCACCAACAACTATTGGAGGAGAATCTGGGTTAACACCAGCGGAGATCACAGGCATTGTTTCCACTTGTATCGCCGCAGTTGTTGCGCTTGTTGGAGTATGTAAGTAATTTTTGTTTTTCTCAACACAGACCTGGCCTTTGCTGCCAAAGTTCAGGCACAGGTATAACATAAGTGCATGCAACTTGATAATTAAAGGTAGACATCAAATTACTTTGATTACTTATTTGCAATGCAATAAATCCTCATGCCTTACTTGCATTAGGATGGCCACGCCCACCACAACTAAAGTCGACCCACTTAAGCTAAGAGGTAGACTTATCCTGATAATTTATCCGGACAAGTTGACTTTTTGATATCTACGGAGCTCCACAAGTGGCACACCTTAAATAATATTTACATTTAACAATAACTTATACACACAAATATATCGGCTTCTCAAGAATAGCTATTTTAAGATAAAAACATATTAAAAGAAAGATGTAATAATATATCTATAATATCATGGAAGTAGTATTACAGCAAGTCTTGGGAAGTTGACATCCTACTTTCAGAGTTTTTCATCATCTCGACAACAGATACCAATATGCCAGGAAGTCAACATCGTGTTGGTAGGATTTTCTGCATATGCTGGATCACAAAAAATGTATTGCCCTTCTAGAGCTCAAAAGTATCCACGTTTTCTGTTGTATTACTGTATTTCAAGCCTACTATCTTCATCATGGATTAAGTAAAACATTTTGAGAGAAAAAAATATTTAAAAATATTATAAACCCACACTGTGATTTATCACGTTTTCATAGGCCTAACACATATATTTTTCTTTGTTTTAAACTATGCCTATTTTTTATGTATTTACAGGTTTGTTACTAACTAATGACTTTTGATGACACTTAAAAAAAATTATTGATATATAATTTATTGTTGTTTTTCTGTAAACACAAAAATATTAGCCCTTTGGACAACTGTTGTGTGTTTGTGTGTCAATAAAACATAATTGTTATTGAACTGGAACACAAGTTTGTTATTAACAGCTTCGAACTATTATCTGTTTTACCTACAGGGGGCTTCCTGGAGAATCGGAGGAGAAACAGAAGAGGTAATTATTTAAGTACTGATGCCTGAAAAAACAGTCGATGGGAGCTCTTTCGAGACGCTCCATTAAGATTATTATTAATTCGAATTCAGAAGTCAGGCAAACATGACTCATGATTCAACCTTTCTGAAATGTACAAGCACACATTGCCTGCTGGTGAAGCAACCCTTACAAGAATATCCATTTCATATTTACTGCTTTATAGCATAAGCAAAACTCAACCCTACCGTTTCCATCCATGTAGGGTCACCAAGCTTCCAGTCTTTAGTCTGAATTTAATGTAAAGATCCGATCTACTGAAATACAGCTCAAAGTCTTCATCCATGCAAGTCTAAGGACCTGGATACCTAGAAACTATGTAACAAGTAACACAAACTTATACTTTTCCTTTTAATGTTCAAAGAGGATCAAACACAACTCCAGGAAACGGGTCAACAACCAACAGAAGGTAAACAGAAAACATTACTTGTTACAATTAAACAGTGACCTTAAGATACTATTAATACGAGGGATTCGGAGGATATACAGAAGAGGTAATTATTAAAGTACTGATGCTTGAGAACAGTAGATGGAAGTTCTTTTGAGATGCTCCATTCTAGAAGATTTATTATAAATTCAAGTTCAAGAGTCAGGCAGACATGACTAAAGATTCAATTTTTCTGAAATGTGTAATCAGACGTTGTCTGCTGGTAGAGCAGCCCTTACAAGAATATCCATTTCAATACTGCTTACCATAAGCAAGCGAAAGCCACTCTAACGTTTCAAATTTATTGTCTGAAACAGACAACGATTAAAATCAACTTCGAATGCGCACAAACACACACTGTCAAGGCTAGATCGTTTATGAAACACAGAGGGGTCCGTTAAGGTATGCAGTTTTAGTTCTTTCTTGTGTTTTTTATTGCTATTCCCAGTATGGAGAAGTCTCCTCACTCGCTCTTAGGACATGCTACTGACTTGTCTTGCTTTCAAAAATAATGACAGCTTAAAGATAGTAATGAAAATGTAAAGTTGGCCTTCACCATTGCATCTTGAAAGCTGCAAGCCAGGAATTGAGACTCAGTCAAACCTCAACCATTTATGGCAAGTTCATTAACTCGTTGGGCACTCTACTAACGTGGTGATGTGTTTTTAAGTTCACGTAGACAGGCTTCAAAATTACTGCAAACAATTTTGTAGGCATCTGCTACTATACATGAAAGCACCTGAATTAAGATATTTTGGGTACTGAAGTAGATCTAGAACCATCATCTGTTAACGAAAGAAAAAAAAACCTGCTCCAAGCTTCTTTCGAATGTGCTATTTAAATAAGAAAATATCCCTGGTACTGATGCAGGCTCTGTACTTAAAATCCTTAATCGAAGACAAGGCAAAGAATATTCTGTACTTGTTAAAGTTACAACCTGTACTACTCAATATCATTTATTTTTGGTTCCAACATTAATTGAACCAAGTGGTAGTTGAGGATTCCAAGATGACGGTACTATATGTGAACAAATTTTTCTCTCTGGAAAACGTAAAAAGCTAAGGAGATACATTCTTCAAGTGACTTGTTTGGCACATTTGGCACAGAGTCCCATAACTGCTGCTGATGTGTTTGCTATGGAAGAAACGAAAAACACCCTCCCAGACAAAATGGCACAATTGTTTAAAAATGCACTGAAAAACATATGCTTGAGAAAAAAACAAAACACACGAGAAGATGCAATAACTAAGAGTTTGTGTGTAATTGAAAAGGTTGCCAATGTTGTAGACTGGTCTTAGTCTCGAGATCAGTCTCAAGACCCAATTTCCATGGTCTTGGTCTCGAGCAAGCATGGTCTCAGACTTCCTGGTCTCTGATATCACTGTATTGATCTCGGACAACATTTTGGCTCTAGACCAGCTCAAGACCAACAAAAAACATGCACTTTGAGTACAAGCAAAATGACTCGTACCTGGAACAATTGTCAAATGAAATCCTTTGAGAATGCGTGCGTCTTTCATTCATAAAAATCGTAATCCGCAACTTACTCACTCCATGTACTGCACATGTGAGTGTAATCTATACCCAAATTTAGAATTTAAGAAAGCAACATACAGTTTGTGCTGTCAAAAATGGCACACCACTCATTTTTTTTCTTTTCTAATATGCGCATCTCCAAAGATTGTGCTTAACATTACACTGTACTGCATATGCGAATGTTCACAACTCAAAATGGGAAATGGATCGATACAACCGCAGTGCGCTGCACACACACGCACGAGCGTTCCATGCATGCATTCATACTGGGCCCCTGTGATCGTCTGTAACTAGACGCATGAACGTGTTGTATGCATTGCTGGTAAGTAGGGCACCATCCTAAATATAACTCGTTTCCAAGCGAATATACTGCTCACCTCAAGAAACTTTTGACGGAGGCCCTATTTTTAAGTCCATCTCTTTTGGTTGTCACTTCGTCATTTTGTCAGCAAATTCGGCAATTATATAGTTTGCATATAAAGACCACAAAGATGCTGATGTTCCTGAAGTGCATATATGTGCTGCCTGCTGGACTGGACACACTTGAACTTAACTACTAAGCCTGTGACGGTTACACGGTTACACGGTTAACCGACCGATTATTCGGTTACACGTTTACATTTTCTCGGTTCGGATAACCGTAGAACCAGTTCCAAAAATGGTGCTTTGTTGAAATTAGTAAATCCGTAAATGTTTTAAACCGCAAGTTGCAATCTCCTATTCTCCTGTCAGTTCTTATTTATTTTTTTCGTCGAGCGTGATCGTAAACATGTCAGATCTTCGAGGTGCGCCGCGAATAATAGTCTTCGTCTTCATGTTTTGTCTACAAAAGAAACCACAGAAGGGACCCTGGTAAGTGGCAGACAATTCTAGAGGCAAGATAAGTCTTAAGAAAATCTTGGACAGGTTTGGCCCATTGGGAGTGCGCGCGTTCAATATCAGGTTCACCATCAAAGGAAACTAGCCGACACTGAACTTTCTTTGAGTAGATAAATGACAGCCGAAGCACCGAAGCGTCCAACTTTCTTAGCTAGATAAAGGCGGCTTCCACAAAGGAAGCAGATTTAGAAATATTAAAATAACATAACAGGGTAAAACGGTGGGAGAGTGCACGCTGGCTGCTTCTTGACCTATCACTGCTCATGTACTGTAACCACTCTTTATCCAATCAACACTGTCGAGTAATCAGGTTCGGTGTCGGTCACCTGTCAGGTCACGTGTTGCGTCATGTCAGCTTTCTTGTTGCGGTTGCGCCAAGCCTGTGCAGTATGCCAGTGCGGCGGCTTAAAAATGCACTTTATTGATAAAGAAACACGGACACTTGAATGACAAAGATTGTTTATTTTACTGGATACAATTTCACATACAAGTAAGTTTCCATTATGTGATTCATCCCTGACGAAAATCCGTTCGATGGCAGTGAACATCGTGCTCGGTCGTCTGAACCAATTTTTTTGAACTCCATTTTTTTCTGAAACGGTCGGTTACACGTGTAACCGACCGTTTCTGAAACGGTCGGTTACACGTGTAACCGACCGTTTCGGAAACGGTTACACGGTTACAAAAAAAAAAGTTTACGCACAGGCTTATTAACTACTGAGATTAGGGAACCGCATCTTTTGAAAACCAGGAAAGGAAAGATAATATCTTTCAGTAAAATAAATAAGGCCGAACACACACATACAAATAGGGTTTCTTTCCAAGTAGGCCTACATGGTATCAATGCTCTCCAAGTATACTAAAGAAAAACTAAGTGTTTGTAAAAATGAACACAGAGGGGTTTTGGTTGGTGGAACAAAAAGAAAAAAAATCATATTCCATATAAAAAATTCACATGTATAATGCAATATGTTATGTTTGGTTGTGATTATATTGAACTTACTGTATGAACTGTAAGAAAAGATGGAAGTGGGATGTTTTCATTGACATGTGAAATGTGTGATAAGCCCCCTAATTGGTTCATCTGGACATGCCCCCTAATTGGTTCATCTGGAGCTCTCATATTAAAGCATTGAGAGGCTATGTACCATCGTGGATGCCTGATTTGAAGCAAATGACCAAACACGTCATCAGGGAGCTCAGCATATATGGGTTGACACATGAAGATAATTATGGAGCACATTTCAATTTACTGCATTAATCAGTTTTAATTCCTCCATTTTGGAGCTCAGTGTCATATTAGACTCCGCATGTATGTTCTGCTCCCATTGGCCCTGCAATATTTAGTGTTTAAATTCTGCACCAGCGCGCTGGTACCCATCACAATTTTAAGGTCCCACGGTACTGCAATTCCCTGACAACAGCGGGCGGCCTTACGTAAACAATAAACTTTAAATCTATCTAGAGCACTGAACTTAAATTACTTTTCTTTAAAATTTACGTTACAAACACTTGAACACATGAAGAAATGATCTACAAAAGCACATGAGTGACAGAACTACGTAGAAGATGTACAATGGACCAGAAACCAGTTGCTACGGAGATCTTTTTTCTTTTTATAATGGTAACAAAAAAATTAAATTTTATAAATATTTTCTCAGTTTCGGAAGTTTTTGTGAATAATTGAAAAGTAGTTTGCTTGGGATAAATGGTTTGATTTTACAAACACGCTTACACCTTCTTACTACTTTTTTTCCTTTTTCGTTTTCGGGGGGCATTTTACAAACTATAAAATGGAGTATCATTTTACTGTTCTTGAGGCACTTTGTCAAATCTGTGGAAACAGATAAATGAGCATAGCCTATGGGAAAAACTAAAACTAAACTCCAGCCACATGTGCATGATAAGGTCCCAAGGACACTTTCTCACTAGATTTGAAATGTGATAACCCACTGGAGGTGTGGTCACTATTATCACACAGCTTTACCCACTGGAGGTGTGGTCACTATTATCACACAGCTTCACTATCGAGTATCATTATAATTAGACGCTAATTGCCGAAATATTTAAAATGGTAGTAACGCATACCCTCATGAATCATTTGCTATTTTGGATTTTTTCCCTACAAAACTTAACATCGTATTTTTGGCACATACATATATATATGTGCCTTAATATTCACATAAAAACATTTCCAAACTTTACCAAACTTTATTTCTTTTTCAAAGATCAACTTCGCCAAGTTTTTTGTTTGGATTTTGTGGAAATTAGACTCAACATGACGAGAAAGAGGCATTGTTAACATAATTAGGGTCAATACATTCATACAATCATAAATAACGCCGCTAACAGTGATGATTAAAACCTCTCAAAAACCCACGAGAACTTTGATTGTTTACACTATCTACTTAGTATGTACACAAGCTAATTGCCACAGAACGTACATGTCCTTAATGAGACAAAAATTTCCAAATCCAATTCCAATGCATCCAATTCCAATGCCGATAGCTTGGATGGGTACTCCAATATCAGTGTAGACTCCTTCCAAAAAGTTAAACTCATTCCGAATTATTCAAAGTATGTGAACGTGAATCTGTCATGAATACTTCTTTTATTTAAAGGTAAAGTCATAGATTGGTAAATACTACAAATATTAATGACCATAAAAATTTACTTGGAGAAGCACTGCAGCTGTTAATAGTATAGACTATTTTGTGAAAGAAATCCTTTTGAAGTAATATGGTTTGGATACGGAAAAATGTCTGAAAAGTGTATCATACCAAGCAATGAAAGACTATTGGGGCGCTAAAATCCCGGCCATATCTCGTTGGGCCCCCGCACCACGGCCCCTGTGCTCCCTTTCAATGTTGGCTCTCCTTGCACGGTCTGCACTCCCATCAACATTGAGCAGGAGGACGGGGGAGCGGCCCAAGCATTTTGGCCGGGATTGTAGGTGGCAGCAGACTTACTAAAAATTACCTGGTATGTCTCCAGCCACCTAGCATCACAAAGTCCCCCATTGATGTGAATGATTGCTGTGCTTTAGATTTTTCAATATTCTTCATTCTTCCCGATTCTTTCAGAGGCTCCAAGTTGTTGTTTGAAAAGGTGGTGAAAAAAGTTACCACAATTTGAACAAAATTAATTAGTTTAAATTCACATTTCGATTTAAACAGAAACAAAAAGCTCACATTTTGGGTCTTAAATTTTTCATATGGGAAGTCAGCAATTAATATTTTTGAGTTCCAGGGTGTCGTGGCAAAGCAGTCTAGTGTGGTGGACTCTGTAATTTCTAGAATGTGGGTTCAAATCCTGGCCTGGTCATTTGCAACACTTGTGTCCTTAGGCAGGGCACTATATCATAATTGCTGCTCTCCACCCAGGAGTACAAATGGGTACCGGCAAGAGCTGGGGAGTAGCCTGTGATGGACTGGTATCCTATCCAGGAGAAATTAAAATATTCTCAGTCGTTTAGTGCCAAGGAAGCCGGTTCTAATCACCGGCCTGAGGAGCCATGTTGGCTTGGGACAGACTTTACTTTACTTTTTATGTAGTCTGTGTTGCATGGGGACAGAGCACAAAATAAGAAGAATGGTATGTTGACAAGCACAAATGCCCTGCAGAGATTAATGTCAGTCTTCTTGTGCTATCACTTGGACAACACTCTTTTTGTTTTAGCCATAATGACCTTGAAATTTGGCCCACAGGGTTCAAATAATAGGCTTCTGGGATCCCAAGATCAATCCAAACACCAAGTTTAGAGTTGATACGCCAAGTCCTTTCTGAGTTAATTACTTGGACATTTCTTTTGTTTTAGCCATAATGACCTTGACATTTAACATAAGGGGTTCAAAAACAATGGGGTCCTGAAAGATGGCAAGATCAATCTACACACTAAGTTGATATGCCAAGTTCGGTTCTTATTGAGTAACTGCTTGGACAACATTTTATTTGTTGTAGCCATAATAACCTTGGTATAAAACATTTGGCTTCACTGGAACTTTAGAGGTGAAAACCAGCTGGTGTGGATGGTGTCGAAAAACAGTTGATGCTTTTAAAGAATTATGTGACGATAAAGTTCCCAAATGAAACTTAAAGTTTGTGATTAGAATAAATTCAAAGCACTTGTTTTGTTGTGGGTGCAGTAATGTTAGTGATAAATTTGGTTTTGGTTATATTTTCTATCAGGGACACGAGACCGAAAGCAAGTTAGAGCTGCTGCACGAAAGGCTAAAGAGGCATTGAAGGAAAGGTACAAGACTACAGGTAGCTATGTACAGATGCTCCCATGGGTTGATGATAATAAGAGACACATAATGGACATCTACACTAAGCTACGTTTAGTTGAACAAGTTGACACGAGAGGGAAGAATCAGAAAGAAGACAAAAACATGGGATCATATGAAGAAATGTTTAAAACAAGGGGGGGTAATCCAATCAAGCGTGTGGTTATAAGCGGATCAGCAGGAATTGGTAAGACTACCCTATTTGACAAAATCGCTTATGATTGGCAATTGGGTAACAGTGAGACACTCAATAAGTACGAACTTGTTTTTGTCCTAAAAATGCATTCATTGAAACAAAGTTCAGACTTAATGGATGCCATCGTTGAACAGCTCTTAGGTAAAAACTCTGTAGATCACTTTGTTTTAGAAGAGTTTATTGACAAGAATCAAGACAAAGTATTGATTCTCTTGGATGGGTTTGATGAATTTCAAACTACTAAGCTTGACACATCCTCTTTTGGATCAATTCTCAACATTCTGAATCGAAAGCAGAGCCCAGAATGTTGGGTAGTTATTACAACTCGTTCTCCCCTTGACAAACTAGTCAACTCATCATTGGTTGAAAAGCCCTATACTCATGTGACAGTTCAGGGGTTTTCCAATACTGATGTAGAGGAATATGTGACTAAATTCTTGCCTATGAATTATTACAAGGCTAGAAAGCTTATAGAGAAGATACAGCTCTCAGATACCTTGTCTGATTTGGCAAAGAGTCCCATGCTACTGCTGCTTATGTGTTTGCTATGGGATGCAGAGAACACCCTCCCAGACACAATGACAAGACTGTATAAATATGCATTGAAATTCATATTCAAAAGAAAAGAAAGAGACATCAAAGAAGATGAAATATCTAAGATCTTGATTGCAATTGGAAAGGTTGCTCTAGATGCTCTTATTTCTACAAATGAGTCATTTGCCTTTAGAGAAGAGGACTTTGAAAGGAGTGCATTAAATGCAGCACTGAATGCAGGTGTGCTCACTAGCGAGGGGGTAATCGATGGGCTTGACAACTATCAAAGGGTGTCTTTTATACACCACACGCTTTTGGAGTATTGTGCAGCGATGTACTGGCGAAGCCAGTTAATTACTGACAAGTTTAACAAAATCTTAGATCAGACTGATATTGAGTTAACTGAGAGTAGCACGTTGGCACATCCTCATTCTTCTCGCCTGTCCCGTTATGATTATCTGTTCCGATTTTGTTGTGGAGACAATGAGGCATGTACACACCGTATTTTACAGAAGTTGTGTCAAGACACAGATTCGCGCCACGCCATTATTTGTTATTTTGAGAGTCAGTCAACGGAACTACCCCCTAAAGAAGTTGTCAGTTCAGTTCTGACTGGTGATATTTACAATTTGTATTGGGATAATGATTGTACAAACGCATTCTTTTATTTTCTGAAGAGTGTGACAGCCCTCAACAGAGGAAATGAATACTTCAGAGCGGTTAAGACACTGTCGATGGCTCGTTTTAACTTCCAGAGGTTTGGTAAAGATTTGGCAGAGGCGATAAAGCTAATGACTAGTTTACAATCTCTTTCAGTGATCAAGAGCTCATTAAATATTGCCAATACACAACAAATCCTATCATCATTGGCAAGTCCATCAACATTGGCTGAGCTAGACCTCTCACTGAATGACGCCTTGGGTGGCTCTGTGTCATCGTTGGCTCCACAACTGATGAGATTGGAGGGCCTAAAAAAGCTGCACTTGGTTCATTGCTTACTGGTAGCTAAAGATGTGTCACCCATTGCCGAGTCAATAGGTGACACTCTAGTTGATCTAGATTTATCAACTAATCCATTCTTGGGTGGCTGCGCATCATTTTGGGGACCTGAATTGGGGAAAATGGAACGCCTTCAAAATATTAACTTGGCAGCCTGTTTACTGGAAAGTACAGATATCGAGCCCATCACTGAGGCACTGAGTGGCGTGACTACTCTTAATCTGTCATGGAATCCATGCTTGGGTGGTTGCGCAAAGTTTTGGGCCTCTCAGTTGGAGAGTTTGATATACCTTGAGGAGTTGACCTTGGGTCTGTGCTTGTTGAGTGCTGATGATGTTCAACTCATTGCCGAGTCAGTGAGTCAAACAACAATTCTGAACCTCTTGGATGATAAAGCATAGGGTGAGATATCACCTTGGGCTCTGCATTTGAAGGAAATGAACCACCTTAAGATGACATTGAAATGGTGAAATCTGACAGATGGCAATTAGGAGCCCTTTACCGAGAGTTTCTCTGGATCTGTAAAGAAACAAAGCATTGGGTGGGCGTTCATCATCGTGGGTGTCTCATTTGAAGCAAATGACCAAACACCTCAAGGAGGTCAAAATGTACCAATGCTCGTTGACAGAAAAGCTAATAAACAAATTATTTCACCACTCGGTTTTAATTTGAAGACCTGGTAGCTTACAGCATCATGACTTCGCAAACGTAGAATGATAATTTCATTTCCAATAGTTTGGATGAAGCCTTGAGTCATTGTAGACTCCTCATTCATAGCAAATGAAACTTATTCTGATTTACTCACAGATGTGATTCTGTCACCTGTGCACTTCCTTTATTTGAGGCAATGAAACTCATCATGTTTATTGGAAACTGTTGGATGAAAATGAATTTACTCCCTAAACCAAGGATGTATTATCCCTTGAAGTCTTTGGTTGTCTCTTCCAGAAACTGGACTTGAGAAAACTGCTCTAGTATGAACCCAGTCACTGAGTGTAATTCTCCCTCTGGTCAATCTGAATCTTTAGTTGATTCAAAGCCTTGATGACTTTATGGTTTTTAGTGCTGGGCGTTCATGTTTAAAACAAATTAAACACTTTTCGTACACCTCATTCAGTACCAAATACTCATTAGTAATCATGGAAAATGTGTACCGAAACTAAAGAGTTGGCGTAACAATTATAGCCAGAAGCATACACACAAAAAAGGAAAACACTTCTCAAGTTGCATGTTTCGAATTTCTCCTAAGAATTACTATTATCATTTTTCTTCTCCGAATGAATTTTGACCGATGATGCTGTTTCAAATGAAAAACAAACAACTTTCACAAATGACATGCCATGTAGCAGACAAATTTATGGACGTTATTCAATGTGGGGATCCTGAAAATATCATTTGTTTCTAGTTTTTATATAACTACCATTTATCAATGGCAGATTGTTTCGTGAAATACCTTAAATGGAAACTTGTAGCAAACTTGAATATTAAAAAAAATAGCTGTTTAAAATTTCAATCCAAATTTTTAGGTTAAATCAGCCACAATTTGGACCTAGGATCTTTAATACAATGAAGCTCAAATGGAAATTACATCACTGGATTTTGGAAGAGTAGACTTTATCCAATCATCTAGTTCTAAATAAACATGCCATAAGCCAGACTATTTTATTTAGGTGGTCCATTTCAGTCGCAACAACGCAGAATGGTGTGTGATTTGTCAGGTGTCTTATGCTCGTTCAGAACGGAGTTATATCAATTGCAGCAATCTAAATAAGCAACAGTCATTTCAAAGGGTCTTGAAATGTAACTTTCAGACGGTTCTCTGGAGGATTGGTGATGATATGAATTGCATAGAGAGTGATGAGCTTTCAGGTTGAATCTATTTCCTTTTCTATATAATACCAGTTCAGTACTTAGACTTCCTTCAACTCTTCCTCTACGCTGTACACAGATACAGTATTTAGATAAAAGTGAAAGTCCTCCAGGGATAATTATGTGCACTGCTTTAAGAAAGTGATCAGCTGATTATTAATGAGATGAGGATGATCAAACTACATATTTGAAAAGTGGATTATAATGTTAAACTGGTCAGGAGGGGATGAGTCTGTCGTGCACTAATTTGGATCAAAAGCTTCTATGTGGATTACTTCTGGCTTAATACAGGAATGTCAGACATTAATAGTTCACTGAAGGTCAACCTTTACATCATATCAATACGTCTTTACAAAATTGCAAGTTTGCAATTTGTATCTAAATGTTAATGTCAGCACACCACTGCATAATACGGTAATATTCGGTAATACACATGTAGGTATCAGTGAATGTACCTTACCCATGATACCCTGACATCAAATTGATTACTTCTGGTTTAATACAGAAAGTTTATTCTTCAAATTTCACTAAAGATCATCTCAACAGTTTGAACAGAAATTACCATTGCAGTTTGCTTTTTTTTTTTTTTTAATAGCTACACAATCATTGTCTGTAATCATTCGGAGAAGTTGACAAAGCCAAATCAGTGTCAGTACATCGCAGCGCAGTACAATATCTTTCGTTATATCAGTGATTGTACCTTTATTGACCCAATTGATGAAGATGTTACCAATTTGGTTGGGCCATTTTAAGTCAAAATCCCATGAGCAGAGAGTAGTTGCATATGACATCAGTGCAAGAGGGTCTATAGGGCCAAGTCACATGAGACAAGATTACAGTCAAACAACTCAAGGCAATCTCCAAAGAACACAACAAATTCTAAATTTCCTTTGAGATTTAGTAAGACACTGTCACAGAAATGTGTCTAACTGAGCTACCGAAGTGTTCCTTTCATATTGCCTATTTTGACAAGGCCCTCATGTAATGTACATTCTAATCTGTCCACTGTGGTTTACCTTCACATCGGGCAATTACCAGTTCATTCAGTTTGTTCATCAAACCCGAACTGAGGGGCATATTCATGCTTAAATTTATATAATTTCATTTCATAATCCAATATTGAAATATTGGGATATAGTTATACTTTTTGTATTGATTAAAACTAATCTGATTCCCACATAGCAGCAAAGTAAGGACACAGAATTGGATGTGGATCATTATCTATGGTCATTTATACTTCATAAAATCAGTAAGAGGCCTACAACAAACATTGGTGTAATATTACCCATGACTTCACACATTTACAAAAGTGCCACAGAGCCTGGACTTCCTGCAGGCACAAATTGTACATAGCTCACCAAGGAAGAATACTTCCAATTTTACATAATAAAGACTGGAAGGTAATCAACCTTTGGTATTGACAATAGGGTGTACATCTATAAATGTATTCTTCTTATTATGATAATTTGAATTATATTCAGTGTAATCTTTCCCTGTAACTACATATTGTAATGTTCAATTTTAACCATGGAAATGTATATAGTTTCTCTTGTATAGTTTTTACGGTATGTTTTGGGGGTCCCATCAGGGAGAACTGTGGAATAAAAAAGACTAATAAAATTAAATTATGATCAAACATGTCAAATATCTTATATGAACAGTGGAGCATCTTGCCTGCCTGGAGATGCACTGGAATGTACATGTAAAAGGGCACTTTTATTGTAAACAATGTGCGTTGGCTATTTTGATAGCCAAATACTGATTCATACGCCTAGGTCTATACTGTAAATGAGATGAATATTTACATAAATTAATCAGTATTTTCCTTTGCGAGATTTGGAATGTAAATTTTCATCCATAATAGTTCTCTTAAAATTGGAACATAATGTTATTACTTTGTTTGATAAAAACAATAGGGAGTATTTCTAAAGCGCCTTTCTGTCTTAATAATAAGATCCTTAAAGTGCAGAAAATTTTACAAATTCAACCCAAAGGATAGTACTACATATTGTGTATTTATGCAAAGAATTAATAAACCAACTTTGTTAATATGCTTGGGTCTGCAGAAATGGCCCTTATGCTGCAACAATGCATGTTTGAGCTACATACATAGATGGAAAGGCCATATTCTAAGCTTTAACTCTGTGTATTTTGGAACTCTTTACAATCTGGAGATATACCAAACTTTGCAAACAAATTTGCCACTTTGTTTAAAATGAATTGAGGAGAAGAATGCCATTGAAACATGTGCAATTTACCAAAATATTGAAAATGATTAACAAAGTTTGCAGGAATATCTTCCTGCTGGACTATTAATCTAAACCTTTCACCAAGTGTTGCTCGTGTCAAACATTATGCATAATGTATTCAATCCTTATTGTTAATATTTCCCATTTACCAAACCAGTTTAAAGGATGTGCATAACATTGGTAAGATTGGAATTATTAACATTCACAGATTTACACAAGACATGCATGGTATAAAGATGGTCATGGTGGAAAACTGCCCCGGAATAATTGTTGCTTGAAATGCTACAGTTTATGAGCAATGAATAAAACAACTAGTTTTGATCTGGAGCCCAAAATGTGATGTTTGAAAAGAGTGAAATCAAATAATGGGGTTTTGTTACTGTTTTCTCATGACTCTGATGACCATTCACAGTTTGTTATTTCATGAACACGTACATGTACATGTTGAGTGTGTTTAATATGTTAAATGTATATATTATATGAAGGAAGACCTACATGTGTATATAGTCAGACTGTCCTATGCATACCTCATGGTATACAGGAAACATTAAAGACACCAACGTGGAATAAAGGATTTCACTAATTGATAGTATATGCATAGAATGAGTGTAACCACTAGTTAGAAGAGATCTAGACATTGTATACACTCGGTATGAAGGGAAGACAATGTTTTTAAAACACTTTTTTTTTTAGTATGTTCAGTGTATAGGTACAGGGAGGGGGTGTTATTTAGTGTATGGAGGGGTTGAATTGTATAGGATTAGGAGTGGTAAAAGGGGAAGGGGGAGGTGGTATAAGGGAGGGTTGTAAGGGAGGGGGCTGTAAAAGGAAAAATGATATACATGTAATGGAGGGGTGTGGAAGGGATGGGGTAAGGGAGTGGTATAGGGGAGGGATGTTGGAGTGGTGTAGGGGAGGTGTGAGGGCCGGGAAGGGAGGTGGTGTAATTTGAAGGGGAGGAGAGGGTTAATTGCAGGGGGAGGTGAGTGGTATAGGGGAGGGGTGTAAGGAGGGGTATAACATGTAAAGGAGGGTGTAGTGTGAGGGGTGAAAAGGAGGGATAGTATGAGGGGTTGGGAGGGATGAAAGTGGTATATTATGGTATAAGGGGGGTATAAGGGAGGGGTGTGAGGGAGGGTGACTTGATTTGGTCTGTGGATCTTGATTTATTCCACGAACCCTGACTTAGCACTTGAAACCTGACTTACTACACAGAACCTGAGGTTCTGAAGGACATTTTAGAAATATATGAGTGCGAAATAATACACCTGGATTTAGTCCACGAAGCCTAACTTACTACACTGAAGGCCATTTGCATGTTGAGTATATTATATTCACCTAGAAAGTACAAAGTTATCTTCTATTTTGTATAAAAAAGGTTTCATTGACAATGGCCAAATATTAATTGAAATTTACATCTACATTGGGTTGAAACAATTATAACCTCATCAATAAACTACTTAAACTGTAATCCATTTAAAACCCTACCAGGGCCACTGTGGATGATCATGTTTTCAAGAGAAAACAATAATAAATGAATAGAAATAAACATAATGTTGTCTGGTGCATTTGAAATTTTCTTCTTGAACATTGTAACAGTTTATATTTCTTAGGTCTGTTGGAACTAGCCTCAAGATTAAAGTAAGACCAAACATTTACATTTAAATTTGGTCCTTGTTGTCCAATCATTTCCAAAATGTATATTTTCTGTCTTTCTTTTTAAAAACTCCGGCATCAGAATTGGAAGTTAAGCTTTTACTCCTCACTAGTTTTATAGTAATGATGGAAATTTCTATGGCGCTTGTATCTGCAAGTTTGACACTCATGACGCATGAATGTTTATTAAAAAAATTCACTGTTCCATTTATTTCATTCCTTAAACCATCTCAGCTCCCTGGGGAGTATACAGCCTGTACTACCAAGTATGTACTAGAGCATCAAGCTACATCAATCACGAGAAGCAAACCTATTTATTCCTGGGTGAAGAGAAGTAATTATGGTCAAGTGTCGTGCTCAATTATTTTCTGGAATTCCTGTTATTACTCTCACCCAAAAAATTGCTTCAGTCATTACATTACGCCCCACTGCACAGTACGCAGGCGTTATGTGTGTGCAGTTTCAGGGGGAAATTCCGACAGAGACAAGTCTCAACACACTGTGCATTTTTTTTCTTTCCTCAATGAAAGAAGCCGTTCCACTTCATTCATGGTTTGTTGATATCCAATCAAAAAAGGTACACAATTACAACCATTAATACAATAAGTACATTCATATCATAATCTTGCCTATGTCATCATGACAAACTACACTCAAGAATATTAGGTGCTCGCACATTTGTGGTCTTCCAGCATTGATGTATAACAGGCAGTCAGTGATTTTTAACCTGTCAAATGTCACCCGATCTATGTTGACCACGCCCTCTTCTTGACCAAAGTAAGCCCAAGACTTGGCCTCCTCTACACAAGTAGTCTTGATTTAAGACATTGCTTTGGGTTTTTTTTGCAAAACAGACTACCCCAGCGCCAGTGATATCCTAATGCGTTATAATTGTTTGTACCAAATTAGCAATATCAATTAAAACTAAAGACCATATAGGCCTACTTGCGTGTCATTTGATTAAATCAGTCATAAAGGTAATTAATTTTGATAGCTTTTATGGTATAAATTGTTACACATTTTGCAATGAAAGCTGCATCCAACCACTGGTTAGCCAAGCTGACAGCTATGACATTGTAAAAGAAAGGACTCTCCCACTGGTAAGTACATACATTATTTTATTTAATAAGTCAAATTATATTTTTCTTCAAATTATCTTTTTCGACAATGATACTTTAAAGACACACCTACAGAAGTACGAACACACAAATAAGACCTCACAAATAAATTTCCGCAATCAAAACTTCCAACTAAAAACTCCAATCAATTTCCATTGCCGAGCTGAAAAAAAAGGAAGGTGCACTTGTGTTCACCCCATGCATAACTTTCAGCCAATGATACATGTAAGTCATCCTTTGAGCTCAACAGGAGTACTCTTTGAGCTTGTGACATAATATGGAGAAGGGTCTAATAGTGAAGCACAACAACCAAACTGTTGGGGTTCATTCGATTAGCTGTGATTAGCTCTGTGTGTGTGGTGAAATCTCCACTGTTATAACATTCTAGGGGTCTATACTTTTGTAGGTAGGGAAACACTTCAAGAATTGGAACAGAACTCACCTTGTTTTGTATGACTGTCTTGATGACGGCAGAATTAATAAGGTGGGGTTTGCCACGTTCCTCCCCGCAATTGTCTTTCCAGTGTTTCTAGTAGCCTTGAGGATAAAGTAAAATGTGACAGTACAACATTGATTTCAGACCAAAACTGTTCCCTACAGCACAAAATAAAGACAACAAAACTTAGTAATGCAAAAGATTTATTTTAGAAGAAACTTATTGGTCAACAGAACATCCCAACATTGTCTTGATGCCTTTATTGTGAACATGGACAATCGATGTTTCCATTGAATAATTAAAATACATTGTTTGTCAGTAAATAAAATTGAGCTATCTAGCATTATATTGGTGGTCGCCCTGTTTTGTCAATATCGCTGTTTGTGGTGCCAGTCGGAAGCCACACAACCTATAACTGCCATAGCTAGAGATCACACCCGACTTTACGAAACAACCTGGGAAGCGGCAGCCAAGGGATCACCTTAAGGGGATGAGACTCTTTTTCCAAATATTAAGAAATAAACAACTAGGGAATCTGACTGGGTTAACTTTAAATAATTATGGTTGGAAAAAAAAGCTAATTGACTCGAGTGGGATTTGAACCAACTACCTCAGCTTATCTCCTCTCAGGACTGTATAGCACTAAACTGCTCCTTGCACAAGTTTTGAACTTAAGTTTTTTAAACCATCTGTGCACACAAGTTTCCAACCAGCGTGAGTCAAGCATGCGACATACCAACTTAAATTGGGATGTGACATTTACACGCTTCATCCAATCAAATGATTGATAGTACCCAGTTTTAAGTCAATTTCTCCAGGCTATGTTTAAAGACTGTTAAACATGGCTATGTGATCTCCTCTCGACCAATCAGAATGAATAATTTATCCCAGGTATTTAAGAATAATACTATATATGTAATCATTTTTGAGTCTACTCATCCTACAGTCCTATACTCGTAGCTAAGAAAATTAATTGCAAAGAATGCAGCTACATTTTCGAGCCACAGGCATGCTCCAAAGGTCGCAGGTTCATGTCACTCAAAAACACGAATTTACATATTGAAGGAGTTTGAGACACCATCATAAAATGGAAAACTTGGACAATTTTAGTCAAGAATGACATGTTCAGTGCCGTTTTAAAGCTAGCGAGAAATGGTGACATGCAGAAGCTCCCAGTCCTAGTAATAGTATATAATCACAAGTCAAGTAGAATGTCACCCAAAATGAAACCCTGACCAGTTTGGCATCAACAACATGAAGAAAAACATTTACAGACACAAAAGGCCGGGTCATCCTTCCATCTTTAAAATGGCATAACTCCACTGTCTTAAGCTATGAAGCTGATTCAGCACCAATGAACTTTTCTTAAAACAAGCTTTCCATTAATACCATTACCAAATTTGTACAGGTTTGATGAAAAAATGCAAGTAATAAACCACATAGGAAAATGCAAATACCACCGAACTCCCTAACCTAACTAAGTTAAGTATGGAAATGGAGGCTCACCTCAATTATCAACAGCTCTGGATCTGCGGATCAGCAACAAACAGTATTTTATCAGGATCATGCTGGGGAATCCCATGGTTGCTATCTGCTCTTTGCTGTAGGGATATCGAATGGCCTCCCCACACTGCTACCGTAGCCACTATTACCACTAACCAGCCTGGGTCCACTCCCGGCTCAGAAGTGCTGGTTCTGCTTTTGTAAATGAAGCAAAGGAAAAGAACTCCAGATACTATATTTTACCAATTTGACTGTAATTTGGCTGACCATGAGCATGGTGTAACAAGACGAAGGAGAGACATTGAACATGACGGTTGGCTTTCTCTCACAATTCAAAAGTATGTTCCATTTCTCTTGAGTTTTGACTTATCCGTCACTTTCCCGTCAGAAAATTCATACCAACCGCGTGGTCGTGTGTTATTAAATGGCCAATGGCCATTCCCCAGACTTCTCAATTGTTAATACAACTCAATTAGGCCATGTCCGAAACGGCGACTTCGGCTACAGCTACGGCTAGATTGCGCACATCTGCCTATTCTTTAACACTGGCAGACGCGCGCGATCTAGCCGTAGCTGTAGCCGAAGTCGCCGTTTCGGTAGCCCGAACATCTGACGTCACACTTCGAGGCTCGTGAATAAGGCCGTGTCCGAAACGGCGACTTCCACTACAGCTACAGCTAGATCAGCGCGTCTGCCAGTGTTAAAGAATAGGCAGACGCGCACGATCCAGCCGTAGCTGTAGCCGAAGTCGCCGTTTCGGACACGGCCTAAGAGTAAAAGAATAAAAGACACAGACTAATCAAAATAAAATAATGTACCGCCCACAAGAGTGGATTTCCAAGCAACAGGTGGTGGGTAGGTAGGCGGGGATAGTGTGGGGCATGGAGGGAGGCGGTGCGCCAAATAGAAGAAACTGACAAAAATAACCTTTGCCAAACTTTATCACAATTTTCATTTAAACAAATTGAAGCATCAATTATGTTTATACATATTTTTATCGAATAAATAATCATGAATCAAATGAAAACAATAAATGCTGGGAAAAAACAATTGATCCTCTGTATATTGTAGGTCTTTCAAAAAAAACCTCTGATTTCGACCAAAAAAAATTCCTTTAATTTGCTAAATTTAACCCAAATGGATTGTCATTAAAACAGTTTATACCAAGGACCTGCTTTGGAAGTTTTTAACAACAAAAACCCCAACCCTTCCATATTTGGCAACAAATGGACAAGCTTTAAAAAAAATATGGTTGAGACCATTTATTTTGAAGGGGGTGATTACAGACATCCAAGCTGGCAAGATTCTGATTGATAACAATGTAGCTTTTCTGAATGGAACAATACCCCTAAAAGAGAATCAAAGACGCCAAATAAAGAGATCTCTCAAACAGTGCCCTCACTGAGGCAAAAGGAGGCAGATCATTGGGCGACAGCGTACCAGCAGCATTGCGCATATGCGCATTGTGGAAGGAGTCTATTATTTGCCCCTTTCAATACACAAAACACATCTAGGCACAATGTGCTTCTGCAATTTCAACCACTTTGGGAGTCAATTTCTTTTCTTACCAACCTCGTTCCCAGTGGTGTGCGATCTCGCCGTGCCATTGTTTTCCCCAGAATGCCTTGCTCAATCATAACCCCTAGAAATGAGATTTTTAAATAGTTGAATTTCACCCATCATCTGGAGCAAAACTTGTCTGAAATGTCTACAAAAACTATTTTTATGCCATTCTAGAATCAAAAAACAATCTTTCTCAAAAAATATACAGTTCGTATTGGAACAATAGTATTTGATTAAAACAAGAAGAAAGATTTCAAATTATTGTTCTGATATTGAGCTACATAAACATCATAAGTCTGTATGTGATAGTTTAGTAACCGCATAGACAAAATGATTATGACAAGCAGCTGTTTCAAGGTGATTTCTATTTAATTATTTATTCAAA
Organism: Pisaster brevispinus; assembly: GCA_023634235.1. NCBI lineage: Eukaryota > Metazoa > Echinodermata > Asteroidea > Forcipulatida > Asteriidae > Pisaster > Pisaster brevispinus. Next base: position 25,343,680 of record JAMKCF010000004.1, read on the forward strand.
GCTAAGTACATAACAATTATACTAATTAAAAAGTTTAAAATTTTACAGAACCTTTTTAATGGAATGTACATATTGATTGCATAGAAATGGTGAAAAAATAATTTATAATACGAATTATGAAATGTTGTAGAAACATTTGATAAAAGTTTCTCAATCCATTCACACGAACCAGCATGTGTCATTTAATGTGAACTCTGAAAAAGTACTGTTTTACTACCTATATTTTAAAGAGCACAACTTTCCTAAATTATTAACAAAACAATAAAATATTGTACCGAACTACAGTATAACTCACTGGTAGTGGGTTAATTTCTAACCATTTAAAGCATTCATCATTTGACATCATTGACACATTAAGATCTCAGCCACAATCAATAGGCCTATAATGCACTGGACATTTAAGTGAAGGTATACATTACATTTGATTACAGTAATAACTCATTCTGAACTAATACTTAAGATACACCGTTTGTAAAATGCAGACAAAAAATTAAAAAGATGGGCTGACATTGATGCGGTCAAACAATGGAATCGTGCACTTGTATACACATCCCGCACAGCTCTCAGCCATTGATAGGTCTTCCTTTGACCTCATTGAGGGCGCTGTTTGAGCTTGAAATGTCACATTTAAATTGAACCTTAATCTAAAATGTGCTGTGCAATTTATCCTTTTTAATTATATTTTGGTAGTGTTCAACCTAAGACACACGGTGACCATGACGGCGTGGGAGACTTCTGGGGTACAGTGGGTGGCTGCATACAGACTTGTCAGGTAAATTCAGTGTTCTCGTAAATGTGCGAATGCTTAAAACCATATGGACATTTACCTGGTAAGTCTGCTGCCACCTAGTGTTTCACAGTCTCCCACTGAAGCTACATATGTTCTAAATGGGTGGCATTTTTTTTTTTTTTACAGTGTTTGACAAAGACTAGTAAAATCTGCCTCAATTTTAGACCAAGATCTTAAAAGGTAAGACCTGAACAATATGGCTCTTGAAGCTCCTAGACCAAAACTCTCTTTGAGATCTCTTAAAGAAATCTCTCCTGACAATGACTAGAGCAGGCTAGTCGAAACGTTGAAATAAATTAAGAGCTCACTCCGCAGCAGTGAAGTTAATAACGAGAAGTTCCCTTGATCCACTATTAAGCGAAGGTAGTAGTCCCGGAGACTGAGACCTTTAAGTGTCGAGACAAGAAGACATTAACCTAGAAGTCTGAGTCAGAAACAGTGAGGTCCCGAGACTGGTTCCAAGACCACCAGGTCTGCTGGGGATCAAAAATTCAACCAATAAAACCCTGCAAATTTGACACAGAAATCCCACAGATTTACCAATCCAATGTTACTTGGATCTACAACTACATATTTGGTTTGAACTTGAAGGCTCATTTCACATGAATGGTGCGTATGTAAAACATAGAATTCTAATGAAGACAATCTGAATCAGTTATGGAGCTCCCACATAACTATTGGCTAATAAGCAAATTAATGAAAAGAATGGATCAATACTTGGTCAAGCACGTGCCCTAAAATAGCTCGGGAAGCTGTACAACCCTTTTCTGGGCACAAAAATAGTACATCTTTGTAACCCAGCAAAAAGTCAAAACCAATTAAATGGCTCTTTAAAAAAAAGTGGGGTAGGACTGTTGTATATTTGTTGCTAGAATTACTCATAAAGTGTTTTTCCATTCCCATGTAAAAATAAACTTTCTGGTAACGACTTTAAAATGACCAAAGTTTCACACTCAGTTCACTTGAAACATAATTTTGGCAGTAATTGCTTACAACCGTTTTACAGTCACACTGTCATTGCGTCCTTCCTTCGGGCAAAAGAAATAGTGTTAGTATTTTTAAAATGAGCAACTGCAAGAAGGGTTGGCAAGAAGCCTTGGAACCTGCAGCTCCAATTTCCCCAAAACTAAGAATGAGAAGTAATTATTTCTCCTAAAGACAAGCAGAGTATACGTCTCAGAGCTCTTAGGAGATTGTTTTTACATGGTTGTGTCTGCAAGAACTAGTGGAAACAGTTACTTCTTATTATGCACACCATGCAAAGCTTTAAGTACAACAAAGAATTGAAATCAACACAAAAGTGCCCCCTATTGGGTGCCAATCTTATTTATTTTTAAAGAGTACAAAACTATATTTCGTTAAAAAATTTGATAAAATAAAACACAATTTCGGACAAGAATTCTACTTTCTCAGACGTAAGATATGTTTGAGTTGAGCAGAGGAGTGGTCCTTGATACCTTAAAGCCCAAGCAGTGACAGAAGGGCAAAGACTGATGTGAGAAGAGCAAAGGACTTGGATGGGGTAGCAGCTGGGATGGCACTGCTTGTTCTATCTGGTGGCTTGGTGGCTAGGTCCATGTTGGTGGGCAGAGGAACGTACAAACTGCTTGGATATTCTCCTGTGTCACGAGCATCACACCAGAGTTCAGGATCAAGCACATCTGAGGTTATACAAACAATAGCACATTTCTTTCAGTGAAGTATTTAGACAATCACCACCTTTTAAAGGCAGATGAGTTACAAGCGATCTGTCATTAATAATAGTAATGTTAACAATCAGTATTATTTTAGTTTTGCTCTAAACATAATAAAGTAACAATACGTTTTTATATAGCGTTTTATCTGCAGGCATTTAAAAGCGCTTACCATGTTTTTTTAAGACAGGCATACCAAGTTTTTGAATTATGAGACCCATTTCTATAGCACCTTGTAAAGGTTAAGAAGGTGATGCGATGCAATCTGCACCCGACCATGTCAAAACATCAGAACAAACCTCTTCTCTTAACAATAAGTGCAACTAGGTTCACAACACACAGGCTTTATGTCCAGTTCCAAGGACAAAGCAATAATAGTTAGTGTCTTGCTTAGACACAAATGTCAAGACCTCGCCAGGACTCGAACCCACACTGTGCTCATCATAAACACCAGAGCTTGAGTCCTGTGTGATTGACAGTTGACCCAGGGCTCGAATTTAACACTCGACCACCGGCCAGTGAGGCAGTCCTTCTGATTTGAGGCGTGCGATCGCACCCGCACGCCATCGCACGCCTAAAAGCTTCCTCAGGCGTGCGAAAAATCACACGCCTGATCCCTCCATAACGCACGCCTTGGCAAACATTTACAGGGTCATCATACTTCATAATTTGTAAATTAAAATAACGTTGTAAAATTAATTGTTTATTATTTTCAAAATCCTTCAAAATTCTGGCGATAAAGTCCCTAGTCTTGATATTTACTAGCCGCGATCGTTCATTTCAGTAAACGAACGTTAAAACACGCATCACAATTATACGCATGCACATTGTTAGTCTGGCTCTCTCCTCCATGTTCCATACCACAATACGTAGGCGAGTAGGGAAACACACAACTCGATTTTCCAGGGGTTAGAAGACGTGCGGTGGAGTCTAATCGCGACCTCCTTCTGGTGATATATTATACAAAATGTTAACCTCGTACTCATAAACACATCGCTCTCGCCGCACAATTTTCCCTAATGTGGGCCGATCGTTCGACCGATCGTTCAATGGAAAATGTATTGCAAAAGAAGCTTTAAATAAGCGATCCTTTATTTACGAATCCATTAAAAATGATTGTTGATGAAAAAAGTCCTATTTTGTAGGTAAAATAGACCCCCATGGTATTATTAAGGGCAGAAATTAGGGGATAAGATCGTTCAAAAACGCAAGTTTGTGAATTTCACTTCCATTTTTTTTTATTTTTTATTTTTATTTATTTTTTTTTTAGCTTAGACAATTGTATGCCTTTTTGAGTGTTTAGATAAATAAGTGTATGGGAGATTTTGTTGATAAAGTGTCCAGTGTACAACCAATTGTACAAGATCCCTTGCCATGTCGTTTTAAGTACATCACTACCCGCTGTTTAGTTTTAAGAAAACCGACTTTAAATTGACCAGCCAGTACCACAAAAATCACACGCCTAGAAGAATCCAGGTGTGCTTTTTTCACACACCTGGAATTTTCAAATCAGAAGGACTGGTGAGGCCAGTGATTTTAGCATCCATCAATAACCGGACAAGCCCGGTGGTCTTGAGTTTTTTCTATTGAGTAATATTAGGCTTCCTCATTGTGTAATATTTTTGTGAAAAAATTTTGACTATGAGTCTGCTAAACAACTTTCAATTCTCTTCAGTATCGAAGTACTACACATTAGACAAATGAGATGTTATGAGAATTAGTTTTAGTGCTGATTCAACTCCTTTTGATTTTGGTCTTGTAAAATAAATCCGGGTCCAGTAAAAATTTTGAGCTACAAGCCCTGCAGTCTTGTGGATATTTCCACCAAATTCAAGCCCTGTGGTCACTCGACCATGATATCTCATGGGTGGCATTAATTGGCCCAATACACCTGTTGTCATCAGCCAAATAAATCTTGGTTGTGCCTAATTGTTGGTTGCTCGCTGTGTGCTATAAAAGTGTTGTGAGCATGTAGGCAACACACACACACATTTACACGCTAACCACGGCCCATTTTCATGAAACTGTTAAGCAGAAAATTCCGCTTAGCAAATTTCTTTACTTAGCAAGAAAAGAGCAGGTTACCAGTGGCAACAATGTAAACTTTATGGAATGTTGGTTGGTAACCTGTTTCTGCTAAGCAAGATTTTTCTGTGCTCGGCAAGTTTATGTGCTTACAGGCTTTATGAAATCGGGCCCATGTCTCCACATGCAACTTGACTCCCAAAATGGCAGACCATGGGCAGACAGTAGCCTCATGTGCTATCAGTGGAAGTATCAATAAATCATGATTAAATAGAAATGGGAATGATGACAAGTGGCTGTAATGTTTGTGTTCTTTTTTTATTTTGACAGGCTGCCGCCATTGTCTGTTATTAAGTTCGGCTCAATGGGAGGCAAGTCCGAGCAGTCCGAGATTCCAGCATACCATTGCAGATTATCTGCTGTGGCTCACCACCAAGGTTCTACAAGTCATGGTGCCAGTGCCTGCTCGATTTTCTCACACTACAACATCCAACCCAGGAACTAATTATGAGAACCTTTGTTGTCTTTCCTTTGTCAAGTCAGGGTTTTATTGTGGCAGTGATATTTGCAAAGGAAAATAATTTCTCAAAAAGCCCCCAAAAATTCTCAAAAATAATACCGCGGGTGGGCTTGGAAATCTTTTTTGTTAATACTGGCACGAAGTGCCACCGGCATCACAGTAGTTGCACCTTTGTTATTCAAATAGGGATGATTTTTAAAAAAGTATATATACCTCCAGGTGGGCTAACTGTAAATCGATAGAAGAACTGGACATCACTCTCATCACAGCTTGTGGCATCGCAATGAAACTCAAATCTTAAAGAGTCTCCATCTGCTTGGCGACAGTCATAGATTTGCTGCAAGATTAGAAAAGATTCTTGTTTGTATATATCCAATTAGAATAATAAACATTGATGGTGAAAATATAATATATAACCCATAGAGCCCTTAACAAGGGCCTCTAAGGTCAAGCTTGTTTTATGATGCACTCACATTCCAATAGATAGAGCCCTTTTATGAGAGTTTAAAAATATTCTCTAACATCACGCTAAAATCAAGTAAAAATGTTTTTTCATACTCATGATGACAAAAATATACAGGTCTGTAGCCTACATTCCACACAAGAATCTTTTTAGGCAAAGCGTCAAATTCCAAGCTGCTTTGAACAAAAATGTACAGGTGCATATATTTGAAATGTAACATCATTGGGTGTTAACAAATTTTGCACTGGAAGAGTATCAAATACAGCAGCATTTTACACCATTTTAATGTGAGGTTGAGAAACTTGTCACATGTTTTTCCACTTTTGTAAGAATTCTATTTAGTGGAAAATGAGTGCATCACAAAATTGAATTTGACCTTAAAAGCTCTCTTTAATATTATATACATGTAATATTTATACTAATTTCCACGTAAACAGAGCTATTGTGAGTCGTATTTGAAACCCATCTATGACCCTAGCTTTAAGCAATTCTTTCATGCAGATGACAACATAACAATCTCACTGAATGAACAAATTCTTTCAACAAATTTGAAAATGAGGGTGGGTACTTACAGCATCACATATTTCACGATCGTACTCGTCTTTGACACTGTGGATCAATAACAAATGCATCCATGCAATTAAAAACCAAACAAAAAATGTGTTTCTGTAATCAAAAAACAAATAAGCGTGGACAGATTTCCCTCACACATGTATAACAAGGCAGTATGCTACAACAAATGTATTAATTGCTGCTCAAAAATCACCATTTGATATTCAAAATTAGCTCTAGGTGTGCACACAACTTGTTTACAGTCTAAATAATTTGCAATGCAAAATTGCTGGAGGAAACCATATTCTATCAAGATCTCTCTATTTTTTCTTAAAGGCTGTTTATTTTTCCTCTCCTGTTTTTGTATTAGATGTACTCGGGGGCCGATTTCACAAAGCACTAACTTTCATAAGGACTAATGGAAAGTGAGTGAATCTGTAAACTGAATTTGAATTTTGAGCCCCTCTTTAAAGCTATACAATGAATGTCTACAGGTAGCTTGCATTCTCCTGAGTACCTGAAATAGTCATCAACACAGTGGCTTTTTGATACTCACCAAATAATTGAACCTTGTGGATTAGACTCGGCCTGTATAAATAATAAACAAAAGACAAAATGACAACAGTGATCACAGAATGGGAAGTGAAATCCCAAGAAAAAGTTTTATGAAAGAAGCTGTCCAGTGTTTACAAAAAAAAAACAGGCCAGTAATTTTATCTTTGAGAAGGCAAGGCCATTTTCATTTTGCAAAAGGCACTTCCATTGGAAAATCTTAAAGTCTATAGACAAGTTTTAAAAGGGGTACCAATGCCAAAACAGGAGCAACAGAGGCCAGGGCCTCCGTGGTCTCCATGTAGTTCCAGGCCTGATTGAAAATCAAATTTCCATATTAAGTTATTTCCTTTGACCCAACAACCCACCATTTAAAAGAAAGGTCTGCATTGGTAATGAGAAAAAGGAAATAAAAACCACTTGCTGGAAAAGCCCTAAGTTCATCAATGCAGGCATCTGTTTCCTTGTACCTTATTGCCTGAAAGCTTAAGGAAGTACTGCAAAGTCAGGAGATTATTGTCACAGTAGACCTTATGCAATGACGTCAACACGCTGCCATCTTAGAAGTCAACGATGATGAAATGACATACTGGAACACACCTATGTACGTGCGATACTCAGGAAAGGCCAATGAGCAACCTTCTTTTGACCTCTAACTGAGGGCGCTCTACTCAAAAGATGTCATTTATAAAGGTCTATTGTGCAAATGACCCTAACCCCCTACCCCTCAAGACTCCCTACAGGTAACGGCCTAAATCCTCTAAAATCAATTTATCACTACTGCCTCAATCCTCCAAAATCAACCAATGGGTGTTGTGTATTGTAGGATCCTCAATATTAACATATGAGGCAAATCTCAAAACAAGCCTCAAATCTCAAAATCATCCATGTCCTACTGGTTTTTTAAGCACTTGGTAAGACTTAACAATAACCCTAGCAAATATCAGTTCACTGCAAATCTGACGGGATTAGAGCAATTGTCCTCATCTTGCCGTGTCACTGAGACCAACATCCCACCAAAGCGTGTCAATTTTATGGCTAATCAGCTCCTCCCTTCCTGCCAGTTGCCCGAGTGGTTCCCAAAGGATGGTGTGATGGGATGCCAGCTCTGGGAGGCAACTGTAATCAACTATCCCATGCATCAAGTCTCAAGACATTATTTGAAAAACTCACCATAACTTCTACTCGTGCATCCAAAGTACCGGTGACCACTATACATGGGTTAGGTTGCATGAGATCACTGTATGGTATAAACGTAGGAACAAACCCAACAGGTCTGCCATTTGGGTCGTTGACGCTGGTGAAATTCCGATCATAGCTCCCCTCAGGGACTCCGACCCAGGTTGTTGCTGTGGCTGCTGTGCATTCCTGGGCGTAGGACCCTGCGAGTGAAATGAATGTCAAAATGATGCCCATACACTATTATAAATACAACAGAATGCAAAACGATAACCAGCAACATAATCTTGACGTTTGTTTTGTGAACATTGGTAGCCAGCAGTCGCACCACAAAATACTGGAGAAGAAATACGTCCCAAACAAACATTAGACATGTAGATATGGCTAGTCCAATCCTCCGCCAAGCTAAAAGTGGATGTTGCGTCCTCTACCAGCAGTTTATACAAAAAATAGTTTCACCAATCAAAACTACATAATCACAGCATGCAGTTCGACTAAAATTTAATTTGTTACTAATTTTTATGTTTTTAATTTCATTGTTGTGTAACAATTTTTCTATGCAAATAAATTGCAGAGAATATTAAAATTTGAACTTTAAGACAATGAGAGGCACATTTTGAAAAAAATATAACTACATAGCCTATATCAATTTCAATTTTTTTTTTTAAAGCTTAAAATCTACATCATGTATTGGAAAAAGTTGTAGACTGGAGGATCAAAGTTGTTCCCTCCTCTAAGAATGATCTACTGCATGAGAAAGTTTCGCTGGTCGTTTTTTACATCATGCTTGGCTTGGCTGGCTGGCTGGCTGATGATGGAGGATGTTGCTTGGCCATACTCTTGGTAAGCAGATCAAATAATGTTCAGTTAAATAATTTGACAGAATCTTGTCGATGTTAAATACTTTTTCTTCTTCACAAAATAAAACACAAAGTTTCCGTCCACTCCATGGATCCTAGAGGCTAATATACTAAGTCTAAGGGTCTGTTGCATCATGGAGGTAAACAAGTTGTTAAAAATTATTTAATCTTATTTCTTATCGTAAACGTGCATGTTGAATCACATAAGGAATGCTAGACTGACCGCATACCTTTAATCAATCAAATAATAATCATTGCAGACTTGGGGCTTTCCATCAACATCAAGTATTGTATGTTTGGTATACAGTTTGGGTCAGCCTTTTTACCCAATCTTCATTTTTCAACCAGCCTATTTACTTTGTTCTTCAGATGCTATTTTCTCAACTGAATCAGACGGAAATATGTTTACCTGGAAGATTGGTACTGATGAACTTTGTAATCAGTCAGTTTTAAGGAACTAGCCACTGATTATTTTGATCATTAATACTCCTATATTTGTACTTAAGGCAGAGCTGATGGAATAATAATGGTACCCACTTGTACAACGTTGATCAAGTTTGAAGTATGCACTTTACTCCTAGTCATGTATGAAACACACATGCAGCTAATTATTTTATGTTGTTTTTGTTATATGTTACAGATACAAGAGGTCTACAAAGTTTACTGTTTCAAGTACAAGGAAATTATCTCTGGGAAGATTGAGTGAAATACCAGAACAAACTTATGACAGGAAATCAGCAAAAGACCTACATGTCATGCTATAGTGACCACAACTCTATGACCGCGTTCCCACTGGATCCACAATTACGAGATCCTGACCCCGCAAAAGGATTAGTCGCAGACGTGAATCGCGGTCGCGTTCCCACTAGAGTATGATCGCGCATTGATCTCCCTTTTGGGAACGGAAGTGGATTCAAAGTTCACCAACGCAGGTCGACCAAGTGGGCAGTGCGCAGGCGCAACGTATCTATGGCGACCACACAGTGTTGGGTGGCTCCTCTACTACGCGCGCGCGGCAGTCGCCATTTTTTTGTCATGATAGTACATGTAGGCCCTACTGTATACTGACTACTGTTGACCGACATGATGGACTTTTTTGTGCCATTTATTTTGTTGCGCCATCATCTAGGCTACGTCTTCAGAATAGTATTAGAATATCAGCTTTTTTTGAGCTTCGTTCTCGACATCGAAGACATTGTAGACGTCGGAGAAATGAGCGACGGTTGCTTTTTCTGCGACGAAAATTCGTCATGTATGCCCTCATGTTCGAAACGGCAATCACTGAAGACCATCACCAACAAGTCGACAGGTACTACTAGAAGAAACATTTTCTCAAATAAACACTCGCGCCATTCGGGCCTACCGTACCGGATGTTCGCCCTCAAATTGCGGGGTCTGATCGCCCTTTGCGTTCCCACTAGACTTTTGATCGCCCATTAATCCACAAGGGCGATCAGATCCCGCTTTAATCCTACTCCCGAGGTGGATCAAAATTGCGGGGTCTGATCCTGATCGCCCTCGCGTTCCCACTTACGCTTGATCGCCCTTTGATCGCCCTTTTCGAGAAATTGCGGGGTCTGATCGCCCTTTTCTCGAATTGCGCGATCAATGCGGGGTCCAGTGGGAACGGGGCCTATGCCCTGCACTGTGCCTGACGTGAGCAACATCCGACACCAGCAAAGACCCTCACAAAACATACAAAAGAGATGATTCCATACGTTTGACCATACATTGCTTGTGACGTTTAATTGTAATTGGTTCTGTAACCAAAAACAATGGTCATTGCAACCAATGTGAATGGTTATAGATTGGTGGAAAAGTTAACCAATATAGATTGATTGAAAAGTTATCCAATGTAGATTGGTTGAAAAGTTAGCCAATAAAGATTGGTTGAAAAAGTTAGCCAGTATAGATTGGTTAAAAACCCAACCAACCAATATGAATTGGTTGTAAAACAAACCATTTAAGATTGGTTAATTCAACCAATAGATTGGTTGGACAAATATCTACCAACCACATTGGTTGAATTTAATCAATATATTGGTTATTTCAACCAATCTGTTTTTAGGGCGTAGTAGCAGAAAGTTAGGGTGGGGGCAGTGGGTAGAGGAGGCATATTCAAGGTCCCCCTGCTGTATAAAGCTAGAGGATGAGTATGTCATGTGCAAAATGTTTGTCAAGTTGACTGTTGAGATAGGGTGCACATTAAATGCAAAGAGGTCTGTGTGAGGCGTGTCCAGAATTTTTAAAATTTGTTGGGCAGGGGGTGGTGAAGAGACCACCCTGCAGAACTGTTCTCTTCCCCAGACAGATGGCTTAAAGTAGGGAGATTGGGTGCCCCCCTCAATGTTTGTACGGTTCAATAGTCCGAAGAACCCCAGTTGAGAAGTTTCCATTTTTGCAAACAAAGGGAAGGTGAGTGGGCTGGTGATCAGGTATGAACCTACAAAGAAATTGTCTGTTTTTATCTAGACTCTACAATTTATGGAGCCTGCTTGTTGTAGGAATTGTTGGCTGTTGATGTAAAGAGGCTTGTTTTCGGCTTGTTTTCGGTTATAGGTTTAGCTGATGGCCTCACAGGTGTTGAAAAATAGTGTTTTCTTATTTTGTAACCTGCGATCTGATGATAAAGCTGTGTGTTAACACTATGATGTACATGTAACATCCAAAACTTGCTTACAGTGTCCCCAGAAAATATCATTTATTAACTAAAGTCCAAAGAATTCTGATGGGTAGTTGTAGTTGAAAAAGTTTTAGTTTTAATAAAAGCAATGCCATGCCCCACATACAGTATCTTAAAACGTTTCATTGTAATACCAGTTTAATAATGTAGACAGGTTAAATAACTGATGGTAAATTTGGATTTTGGCATCATACAGTCATGACAGTACACATGTTAGTTTTACATTGAAACTAAATAAAATGGTTTAAATAGCTTTCTTAACATGACACAAAAAAGAAAAAAGTCAAATAATATTGATAAACTAAATCTGCATTAAAAAAGAGACAGCTTTGTGTTAACAATAAAATAGTGTATCATCCGAAACAAATTAATGTTGTCCCACAAGAAGTTTGTTGAAAATGGATGATCTAATTTATGTCTAAATATGTTTTAAAAACTAAATTGAACTATTTCATGATGACTGATTCACTTTAGATACCCTCTTATTGGCTTTAAACAAACAAAAAATTCCAGATTTGTTTCAGACGTTACAACTGTTAACGGAAACTTTGTTTTGCTGATATTGTGATAATGCAATTAGATAATGCATTAATTTATGCTGCGAAGGGAAGTTTTCTTGACCGTCTTTTAAAAAGAAATGATAAAAAGGTTCTGCAATAAATTTATTTTCTGATACTTCAAAATTAAGATTGTTTTGGACGTTACAAAATTGTATACGGAAAATGAGGTAACTTTTTCATTAGGAGAACAAAGTTTTAATTGACATCGGTGCAGCAACAAAATGTGCGAAGGTCGTATATGTACGATCTATTTTATGCCATTATCGTACATAAACAATCTTGTTATGGACCCCTAAAGTGTCATCAAACATTCATGTACGACCCATCATATACAATGTACATTTTGAAATATATATACAATGTACATGTTATCACCAGTTGGGAATAATCACTCAGGAATTTTTTTTAATACTTTGGGCGATAGGATGTACCTTGTACAAAGGCAACACAAATCAGCAAGATAGAAGATACATTTTATTTTGTGAGAAAGACTTGGTTTGGGGTTTTTTTTTTCTTTGCTCTATATATAGAATTTTGAAAAAACCTAAAAAAACTGGGCATTTTAGGTTTAAAATGCGAAAAAAAAAGTAGACTGTGAAAGAGTTGAAAACATATTCTTTATTTTTGGTTTGTCACTCGAAACTGTTTGGAATATCTATCTCCATGATTTGTTCAACAACAATTTAAATGCAGCTCATCTTCTAACCACCTACACATTGTAGGTGTCTACTCACCCAGGAAACCAATGAGGAAATGATGCAACCTGAAGACTAATCCCTCCACCATTCACACAATAACACCTGGTGGTAATACAAACCCCTTCCTGTATCTCAGATTCAACCCTGAATGACAACAACCTATTGTTACACTTCACAGCAGAGTGCTTTTCACTTTCAGCTAGTGCATTGAATGCTGATTTAGTCGTTATACTAGGTAGACCAGTCCAAGACCAACAGTGTGTACACAAACAACAGTATGCATTACTGTGGGTCCTTTCTCTACAGTATTATCCACCCTGAATACAAACAGCAGGAAGTAGTCAACTCTGGCAAAAGTTTACAGCATTTCCTTTTAATGACTGAGATTGCAATGTCATATTTCCTGGAGAGGGTATTTGTCCCCGAAAATATTTAATGGAAATACAAACTAAAAAAAGTATTAAGGCCCTACTTGATCAAGGTTTTAAAATGAAATCCAACATTTCACAGGGCATAATGTGTCTTCCTTTACACATAGACACTAACAAATGCTTTTAAAAAAAAATGTAGATATAGGGGAATTGTACAAAATGTATTGAGTTCATTGAAGTAATTTGGGATTCAGACTGATTGGTTTCATTACAAGAAAGATCTAAAATAACTAAAAATAAAAGTATAAATGAATGACAAAATATTTTCTGTAAAAAAAACCCTTAAACCCCTGATGTACTTTGGAATTTCATTCACTCTAGTCTTAAACCCCACAAGAACCCCCCCGGCCCCCCCCCAAAAAAAAACCCAGACAACAACAACAAACAAATATAGGCCTAACCCACAAAAATACATGTAAAAATCCACCTATTTTAAACAAAACACTTGACTTCAACAAGAAGGTAGCATTGCATTTGTGGGTTAACCAATTCCACTTGGTTATTTATATCACTTTTTTATCAGAATACAATCGAGGCTGGTTTATACAGCACCAGGGATTGATTTCACAAAGCACTAATATTCACCTTAAGATGTGTTGTTGGTATTACCATAGATTTTGTATTGTGACGTTACACTTAGCAATTCTGATTGATTCGCAGTAAGATCAATCTTAACTCTATGTGAAATCGAGCCTTGACCATTGACATTATCACCTCTTACCCAAAAAGGGTTTTTTTTTTTGCACTCTAATTTTTAAAAGAAACACAGACTAATGAAATAATAAAATAAATTGTCAAGCAGTTTACTTTGATGGAGAACCATCAGCGCCCCAGGGATAATTGCTTTAATACAATGGAGTCGATGGTTCTTCAAAAGCAAAAACACATTTGATTTTTCCCATACAACGAGCTTTTGGACGACTGCAGATGTCAAAATGTCGAAAAACGGAGTACAGCGCCCCAGTTACTGGGTCTATATTAATAATCATAGTTTCACATATCTAATTATTGACAACACATCAATCAAAAGAAGACTCAGTTAATGGTTATCAACAAGGACAGTGTAGGTCTATTCGTCATTTTGAAATTTTGACTTCGAAGCTGTCCTGTAGTACGTAGTAGTGTACGGCCGTCAAACTTCAAAGTCCCAGCGCAGCGCCCCGAATACTTCACTGACTTACAACTGGCTGTAAACTTAGGCCGTGTCCGAAACGGCAACTTCGGCTACAGCTACAGCTGGATCAGCGCGTCTGCCAATGTTGAAGAATAGGCAGACGCGCGCGATCTAGCCGTAGCTGTAGCCGAAGTCGCCGTTTCGGACACGGTCATAGACACTGACTGGACCGCTGGATTGGTTACAGAAAATGAATTTACCTGAATGAAGGCAGAATGAAACGATGAAGACTGCAGCAAAGATCATCTCAATCCTATCCATAATAATAGTAAGTATGTTGTGAACCGTAGACTCGTTTACTTCTAAAGGCTATAGAGACACGCCCGCCCTGTAGAAATGATCATCAACAAGTGTGGACCACGACCCGGGCCCTTATCTGCAAGTAATTACAATTACATAATGACGTTTGTGCGTGCCTTTTAATTAGGGCATTTGGTTACCAGCGAGTAACTTGCCCTTTTCGAAATTACAGCATGAAGTTGGGCTCCGGCTTGGGACTCGTCCGCCGTAAGGAAAGCGCACGCCCTCTGAATAACCAACGGAGGAGTATAAGCCCAAGTCCAAGCCGTAGTTTCGAAAAGGGCCATAGTTCAGAATTATCAATAGAGGGCGCTAGTACACATGTGCTTTTAAAGTTGTTTTTACACGATGATCTATCTCATGATGATCTTATTCCTATAAAAACATGTTATAACAGTGATCCAGAGAGTAAACAGACATTACTACTCCGGATCCTCAGACGCAGCATCAGTGAGGTCAGGTAGGTGGCATAACACAAGTAAAGTATTTGTAATTTATCTGATTTTCTTTTGAATGCTAAAAATAAATCTTATTCAATTTTTTGTCTGGAGAATGCAAAATATGACCAGTGACTAAAAAAGTGTTGTGTACTGTTACTTCAGACCTTCTTGTACTCGTGTCGTAGTCGTGGCTTTCTAATCTAGACATTAACATTAGTCTTTACAATGAATAACGTAGTCAGATAGAGTCAGAAAAGGTCATATTACAATAATGGTCAACATTAATTAGGGAAGTGTGTGGAGCCGGTCTTCAATGCATCGCATGGTAATGACCGGGTTGGTGGCATGGCCGCTGTTGTGTTGTTAATGCCATAATAACAGCGGCCATGCCACCAACCCATAACTTATGGACCACGTAACTAAACAGTGGCCAGCCACCAACCAAGGTCATAACGACGCAGTGAAGACCAGCTCCACACACTGTTATTTCCATATATAAATACCTTTAACAAAAAATAGGGTATAAACTATCAGAATTTGTGATTTTTCTGTTGCTGTTATTTTGAGAAATGTTCTACTCATGATCAAGGTTCAACTTTTCAATGTAATCTCTTACACTTACTAAACTATTTATTTAAGCAAATTGTCAAGAACCAGCCCCATGCTTGAATATTAAAAGCACTATAAATAGAAATACTTTGATAGGTGTTTAGCTTTATGCTAAGTTGCATAATGTTCGTTTCATGTGCATAACAGCTACCTTAAATTGATGCATTTTATGCGCTTACACCTATGAAAAAGCAAAAAGAAAACAGTTGATTTGAGAGTTCTCCGCACAACAAGCACATTGTGCATAACAATATGTTTGTTTAAGGGCCATTTATTCGCTAGTTCACAGAGCAGGTCTTTATATCACACGTAATACACCCCCACATGACCATTCTTCGACCAATCAGAGTGCGCAGACTCTCCAAGGTATTTATTGATGTTAAATATTCTCATTATAAGTAATATAATTAACGTTAAAAAAAAATTTCCACAAATAAGTTGTGGACAACTCAAACAGCAGGTGTCGCAAGGTCGAGTTACGTATTCAGAGAGTTAATGGACCAACAATGCTTAAATTTTGAAATGTGGACATTATCTGGCATTTTTATACAGGAGGTTTAAGCCAATGGGACATCAACAGCCCCACTTTGACTACAGACTTGATGATGGATCTTATCAAATTAACAATAGACTAATCAAGTTACTACGGCCATTGATGGTTTTTGGCAGTTTCAGTAGTGACAACATTGAAGACTTAAGCTTTTTCAGTGATCCAGCCAGAGCCACAACCTTAGTAACAAATTTTGCACCAAGTCCAAATTGTATATCCTATGACACAGGGCGCCCTCTGTTTGTGAAGCACTATTTTGTAATTACATAGAGAGGTACAAAAAAATAAATTCTTGTAAAGAGGATTGATTGCATGGGTTCATCAATGTTTTATTTGTTTAATGGTTTATAGGTTTTCTTTGATTTTTCATTCTCAATAAAATGTTTTTCTTATTTTCCGAACAGGTATGGCTGCTCGTAAGACAAACAGGTTTCTGTTCAACAGAATCCTCTCCAACTTCCCAAAAGATATGACGATGGCATTTGCCTATGGGTCGGGTGTCTTTCAACAGATCGGCAACAAAGACAAGGTTGAAAATTCATCCACAAAACTATCTGGCAAGACTATAATTAATTAGTTATGAAAAACATCTGTACCAATTTTATACAACTATTTAATGGTCAATTTTGTGCTTACTATGTGATTCAATAATTAAGAGCGCCTGGCTAAACCGGCTGTAAGAAGCTTCTTTGCAAGCACAGCTTTGTGTTACTGCATTCAAAATAATCCATCGTCCCTGACTATTATTTAGTACAGTTATTGTAACGTTAACTATTGTTTTGTTTTAATGCAGAACAACATGATTGATTTTGTCATTGTCGTTGACAAACCCAAACACTGGCATCATATGAATCTACAGAGAAACCCTGATCACTATTCAGCCTTGAGACACCTCGG
This sequence comes from Pisaster brevispinus, assembly GCA_023634235.1. Classification (NCBI taxonomy): domain Eukaryota; kingdom Metazoa; phylum Echinodermata; class Asteroidea; order Forcipulatida; family Asteriidae; genus Pisaster; species Pisaster brevispinus. The sequence goes on from JAMKCF010000004.1 coordinate 25,360,657, forward strand.
AGCAGAGAGGATCGTCAAGATCCAGGAAATGGGAGCAGGAGTGTACTATAACACACTGGTCAGGTGTGAAGATAAGGTGAGACAACATCCAAGGCAAGTGTCAAAATACCAATATTGTGGGCGCTTACTCTGCATTTAGAATAAAGTGTATTTCCTTCAAGTGGTTTTTCAAGCCAAATAGGCCCTCCAAAGTGCCCAACATTACTAACCCTGCTCATCAGGCCATAAGCATTCCTGAAACCATCTCAACTCCTTGGGAGTATGCAGCACCGACAGCCAAATGGGCACTTAGGTTGTGAATCACTCACATCAACAGTCTCTACCCTCGCAGATACCCATTTACTCCTGGGTGATGAGAAGCAATTACAGTAAAGTGTCTTGCTCAATGATACAAGTGTCATGACTGGGACTCAAACCCAAGCTCCAATGACTCAGCCATTAGAACTTGAGATCTGTGGTCTAGATCGTTCATCTACAAAACCTGATAACATGATTTTCTGTGCAAAGCATAAATTATTTTATAAACTCAATGAAATATTGGCCTCTGCTGTATACATGGGGGACATCTATGACACTGGTACCAAACTCTTTACCCTACAGCTGATCAAGTATGGCGTCGTCAGCCAATCGACCTTAAATCATGATCTGGTTCATTGGGACACGCTCTACCTCAGCGGACGTCTCCATAAGCCGGTAAGATACTGAAAAAAAATCCACTTACACAGGAAGAAGGGGATTCATGCAGTTTCCCCGTGAACAAAGATATTGACAATATAGGGAGTTTACCAACATTAGGACTAGATAGAGGGGTGGTAGAGAGCCTGCACGTCAAACTAGAGGTCGCAGGTTCAAATTCTGCTCCAGCCAAATTGTTATTGTTCACCCCAAAACTGAATTAAGCTGATTATCAGTACACAGGCTCAAATGAAGAGAAAATAGTTATATTTGTTTAGTACAGGTTAAAGTAATTTTGTTACCTATTCACCTTAATGTTATGTACGTCTGTTTAGGTACACATTATTAAAAGAAGCAGTAGTGACCGTCTGTACAATGCGATACGTAGAAACCTTCAGAGCGCCCTCTATGCCAGCTTGCTGCAGCTTCCAGAGTCCTTCACTGAGGAGGAGTTATTCACCAAGATTGCTGGCTTGTCATATGGGGGTATGTTAATCCAGGGGCTATAGACCTACCTCCTGACTTACCAGGAGCTACATAATGATTAAGTGTGAAGGGCACCAGTCTATTCAGGGAGAGGGTATTGGCATATACAGGATTTATCTTTTGTGGCATTATGGTTCGGTTGATCCTGTGCCCCTCCCCCAACCCCCTTCTTGGTACCCCCTCTACAAAGAACTCCTGAAACGTTCCCTTGGGTAAATTTTTCCTTTTTTTCTCTCTTTATTTTTTGGTCTCCAGTCATTAGTGAACAACAATTTTTATTGAAAATAAATTGTGGAGCCTTTGGGTGCTGGGGAAGGGATTTGGATTCCCTTGGCCCACCCAAGTCCCTTAATTTTTGAGCCCCAGAGCTCGAGTCCCTGAGCCCCCACGCACCAAAGCCCAAGAGCACCCAAAACCTTGAGCATCTGAGCCCAAAAGCCCCAATCCCCCACCCACCTTGAATGCACCACATGCTCCTAGTGAAAACACTTGATGTTCACAAAGGAGCATTGGAATGTCAAAACTATCCCGGCCACCTCACTGAACGCCATTTTGTCCTTGATGCAGGTGACTTCCGAATGATCTTTGGTGAAGATAAGAACAAAGTGGGTAACATTGTCCAGGCAAACCTTGATGGATTCAGGACATACTACAAGGACATGCTGAGTACTACAGAACATATCTACTGGAATCCACTTGCCAGAACTATCGAGGTAAAAATCACTGCCCTTAATAATAATGATAATACCTGACATTTATAACACGGTATTACAAATCCACCCAAGGATAATCAAGGTGCTCTCAACAAAGATTGAATGCCTACGATGCAAATTCTTCATTAGATATGTTTTCAATTCGTTCTGAAATTCACTAACAGTCTCAGAAGTCTTAAACTGATTTAGAAGACAATAGAAGAGTCGTCTTTACTCTTCACAATGCCCCTAGCTTGACATGGCTGATTTTTGCCAGTTTCCAACATACTTATTTCAGTATAAATCTTGTTCATTGTTATCCATTCACATTCTTGATGCTTGGGTTGAGACCAGGCATACCAATCTCATCAGATTCTAAAGTTTTAGGGTTGGAGTTGTTACTTACTAATGGATCTTATTGGTCTGAAAGAACGGTCTTGGTGAAAATGCCTGAAGGCAGTTGGGTTTAAAAGTTGTCCACTGAATGTTGTCCAGTCAAACATTTTAGTAAAGATTGAAAGAGACCTTGCAAAAAGGGTCTTTGTTCATTTACTGTCACTTCTGTGAAGACGGCAATACTTCAAATGTGATGTTTGTTTATCAGTCAGTGGATATGAGAATTATTGCCTGGGTGGTCACCTCCTTTGATACAACTTAACTATTTTGAACGATAATGATTAGTCACTTTTACATCAGGCAGGGCTTGACATACTCACTGGAAAACTGGCTAGAGTCAAGTAATTTCCAAACTTAGCCAGTAACCCAACAACCACACAATATCTGAAGTCTAACCACAAACTTGTTGAAGAAGCTCCGTTTCAAAGTTTTGGGGTCGATTTCACAAAGATAGTCCTAATTTAGGACTAGTCCTAGGAGTTATTAAAAACTTAAGGCTAGTCCTAAGTTAGGACGAGTAACTCGTCCTAACTCAAGATAAGACTAGTCTTACATCTTTGTGAAATCCACCCCAGTAAACACAAAAGAACAAATATTTTAGTGTCTTGTAAGAAATATTTCTGTTACATTTGAAGTTCGGAACTTCAAGACCTGTGGTGTAGTGAAGTCTGTATAAATTAAAGCACTGGCATCAAAGACCTTCACACTATTGATATTAATGATTGGCATTTTTCTATTTCAGCAAGACAGAAGTCCTGCCTGTATGTACTCCCACCTGAACAGTCTACCAAGAAACCTGCAGTTGCACATCGCACGATTGGCTGGAAGTGCAACACATGATGTAGGGGAGGTACTCACAAGAATAGCACGGGAGAAACAGTGCACAGATGTTGTTGCCAAAGGTACATGAAATTATTCAAAATACAAAATACCCGGTCCTAAAAAAAACAAATAGTTGTGTGTCCCCCCCCCCCCCCCCACATAAAAACAACCAAACAAGATATTTATCATTTTCTTTTTCTTACCAGTAAATTAAGTAGTTGCTAAAATTGTTCTTTTCTCATTTGTTGTACAGCTGCAAGAAACATTGTTAGGGCTTCAAGTATCACCCAGAGTGTAAAGGGCATCTTGACAGCAGGTAAGCGTGTGTCCACTGTACAGCAAATCTGTGCACCAGGCCAATTTTCATAGAGCTGCTTAGGCAGCAAACATGATTAGAATTTTTCTGCTTAGCAAAAAGAAGCAGGATACCAGTCATAAATGTGCTTAGCTACTTGTGTGCTCTATGAAATTAAGCAAAGGACAGAAAAGTTTGTTGTTGTTCATAGTTACTATTACATCTTTCTTGTAATGAAACCAACAAACTTTTAAAAGTGCCTTGCACTCGCAGGCCTGAGGATACCTGTGTAAAGAAGAAATCTTAGTTTTAGATGTGGGAGGGAAAAACGCAATTCACATGAAAGGCTCTGGTCTAAAGTGGGATTGGAACCGAGGTCCACTGAAGTGAAAGGCAGGGAAAGGACTGTTGCCAAGGTGACAGTGGGTTTAAAGGTCAATTGGGTGATCTTCCCTTGTTAAGATCTCAGGTTAAAATGTGCATTCATTACTTTGTCTATGTTTTGCTCTCTTTGCCTGTCAATAATGTAAAAATGTGACGGAGAGAGCTGTTTTAATGATCGAAGAGGAATGTGTCCATCTTCACTTGATTGCCATTGCCAGGCAGTTGCATTATCTACAGTATAATCAGACACTCCACAGAGAGGGTTAACAAAGAAAAACTGCCTAGAGCAGGGTTTCATCCTCGGACCTCTAGATTGATGTGCCAGCCCTCTACCAACTGAGCTATCTAGCATTAAGGTTGACGGTCTCCCTGGTTTAGGCTTTATCTTTGTTCACCAGTGAGAAGTAATTCAAGCTTACACTGCCAGGGATCACACCAAGTTACAATACAACCTGGGAAGTGTCAGTAAGGGAAATCGCCACAAGGGTTTGCTGTTCATATCAATTTTAATTTCATCAAAAACAGTTTTTTCTCTGGCTGAAAATCTAAATTGTCTTTTCTTTCAGGTCTTGCCAAAACAACCAAATACAGCTTGCAGAAACTCAGGAAGATGTGGCGAGGAGGACTGTTGCCAAGGTGACAGTGGGGTTAAAGGTCACTTGGGTGATCTTATTTCCCTCTTTAAGATCTCAGGTTAAAATGTTCATTCATTACTTTGAAGTGTTTGGTGCTGAATGCAGAGAAGGAATTCAAAAATGAACATTCACAGTGAAGAGGGACTTATCTTATTTTAAAATGACATGAAGGTTGTTATTCTTCAGCAGCACTGTTGTAAGTGCATAGTAAACCAGAATATTTTCAACTGTTTTGAAAATAAGAAAAAGGATGTGAAAAAAATTACCGGCATGATATGATCAAGTACAAGGGCTGACCTACACATATACATTGTGTAGGCTTTAATAGACTTTTCAGGCTATTCAGGAAGAACCTTGAATAAAGGTATAAGCATTTGTATCTAGTGTGCAAGACCCTATTCCGAGGCCCAGCACAATAGAAAAATACAAAAAGATACAAACCATAAAGTGACCAAAGCAATACACGTTATGGGACATGTATACTATCACTTATTACACAGAGGTCACTCCCGTTCATTCCCGACAAAGAGACACAACTAACATACTATCTTCTTGCTTTTTGTTATTTTTAATTTTGTATAAAGACATACATATCAACTTGTTAATTTCAACATTTTATACAATCTGTCTAAAAAACAAGGACTCTTTGATTAAACTCTCAAATTTACTGTAGTCAATATGGGAAGTTATGAGTATTCTTTTAATTACATAGCCCCCGCCCTCAACACAAGCTTTGATCCAGATGTTTGTTTGATGCAGATGTCTCGTCTCCAGTAATCCGTGTTGTGCTATTGGGGTCTAGGTTAACAAAACTAACGTCGCAATCGAGACTACTTTAAAACGCTGATCAGCAGTACAGTTGTTCCTATCATGCATCACTACATCCTGACAATTTTTACAAGCTCATCCAGCTCATATTACTTTAGTGTTTACTTGGTCAGAAGGTAGTGAAGATGCAACAGTTAAGAAATCTGAACTTGATTTTTTAAAAAGTTTCTCATCTGCCTGTGTCATGTCATTTGAGACTGACATTTTACATCTTTGTAATTTAACGTTGTTATTTTTCTTAGCATTCATAACCTGTTTATCTTAAATTGTTCTGAAATTCGTAACTTGTCCCAAACTTTTGATTGTAACCTCTGTAAAGCGCCTCGGGGGCCTGTTTTGAGTTGAGGGCGCTATATAAAAGCTGTTTATTATGATTATTATTATTATTATTATTTCAAACTTTCAGTGAATAAGGGTTGTTAGTCAAATCTTAAATAGATAACTGGCTACTAAGTTCTATAAGTAAGTTTGAATGCCATGTTACAATTTTTCACTTGCCAGAAATGCCCACATAGAATTACCTGGCATTTACAAATTCAAATTCATGTCTGTACTTGTTTCTTGAGTTTGAAAATACGATGGCAAATGGGTCACCTTGCCCACACACTAAAAAATAAAGAAAAGAAGACAAAAAAAACCCACTGACACAAAATGATTTTAGTTGCAAATTCCCTAATCATGCCATTACAAAAAGTAGCTTTGGATCACAAAATGAAGCAAGATTGACAACTAATTATCGTTAACTTAATTTTAACTTAAGTTAATGTTGTAACTGTTTTAACGTATTTGTCTTTATTATGGGGGATTTGAAATTAAAGCGCCTTATAAAAAGACCCCTTGGATATGTCGTTACAAGAGACAAACAGCGCCCTCACTGAGTTCAATGAAGACTTATCATTGGCTGAGAGTCAGCACATTTCCATTGATTGATCTCAGCAATGGCAGCCAATGCAAGGGTTCTATACGGACCTCGATCTGTAGTCAAATTTCATACAAACGCTGAAAGTTATAATAGTGAAAACAAGGCTGGATTGGTTCCTGGCTTGTCAACCAATGCTCTGACTACTCTGACACACAAGGAACAAAACCAAAATGGCTGCTCTGTGGTAAAGACCCATATGAGGCACTCCGGTGTGGGAAAACAACATATTTTATGGAAGTTTGAGTTGTACAACACCTTTTCCCCCAACTCTGATTACTGGAATAAAAAATTATAAAAAAAAACCATAATAACATTTTTGGGGATTTGTTATTTTATGACAGACTTTTTAGTAGACCACCAGTACCACCTTAATAAACATATTGTTCCATATGGCGCATGAAAATGCTCCGTGCAAAAACATAAAGCATACTTACATACTTAGTACAAAGTTTTGACAATTGAAAACTCCCACATAACATAAGTGTTATTTTAGGAGATACAACATTTTTGCACGATATTATAAATTCCTTCCAAAAACATCATCCATCTATTTGTGCTCATTTGACAATTGCTTTCATCAAATATACCAACAAAATAGTTCATTTATTTTTCGTACATATATATATATATATTTATAAATGGTTTTATTTTTATACATACAAAAATGAAGAAATTCATTGGCATGCATGTCTATATTTAATACAACTTTTTCATCACACTACTTCTCTTCACTTCACTATTGAGACAGGGTTTGTCATACACTTTCGAAGATGGTTGTGGTTGCTTACGCGCAGAATTTTGTGGTATCATCTTTACCAAAATGCAGCAGCTGTGCTCCAGCAGCAGGCAGTTTATTAACATTGAGCCCCAAAGCTTAGGCTCAAAAGAAAACAAAACAACAAATTTGCTAGCACCTTTCAACTTGAGGGAGGCCTTGTCAATATTCCCCTAGCATTCCATTCTGCGTACTATCTGCATGATTCTGGAGTAGTTTTAATCCCTATCTAACAAAATGGGCCATGACAACATCCAAGGGCTGACCCAGCTCAACTCATTTAAGTACAGATCAACATGAAAAGTGGAAGTAGAACTACATGTTTTGTTCTGCCTAGGTTTTTTTGCCATGGATTTGAAATTGATGACATCGTGGACACATGTATTTTGAGCTGACCCTCCCAGCAAAGGACAGTCTACATCTTAACTGGCAATATACATTACTTCATGTCTACTGGTGAAGGCATTGTATGAAACACCAAAAGTACTTAGCCTAACCGCTCATTAAACCTCTGCATGCCTAGCGAACAATAACGCCCTGTCTGCAGGCTTCTTGCATTCCTTGACCAGGTGGAACTTGCCGGCCAAACTGCAGACTTTCCGCAGAAAAATGCTTCAGATATATTGACTAGGCCCTGCAGAACCTTGTTTATTATGTGCCTTAGCCCATGTATTAGAATACATTTTCACATGAGACAGAAATGAAAATGAGAACCAATGGGCAACATTTATCAGTATCGACAGTATCATTTTGCCCTTTTAATTTTGCCTTAAACATTTAAATTTGAAGTGAATGTGAAAGGAGCAAGTCACTGTCACCTTGTAAACGGTGAGGAGATGAAAACCTTATTATTATCAGATTCACTGAGGCACTGTCCAAATTGGCGGCTACGGCTACCGCTGTGGCTAGATCACCATGACCTAAGCCATGACCTAAGCCATGACCGTATGCATTGAAGTAGCTCTTAAGCCATGTCCGAATTGAGTTTCTTGGACTAAGGCAACAGCTGTAATTGTAAGTGGTAAAAATATTCAAGTATAGTGACCAATCCATTGGTCACAACAGACGCTTTTGTTAGGATGTCCCCAAAGTGATCACTTTTGCCCAGGGCGGGAGCATAAAAAACATTTATACACAAACAATTGAGCTATTTGGTGCCAATTATGTGAACACAAAACTCACTTGAACGATGCCAATATGGCAGCCCCCAGTCACGCCATTTTCTTTAAATTTCACAATTCCTACATCCTAGTCCTATAAATCCCTTGCACTGAGGTCACACGCAGCTACTGCTGCCTCGCTCACCATTGTGGGCGTCAACTCATAAACGCTGCATCGCCTAAACAGTGCACTAAACTGTACATAACGTGGGGACATTGACTCCCAAACTGGCACAACTCGGATAATTTTGATAATGACATCAGGGCCAATTTCATAAAGCCTGTAAGCACACAAAACTTGCTAAGCACAGGAAAATCTTGCTGAGCAGAAACAGGTTACCAACCAACATTCCATAAAAGTTTACATTGTTGCCACTGGTAACCAGCTCATTTCTTGCTAGTAAAAAAATTTGTTGAGCAGGATTTTCTGCTTAACAGCTTTATGAAATTGGGCCCAGGTGAATTGGGTCGATACAAAAGGAAACTTCACCCAACTATTGCTTAACACTCACCACTGAAAAATACATTCTAATTATTTTGTGATACAAAATTGATATTGTCTCATCTCAGAAGTACGCCCGTCATCTGTTGCTAATGTTCACCATTGTTGATAGCACACAACTCATTCCACCAGAACTTGTTTACAAACGTTGGTGAACCCTAACACAAGTGGAACACACCCCAGATTTTATCAGCAATGTTGGAGTAAAGTGAAGCTCTGGCGCTAGAACTGGTACTTTCCATCCAGCTCCTTCCGAGTATCACTTGATTCACAAGGAACCAGACCAACATTTATTTCCCCTCCCCCAGCCTCACTACAAGGGGCAGCGCACCGCATCGATACCTCCCACCACTAACTCCTGGAAGGAAAGCACTGAATAACAATGCTGATTGGTTCCTGATATTGCCTTATTTGCATACACGCTTGTTTGACACTTTCCAGGGTTTGTATGGTGCTTGGTATGCGCATGACAAATTTTAAGTATTTTGACATGATCCTATTTCAAATGAATCATGTTCTTAACCGGTCACCCTAAACTGCATACAGTTTCGCAATATCAAAAAAGAATGAGAGGGGACCAGTTGCTCTGACTTGATGCCTCTTTTGAGGCCTACCATATTTGAGCACGCGCATAGAGCGGATTGACCACAGGCCCAACTAAAATGTGCCAAATATTGGCACATTTAGACTTAACCAATAACAACGGTTATGAGCGAGCAAGGCATGCTAGGAAAAAAGGGCACAGCAAGATTGATCACCCCTGGGAAAGAGGTTGCCCTCCACCATCCCCATGTCTCCTCTACCCCTCTATCTGATTATACATCTTTTATACATTGTTTTTTTTTACATTCTATCCTACTTCTCTTCACATCTACATTTTTATTAACCAACTACGTTCTATCAACATTTCAAAGAAAAACATAATTACATAATTTGTTTCATTACCATGGAAACAAGCATCTCAGGCAAAAAAAGTTTAAAGGTGTCTCTTTTGGAAGTTTAGAAAGTACCTCAACGGGAAGTGGATCTCTCAAAGAAAAAGTCCACTAGACTGCATCCACCTCTTTTTATTTTTTTTAACAACTGAGAAATATGAAAAATGAAAAAAGCTAATGGCCTGGGCCCAATTTCATAGAGCTGCTAAGCAAAAAAATTTGCTTAGCATGAAATTTCTTCCTTGATAAAAACAGGATTACCAACCAAATTTCCACGTGATTTTCAGGATAAGAAAACAACAGCTGACTACCAGTAACAAGCAATATGCAACACATGGAAATTTGCTTGGTAATCTTGTTTTTATCAAGGAATAAATTTCATGCTAAGCAAATTTTTATGCTTAGCAGCTCTATGAAATTGGGCCCTGATATTTTGACCCTAGCGGGCTATTAACTATTTATACCTTAGCTCCTTTTGGTTCGTAGGCCCAAGCAATTTGCAACAGCTAATTCTATCTTCTCAATTGAGAAAAATTTGATTAATTGGATTTTATTATGCACTCAACAGCACAAGCGCCATAACAGGTTGAATAGGAGACGATGAAGAAATGGTTGGTTATAGATGTGGGAGGAAAACCCACACAATCAGGTAGGGACCAAGAACCCAATCCGAATGCAAATCTCTGGTCTGGGGTGAGATTTCTACTGGAGAGTGGGCTTGATCCCTGGTCATGACACTGTGTGTCCATGAGCAAGGCACTTAACCATAATTGCTTCTCTTAACCCAGGTGTATGAATGGGAATCTGTGAGGTTTGATATGGCATTGTGTTGAATTAACCCCTTAGCTATAACATAAGCAGCCTGGGGATGTATGGTCCTGATTATTTCCAAGGAAGTTGACAGAATTCTGAGGTCATCATAATAAACTGGATTATATGGAATCCGACTACCCTGAGGAAAACAAATTTTCCAAGAACCGAAAACATCTTAAAGAAACAATTACTTATCCGACACCTCAATAATTCTACACTGGTCCCCCTACTTATCTCTGATGTATTATTAGACAGATATGTAAAATTCCCCGTGTTACCATGGTAACTGATGATGCTAATTTATAAGAAATCTACAGTCAAGGTCGTGTATGTGTCATGTGAATTCTCCATACTCTGTGCATCCATGATTCGGCAGACCCAATTTGATGATTCCTACAGACCGATCCTTAGAAGCTGTCACTAAGTCTGAATAACATGTGCAATTAAGGATGCTATACTGTCTTTATGTCTAATATAGGGATAATTTATTTTCTTAAATGAACACCTGGGCCCAATTTCATGGTTCTGCTTACTGCCAAATTCTGTGCTTGCAATCACCATTCTCCACTTTCTGTGCAAGCGCCGAATTTCTGCGCTAGCTGTGTAAGCGAAGAATGCCTAGTAATGTGGAGTACGCACGCCCACAAGCAAAAAGTCTCAACCCGTGAAATACGCTTGATGTAAGCAAAGAATTCCCTTCTTCCGTAAGCGCCGATTCTTCGCTTACGGTAAGCTGAGCCATGAAATGGGGCCCAGGTGGGGGTAGATGGAGAAATATTTGAGGAAATTGTGCCTAGGATAATACAAGCATGGAATTAGGCACACAGTCAGAGTATGTCATGAGTTGAATAGTTGGCAATAGGACCATCGCAGATTGTCCTTTGAAAAAATATAGGTTATATGTAGGGTCATACTTTGGTAAGATACTCCAAAAATAATGACCATACAAACTTACTCGGTGAGAAACACTGCAGCTGTTGATAGTATAAACTGTTTTGAGATTCCCTTCGAAGTAATATGGTTTGGCTAATTTTCAATTAAGTCTGAGAAAGGATTCATGCATGAATCGTTTCTCAGATTTCTGAGGGTTGGTGTACTTTCGCGAATGCTGCAGCCAGACATGCAGCTGGTACCCACCTTCACCTCGTTAAATGTGGATGGATTCGTTCTTTCTAATTTTGCCTATAAGTCAGCACAACATTGACAGAAACCAATATATGACCCTACTTTTAAATAACAAACAATTTTCAAAATTGTCAAAATGGCTGCCACTACTTGTTACTCTATATTGGCCACATGCTTTCAACCCTGATCTCAGTGAGTTAGTGGTTTATTTGAGTCAACAAGGATACATTCGTCATATGGTGAGATGTCCATGTCTTGCACATCAGCTTTGTGTCTGAATACCTCCCCAAGGTACTCATGTCGATCAGGGTAACGCCGATATCTGAACAGAAAGAGAAAAGACAAGGTTATCCAGTACTAAATATAAAAAGACATATTAGGTCTGACAGAACACAGACTAAGTCCACTTACCGTAAATGTCATCTGTTTATCAAACAGACTAAAACCTGCATATTTTACTATCTTACTTTGTTTCATATTATGTTAATTCAACAAGAACGTAGCAGCCACAAATAGCCTGTACCAATGTGACCAGTGCAGCCACAAGTGGCCTGTTCCAATGTGACCAGTGCAGCCACAAGTGGCCTGTTCCAATGTGACCAGTGCAGCCACAAGTGGCCTGTACCAATGTGACCAGTGCAGCCACAAGTGGTCTGTACCAATATAACCAAAGCAGCCACAAGTGGCCTGTTCCAATGTGACCAGTGCAGCCACAAGTGGTCTGTACCAATGTGACCAGTGCAGCCACAAGTGGCCTGTACCAATGTGACCAGTGCAGCCACAAGTGGCCTGTACCAATATAACCAAAGCAGCCACAAGTGGCCTGTTCCAATGTGACCAGTGCAGCCACAAGTGGCCTGTACCGATATGACCAAAGCAGCCACAAGTGGCCTGTTCCAATGTGACCAGTGCAGCCACAAGTAGCCTGTACCAATAGTTGGATTGCAATAACGTCATAATTATCCCACAATCCCCCTGAATGGCCAATGTTTGCCATCTTTGAGGTACAACAATGATGTCATTCATCGTAATGGAAAACTAAATGTTAAAATCATCAAAGATGGCGAACGTCAGCCAATCAGAGAGGACTGCGGAACATGTGATGTCATGTGCAATCTATCTATAAAGCCGTGTTCGCATTGGATTAATTTTTTACCGAGACCATGGTTAACATTCCAATAGGTGAAACTTACCAGCATCCGCATTTGGATTAAGGACATGGGTAAACTAACCGACACGACCGGTGAAACTAACCGACTAACTCGTTAACACAAGAGGGCACTATCGCAGTGACCTTTGACCGGGGTGCATGACAGTGAGAATGCAATGAGTGCAACCGAGCTTCCGTGTAAACATGTGCGTGTAAATCCGGGAGACTGCATATGGCTTTTTACCGGGACGGCTTTTACCCAGATCACGTTCGCACTGGACTTTTCAGCTCGGTTAAACAGACCTGGTCAATTTAACCGGGAAGAAGTGGGCAGGTTAAACTACCCTTTCAAGTCGGGTAAGTTACCTGGAAGGGAAACTTCCTGGGCTGTCCGCATTGGACTTAAAATGGTCAAGTTACCCATTTGCTCGGTTAGTTTACCCAAAATAAGTCCAATGCCAACACGGATTAAGACCAAACAGGCAGCAAGTAGCCTGTATCAAGGGTAGGTAAGTTAGACTTATTTTTATATTAATCTACTTTAATGGTATTATTTCAATATGCTTTTAAACACTTTGGGGAAAACCACACCACATAAAAGAAACACATAAGTACAATTACAATCTTTTAACCTGATTTGCAACCATTTATTTTCATGCTATGGAAAATTAACACTTTAGGAACTCTCCAAAGTGTCTTTTCCAAACTGTCTACTCCATGGAATATTTCTAAACCTTTTTAAAATTTATTTTCAGTTCCCTCTACAAATAAATTTCAAAAACTTTGGTTCAGCTGCATTTTTGGGGTCAGTCGGGTTATGACAAACATTTGTAGGCATTATTGTCTGGTTGTGGTTTTCAATATAGTCTTCACACCACCAGTCAACAACAAAACAACTTTGAAACTCTTCTGTACTTTTTTTCTCCAGAAAAATTGATGACAGCTCAAGTGACTAACACTGTCACAACGGCACAGAACTTGTCATAACATTTTGTGGTAAACCATGGATGGGTACACCCACTGCAACAAAATCAACTGTTTGTTTAAAGCATTTTCTTCTTATGATACTGCAAAACACCAGTTATAAAAACACATCTGAGGTTACCCTCAGAGCAAGGTAACTTAAAACAGTAAGTCCCATGAACAGTATCCTAGGATCCTTCCTCAATCTAACAAAATCCACTTGACACCCAAACTGTTGGAATCTGATTATGGTGGTATGCCTAATCCCATGGGATCAGGTTGGATCAGTGGTTTCTTTCCCTGCCTTTCACCTCTGTGGATTCTGGTTCGAATCCCACCTCAGACTGGAGCCTTGCATGTGGACACCAAATATTTGAAAAACCCACACAATCAGAGAGGGACTTTAAACCTAATCCACATGCAAGACTCCAGGCTAGGATTTCCAATGGGTTCACTGAGGTGAAAGGCAGTGAAGAAACCACTCAGCCAATCTGAATAGCTACTCATTTTGGAAAACTTCATTTTGGTCAATTTTTTTGCTTCTGTTTTATCTATAAGTAACCCACCAATAATTGGCAATGACCAATCAGTGACAGTGTACCCCTCCCATATAATAAATACTATTCCCCCACCCATTCATTGTTGACGCCCACAGTGAACGAAAGTTACATATGTGTACGATGACATCATCCCTAACAATCCAGCCTACTCCCAACATTGTCCTCACCTATCAAGAGGTATAAATTAGCATAAGAATAGAGTCGTCCCTGCCAGGAACCTATTGGCTTTCCCTTTCATTGTCAAACTAGTGCCTGTTGAAACAGGAGCTATTGTTATGCTAATCGATGTCTCTACCTTGCTGAGCTATTGTACCCCTTAGCCACTGGGGCATGGGGGTATTGAATGGGTCAGCTTGTTGACAATGGGCAAGGCATTGGGGTGCGTGAGTTTTATTAGTAGCGATGCACAAAAAGCCAGTAAGGTTTTGAGCTAACATTGGCGGAGTAGCGGACCAACAGCAGCCAATTAAGTTATAACGCAGCCATGACGATGTAGATGTGGTTCCCACAGTGAAAGTTAATGCGTGTATTAACATCAACCCATTGGACTAATAACACATGTATTTCAGCTTGCCGTGTGTGATCCTTTTTAACGAGAAGTACATTACTCAGTTTTACATAATCACATAAAAAACGGTAAGTCTTCTTGTGATGTCTGTTAGATAATATTTTGGGACTGTTTTTGGTTAAAAAATGTCAAGTTCATGGGAGTTTGACAATTTGGTGTTGATGTAACTATTCACTGCTCATTTCATTCTTAGAAGTAAATGTCCTTTATCTGCTTTCTGGTCATCTGTTTGTTCTCATGTACAATCAGTCGAGTTGATGTCTGAACTAGAAATGGATGATCCAGCATTAATATTATTAAATGTAATCATTGTTTACATAATCAAATAAGGATCATAACAATTTCTGTACAGTTACAAGTCACATCAAAGAGTAAGCAACATGAGAAATACTTCTGCCCAATGCCCTCTGGTATTTGAGAAAATACACAAATAATTCAAGATTAAAAGGTACATGATGACAACCAATTTAACTTGGATTGGAAACCCACTTGGCCTAACTTTTAAAATCCACTTTTAAAGAAAATTTAACAAAATAGCTTGATCATGGAGCAAGTACTTTAGTTTTGAAAATACAGGTTTTTGAAAACTACATACATCGTTTTCAATGGCACAAAATGGTGTTTTGATTAATAAAAAAATATAATGATCAATGGTTGAGATTGATCAAAATACATTAATCAATGCTTGTGATTGACCATCAATGATTGTGAATGATCAACAAATTAAATGATCAATGATTGATCAATGATTGATCAAATGTTTTAATCAATGATTGTGGGAGATCAACATCTTTAATGATCAATGATTGATCTAAGTAAATTGATCAATGATTGATCAAATACATTGATCAATATTGCAAATGGTCAAAATTAAATTGATGTTTGAATGTGATTGATCAAAATACATTGATCAATGATTGTAAATGATCAATCGATTGACACCCTAATAGAAAATCATTAAAAATATATTTAATGACAAAACTTTCCTATTTTGTTCTCAACAGTTTTGTTTTAAAAACATATCAAGTGTTTTTACAATTGTCTCATCCATATCTTTGTCTGTGGGGAGTGTTTTGGTGTTTAGAAACATGTAAAGTGCCACTACATTTTTCTTGGATGAACTTTTTTTTTTATGGCTGGAGTTTCCTCTATTTAGTAACAATAGACATTCAGAAAATGCCTGGGTACCCAAGAGGTGACATGGGCTAAGGGGGGGGGGGGGGGGGGATAAACACAGGGGCAATATATTGGGGTTACTGCCTGACAGACTACTCCCTGTTCTTACTACACACTGTATTGATTTATTCACTCTGACCAATGTGTGTGTGTTGAACAGTATTGAAGCTTTCCATTCATGCATAACATTTGTCCACTTGTTTGTGAGAACTTGTAACCCAGTGGTGTACCAACTCAATTGGATCCTCTGATACTTTGTATCTGGACAAACATAACCAGAAATAACTAACCATTTGGTTTCATTGAAGCAACCTAAAACATACACACACAGAATTTTTACAGTGTTTTCTTCATAAATGTTTTCAAAAACCACATCCATTTGAATGAACTAAGCTCTTCCAAAAGAAACTGCATTCACCATCAATTTTGACATCCAAATTGATAACAAACAGAAGCTACAGAACACGCTCCATGCACAATGACTTAATTAGACATGAACCAATTAAAAAAAAGAGTGTTCCAGCTTGTCAATTGATTCTTGGCAGCTTTCAAATTTACACAAGAGATTTATCTCTCTCGCTGTCTCCTCTTTTATCTCTTTCATTCTTACTGCTAGTTAATAGCCCATATTCATGTCCCAATGTACATGATTGGCGCAAAGGATTCTGGGTGAAATCCAAGTCCAAGCAAGAGGCAACACCGGCAACCAACATGGCGCAGTGATTTTGAAGCAATGCGATACACAACTATAATACCTAGCAAAGGTACATGTAAACGACAGCACAGCGTCCATCTTGGCAGCTTGATTCAGTTTTAAACTGTATTGGGTTTCCCAGGATGCATTGCAGTATATTTTGAAGATTGCGCTTGTGTATATGGGCTGTTAAATTCTCAACCCTTTAAAATTAAACTGCATGTCTTGTTTGATTCTGTTGGACTGAGGACTGCACTAGCTAAAATAAATGGATCAGGCACACCACCATAATCAGAGTCCAACAGTTTGGATGTTGGGTTACTGTATGGTGTTGGACTGAGGACTGCACTGGTAAACTGATTATGCTTTACATGGGATCAGACATACCACCATAATCAGAGTGACAACAGTTTGAGGGTTGAGTCACAATAAACTATGTTGGATTTTGTTAGAATGAGAAAAGATCCTAGAAAATCCCCCCAAGGAAATCCGGGTTTACATTCTCATCGTCTGTGGAAAATAAACTGCTTATTTCTCGATTAAGCAACATCCCCCCTTCATTTTAGTAAAAACTACCAAGACAAACAGCTCAGAAAGGCAATTATTTGCACAATTCCTATTTCTTAATTCTATCCAACTTGACTCAACTTTTTGAGGACGGTCGTGGGAACCAAATCCATGGGGGCTGTGTATTGGCTTTTGAGTTTGTAATGATCTCATTAACCAAACTGTGCGCCAGGTTTTTAAATTGAAGTGAGGTTGCCCCGAGGTTTCAAAACACTGTGGATACAATTGGAAGTATTTAGCTGTCATTGCCTGTTATCTCAGTAACTGAACACACAGGGTTTCCGCCATAATCCATTATTGGAAAAGTTGTTAAAATTTGTCTGCTCTTCAGAAGTAAATTGAGTTTGTTCTGTGCTTGTAATCTAAAGCAGATTTTAAAAGAAATTGGGAAAAATGCAACTTTATTCCACTACGTCATTTTCCTGATCAACCTTGTTATTTCTAGGGTCAAACTGTTCATGAAGATCACCACCAAAAAACACTTTACAGTTTGGAAGGCCGACAGTAAATTGTCCCAATTGTTGTGGCAAATGAGGGAAACTTCACTTTACAAATCTTTCTACAGAGTAGCGGATATGATTAATCATGTACATGTACAGCTAAGCAGAATTCAGTATCAGGGACCTTGGTGGCAGACTAACTCTCTTGACAAAAGCTCAAGCCCAGTACAATTCATTTATACATACAAACATTTTCCTTGACCTCTGAGAACATTTGCATCTCTCAAGATGACAAAGAGATTGTCCCAGTTCACTTGTCAGACATCCTTTTCAAATCACCACCACAATAAGTGCTGAATAATACTTCAACTTGCTGCAGTTCTCAAGTCTGTCAAGTGTTTAAGTTAAGTTGGTGAAGTCTTGCTCAATACATGAACAATTAGGAAATTGGCCGAGATGCCTAGTGTGTCAGACTCATGTTCTGGTGTTGTCAGAGTTTGGGTTCGGTTCCCGGTCATGGCACTTGTGTTCTTGAGCTAGACACTTTTAACCATAAATGGTTCTTCCTTTGGACTTTGGGTGAGATGTAAAGTCGTAGCTCCTGTGTTGTGTGTAATACACGTAACAGAACCCAATACACTTATCGTTCAGAGATGGGTTTGTCTCGATGATTCTGGCACAGTTGGCTTCAGATTGTGCAGCAGCACCTTGTAAACAAGGTGCCATCATATAATAACTCAAATAACTCTACCTATGTGTAGTTAAAATAAGAAGTACTTTGAGATGCCCATAGATAAAGTTCTGTATATAAGATTTAAGTAATCATCTTCCTATTATTAAAACAATACAAATCCTGAACACAATTCGTTATCATGAGTGTCCCAAATACATAATACTTACGAAAAATTTTGTTTAAAAATAACCTTGTAAGCAGTTTGCCTTCTTTTTTCAATCTTTGTTCAAGCTGGGACCCATGGGAGACCAGTGGTTACCACTAAATGGGCCACCCAGTTGAAATAAGAAATCAAAGAAAACAATAATACCGAGACGTTTCTTACAATTGTTAACAGTAACTCAAATGAGTGTAAATATGGTGATAAATATTGCATTGTGACAATTACAAGTAGTGCAATACTTTCCAATCCAAGCCAAATTTCTTTCTACAATCACTTCACCCATTTCTGAACAATAACCTTAAGTTCTAACACCTTTTACAGACTCATGCAAAAAAAACAGGATTTTCCCTGGTTGGTATGGTGTACCTCACCAGATTGTACCCAAATACTTCACCTAACCTTTGGATTCACAATACACATATTTTCACTTGACAATGAAATCAACGAGACAATTTAGGGGTAGTGGACCACGACGGGAAAAGCATTCCACACATCGTTGTTGTGAATAGATTTTTTCCAAATCATACTGCATCGATTATTCCTATTTTGTTCCCTAACAGCATACAATGGCAAAGTCTGGGCTTCCCACGTAAGCATGTGACGCAGTACGAAGGGGTGTCTAAACAAAAACAACTTTCTACTTTTCAGAGGGAAGGATTCCTACTTCACTTTCCACTTTTTACTTTTGTGTGTGTAAGCATTGTTAGGAAGGGGAATGTTTGGCCAGTATTTATTTAGTGCTCTTTTTCATAACAAGTAATGATAATACAAACTTCAGACTCATGGTATCATTGTTGAGATGGCAAGGCCATTTTCCTCTTGCAAAGAACACCTCCAGTGGACAATCTTAAAGAGGGGGCACCAAGGTAAAAAAACAGTGTTATTATCACTCCTTTTCCAGTAGATAGAGTCCTCATGAGAGTGGACAAAAAATTACAAGTCTCTACCCCACAAAAAAAAATGGTGCAAAATGCCACTGTGCTTGATACCCTTCAGGTGCAATCTTTACTCGAAATACTTAAGCAGCCGATGATGTCACAATTTCAATAAATGGTCTGTACATTTATTTTTGTAAGGAGATTGCTCAGTTCATTCCTGAATTTTGATAATATTCGATCAAAACGGCATTGAATTAAACCATTTGACTAGTGCAAAACTTCCTTTGTGGAATTTACAGACCCGCTTGTTTTAGATGTCCGGTGAGGTCATGTTTCAAATTCCGCTCTAAAAGGGAATTTTAAAAAAGACAATTTACACAACGAGAGGTTAAGAGACTTACCCAAAGTCACTTCATTCAGACACAGCCTCACACTTTGGTTTTTAGAGAGAAATATTTATGCTATTTAAAAATTTCTGAATTATTTTAATGATTTCTTTTCAAGTAAAAACCTATGAATCGTTGTAGGAGAAAGCTTGCATACCCTGGGAAAGGTTCAATTCAAGGCTGCTCTCTGGTAGCTTTCTAGTTTCAAAGTTCTGATGTTTACTATGACATGGTTTGCAGGCATGATACCAACCCTTACAAAAATAGAGTTGACATGTTTTATATCAGCACAAGGCTAATATACATTTGTATAGACTTTAAAGAATGTTTAAGCTATGATAAATTATCAAATAATAAACCACAAGGGAAACTGACTGGGTAAATGTTCATAAAGATTGTTGGGTTGAACAAAGAACAAATTGACCAGAGCAGGACTTGAAGCTGTGATCTCTGGATTAATGTGCCAGCTCTTTCTCAACTGAGATATCTCGCCCTATGTTGGTAGTCTCTCTGTTTTGTCATTATCTTTGTTTTGGGGTGCCAGTCTAGCCAGGGATCACACCCAGGTTTCTGATACAAAATGGGCAGCAGCAGCAGCAGAGGGATTACCATAAGGGGATGTGGTTTTTTGTTTCAAATATCAAGTTAAACACCTCTATAAACCACAAAATAGAAATGATAATTTGTATTGGTTTTCTGAGGGGAAAAAACAAAACCATAAATAAGTATAATGTTAGGCAGTTAGGAGAATATGACGCCTGAAATTGGCTTTAATTGACTTACCTAGACAATACACAGTGAGCTTATAAATAATGAATGACAAGTTATAAATAATGAACGACAAGAACAATAGATGTCTCACCATGTCTGGCTTTAACAACTGAAATTGTATTCAGATTAACATGTCTTCCAGTTTGATCTTATTATGCAGTTTTGCCTTTATACCCACAGTGCATACAAGGAGGCTGAATTAAATGTTCCCAACAGCAAGCCTCAAATTAGGCTTTCTCAAAAAGCAATCGGAGCAAATTTTCACACTACAAAAATAACAAATAACAACGTCAGCCTGTGAATCTGCAAGTGTGTAATATTCAGTTACCATAATTGTTGTAATATTCATTTATGTGTAAACAGAAAGCCCAGGAGTCGTCTGCTTAGTTATTGTACATGGTAACCAAGGAAACCAGCAGCAGGTGTTTTGAAGTTAAAGGTGCATTCATGTCCCCAAAAATAAATAAATAGTTAAATAATGTGCAGGATTTGTTTTGGTTACACAGCAAATGAATAAAAAAACTAACAATAACGCAAAAATTAACAGAGAAAAGTTCTGAATTTAGCCACAGATCAAGAGATAAATGTACAAGTGCAAATTTGCTTGATGGCACTAGACAGCATATTCCTAATGAAATCACAAAGGCAATACCTGCCATGCGTGGTACTTTACAGAGTCAATGAAGGCAATTGCCTTAATGTTCCCTGCCATTGACTCTGAAATGCTCCAGTACAAAATTTACCTCATAGAGGTGACCTTTAAAAGGAAAATTACCTTGCCCTTACATTACAACAACAGAGTATTGGGTCTGCAACTGCATGTGCCGATACAATGATGCAGTTTTTCAAGCCCATTTGGTTGAAATGAACTATATAAATTTGAAAAATGTCAAACCACCCGAAAATTAACAAAGATAGTAAATTTACAGGATTATGTACACTCAAAGTGGTTTTCAAACGAAAGTAATTACCAATGATGGTTTCCAACAGCAATTTTTTTCAATCGATTTATTTTAATGTCAACTTCTTTAGACAAAGTATTGATCAATAAACACAGCTGACTGTCGGTGTGTTGGCAGACACCTATGCCTATGGAAGTTGAGCAAAATCGTTACTTGTTAATCAAACCTGACTTCATACCATACTGACTTCACATCCATGTATTCACTAATAACCTTCAACATTGTGGAATCTCACAGCATTCTCTGTCTAATGGTAGAGCTGGGATTTTGCAGCTCAAATTAATAAGTACTTTTATAGCATTTTCTATATGCCTGATGGGTGTCTCAGAACGCCCAGTATTGTAATGACAGGTATGCAGAGTTATATTTGAATTATGAGACCCACCCATTTATAAAGCACTTTGCAAGGACTTCAAAGGAGAGGCAGCGCAATCTGCAGCCAATCAAGCCGGAAACACAGGGGCAAACCACTTCTCAGAATGATAAGTGCACTGAATTCTTTTACATGCATTCAAAGTTCACACCAAACAAGAGCTATTTCTTTATATCCAACCTGAAGGATGAAGACATTGTGGTGAAGTGTCTTGCTCAAGGAAACATGTGTCATGGTAAGGACTTCAGCCCACAATCTGACAACACCAGAACTTGAATCCAGAGTGCTCTAGAACACTCAGCCATGGCACTCAAAAACCACATCAACCTTTACACTCTTTGTAAACAAACAAATACAAATCCAAACTAAGGGAACATACACACTATTGCTTTATGGAAAAAGTACAAATACATTCCATTCCCATTCTCAGCCCATACAACCAAATAATGAACATTCAGTAAATTATGTTTTGGCAACAACAATTACAAAACATACTTATTTCTATTGCAACAATCAAGATAATCATCCGCAGTGATCTTGGCCAAGTTGTCGGTCTTCAAATGCTATTTTCTCGTCTATGACTGGACAGATATATTTCTCATTGGCTAAATGACTAAATGAAATCAACTCAACTGAAATACATACACAAATGACAACAGCAAAAATTCAAGAGACAAATCCCATGTGTAGACATTTGAAATAAAAATGTGTGTCCCACTGAGGTGATCCCTTGGCGGCCATTTTCCAGGTTGTTTCATAAAGCTGGGTGTGATCCCTAGCTAGGTTGTATGGCTTCAGACAGGCACCTCCAAACAAAGATAGATAGCTCAGTTGATAGAGCGCTGGCACCTTAATCTGGAGGTAGCAGGTTCAAGTCCTGCTCCAGTCAACTTTTCTTTGTTCAACCCAATAGTATGAAAAATGTATCCAGTCAGTCTCCCTTGTGGTTTTTTTTTCTTCTTGAAAGCAACCCCCCCCCCCCCCTAGACCAGTGCTGAACACTGCCTCAGACAACGACACCCATGGAGGTATTGTATGAAATATTCAGTTATGCATATCGCATATTGTTATATTTCCCATACAAATATTTGCTCTGGAGTGGGCTGGGATAATCTTAAATCCCTAATTATACAATTCTGTTGGCAGTGCATCATAAGCTTAGCCTGAGGGCAAATATAACTGTTACCGCAGTCTGGTCTGGAATGTAATCTCATAACATACCACGACTTTATGTTGAAAAATTCCTCAGCTAATTTTAAAGGAAGACTTGAAGCTTTGCATGTGTGGGAAGTACATGTATGGGAGAACTTGTTTACAAAATGGCAACCTTGTATTAATAATCTCTTCTGTAAGAAGTGGTGGTTCTCAGAAGATTCTGTGTCCACCACTTCTTACAGCTGCTTAAGCACAACATAATTATGCTTACCAGAATAAGGTCACCAGCTAAAATACCATGTCACATATACAATCTGTGACTAATATCCTGCTTGATTTTGCTTAGCAGAATATTGTTAAGCATCATTCTCTGCTTAAGCAGTTCTGTGAGATTGTGCCCAGATGAATTAAGGCTTTGTTTGAATGAAAGGCTTTGGTAGTAGCTGGAATACCAGAAAGTTGCAGCCAACGGCTATAGCTGTAGCTAACCCCACTTTACTCTGACCCAGCTTCAGTGTGCTCTGTTCTACTGTAGAAAAACAGAGCACATCTGTTAAAAATGTCAAGAGTTGTCTTGCACTGACTCTAGAACCACTGCCTCATCCAGAAAACATGGTTGCCATCTAGAACTTAATTCTTCTAACATAATATACAAGTATTGGATGAATATGAATGCGTTGTCACAGAATAAAATCACAAGGTGAAATCTGGACTATTCTACTTCACAAGGCAGAGCCTCGTGATAAAGAAAAGCTCAATCCTCCCATACTCCATGTGTAATCTTTGGTTTTTAACTTAGTCTTGTTGATGGCTCTTTATGTGAGCATGCCTACTTCAAAGTTGGAACTTTCACTGGTCTGTTTTGGGGGTTTTAAATTATAGAAATTCAGCAAGAAATATTACATCGTGCACATAAATCGTGTACATGTACCATAAATGTGATACAATCAATAAGCTGACAATTAAACTGGCTGAATTTGATATTCCTTTTTACTCCTCATTGTTGTATATAATCCTTACATGGCAACTGTCAGTCAAGTAGTTCCAAAATGGCCTTCAATCCAGGCACTATTTTGGTGGAATCTTTTATTAATCTCAAGGGAAGGTTGTATATTGTAAGAGGTGATTAAAAACAGATTAACAATAGTAACAAATAAAATGAGACATAAAAATGAGGAACTGAAAGTAATTTTGAATCTGCAAGCTTAGTTTTAAGTTATCACACAAGAGCGATTGGAATACCGAGAAATATAGGGCTTCTGTGTCCCATATCCAACGAGGCTGAAGGCCAATTTGGATATGGGATGCAGACACGCTATTTTCTGTATTTGGAATGCCTGCCCCTATGATAAGCACTTGTAATTTAGGCCTACTGGCCACCATCCTCGTTCCCAGGGGTGATTGATCTCGCAGCGCCATTTTTTCCTAGCATGCCTTGCTCGATCATAAGCCCTGGAATTGGTTCATTAAAATGTGCTAGAATCTAGCACATTTTAATTAGGCCTGAGGCCGATCTTTTCTACGCGCGCGCTCAAGTACGGTAACCCGTAAAAGAGGCATCAAGTCAAAAAGCAACTGGTCCTCTGTCATTCATCTTTGATTTTGTGATATGTCTAACTGTATGCAGCTTAGGGTGACCGTGTAAAATCATGATTCATTTGAAATGGAATCGCGTCAAATTACTTGCATTTTCACACGTCCTTCAGACGCCATGATGCACTCGAAAGTTTTTAACATGCGTGCACGCAAAGTAGTCACCCCTGGGAGCCAATCAGCGTTGTTTCTCATTACATCACTACCAGGGTTTAGCGACGAGAGGTATCGATACGGCGTGCTGCCCATAGTAGCGAGGCTGACTGGCCACAGAACTGAATCCTTCACTTTGGCAATGGAATATAGACAGTACTGACATTTTAGATGGTTGGTCGTATGTCATGCTTATTGAGAATTGGAAAAAGAAATATTTACACTCTTCCCCAACCACTGATATCATTTAAACCATTCAAGACTCCACATAAAGTAAGCAATGGTAATTTGTAGGCCTTCCGATGCATTTTTTCTTTGACGTTGTTACAGACAGAAATATTTCTCTGCGGTTTATCACCTTGTCTATTTGGCAACTATGGCTGTACTGCCACATCATCCTGTGATGAAGTAAAGGATGTCCTTAGCAACACCCTTCACAACAGTGCTACATGTCATAGCTGCCAATTGGGATACCACCTAATAAAACTTTGATTCCGAATCCAATGTTCTCCCTTTAACAAACTTTCATTATATTCTATTACAGATTCAAGTCCTTCATTCTCCAACGTTGCCTTAGAGGACATCAGTCATGGCATTCAAACACGGAGCCTTGTGTGCCTTGCTTCTTCTTGGGCTATGCATTCAACTCCCAGCATGCAATGCACAGCCAATAGCAACGGGCAGACCACTGCGGACCACAATTCCTACTACGATGCCACCACCTATGGAGACAACACAACCGCCGCAAAGTACTACTGTATTAACCCAAAGTCCTACAACATCAGCACCTCCAATCTTCCCAACACAGCCACCTCCAAGTCCCTCAACAGAGCCCTCTCCTAGCCCCTCAACGGAGCCCCCTCCAAGTACCATGACAGCGCCCCCTACTACCCCCACATCAGCACCTCCTCCAAGCACTACAACGCAAGAGCCAACAACTACCCCACCTCCCTGCCCCTCCAGATGCACCTGCAATTCAAGGACACGGACTGTGGACTGCATAATGGGCTCCTTAACAAGCATCCCGTCTGACATACCACAATACACAACCACATTGTATCTCAACGAAAACAACTTCAACCTTCTTCCCAGGGGAGCATTTGCCCATTTGCCCAACCTAATAGCCCTGCATTTGATCTCTTGCGGAATCCAGTCCATAGCCAATGGAGCATTCAATGGACTGAATCATCTTAGGATATTGAACCTGAAGGCCAATCAACTCACTTCAGTTCAAGGGGTTTTCCAGGGAATGCCAGAACTTCAAGAACTGGACTTGGAACAGAATCGACTCGGCTCATTATCGCAGTCCACGCTGAGAGACTTTCCCAACCTCCGTGTCCTATCCATAGGCGATAATAAACTCTTGAGTGAAGTCAGCCCTGGAGCTTTCGACATGAATCCCATGCTTCAGAGCCTAAGCATCTCCCACTGTGCTGTCAGACAGATACCACAGGATGTCTTTCAATCCCTGACAATGCTCCAAAGACTAGATTTGTCTGGAAACCAATTCTTCCAAATTCCTCCCAGAGTTTTTGAGAGGCTAACATCCTTGCAGGACCTCATGCTGTCCAGCATGTCACTGGCGATCATCAACGAAACAGCCTTTGTTGGACTTTCCCAACTGCAGACTCTGGATCTAGGCTACAACGAACTGATGAACCTGGACAGTGCTGCCCTTATGCCACTGAGCTCTCTAACAACACTTGTCCTAATAGGAAATCCCTGGGATTGCAACTGTCGCATGAGCCAGTTCATCAACTGGCTGAAATTAACTCAGATTGATCACTACAGTGCACAGTGGACATGCCTGACCCCCCCTGTTTTACAAGGAAAGGTTGTGTACACCATCCACCAAGATGATTTTGCCTGTGTCCCAATCATCAACAAAAGGCCTTCTTCAATGTCTATTGACTACCAGGGCTATGTCTTCTTTGAGTGTGATGCCCGCGGTGATCCAGAACCTCAGATTGAATGGTACCGACCAGATGGCATGCAAGTAACATCCACTAGCAATGCCGAGAATGTCTACACTTTCACCAGCACTGTCTTAGTTATCCAAAAGGCTGAGGCAATCAACGGAGGTAACTACAACTGCACAGCCAGAAACAGTCATGGTGCAGCGTCTGTACAGTTCTCCCTCACTGTAAATGACACTCCAACCACAACAGTTCCAACGACACCAGGAAACCCAACTACAGTGACGACAGATACTCCCCCGTGTGCCTTCGCCCCAATACAAGTTAAGGTTGGCAACATCACGGACACTTCAGTCAAGATGGAGTGGACGCCGTACAACAGCCCTTTCATCAAAGGCTACATCGTACAGACAACAGAGTTCGGCATGGAGGAGTCTAGCATTAAGTTGGCGGAAGAAGAGGACACCTTCCTGACAGTGAGTGATCTGAAACCAGGAGGTGAGTACATAATCTGTGTGACTGTCTTCCTGGAAACATGCCCCAGTATAACTACACTCGATCAGTGTGAATTTCTGACAACTGCTGGCAGCATGGATGACGGGATAGCAGCCCTTGTGACCAAACACCACAAGGAGATCATCGGGTCAGTTCTAGCAACTTTTTTCGGGACGCTCCTCATCCTGGCCTCGATCTTTGTCATCTTGTGGCAGTACCGCAAACCAAAGTCCTACACCAAGTACGACTTCAAAGCAACATCAGATTCGGCTCACTTTGCCGACTTGGAGGACGGGTTGGGGGAGAGCAGCAATGCCGAGATGTCCAACCAAATTCGGTACACAGGGTCCCTCAACAAGGGAGCAGCATTTGATGAGGACGAGTTTGATAGGATGCAGAATGCTAAGGACACCCACGCTGCAGAGGTGTACTCTACCCCACCTGATGCTCTACCTGTCTACGGTATCCCACAGGGGAAGGGCAAAGGAAAAGGCAAAGGAAAGGGCAAAGGGAAGAGAAACTCCCAAGCACCCCTCATTGAAATAGAACTTGATAAGAGAAACAGTGACTACATGGTGCCGACGCCTACCAAAGAGGAGGAAACCGCCATCTCTGAAGCTAAGCTGGTCAGCAGTGAGCCAAGTGTCCCTGATGAGGCTGACGCCGGTGAGTTTGGCCATCTATACGAGGAGCTAGACAGTCCGAAATGCAACTGCGACCCTGTAGTGAATGGAATCATCGAGGGCGATGGATCGCCTCACACTCACAACCACTCGATGCAAAATGGACATGCTCGGAATGGCTCCGCCAGCAAAGTGCGATTCAGTCTCCCAGACGACGAACATGACACACATGTTGCAAATGGTGACATACCTATACCTGATACCATGGTTGTTTAGACTGTTGGAACGGGCAATCAGTGTATGACTTTTTGTTCTGACATCAGCAATGCAGTTACCATGTACTACACCAAAAATCAATCCACGTTATTGTGGATGGCCATGCAGAGTACGTAAATATGAACACTTTGGAAAAGAACAGATTTGTAACTGGTACCCAGTGGTCTGGAACCACTGTGTCTATTTGTGTACATATACCAATAAATAGTTACATGTAAATGTATACTGTAGAGCTTTGACCTGCAGAACACCACCATTAGTGGCAGATTTTTACAACTGTTATGCTTTTTATGCATCAACTTTACAGTGACTTTGCTAATATATTACATATAACCATTTCGCTGTACACTTACATTCATACAATTAGTTTGATACAAAAGTACAGGTGGATCCATTAGAAGATTTGGGGTTGAACCAATAAATTGGAAATAAAAAAGTTGCATTCCCTTAAGGTGATCCACTGACTGCTGCTTCCCAGGTTGTGTCATAAACTTGGGAGTATATCCCTGGCTATACGGCAGTTTCACGCTGAATGGCTTTTGACTGGTACCCCAAACAAACATGTTGACAAAATAGAGAGACTGCCAACATAAGGGCTAAATAGCTGGATCAAATCCCCCTCTTGTAAATTTGTCTTTGTTCAACCCCAAATTATATCAAATCCAACAGTCAGCTTCCCTTGTGGTTTATAACTTTTAGAAGAAAACACAACGTATAAGTTGTAAAAACTAAACAAGTAAAAAAAAAAAAAGTAAATGCCTCTGAATCACCCTTCCCGCATAATTAGTCGTCAAACATTTGTTGGCTTGTGGCATTTGCTTTAGATGGGAATTTTAGCTTACTTTTAAAAAGTATTTTATGCTGTAAATGTACAAATGAAACTCATGTATACATAAAACATTTCCAACACGTGTGAACAGATGCACACTTTGTAAAGTTTAGAGCAAGACTTTTTTAATTTGTATTTTTTTCAAGGCCCCCGTGGTTACTGTGGACAAGCGATTGACATGAAAATTGTTTTTAAAAAACAATTTGTTTTTAAAAAATGTATGTACGGTACATCAAGAAGCAAAAAGGAGAATAAATGCATATATGAACCATTTGGTTTGAAAGTAAAGTAGTATATAAAATTAAGCACCTCAGTTATTGTTTGTATTCTTAAGATTGGGCTGGGCTGGGGGTAGAGGGTGGTCTACATCTAAATAATAATAATAATAATAAGCATTTATATAGCGCCATCTATCTAGAACACTATTCCGAGGCGCTGGAGAGGAAAAGAAATCAAAAAAGTTGATACAGAGATAAGGATCAAAAAGAGTGCCTAGTTAAAGTAAATTTGGAAACAAATAGGTCTTCAGTTGCAATTTAATTGTGTCTAAGGATGAAGCTGTGCGAATGCCTATTGGTAGAGTATTCCAGAGGGCTGGTGCTGCTGATGAAAGAGCCCTATTCCCATAAGAGGTGTGTGTCCTTGGTGTCACAAGAAGACACTTGTTTGATGATCTCAGGCTGCGTTGAGGAATGTATGGTGTGATAAGTTCATTGAGATAGCCTGGTAGTGATCCATTAACTACTTTCCATGTTAAAAGTAATATTTTGAATTGAATATGCTCACATACTGGCAACCAATGAAGTTTCTGCAAAACAGGTGAAATGTGATCGAATCTTGTACATATGTTAATGCTTAGTCAAATGTAAAATTATATGTAAGTAGTGATATCACTCCGTGTACATGTATTCTATACACGTATTACACTATTTTTATTTTATTAAGAATTTAAGAGGTTTTGATAAAGTACATTTTTATATATCCTTTCTGTGTTGAGATTTAAGGGTTAATAAATTGATGAACTGTTGCTGGAGCTGATTAAAACTAGGCTGTTAAAGATGGCCAACACAGGGACCACAATTAGTGTGAGTGTGTCTACCTGTGGACGGATGCCATAGATTTACATATCAGATCTTTGTCAAGATGTTAATTGGTCATGTTCCCTGTATAAAATAGCAGTAATGGATGCAAAGATTCACTGTACAAAATAGAACCAGACTATTTGTCAGTCAAGCCTCGTTTTGGTAACATTGATTTGAATGGGAGAAAATCAAGATGGCTGCACCATGATAAAGGTCTATAGAATTAGAGGAAGCAGTCTAACTGTGCTGTCCCACCCTGAGCACTAATCCCTATGAGTAAATTACACAGAGGTCCACTTACAAAATGTTGGTTGTGTGAACTGGTGCGTGAACTGTGTTATAGGATGATTCAGCATCATTTTCTCAATGGCCAAAGATGCTTCTTGCCGGACTCTTTCACATGGTTTTGTATGCCCTCTAATGTACTTCTATGATACAACTCTTTGGTGGACACCAAGGACTTGTAACAAAAGGGATCTGGGTATATGACAGACAAGGTTGTCCTCGATTCCTTTTCATGTACAAAACCAACGAGGACGTTGCTAAAAACAACCAAGTCCAAACAATGGAAGAACAAAGAGAAGTCCTTGATTTACTGGGTCTTATGTGTGGGTGAGCATGTCTACTTGTTGAAACAGAGGACTCTAACAAAAGGAATCTGGGTGGTTGGACAGGCTGATGACTTCCTTGCTTCGCTTTTGTCTACAAAACCAATTGGCACATAGCTAAGAAAACAATGGGAGAATGAAGAGAAGTCCTTGATTTACCAGGCTGACAAGTGTGTATACATGCTCGCATGAATCTTTGCGGCGGTAATTGATCGTTGGTATAAATGAATTGTTAAAATTGTCTCATTTTCATTAAGTAATGAATACCCTCCTACCTAGGCCATGTCAATTAGGCAAGTTGCTGCAGGAAGAAAACATTTTAAAAACTCACTTTTTATATTTGTTCTTGAGCGTGATATCTCTTGTGCCACCGGAGTGTGCCTTTTTACATGCCAAGCAGTTTGTTGCCTGTAAACATAGCCATGTGTGACGAGGGCCTTTTAGAGTTACGGGATTTCTTTTGCTTGTATTGGGGCGTGTCTGAAAAATCCTGTGGTCCCAGTCCGAGAAAGTAAACTGTTAATTATTAATGATAAGTTGTGTGATAAATGATAAATTCTTCAAGTATTACACCCTAGACCCACTTGCCAACAGGCTCTCTACAGTCATCAACACCAAAGTAATTGTACTTGTACAATGTACACTGTACACGATTTGTTATAAGCCATTGCTGTTTGGGCCTACAGTTCTAAATTCTCCGCAAACAGATATTTTTCTGAAGAGGATTTGGGAGGGGTATGTTCCAAACTGATGGAAGTGTGTTCTAATTTGTTAACATTTCCTAAACAGTTCATCCCGAGGTTTTTTGGAACACAAGGATTAATTATTACAGGTTAAATATAGTTTTACGATGAGTTGCCAAAGTCCTGGCAGTGTAACATTTATTTATTTTTCCTGCAAATGAAAACAAGTTGACTTTTGCAGCTTTTTGATGCCTGTAAGTAAATATAGAATTTGTTCTTATTTTAGTGCCACAACCACTAAAAGCGCAAAGTAATCATTCCGTGTAATTCAATCTGCTCCCCCCACCCCCCCCCCCCAATAAAAATAAAAATATATACAAGAGGTCTTTCTTTTCTGATAAATGTGTGATGCTTATTTGTAAATCACAATGTTATAAATGTTTTGCTTTTTGTTTAAAATTTACGCAATGGGTATCTAAACAGTTTCGTATTTGAATAGCAGTGTAGAATTGTACTGTATCTGTACCCAATAATCTAGTCATTGACTTTTTGAATATTATTGCTTTAGTTTTTTTTGCAAAATATTGTTTTGTATAACTGCTTGCTGGAAGATAAGAAAATAAATGATAAGAAATGTTTGATAAGTTTGTATTTTCATGAACCTGTTCATAATGCAGTCCACTAAAATATTTTTCCATGAAAATCGGATTTACTTTGTTAAAAATAATAGTAAAATTAATTTATCTGATGCCTAATGCAAAAACATTTTTTTAAGCGCCCCACAAAAACAACTGTAAATCTAGGCGGAGAACAAGCCAAGTACTTTAGCACAAAAACAAACCAACAATAAACTAAAAGGCAAGTTAAAATGTCAGAAGAAAACAAAAATAAAAAAAAGCACTGACAAATTAAAATGTACAAAATTATAATAATGCAAAATGGAACAACTTAAAGTAGTTTGTGTACACGAAGAAACTTAAAAGTTAGAAAATATAACAGAAGACATAAACACCAAGTGAAAAATACAAAGAAATTGTATTTCATGTTATGGAAAGAATGCGTAGGTCTGGGGGTTGGGTTTTGTATTTTAAATTTGAGGGTTTTGAAGTATTGGTTGAAGTATTTGGAAGAAATTTCAACCCTTAATATAATCATTGAGGACAGTGTACAATGGTGTACGATGAGAAATTTCAGACTTGTATCTGATTTCAGACTTGTTTTTGTCTGCCTGGGGAAAAACAAAGCTTTTGTTTGCTTCAGATATAACAAATTCCTGCTCTTGGATCTACTTCTGGAATGCTGAGGATACTGTTCCCAGAAGCTCCTTAAAATATAAAAAGCAGGCTAGGTGTTACCCAAAAGTATATCATTATATTCAGACGGTATGGTTTCAGACATTTATCCCTGGCAACGAGTTCAGGAGGTCAAATTTGTCCAAAAAGTTTGTCTCAAAACAAAACAGCAAACCTTCCTAAATAACATGTTGTTACTGCAATCAAGTTTCACAAGAAATTAAACGATTTTGAAATAATGAAAGTTAAATACTTGGTTCTTATATGTCCCTTTATCAACAGGCGTCTCAAAGCACTACTGGCAAAGTTCACGCAAGAACTATCGTTGACGACAGTTGGCCTTAGTTAGCAAGAAATCTGTCTAGTCAACGATAGTTGGACGTTGCTAGTCGACTATTTGGAACCAGGGCATGGTCCCATCACTGGTTATCAATAGCCATTTTCATAGCACAGTGCGCAGAGTGGACCAGTTAAAATAAATGATAGCGTACGTTGAGACTCCGATCATGTTGACTTGACATGACATGACACGAGCCATTCGCACTTCAACAAATGTCACTAAACAAGCACCAGTTGACCATACGCGAACTTGACCTCTGGAGGTCTGATTCTTAGTTTTAATAACGGTATTGAAGTTTGTCCATAGTAAAGGGCCACCTCAATAAGGGGACTTGACCTCTGGAGGTCTGATTCTTAGTTTTAATAACGGTATTGAAGTTTGTCCATGGTAAAGGGCCACCTCAATGAGGGAAATTAAAATTTCTACTGAGTAACATTTCAAGGGGCAACGAGTTGACCACTGTGGAGGCAATAGACCTTTATCACACAGCAGCCATCTCTGTCAGATTCTCGGTACACACAAGGACACTAACAGTTTTAAGGGACCAGACTATATCCCCTCCCAGCCTCATTTTGGTTACATTGGTTTGAATGGAAGAACAAACAAGATGGCTACTCTATGCCTTCTACTACCTTCATGAAGGATCAGGCCAAATACAAGTTCAAAATATGTACATGTACTTCATACATTACATGGGTGACCTTGTGTAAACTAAGTGGATGATAAACCCAAATACAAGTTCGTAGAAAAAAGAGGCCACCGAAACACCGTCAACAATTTTCATGACAGAAAGATTGGTCATGGCAACCTTATAGGAAGCTTTTGAATAGAAACTAAAAAACATACCTCAAATGGTTTCTCACCCAAACAATAAAAACAACCTTGTGATTTTGTTGAGTTATTTCAATGGGAGCATGGGGTGCAATGGGGCACAAAGTGGTGGGTCTTTGAATTGCATTTAACGGTTGATGGAGCACCCTGAATAAAGTGGTTATGACAACCATCCTGTTGGAATCTCTGGTTTTTTAGTCACAACAACAGCCAAGGATGGGGAGGGGTAATGAATTCATCAACAAGATATCTGTTGTACATTACATATATTACAAAATATAGAGAAATATATGTTGAATTACTGACTTTTTGTGTACAATTTCTGATTTGAAATGACAAAAAATTTAGACTGGAATTTCTATCTACTAGATTTTTCAATCAAGTTACACATTTACAAAATTAGGCAAAGTAAAACAGTATTCCAGTTGATCTTGGGTGTTTCTTGCGCTTTGTTTGAGGGTTTTAAAAAAAAGGAGCATGAGGGCCTTTTTTCTTTGTCGTTTTTTATTACTTTTTATTTTGAAGACAAAAGATCCAAACTTGCGAGCTTTCAAGAAGTTTGAAGTCTAAAATATGGGTAGTAAATTAAATCAATTGTCGAGAGAATGAAGCCAAGATGAAGCCAAAATACATGAAAAATAGTCTTTTTGAGGAACTTGAGGTTTATTTATTTAAAAAGTTGATGCGGCCGCAGTTGATCAACTGGGTTTTCTTTTTCTTTACTTGGCCTTATGTTAATTTATACGTATGTGTTACCAAATCAAAATGTCCAGTCTGCCACAGCTTGTATTAATTGGTCTCTACAATTTTTATTCTCTAAATAAATGAAAGGCTCCCTTACAACAATTCACTATTTCTGGTTAAACACCAATACACCAGATAGCTTTCTGTTTTGTTTGATTCATTTGACTGGTTTTACATTCCCCACTCATTCGAAAGATTTGGTAGATTTTAATGAGCACTGTAATCTGCGTAAACAATGGACAAAAGTCAATGTCTGAATTACATGGTACTACATGTTACATGGTCACTTTCCACAATTAACATTACAATGATTTTTTTTTTTTTAACAGTGCGCCTAGTTTCACAAAAAAGTTGTCGAAAAATAATAAAAATTAACTGATATTTCTCAGAAACTCTGTTCATAACTTATCATAATAATAATAATGGACATTTCTAAAATGCCATGTCCACAAATTATGATGCACGTCATGCAGGAACATTATTACCCCTGGTCACCGGGCCATTTATTTCATTCCTTAAACCATCTCGGCTCCCTGGGGAGTATACAGCCTGTGCTGCCAAATATGTAGCGCACCAAGCTAAATCAATCCCAAGAACCATCTCTACTCTCACAGGTACCCATTTACCATTGGGTGAAGAGAAGCAATTGTAGTACAGTGTTTTGATCAAGGACACAAGTGTCATGACCGGGATTCGCACCCACACCCCGATGATTCGGCCGTCAAAACTTGATTCCAATGCACTGCACTGCTTGGCCATGACACACTATGTAAAATTTGGTTTACAGTGGAACAAGGCCTAGCCTGTCTGCAATATTACCAGACCTGTACTAACTGTAAATCCAGTAATTTGGTAAAATGTCTGCAAATTTATCCTTTCTAAAAACATTCAGAGATATCCACCAACAAAAACATGTCATAATACTACCTATTTTAAATATTTTTCTTCCAGACATTAACACATCCTACTTTCTTGAGAAAAAAAATCAACAAACATAAACATTTCTTTATGCTGATGCCACTGCCGTAGGACTTCCAACAGTAATAATCAATATTCCTAGATTTTGTCCTTGATTTCATTCGGAGATTGAAGGGAGGCAAGTGTTTTGAGTAGGGGGCTGATCACTGCACAGGACCACTGAGTGTTCCAAGTGACCAGAACACTCGTCATAAATTACCAACAGGTACCACAAACAATTTAATTGATGTAACAACAGCATCAGGTATAGAATATATATTTTTATTTATTTTATAAAAGTTCTTTTCCACTGACATGGATGTGTCATGTGTGGAAAGCACTGTGTACTCGATGCTCTCTAAAGCTTGGGTGTGATCCTTGGCTACACAGCAGTTACAGGTTCTTACTAGCACCCTGGACAAAGACATAGACAAAATAGGGGAACCGCCAACATAGGGCTAAGTGTAGCTCAGTTGGTAGAGCACACGCACTTTAATCCGGAGGTCCTTGGTCCAAATCCTGCTCTGGTCAATTTATTTTTGTTCAACACCAAATTATTTAATTTTTGAAAGAACATTTACATGCAAAGGGCAAGTAATAAGCATTACACTTTTAAAGAACGAATCCTGCCACATTCCTGACAATGACAATGAATGACAATGGGCCAAGCACATTATTGATTCGTCTATTACTGGACCAATCTATTTCGTATATATACCCCCAGGGAATGGTTGTCGCTGACGTCAATTAACGAGGGTGAAGTTGATTTTGACATTATGACACACTCATCGACTGACTGGCTGCAAAATTGGTCTTTTTATAATAAAAGAAACACAGAATTTTAACTTATTGTAATAGACGAACCAATATGTGGCAAGCTTTTTCCCACAAATAAACTCAGAAAGGATATACTTTCAATGAATAAAGTCAACAGCTGAGAGCTAAGCTGGAATTGTGCAAATAGTTATTTTCCGAAATGTTTGTTTTCCCATGGAGTGAGTAGGGTTTTTCAAAGCGTATAGAGTTAAACTTGTTATTTCAAGCTCGAATGGTGCGCACAACATTGGTGAGATTGAAAATAACACTATTCACTGATTTGAATAGAACTCACAGGGTATACAGATGGCCAATTATTACCTTGACATATTTTTGTGGTTGACATGCTTGAGAAATTGGTGAAACAATTAGCTTTGGTCTTGTGTGTAAAAAACCTGATGCTTGAAAACAGTGTAAACATATAATGTGATTTTTTTCATTATTTTCTTGTGACTCTGACGGCCGATTGGGTTATTTCATGTATGATGCAGGCATGATATTTTTTTCATGGGAAAAAAGTAGGAACATTATATTGAGTACAAGGGCTGACCTACATGTACACATAATGTACTTGGGCTTTAATAGACTTTTCAGGGTATTTAATTACAATTTGTATGACTTTTTCAAGGGCAAAAAAAAATCTGAAATCAGACTAAAGTAGGAAGAACTTTATGCCTGTATAATATGTTGGATCACATAAGTTATGGATACTGGTATTTGACAATAACCATTGTTGTCTGTGTGCTTTAGGCGGTGAATAGCAACGTACATTACAGGGGTAAATAAATGAGCAGCTGGCAAAGTGGTTGACATGGAGACAGCAACTGACACACAATTCCATGGACGATTGATACCAGACAAAAATCCATTAATTATTCAACAAAAAGATTGGATGCATAAACATTAAGGAGCTAGAATAAGTTAATGGACATGGCAAGCTGTCAGGAAAACTGTGTTGCTGATAATGCTGGACAGTAATGACCCTTTGAAATGTCAAGTGGGTTAAAGTAAATGCATTGTTTTTCTGGTACAGACAGCAACAAGTACAGAATTGTTTGTTCACTTATGACCAGTGGCCTAACTCAGGCAGGATTCTCCCCACTCAAAAGCTAGCACATTGATATATGCGAGTCGCAGGCCAATAAATAAATAAATATTTAAATATTGTGTTTAGTACAGATCAAATTTACAAAAATCATGAAGATAAAACCATTAAGAGTGCCCCACATTGCACAGTATGGCTTTTAAAACCCAAGATAAACATCAAGTAAAACACCATTCCAAGGATCTCGTTTCAATTCAGCGTGCTTTGGCCAAACTTCCAAAGTTTCGGTCCAGAATGCCCCAGGTTTCAAACATTCTGGGTAGAACCCTGAAGGCGGTTGGATTTACATGTTATAGTAATTATAGATGAGCATCTCACTCAAGGACACAAAAGTCATGACCGGGATTCGAACCCACACTCCGATGACTCGGCCACCAGGGCCCAATTTCATAGAGCTGCTTAATATGTGCGTTTCAATTTCATAGCGCTGCTAACCATAAGCACATGAAAAGGCATGCTAACTGTCCGATGCTTACTGTATGAAAATGAATGACGTAACTATGCAAATTCATGGTGAATGCGCAAGCTGGCCACCAAATTTTCTTGCTAACCTGTCAAACAGGCTTACGCTTAAGCAAATTTTATCTGCTGTAGTTAGCACGGAAACTTGCTTACCGTTTAGCAGTGCTATGAAGTTGGCCCCAGAACTTCAGTTTGACATGTTAGACTGCTCACCCAATGAAACACCAAGCAGTAAAGACAGAAGCCTACTTTAAATACTGGACACAATTTCATGGCCCAGCTTACCAATGAATTTTGTGCTTACAGATCCCTCAAGTAGCCAAACACAACAAAAGTAAGCTTAGCAGAATGAGGTAACCAGCCAAATTACAACTCTACCAGGCTGTGACTGGTATCCTGCTTATTGTTGCTTAGCAGAAAACTGTTCAGCAATATTTTCTGCCTAAGCAGCTCTATGGAAATTGAAACAGACTGAAAAACATAACATTTGACTCTTACCTTCGAATTACTCCTTTTTCACATGCCGTGTACAGCATACTTCCATTTGAGGTATACCTGTGTACACAAACAATGACGATGTTATTTCTTCAACCAGCCTATAGGCCATTCCACTGTTATTTTTGTTTCATTTTATTTATTTCTATATTTATTTGCATGTTAGATATGAATAATGTCTGGTACACTAACTTGCTTAGTCATAAGCTACTGCTTAAATTTGAATTCCTCAGACTATAGAGATAGTTGCAACATCGAGGAAAGCTTTTGTACAGCAACCTCCAGATGAGCAAACCTCGGTACCATTGTGCAGTACACATTGATTCAAAATTGTGTTTGGGTTTTCGCTATCTCTTATGTAACTACACAAAAGCTTGCTCCGAGTCACATCACATAGCAAATGTTGATATAGTCTGAGGAATTCAAATTGAAGTGGTGACTTGTGATTAAGAAAGTCAGTGTACCAGACACTATTCAAGTCCAAGTCACAAATGGCTTATTGATTTTTTATGCTGGCACGAACTGACCAGCTATCAAGTAAGGAGATTCTTGAAATAAATCTTTGTCACCATCATTCCCATGGAAAATGGGAAAGGAAAATAAACTGGCTTTCCCAACTTACTTGAGTTTCCATATTGCATCATCCCC
Organism: Pisaster brevispinus; assembly: GCA_023634235.1. Taxonomy (NCBI): domain Eukaryota; kingdom Metazoa; phylum Echinodermata; class Asteroidea; order Forcipulatida; family Asteriidae; genus Pisaster; species Pisaster brevispinus. Next base: position 25,399,589 of record JAMKCF010000004.1, read on the forward strand.
ACTTTGTTTGAGTGTTTCTTGTACACCAGCATGAGGTAAGTAAGCACAGACTTCACCTCCACCAAGCATTACCACACCTAAGACAAGAAAAGAAACGTATTGTACACTCAAGATCCTCACAGTTGTATACAAATGTCTCCACAATACCGCTCCTGCATATCTCAGCAGTCTCACCAAGGTTTACCATCCCGGACGACCTGGCCTTTTGCTCTGGTTCAGACAGTACACTCTTGGCAGTTCCAAAGGTGCAATCTGCTGCTGGGGATCGTGCATTTTACGCACATGCCCCGCGCCCTTGGAACTGAGCTGAAGCAATTACATTGGCTTCCAATCAAGCTACGTATAATATTCAAAATTCTGACTGTTGTGTACAAGTGTCTTCAAAACAAAGCCCCAACCTATCTTCGGTCTCTCATCGTACCACATCACTCTGGTAGACCTGGACTCCGCTCAAGTTCAGACATTACCCTACTCCATGTTCCCAGAACATACAGCACAGCTGGTGACCATGCATTCCAGGCACATGCACCTCGACTCTGGAATGAGCTTCCACAGTGCATCCGCTGTTCCACTTCCTTGGACGCATTATAGGAAGGCTCTGAAAACCCATCTGTTTGAACTATGACCTGCATGTTTAACCGGACTATTTGGTTAATTTTCTAGACTCTGTTCAGCGCTGTGAAACCATCTTTGATGTGTTAGAGCGCTCTATAAATGTAGTTATTGTATTGTACTGTATTGTCTCCCTCATCAAATCCTGTCTGCAAAGTCACTTGAAGTTTTTAAGAAACATCTCAAAATTGTCCTATTCAATGGTTGATTGCTAAGGACCAACTCTCTTTCCCATTATTAGTGCCTTTATTAATTTATTTGCTTATTGTATAGTTTCTTGTAAAGCGCTGTGGTACCCAGTGTAAGAACGCTCTATAAATGCCTGTTCTTCTTATTATTTATTATTACTCATGGTAAGATAAGATGAGTAGAGTAAACTAATCCAAACTACAACGGCTCTTCTCAGAGCCAACACTCTTCCTAAAAGAGCTTCATACATGGTATGATCCGCACCATGCAAAGCTTCAAACATCAACCATGGAAAATTGTGTGTGTGCATGGTCGCATATGAACAAGCAGTCTCAAAGCTCTGTATTCTATTGGCTACGAAGCTCCTCCAAAATGCAATATGAAACGGGCAGTTGAAAGCAATGACCGATCCGCATCATCATCATTGATCAACTACAACTTGAGCTGTGAACCAGAACCTCCAGGGTTGACCCAGCTACTCTTCCACAATAATCTTTTTACTTGCACTACCAGTCCTAGTACACAGGACCTACAGCTTTTAATGTCCCTTCTGAAGGACAAAGCAATTGTGGTACAGTATCTTGCTCAAGGACACAAGTGCCACGACCAGGACTTAAACCCATACTCTGCTGATGTGTGTCAAGTTCAATAAGTATGTACTTACTACAGAAGCCATCTTCTTCCATAGCATTATAAGGCCCTGGTGTTGGGTCCACACAGTGTAGTACAGTCCCAGCTGAGATGTCTAGTAGAGTCCTTCCATCTAACGTTACGACCTAAAACCAACATAAGCAATCAATGGTAGACTGCTTCAATATGTACACACTAGGGACTGGCATGGTAGAAATCTACAGGCATTGTACGTGATTGCTAAGGGTAACAAGCATCATTGAGTAATTTTAGAGCATGAACAAAAAAAAATAATTTCGTTCTCCAGATTTGCAAAATGTTAAAACAAATCCTACATTTCAAAGATAGGACCTTCCATTTCTGCAATCTTCTGCCATACGTTTTGTAATAACCAAAGCTCATTTTCAATAATTCTTGAGGCTAGTTGCATCACTGGTTGCCAAGAGCCGTTTTAATAGCACAGTGAAGAGAGGACCAGTTATCAGAAAAAAGAGAACGTTGATCCTACTTATTGTTACAACAATTATGCAGACAGGATTTTATCAACTTTTGCAACAATCTTACTCAAACAATTAAATTATTTTAATAAAAAGCTTGCAATGAATTCTTGCTACTCTTCGTCCACAATTAAGTAAGGTTCACGTTACCACTTGTGACAACAAATATCGTCCGTATCTCTTTTACCTAAAAACTCATCTCATCTAAACTGGCCACCGCCACTTCCAAAGTTGCATTAACATGACATGACTAGAGTCGTTCGCACTTCAACGAATACGTATATCATGAACCAAGCACTAGTTAGCCATTAGTCCTTAATGGAACTTGCACTTGGTCCTTGATGGATGTGCGACAGTCCGTCCTACCTTGCCATGTCCATCAACTGATGCTGTGACGAAGGTTGTCTCACCAGAACACCAGGGCCAACTGTCTCCCAGAAAAGTAACATCACGGATTATATCACTATGAAGCTGCAAGTAAAATATACCATCACACCTTAAATTATCGAAATAACTTCCTTGAGCACTTTAGTAGCAATATGTTTAACTAGGTTGGTTAAAAAAGCTGTTGAAACTAATGGCTGGCCAGCCGTTTGCACTTTAAGAATAAGGTCTTCTATATAAATACTGTATTACTGCATCACACTATTATCTGAGTCATGTCCACAATACACAACAACTCAATTTATTCATTTATTTATTTTAAATATTTCCTTTCAAGGGGAGCCCAATCCAAGGCTGGATTATCCAACAGGCACAGTGTGCCTTGGGCCTACGAAAAAAGTTGAAATTGGGGGCCTAGTAGAAAATCAAAAACCCAAATAAATCCTACAGAGAAAGTACTCATGAAAACAAACATGCAATAAATATTGGGGAAAATTGTCAAACAGCATCCTCTGGACCAAAGATTGCACTTGCAGCAAACCTCAATTTATATGTGATACGTTGTGAAAAACAAAGGCCTATGAAACACTGGTACCTAATCATACAGAACACTGGTGCCTAGGCCTACAGAACACTGGTGCCTCGGCCTGCATAACCCTGGTGCCTAGGTATAATAAGCACTGGTGCATAGGCCTACTGAACACTGGTGCCTAAGCCTACAGAACACTGGTGCCTCGGCCTGCATAACCCTGGTGCCTAGGTATAATAAGCACTGGTGCATAGGCCTACTGAACACTGGTGCCTAAGCCTACAGAACACTGGTGCCTCGGCCTGCATAACCCTGGTGCCTAGGCATAATAAGCACTGGTGCATAGGCCTACTGAACACTGGTGCCTAAGCCTACAGAACACTGGTGCCTCGGCCTGCAGAACACTGGTGCCTTGGCCTACAGAACACTGGTGCCTTGGCCTACAGAACACTGGTGCCTTGGCCTACAGAACACTGGTGCCTTGGCCTACAGAACACTGATGCCTAGGCATAATGTGCACTGGTGCCTAGGGCCTAGGGAACAATTATGCCTTGGGACAACTGAAACCTTGGTGCTAACCCCCTGACTAAGGGCCTATAGAAAACTGTGCCTCGGGCCTAAACTACTGCCTAAGGCCTACAGAAAACCGGTGCATAGGCCTACAGAACACTGGTGCCTAGGCATAATGAGCACTGGTGCCTAGGGCCTAGGGAACAATTATGCCTTGGGACAACTGAAACCTTGGTGCTAACCCCCTGACTAAGGGCCTATAGAACACTGTGCCTCGGGCCTAAACTACTGCCTAAGGTCTACAGAAAACCGGTGCATAGGCCTACAGAACACTGGTGCCTAGGACCTAAGAAATACTGGTGCCTTGGTCTTATGGAACACTTAATCCAGTCTTGGCCTCATCGGCTGTCAAAAAACTCTTCTCCCTGGCGTCTTAGATACATACAACGATACAAACATGTTGGCAACAACAAAAACCATCAACTGCATAAACAAAACATAAAATGGTTACATAAAATAAATTTATCTTCTTTTTTGTTAGGTACATTTTAAAAAAAACCACACAAATCACATGTCAAACATAGTTTCAGAGGGCAGGCAGAATTTAGACAAGACTAAAATATGCATCATCTGATAAAAAATTACACTCCAATTAGTTCAATTCAAAATATGTTTCAAAACACAGCAAGTACAAAATACAGTTAGGAAACAGAAATTATGAACTAGACAGAGTGAAAAACAGAAATACAAAATCAGTTGATGAGCAGATTGCTTTCTCTGCTCCAGGTTTCATTGTAACCATAAAATAGAAAAGACATGAGGTAAGGGCGGGAAGATGTTCTTGCATATGGTAGAAATACCTGTCATGGCTCCTGCAACTCATACAAGAAGCCAACAACAAGCTAAATATAGACGACAAAAAATATACACAAAAGGAATTCAATCAAACATGATCCTGTGAACAAAATAGTTTTATAACAAGAAGTAAAATGAGCAGTAAAGCATATAATGCAAAAGCTGTCAGCGAATAAAGAATGCAGAGGAAAACAAAACATAAGCCTATGGAAAGTGCTGAGTTTACAGTGTTTAACACATATTGGTGTAGGATAAAAGACAAATAATATTCTTTATCTGTGATGCAAATTTAACATCTTTTTAAAACGCTGCTAAAATATAGAGTTTAAACTGCCTCTAGCTATCGGGCAAGCTCAGTGGTCTAGTGGTAAGACATCTGCTCTAGAACGGAAAAGGTTGTGGGTTCAAATCCCACCTCAGTAAAATGCATTTGGATTGTTTTGTTTTTTCACAGGACTTGGGAAAGTACTGAGTATACAGTGCTGAACACACATCTGTGTATAGGTAAACGCAAATAATACACACAAAGACATGCAAATTGCAAATTCATCATTCCTTTATAAACAATTACTTCTTTGTTGCGTTTCATTATTTAAATTGATGAACAAATTGAAAAACACATCATACAATTCCAAGCTTCTAATATAAATGATGCAAAGTCTTCTGATTAACAGATCAATCTATTGAGCTACATGGAAATTGCTTAGTAACAGCATTCACAGCTATGGACAAATTCATCTGTGCCCCATGACCGAAAAGCCAGTGCAATACACCACACACAAAATGCACACAGCAGCTAATTCGTTGGCTGCAGCATGTTCACATTTGTTAATGGGATTTTAACCACTCAGATTTTTGTCAGGCTTTGCGGAGAGCATACGCAATTGTGATTGGTCAATAGACCTTATGTACATGATGTCAATTGAGGAGGGCACCCTCATCTACAGTTTAAATGAAGATTGCTCATTGGCTCACTCTCTGCACTCTGCGAACTAAATGTGCAACTTCCAATGTTTCATCATCATTTTACCTCTAAGATGGCGGCATGACATCACTGCATAAGGTTCATTATGAAATGGAGCTGAATGGATCAATCTATTACAAGACACAAGATTGAACAAAATAAACTACTGATTATGTATGAAATTCAGGTATACTCACATCATATATATAAAGTCGTGGAATAGACATTCGAAGATCAAAAACAGCTAAACCCTGCAAAAAAACACCATGAAGTGTTTTTCATTTATGTACATCAAGAACATGGTACAAACAAGGACACCATGTCTACAAAAACAGTGACTTTTAGATTTCCGGGGAATTTTGTGGCAGGCAAGGTTCTACATTGGTCAGATTTAAAGTTTGAAATTCGATACTGTAATTTATACATATCACATCATCGAATCAGTGCAAAAACAATTTTATATCTTGATTTTGCAAAATTGTTGTATCTTGCACAAAAATGCTCTGTACATCCGGCTAATTGAAGTGAGATAAGACATTTCAAACTCAAGCATAATGTAAGTGCTATTTTAGGAGATACAACATTTTTGCACTAACACAACAATATTGTGTATAAAAAGTTTTGTTAAATGCAATATTACCTTCCCATTGACGCATGTGCAGACTACTGTATTTGGGCACTTGGGGTCCACAGCCAGACCGGTCCGGTCTTTGCGGTTAAAAGCACCTAGTCAAAAAATAAATTGTTCAAGATTACGCTGTGAATAAACTGAAGTGTTTTAATGGTGTTTGTACGGTTTAGCGGGAAATAGCTTATGCTACGATAATTCTCTCTTTGGATTTGTACTGCTGTATCTTTAACCCAGGGTTCCAAATCCGAATGTATCCAATTGCCAAAGGATTCAGAAGGACTTGGGCCTGTAGGCACAAACAACAACTGCTTATCACTTGGCTAGGCATTCCAATCTCATCCAAGTCCAAACAAACTGGAGTGGAGTGACGTAGGAGAAGAGGATATGGGAGGATTGAGGCCACATGCTAATAAAAAATCCCAGTCTGGAAGGGTTTTAATGTACTTTACATTAATTGGAAACAGGTCCCTTTTATCGTGGTGGGAATGGGGGGGCGCAATTTAAACCTAAGAGAATAAAAGATCCTGCTTACAGCTTTCATATGTAATTAACTGGGCACCAGTTTCAACATCAACTACAGCTAGTCTCCCTGCCGAGGTAGTGGCCAGGATCTGTAGAAATAATTTCCGTGGAATATGGACACGGAGGGGGTTTTGGTGGAGAAATTTAGAAAGAGAAAATATCATTATTCTGTTTGGACATTTTTACATTTGAACTTCCTGTTTGAGCTGGAAGGAAAGGTTAAATTGGGTCATGGATAAAATGAATATGTCACACTGGTTATTCGTTCAATGCAGCACAAAGATTGCAATTTTTTCTTTTGTAGTTCACTAGATATGCACATATTAATCAAACTTATAATTAAAACTAGTTTGAGCTCCAATATGATGGCCTCCCAAACTGTCAGCAAGTGACCAATGTAACAAATAAGGAAAATAGATTTCTGTTCCAGCAAAACTTCTGAGCTTTAAGTAATATGGTCTTGTGGACATTTAACAAACAAAATTATTCAAGCTCTGCTCTACTTACCTTTCTGCCATCGCTTGTAAAACGCACAGCGTGAATATTTCTAGCTAGACTAAACGTGGTTACCTGAGTAAAGCAACAAAAAGTAACAAAATATAGTAAGCACAATGAGCAAGTCACATCGGCAAACATTTACAATTACATGGCACAAGCTCAAACAGCGCCCTCACTGGGGGTCATAGGAAGACCCATCAAAGCCTGAGCATTCGACGTCACACTTCGAGGCTCGTGAATAACACCAGATACCAGCCTTGCGTGCCTGGCAGGATCCTGCCAGATGTACCCTTTGACCTCGCATCCCATTCACAGAGATTAGTAGTCAATACACATGTACACACAGTACATAGTGAACAAAACAATGTTACATACAAACATTATGCACACGCAGAAGTTTGAAAGTGCAAGAACGAGCTGACAAATTACATCACCTCGGACCAATCACAAGACAGCTTATGTCATTGCATGTTTATCCAATAAAATTATTGGACTTTAAAGACCAGCGCCTGTCATTATATTTGCGGATAAAGCCAGGGTACCAGTCAATACCCATCATTGCATTGAAACCTCCAGATTAGCCCAAACAGCTGACATCACACCTTGAGGCTTGTGAGTGAAGCGTGGAGCCAAACTGCTGGATGAAATTGTTCTTCGTGATGTACCATCCCATTACGAGTTTTAAAACTGTCAGCTCTTTCTGAAGTGAACACACTCAAGGTAAGTATTCTAGTGCATTACTGTCTCTCATAAAAGTAGCAGGTGAACAACTAAGTAGACTTACTGAATAACTTTGTAGCAAGATGCATTTCTGTGCCGTGTACAGATTCACCCTGCCATCGAAAGCCCCTGAGCAAAATAAGTAACGATCCTGTCAGGAAATAAAAAACAAAGACTGTAAAAGTTTGGTGACATAGGGTGTTTATGTTGGCTCAGTGGATTCTTCCCTGCCTTTCAACTCTGTGGACCCTGGTTCGAATCCCGGAACAGAGCCTTGCATGTGGATTGGGTTCCCAATCCCTACCAGACTGCATGGGTTTTCCCCATTTGGGGTTTTCCTCCCACAAGTTAAACTGACATTTCTTCATTGCAGTGGTGTAAATAGTCATGTTCCTTTAATGGGGAGGCAAGGGGGAGGGCATTGGGGACAATGACATAGTTTAGTGGGGCTATTCAATACATGGAACCATTTTATTTGTGCATTTTTTAAAATCTCATTTGGGGGAGGGGTCAAAGGTTCTAAGCAGGGGGGCAGCCCTTAATGTATACTTCAACCCTAACCCCCATTAGGGTCTCTCTACATAGCCTGCCAAATACAACAGAATGCAACACAGTTGAAATGAGAACCATGCCAAATGCAACAAAATGCAACAGGGGATATTGTTGCAATGTGCAGGCATGCTGTTTGTGAAAGGACTGAGCAAGGGTGTTTGCCCTGCTAAATGCAACAGTATGCACATAAGTGTAGTGGTGACTTGTAACTGTTATTTAAATGTTTAACTGTTATTATACAGTCTTTTGAATATGATTTGAATTATGATTCTTACCTAATATTACATCATACTTTTCAATACTTTTCCCATAAAAAAATATTTTGAAATACCCATTATAAGTTGTTGCATTTAGCATGGTTAGGGTTAATATTTCCTGCAAAAATACCAACCTTGGGACAGAAAGCAACGCCTCTCACAGTTCCCAGATGATATTTAAGGAATTGCACTCTACCCTCTTGCTGCATCATGGAATACATGCAGTACCTCCCACCAGACAACAGCCAAGACCTGCTCCAAAGTACACTCTGCTGGGCACCATCAATCTCAAACCAGTTTCATCCAGATACAAGCAGACTGGACCAGATTTATCTGGAACCAGGTAGCAGATCTGGCTTTGAAGACGGCCTATGAGCTGCATATGTTAGCTTGCTAGATGAACCATGATAGCTGTGGACACAGACCGAGATCATTCCTGCAAGTTTATCAAAATGTAAACACAACAAAATAATAAATCAGTAACTGGATAGCTTTAACTTTTAGTAGTTACATCTCCTACTCTCTGACATTTCCCGTTGCAGAAACCCAAGTCACTTAAAGCTAAGGCCAGACGGCATGGTGTTTCTAGGCATTGACCGTCGTGTAGAGGTTGCCAAAAGATCGCGCAAAAGAGCGGTCACAGTCACAATTAAAAGTGCCCCCTACGCTGCCATGATAGAAATAGGGTCCAATTCTTGGCCTGTTTATCGGCCGGTGTCCTGCCTATGTGGTGATAAACTGTGTGTAAACTTGTAACCTTCTGTTGTCCCGGCACCTGCCCGATGTGTGCGATGCCCTGCCGGACATCGGCCAGGCATCAACTGATTTATTAACCGATTGCGGTGCGAAACGCCACACCAGGTTTTAAGTCCGAGTAAAAAGTAACTCAATGCCCGCCCGATTCCCAAATGCACATGCATGTTACATCTCCAAGCTTTATGCTTACTCGCGTGTACCGACTGTACTATTTACAGCCATGTCATTTGGCCTTGGCTGTTGGAAAACAGTAGGAAAATATTATTCAAGAGTTGACCTCTATACATTTCCATGGTAGGCCTATAGGTTTTGATTAGACCTGGTAACTAGGGCGCTGTACTCCTTTAAAAAAACTGTTTACATCTTCGGTCGTACTAGCGAAGATGTCCCAAAAAAAGGAGTACAATGCCCCATTTACCAGTTAGTGAGTACTGGCTCTATGTTTTGATAGGCTTTCTCAGTTTCAGCTGAATTTTCTAAAAAAAGTATAAAAAAACGGAAATCAGACTGTGAAGAAGACCATGCCTGCAATTACCCACTGGCACTGCGGTCTGGTGCTCCAATGCAGTAATGGCATCACTAGCTGTAGAATATTGTCTGACACCTGGATATTTTGAGCCAAAGTGGTGTCATTTTACTTTTTAGTGCGGAGTGCTATCCAGGGCTGTGTAGTGTAACTTGTAAGTGTAACAACTAACATGATGTCATGATGAATCAAATTCTGCACTCTTTTAAGTTTTAGCCCACCTGTCATGCTTGGAGGAGTCATGTTTCAAACATCATTCAATACAAATCACTAACAATTTACAATGTAATTTATAAAGTTTATTTTATCATTAATTTCGATTTATTATTTAAAAATAAATAAACAATCATTAATCATCATTTTTTCCATGCACACAAAAAGTCACAACACATTCACTATGTTCACTGACACTATTTCTTTAAGTATCGGGTGGAACAGAATAATATAAAGGATTAATCATAGCCAGTAATCAGTAAAATCAGTTATATCACTACCAGTAAGTAGTGCCTTACCAGGGGGGTTAAACCATAGAGGTGCAGGTGGTGGTTAACTTCCCGTGCGATCAGCGAACCAATGAGTTAAATGGCTCGAGCGCGCTATACACAGCTCAGGGTTAAAGTTGCATTGGTACTCAGGCAGAAGCCGCAACAAGATATAAGCTGCATTGGTTACCAGTGAATGAACCAAACTTTTAGTCTTGTTCTCCAGCAGTATTCTATACACAACATCGCGTAGTCTTTTGCACAAGTAATCCATTACTTCCCCTGATTTTCGTAGCAGGGTGCCAAAAAAACAAAGCAGACCAAAGTTTGAGTACTGTAGTTATGTGTGGGAAAGGAGTTGGGCTGCAGGAATCACGTTTCTTTCCTCCATGCTTTTAATTTTATAGTTTTTTTTGTTTTTTTTAGATTATAGGAACGCCCATAATGGGGCCTATCGGTGGAGGGCGCAGTGTGTGAAACGTTGTTAATCATACACCGTTTTCGAAACCACGGCTTGAGCTCCCCCAGCTGTGTCTGCTGAAGGAAAGCATACGCTTTCTGGTAAGCTTTACCCGTGGTTTCGAAAACGGCCGACCGTTTACAAAAATAAATATAAAAGCACATGTGCGCTGACGCCCTCTCTTGACAATTTGGAACTATGGCTCACTGGTAACCAAAATCCCCTCAATTGATTCACAACGAATGCATAACGTTACAGATTGGATACCAATGAATTAAGATGTCAGCGCCCATAACACACAAAAAAGGACCAAAAAAGTTGACCTAAAAAAACAGTGACAATTTGTACAGAACCAAGAACTGTTCGGTCTCAAGAAAAAAAACCCTACTCAAACCACACGAAGCGTTGGGTAAGTATACCAAATTGCTAGATCTAATTTGGTAACAGAACATCAAGGACTTAATTCAATTGACACATAATCTACTCTAGTCCTACTACTACTAGAGTAGATTATGTGTCAATCAATTGAATTAAGTCCTAGACCTATTCGCAATTCGGTTCGTTCCGCTATCGTCTCCCCGACCCTCATAGGTCATCATGTACAAAATCCTATTCGAAACTTTTTCCCCTTCACGTTTATGCACCTGGACTTCTCTTTTGAAAACGGAGCTTGCCAAAATTAGACTCTAGTATGTGTTCATTGTTTTCACAGTGAGCTCGGGGTGGGTCCAGAATACTCCTAGAACTATTCGGTTCGTTCCGCTATCGTCTCCCCGACCCTCATAGGTCATCATGTACAAAATCCTATTCGAAACTTTTTCCCCTTCACGTTTATGCACCTGGACTTCTCTTTTGAAAACGGAGCTCGCCAAAATTAGGCTCTATGTGTTTATTGTTTTCACAGTGAGCTCGGGGTGGGTCCAGAAAATCCACTCCGCAAAAAAAAGGTGCAAAAAATGATAAATTCCCATCGTTTATTCAGAATCGTCGCCTTCCGATAACAAAAATGGCCGCCGTCGCTTGTATCACTGGTATGCTGCGTGCAACGCTGGTCCACGACATGCCTTAAGCCGGTATTCAATAGTATTCTGTGCGCAACACTGGTCCACAATAATCAATGGCTTATCTTTTATACGTAAACCGTTGGTTATTGTGAACCAGCGTTGCGCGCAGCATACCATTGATACAAGCGACGGCGGCCATTTTTGTTATCGGAAGGCGACGATTCCGAATAACGATGGGAATTTATCATTTTTTGCACCTTTTTTTTGCGGAGTGGATTTTCTGGACCCACCCCGAGCTCACTGTGAAAACAATGAATACAGATAGAGCCTAATTTTGGCGAGCTCCGTTTTCAAAAGAGAAGTCCAGGTGCATAAACGTGAAGGGGAAAAAGTTTCGAATAGGATTTTGTACATGATGACCTATGAGGGTCGGGGAGACGATAGCGGAACGAACCGAATAGTTCTAGGAGTAGGTCCAGAAAATCCACTCCGCAAAAAAAAGGTGCAAAAAATGATAAATTCCCATCGTTTATTCGTAATCGTCGCCTTCCGATAACAAAAATGGCCGCCGTCGCTTGTATCAATTGTATGCTGCGTGCAACGCTGGTTCACAATAACCAACGCGTTGCAACGGTTTATGTATAAAAGATAAGCCATTGATTATTGTGGACAGCGTTGCGCACAGAATACTATTGAATACCGTCTTAAGGCATGTCGTGGACCAGCGTTGCACGCAGCATACCTTTTTTAAGGTTTACATTGAAGACGGCATCTTTTTTCTCTTGAAAAAACACCTCGGTGTGAAATTTGAGCAAAGGGAACTATTGAAAATAATGTGAAGTTTGCAACCAGTTTCTGCGCGCTTCCAGATAGGATCGCCATGTTTACGTTTTTCGCTGAATTCCCTAGCTACAGTATTATGGCTCTCTTTTATAACATTATTATTATTATTATTATTAATATTAATTCAATTGGTCTTAACTGTGATAAGACCGATCTTGTTCAAAAAGCGAGCCATCATAACAGCCCAACAAGGTTGGGTCAGCATCATTAGGAGTAGTCCGAGTTACTGGACCCACAATGCTTTTTTTACATTTGGACATTCTGGCATGTAAAGGGTCCGAGTGAAGTCTCATGTGTTTGTTGATACCATTGCACAAATGCCCAGTAGTATTACTAGCCTACAGTACAAGATTCAAAATCCTCAAGCAGGGAGTGACAAAGAACTAAGAAAGAACTGCTTCAAAATGGTGTCAGGACACTTCGTACCTTTGCCACTTCGTACCCTGGACACTTCGTACCTTTTCAAGGTGCGAAGTGACTTTGGACACTTCGTACCTTGGACACTTCGTACCTTCTCACAAGACACTTCGTACCTTCTCACGAGACACTTCGTACCCTCAGGATTCAATATAATTTTTACGTGCAGAGATAATGAAACGTAAGAAACAAACAAATTGAGTTTACAAAATACGAACAAAACAAATGTATTTTAAATAAAAGTATTCACATTTCACCAAATGAACCAAATTAAATACAAAAACAACCAGTACACTTTTAAATCAATTTCATAAAAAGCTAAAGCTGGAAAGTATTCCATATCAAATTTACGTGCCGAGATAATGATATACAAACACAAAAATTTCAAAATACGGACAAAATAAAGGTATGGGGTAGAAAATATTGCGTTCCGAGATAATGGTACATAAGAACAAAAATATACAAAATACGGACAAAATAAAGGTATTTTAAAGATATTTTTAGTTAGATAATGTAAGTAATCACATTTCACATTAAAAAGGACATTCAAATAATTAAACAAAATGACAATTCATTAAGTATTATTTTGTATCTCAACGAAAATTATATCATTATTAAGGAATTACACATTTTACTGAAGGTACGAAGTGACTCGGCTGAAGGTACGAAGTGACTCAGCTGATGGTCACTTCGTACCCCGTCCCCGGTACGAAGTGACCAATTTGGTTACGGTACGAAGTGTCCCAAAGGTACGAAGTGTCCAGGGTACGAAGTGGCAAAGGTACGAAGTGTCCGACATCCTTCAAAATCCGTCAAAGACCTCTTTAAAATACTGAAAACTCACCTGAGGAACACAGCAGGTGTTGCCACTTAATATGGTGGTCTGATTGTGTCAAATAAATTTATCGTATTGAGCTGTCCAATCAGTAGAGCAAGTAAAACAAATGACTGACAGCTCGGTGATTCATCATAAAATTACACCAAAACGAGCTTGCACAAAATCAAGGTAATGCACTCTCCACAGTAAGTGACAACTGGGAGAAAAACTTTGACGAAAAACCGTGAGTTTCTATTTGAAAAATCGTCACACTTCCTGATTCTATGGGGCTTGGGCCATGAAGTGGAGGGGGAGTCCAGCTAAGGTGGATCTAGCCCTACGTTGTTTGACACTGTCACTATGGCATGGGGCTAGATTTTTATATGACACTCACTGCTGTTACGACTTCATCATGATGTCACTAGGTGTCGATTTACATTATTTTAAATTTTAGACTTTAAAGCAAAATCATATCTCCTGAACTACGCAAGGTATTTACACAATCTAAACATCTTATAAAACTTGGAAGGGTGAAACACTCCATAAAAGTTGCACTGAATGACCCCAATCCGGCATTGTCCTATGATCAAAGTTGGATGCTGAAGCGGAAAAACTATATTTTCTGGGGGCTTGTTTTGACTTTGAGGTCTGACAATATGAGTTGACATTTAGACATGCTCGCTGTTTGACCCATACCGTCCAATTGTAAGACTGAGTAACGACGACATCATCCTTAACACTTTACAGTGCCCTCTTGTGACAATTTTTTTAATGTAATTTGGCTTGAACTGGTTGCAAGTTCAAATAGTTTAAAATTTAGATATTTAAATCTCATTGCCCAGGTAATAAATTAGCAATGACATCATGACGTCATCGGTTTTCAAATGCTCTATTTAGTGGTTACATGTTTATACAGCATTTATATATTTTATTTGGTTTCACTTTTAAACATTTTCTTTTTTACTTTGTATGTCCATGTCAAACACCTTGTTTTCGTCTCAACAAAAACTTACAGCTGTACAAACCTTGCTACCAAAGTTTCGCGGCTCGTGCATGCCAAGAAGAAAAGTCACTCTAGAAGGTTATAAATTATTTTCACCAAAAGGAATATTTACTTAATATTAACTAATTTGGAGTTGAACAAAGAAAATTCCCCCTGGTAGGTATCAACAATCTGAAAAATGAATAAAACAAAGAGACCTGAGACCTGGCTGTATCCAATTTAAAAGCTGATTAAGCAGAACATAGTGCTTAACAATTTCCTGCTTAGTAGAAATGAGCAGGACACCAGTCACAAATGGTACATATGACATTGTATTTTGGCTGGTAACTTTATTCTGGTAAGCATAATTTTGTTGTGCTTAGTGTATTTTGGGGCCCTGACGACACACCTTACTTTGTAAGTTGCAACAATATTAATAAGGGCTGTAATTAACAACAAAAATACAACAAAAACCTAAAACAAACAATCCACGTACATGTACCATCAACATTTATTATCTGAAACTGCCTTCTTGTAATTTTGTACTGGTAGGTCTTCAAGCTTTTATCAACCATTTAAGTAGCTTTATCATTTCCCAACAGTGATAATTATACATTGAAGATGGGGTTTTTTTGCAGATAATTTTGCCCTCATTATGTTAATGTGGTAGTTTGTATCACGTCTATATAAAATAAAAAAGACAACACAACAGTAACAGTTAAAATTGTTGTAATAATTCTTTGGCCAGAAGTCAATTTTTTGGTGACATTGTAAATAATGCCTAGTACACAATCCTTCAAAATTGACACCAAGCAATGCCCATATGTAACAGGGCAACTGAGCCTCTGTGTAGATCCAAGCCTGGAATTCCATCTTGCATGATGAGGATCAGCCTATTTTTTGCACAATTTTTAATCATAATTTAAAGCCACAAATGTAAACCAAATACGTTGTTTTCATTTCCCCTAAAGGATAAAGACAGGAGAAAGTGATACCTAAAAGCAAAGCGCCAAGAAAATTGATGTAACTCCACAAGCGCCCTCTATGGCAGAAACCTCACAATCTCTCTCCGCTGCTGACAACATGAAAATGTACGCCTTTGGCCAACACCTTATCAGAGGAGCTCAGGTTTTTTTCAAGACACCTTTATGTTATGGGTTTGTCAACAGAAAGCCAGTGCTGCCTGGTCGTATCCTTTTATTTCCTCATTCATGTACAAATGATTAGAAATCTGTGCATTCTATTGGTAGGTTGCCAGCAATGCTACCATGGGCAGCACACCGTACTGATACCTCTCATCACTAACCCCTGGAAGGGATGAGCTGAAAAAACAACTGATTGGCTAAAGGTCCTGCTATGCTTTGCCAACTGTTAAAACGCTCGAGCGCTTGTATGGCGCTTACTACTTATGTGTCAAAATGCAAGTATTTTGACACAATCCATGACATGAGACAAGATCAAAGAAGAATAAAATAAGAACCAGTTGTTCTGTGACTTGATGCCTCTTTTGATCGCGTGCTTTACGTACATCTCTAACACAGAATGGATCAACCTCAGGATTAACTAAAATAGCCAAATTATTTAGATATTTCAAAGTCCCACTTCCAGGGGCAAGACATTCTAGGGGGAAACATGGCGCGGTTTGATCATGCACCACTGGGAACAAGTTAGGTAGGTTGATGCATTATAGAAGTATGTATTGAGCAGGCAATCCTAGGATTTTAGCTCAATCTTGAGTTTTAGTAGCACAATCTCAGTATTGTTGCTCAATCTCTAAATTGAGCAGCGCAATCTTAGGATTACTGCGCGATCTTAAGTTTGAGCAGGGCAATCTTAGGACTATTTCTTGATCGTGAGAGTGAGCAGTGCAATCTCAGGACTATTGCTTGATCGTGAGAGTGAGCAGCGCAATCTCAGGATTATTGCTTGATCTTGAATTTGAGCAGAGCAATCTCAGGATTATTGCTCGATCTCGAGAGTGAGCAGTGCAGTCACAGAATTTTGGGCCAGTGTTAACATCCCCAATTTGAGGGCTCAATCTCAAAACATTTCTGAAATCCTGGTGCCCAGTGGTTTTAACAACTGTTACAGAGCCACAAATCCAATGGAACAACTCAACAGAATTTAAAGGGAAAAACCGCACTTGATGAATAGGAGTCAAGGTTTAGAACAAAACACATTTATTGAAATACATACTCAGCGTTTAAAAAATTTACAAGCATAAGGGGAAGTTGAATTAGATAAATACAATGACAATATAATTCAATACAATGCAAGTATGGCGGTGGTAACGGACTGTGTGATATAGGAGAGGTGTACCTCCATGGAGACTCTAGGCTGGGGTTTTAATAATAATATATTGTATTTGTATAGCGCCTACTGCAGGCCAGCCTCTAAGCGCTTAACATTCAGTATTTCCTGCAAGGTATTTGGGGCTACGTTTGAAGTATGAGACCTACTCCTTTACATAGCACCTTGTAATGGTTTACAAGGTGCTGTGGCGCAATATGCAGCCGATCAAACCAGGAACACCGGGGCGGACCCCTTCTCTTTTCGATAAGTGCACTGGGTTCTTTTTCGTGCGTTACACAACACACGGGACCAACGGCTTTACGTCCCATCCGAAGGACGAAGCAATCATGGTTAAGTGTCTTGCTTAAGGACACAGGTGTCACGACCGGGGCTCGAACCCACACTCTGCTGATCAGAAACACCAGAGCTTGAGTCCAGTGATCTTATCCACTCGGCCACGACAATGGTTTTGAAGTCCCGTGGCTGGTCCAGTCAGAGGGCGGATCTGCGAGTGGCTCTCTGCGGCGTGATATCAATATCTGTAGTCCAGATGAACCAGCGAGGGAGGGAGACAGTGGACCACCAGGAACGGGGTTTCATCACTGCAGACGGTGATGGGTACCGGCGAGGACTCGGTGCAAAGCAGGAGATATTAAAAGTCTCTGGGGCCACGCCTCACAGCTGCTACATTTAGTCTGGCAGTCCTAATCATCACCCGTCAGTCTCCGGAAACCAAAGCTTAAAATCTGGCGAGTCGTAAGCATGTCTGTCCTTTTAAACAGCCGATTAATTGTGGAATTCTAATGTTTTTCTGGCAAATGCGGTCGAGGACAATGGCTCATCAATACAACAATCGCGTCCTCCGTTTAACATACTGGGAGTTTACATAAGGTTGCCTAAACAACTCTAATATACGAGTTCTTAACACAACAGAATAGTGGCTTTGTTGTCAGACCTGGAAGTAAAATTCCTTGACCCTCACTCATCTAAGATGTCCTGGTTTCACCTCTGCGTGTCGTGGAGCGGTTTCAGGACATGACGTCTGAGGAGGTTGCAGACATGTTCAAGGCAGTGCACATCATTGCCAAGGCTGTTGAAGTAGAGTATCAAGGGACTGCAATGTCACTGGGTTTGCAGGTATTTCACTGAATTTGTCTTATCTAATAATGAACCTCAAAAGGGAAACTTAGGGCTAGATAGCTCAGTTGGTACTGGCACATTAATCCTGAGGTTGCAGGTTCAAATCCCACTCTAGTCAATTTGTCTTTGTTTAAGCCAAACTTTGTCTTGTCTGTGAGAATAAAAATACAAAAAAGAAAGAAAAAGACAAAACAAATTGATGGCCGAGTCATTAGTGTGTGGGTTAAGTTCTCGATTGTGACGCTTGTGTTCTTAGGCAAGACACTTAACTATAATTGGTTTTCACCACAAAGAGTAAATGGGTACCTGTGACGGTAGAGATTGTTTATGTGAATGATTAGCAACCTGTGCACCATTTTGGCTGCCGGTGCTGCATACTCCTAAGGAGTTGAGATGGTTTCAGGAATAGGCAGAATGAATAGGGATAATAACAGTGTAAAAGAATGGAGAAAGGAACACGAGGAATGAGCATGGGTTAAAAGAGATGAAAAGTTGGTAATAAGTGACCAACAATCCAGACTGAATGCAGCAGGGATGGTCACGCTTGTGCATTCATACTTGTTGACGTCAAGCGGCCATTTGGGGTCTGCAGCTTTCCAAATTGTGCCGGTTAGCATAAACAGATCTTATCACAGCCGTAAATTTTGCCCGCAACAGAGGGTTAGCATAGCTTAGTAATGGTCAACCAGATTTGACAGGCCGTCAAACTTCATGTTCCTTCCTTCATGGTACAAGCACCTAATAAATACCTATCATTGTTGTTATAATAAATATTATGTGTTCCTTGCTTTGCTTTTCAGGATGGACCTGATGCTGGTCAGACAGTTCAGGTAAATTTCATTCTCAATTTATTTGGCAAAGTTTACAGGAACATCGACGCATGGGGTGTTGTAAAATGGCGAAATCTTTTGCCGAAGGGTGGTTGTGGTCATGAATGAAAATAAAAGTGAGAATATTTTTAACGTCTGTTGAAAAAATCCTTGACAAAGTCTAGTCACTAGACTTGAACCAGCTGCATACGCACTAGATGGTTAGTGAGCATGCGCAGCCTTGTCCAAACTTGCTCTAAGAATTGAAGAGTTTGCCTAGATTGTCACCCCCAAACAAGTTACAGATGCTATGTTTATTTTTTGTCATGCTCATCACTCTTGCCTTGTGAATCTCTTTCAGCACGTTCACATCCATATCTTGCCGAGGAGAAAGGGCGATTTTAAACACAACGATGAAATCTACTCACATGTAAGTACCTTCCTTGTCAACTCAAATTGTTAGCATTTTATTTGGATGATGCAATTTATGCACTGTATTTATAAATATAGGTTTTGCTGATTAAGCTATTAAGCATTGTATGCTCAGTGCTTTGCCAGTAAGCCATTTGCGAGTCATGTCTGGTACACTGACTTGCCTGGTCACTATTAAATGCTCAATTTGAATTCCTCAGACTAAAACCACAGGGATCTTGGAAAGCCTTGGTTTTAATCCCTTGCACCAAAATCTCACGCAGCTACTGTCTGCCCATAGTCTGCCATTTTGGGAGTCAAATTTGCGTGTAAAGATATGGTGAATGTGGAAACGCAGGTGCCTCACCTAATTATAACACATGATAGGGAAATAGACTTCCAAATCGTGCAACCAAGAGTTATTGTGATGATGTCGTAATAATAATAATAATAATTATGTGTAGTTATTATAAAGCGCTTTACCACACCCCATGAGCATCTCAAAGCGCTCAGTATTATTTTCCTGCAAGGTATGTGGAGTTACATTTTAAAGTATGAGACCTATTCCTTTATAGCACCATGTAATGGTTTACAAGGTGCTGTGACGCAATACGCAGTCAAACAACCGGGGCGAACCCCTTCTCTTTATGATAAGTACACTGGGTTCTTTTATGTGCATTACACAACACATGGGACTTACAGCTTTACACCTCAACCGAAGGACGCAGCAATAATGGTTAAGTGTCTTGCTTATGGACACAAGTGTCACGACCGGGACTCGAACCCACACTCTGCTGATCAGAAACCCCAGAGCATGGGTCTGGTTTTCTTATCCGCCCCGCCATAACACGCCAATTAGGGGTGAGAGTAACCTCCGGATTAGCAAAGAATGATATTCTTTGTGCCACATGTTACATTGGAATTTGTGTATAGGTGTGTGCAGTCCCTGTACATATGTAACTATAACAAAACTTATCACTACAAGGTGCCATAGCAACACTTGATTTAGTCCATGGAATTGCAATTCACAGTATTTTTGACCATGTTAGGGCATGTGTGGACCAAATTTACTTGATACGAAACAAGCTTTTCTCCATTGTTACTATTGTTATTAATTATTTGGCCATTCATACAAGAAAACAACTTACATGCAATCATAGTAGTATAAAACTGTAATTGTGATGCAAGGAAATTTGCAATTGAAAGCACCCTCATGCGGTCAAAAATATGGTCAATTGAGCATTCACTTTGACTGAGCAAGGCATTGTATTGGACATCATTCAAATCTAAGGCAGTGTCCAAATTGGCAGCTGTGACTTGATCGTCACTTGAACATGCGTTAAAGCATAGGATTCCCATTGCAACACCCATAGAAACAACCACAGTAGCCGCAGTAGCAGCAGCAGCCAATCGCGTGTAAGTTTGACGGACCTTGCCAAACAACGACATTTCAACGTGGGGTTGACCAGTGTAGCGTTGATCAGTCTGAAACCAACCCTGCTTGGGATTAGGGTTGAGGGTTTTGGAACATGTACAGAATCACACATAAAGCAAATGAAGCTGATTTCATATTAAGTAGTGTGACAGCAGAGCAGGTTTGAACTATGTTGAAATGTTATGAACTTAAACACGAATTGGAACTGTGGAGCTTACAGCATGGATCAAAGCTAGATAGTGTGGAAAGGCGTGTTGTCTTCATCTGTCTCTTACTAGTTCTCTTAAGTTTGGGCAGACTTTAGTCAGTGAAATCTTGCCTTGGAATAATCTATTGTGTCATGATTAATAGAGTTGTATTAATCTACTATGTGGATTTGCAATAGCGCCCTCACTCATCTAAGACAATAAAGCCAACTGTTCCACAAGAGGGGATTTCATTTTAGTGTCTGTTTTCATTTGTAACTTGGTGTTGGTTTTTTTGTGGTTTTAAAAATGTTTTGTAACTTTAAACCCTCATGTGTCTTGAATCGTTTGAATTTCCACATGTTCTTCAAGTTTTTCAGTTTTTGCTTTTGAGGGAAGACACAGGAACTAGTTTTTCCAGGAATCTAAACAAGTACATTACATTGTTATTTATTTTTTTATTTTTTTTAACCCTTCACCAATGTGTGACAAGTACTTCATGTGGAAAATAGTCCACAGGCGCATTACTCCAGGGGGATTCGAACCCAAAACTCTTGCAATTCTAGTGAATATGTCTTACCACTAGACTATTGAGCATACCCAGTGCCTAAATGCCAGTTTGATTCATGTAATTAGCATCAACAATTTCATAAATTAAATAATTGCTTCGGGATAAAGAATTGTTGTGTTTGTACCCTACATCAATGTAAGAGCACTGTATGTAGCACTATCTGGAGTCCTGCAAAACAAAAACAAAATCCTCAGAAACCAATTCTAGAGCAGATCTTAAAGTAGACCATGTGATGATCAGTGACTAGAGGCCAGTTCAAATCCAGTAATTAGCAGCGTGTACAACAATTTAATATATGTAATAATTGCATTAGGGATATACATGGCTTGAAGTTAGCACTAGACTGCAGGCCCAAGGCCAGTGATTTTAGCTTTTGGCCAGTAAACTCACACCAGGACAAGCCTTGCAGTCTTGTGTCTTTCAATTGATTACTTTACTGTGTAATATCTTCTCCTTTTCAAACACGATGTTCAAATATTGACTTTGAGACTGATAAGTATCTTTCAATTCTGTTGAGTATACTTACATATAAGACAAATGAGATCAATCTTCTCTCGGTATTTGTTCAAATAAAAACAGAATATGTGAAGGTACCGGTAGTTTTTCTCATTTTGATTTCTGGTCCAGTAAGTGTTTTGAGCTTTAAGCCCATCAGTCTTGTTGATTTTCCCCTCAAATTCAAGCCCAGATATTCATTACAATTCATTGAGTTGTCATATACTTAAATCACAGATTTTATTGGTGGACAACAGTTACCGTCTAAACAGTTCTTATTGTTTCAAGGTACCTCTCTGTCTTTCACATTCTAGTCACCACACGGTAACCTCTGGCACATAATTTACAACCGTCTGCCACATCACACACGTCACAGAAACACCCAACACCACTTTGACGTCAGTTTCCATCTCTGTGTAAAATTAAGTCAATTTCACTGGAGCTGCATGTGATAAACAACTGTTCAACCAATTAATGTCAACAAGTGAAACTAACAAATTACAATGAAAGAGGTTTATAACGATTAAATTTGGCACAAGAATATTTAAACCATTATTTATTTGATCAAAATGAAATTAGTGAGAGCCTTTTTTGAGGTTCTGCCGTAACAGCTGTTGATTGGTGGGAGAATCCGAAAATTTGCGTAGCTACATATTGGACATACAGAAAGTCGAACTACTGACGTCGGATGACATGTATACAAAGTTTACTACATTTTCACAATCATAACACAAAGAGTATCACAAGGTGGGAGGGGTCAGAGGCTGTGTACATTATAAAAAGTGTTTGAAAATGTTTCCACAGTATGATGTTCCCGCTCAACTTAAGAAGTGTCCCAACTGTAGTTGGGAGTGGTCCCAGTGTTACGTTTGGGACGGCCCAACTGTAGCTGCAATTGCCTGATAGTGGTAGAGATAAGCGCAATCAGTGGGCCTCCCTAGAAGTAACTTTCTATCCTCTTGAGTCTATAGAGGGAAGAGTGAAATCATACATGTACATGCGTGATCAGCACTGCATAGTTGGTGCTTTTCAGGAACCCCTCATGTGGGATTCGACCTTCCACATTCTAGAGCAAATATCACAAAACCACTGAGCGTGCTCAGTCCTAGAAACTGGTACCAGGGAAGATAGGTCTTTATGCAATATTTACATAAGTGTTAGATAGAGAGAGAATCCCAGAAAAAAAGCTCTGCAGGTTGAAATTCAGGGTTTTTAAAATACTATGTTTTGCCCCAAACAAGGCTAAAAGCCACACGAAGAAAATGTTTCAAATGTGAAAATAACTCAGGGGAGCTGAAGGTAGGACTTGCGATTCCTCTTGAAACTGTCTAGATTATAAGCAAGGAGCTCCAAATGTATACAGTTTGTGTTTGAATCCAACAAAATAATTGATTTCGGAGACACTAGATACAACTGTTGGAATAAATGAAGTCGTTCTCAACCCATTATTCATAAATAATGCAAAAGAAGGGAGACGTTACTAAATGAATGACTAAACGGAACAGCCATTAATGGGCTTTCATGTATGTACATTGCAACACACAGCCCAGTGACCACTTGTTTCTCATCAATTAATCACTCTTTTATCTCTGCATTGCTAATGAGACCTTTTTTGGCCTCGTCGGGACCGTGTTAGAATCCGACCATATGGGAGTTAATTTAAGTTACACTGCACAGGCCATTTCAATAAGCTGGTATGGCTTTTAAAGAACAACTCAAACGAAATTGACAACAGGTGATTGTTTGTGAACAACGTGTAACTTGTGTTCAATCAATACAGAAATTGAGTTCACGTGAGGTTAGGATGTGTGCTTTGTAGTCCATGTAGCCTTTGACCTTGTACAATCCAGGGCCTTTCTGGCAGGCAAGATACTTCACTGGTCATATGGGAAATTTTTACATTTGTTGTCATAATTTCCGCATAAATTCAAGAGTTGTATGAGATGTGGCCCCTTTGTTCAATCCAAAATGAATTAAATTTGGTTTATTGATGTTTACAATATTATGCACTACAAGTTACATTGGCTTTCAAGTTATTCAAAATACAATAATAGTAATATTGGAGTCTTATATAGCGCACATATCTACATGTACCAATGAGGTACTTAATAAAAATTTTGAGACCCATGAAAACTAAAGGAGAAGTGTTTTTTTCACCCAATTTTTCTGACAGTTGTAGAGTCAGTGCGATATGTAAATCAGTAAGTCGTGACCAAAAGAATATGTAATGTGTGGTTGGTTTGATGTAACTATGAAATCTATTAACATATCCCTAGGTTAAGCATTGTTATGTTTATACATTATAAATGACTATTGAGGTAATTTATGGTTGCCTTGGGGGTTTGTGTTTCTCATTGTGACTTGATAGATTGCTAAACATGGCGCGCTTGAAGCACCTGCCCTCATTCCATCATCGTCTTGTACTGTGCATACTTGCTCATCGGTTAAAGTGCAAGTGATCTTAATGTAGCCAACATGCCAGAAACGCTAGGGGAAACCCTTCTTAACAATAAGCGTCTGGGTTCTTTTACTTCCATTACACAACACATGGGACTCATCCCAAGGACGGAGCAGTCATGGTTAAGTGTCTTGCTTTAAAGACACAAGTGTCAAGACCAGGACTCGAACCCACACTCTGCTGGTCAGAAACACCAGAGCTTGAGTTCGTTGCACTAGACCATTCATTACTCTAGGTTGACTATGGCAATTTATTGATTACAAAGGACTTAGTCCATCGATCAGTTGCGAGCAAGTTGTATTCTGCATATTAGATAATCCCATCCAAATGGGTTAAGCTGATTAATATTAACCCTTTCAATTATAAGCCCATGGTGTAGAGTTATGGAACTAACAAAACAAAATGTTTTCAGTAGGTGCTCAAATGTTCCAGAAAAAGCATTGTTAGGTGTGGAGACTGGAGGGAGACTGGAGGGAGACTGGAGGGCATAGAAATGTGAAGCTACAGAAGGATGTTGGGGGTACCATGGATTAGGAAAATCTCACATACTGGACATGATTGCAGAGAGGGGGGATCCGATGAGAATGGTCAGGAAGCGCCAACTGACTTTTGTTGGGCATGGCATCAGAAATGATGGACCGGAAGGACTAGCCATGATGGGTGAACTGATGGAACAGGACGCTTGAAGGATTGACGTTTATGGAGGGTTTGGCATTGGCAACTGGCTCTACTGTGGTGAATATTGTACATGGGGCTAGAGAGTGGATTGGTTTCAGGCGCATACATGTAGTCACTAAAGGTCAGACTCTGGCAGCGGTTACGCACATGACGAAGAAGAAGATGTATGGCTGATAATCACTCAATTTATCAAAACAATTTATAGCACTGGGATCTGAGAGCAAATTAGTTTTCAGTCTCCTCTTAAAAATGTTCCATTGGGAAATGGTTCTATAAAATATTTGCTGCAGCGGCCATAAATGTTTGAGTGAAGTTTCCATTTGGGAACATGGAGACGAGGTGTACAAGATGAATGTAGCTTGAGAGAAGATGACTGATGTGGTATAGGATTGGTGATATATTGACGAGCAAGTCCAAGATGGCTTTGTAGGTAATTAGGAGTAGGGGCCCAGTTTCATAGAGCTGCTGAAGCAGAAAATATTGCCAAACAATATTCTACTCGGTCATTCTCGCTCTGTCAAAACACCACCCGGATCAATTTTGTTAAAGTACGCGCTTTCAGAAGCCTTTTAAAAAAGCATCAACCATACTTTGCTCAGTGTGTTTATTGAAAGGTGTTGGATGGGAATGAATTATTATTGTTTGCTGTTATTATTATTACTATTGTTTCTGGTAATGAAACCATGGATGCCTCATAAGTCAACTTAATCACTGTAGGTTGCAAGCCTGAGGAAACCTGTAAACAAGTGTGCTTGCTATGTGAACCAGGAACACCGGGGTTAACCCCTACTCTTCCACAATAAGTGTTCTGGGTCCTTTTACATGCACTACCTATCCTAGTACACGGGACTGACAGCTTAATGTCCCATCAGAAGTGCCATGACCGGGACTCGAACCCACTCTCTTCTGATCAGAAACACGACAGCTTGAGTCCGGTGCTCTTAACATTCAAGCATGACACACTGCTCTTCCATAAACCACTTGTATTCCATGCCTTCAAAGTCAGATGCAGATGAGTTTGATTTGAAACATTCACACTCTTTAAGAATTTATTTGTTGTTGATGATTGCAACAACCGTATGTCATGTGCACTCCCATCTTGAAGTGTTTGATTATATATTGTACTTTACATAGAAAATAGTTAATAGCCAGGGGTCACTTCAGATACAAACAGCAGCTTTAATTGATTAATTTACTCACCAATTGAATTTACTTCACACACACACACAAAATCAATACACAATGAATTAGTTAACGTCACAGGATTGAGGATTCAATGCACAAACTGCAGGCCACGAAATAACCCACCTACAGCAATTGCCGTGGTATCCTGTGTTTTTGCTGTGGTGCCCTTTGCAAAGTTCCAATACAAATTTTAATTTTCCTCATAGAGTGCCCCCTTACCAGAGGAAAATTGCTGTGCCCCTTCAAGAGCGAAGTTCAAGGCTTGAAACTGTATACTTATTATCAATGCCATTTGATAATTCAATAGATAAATGGACAATAGCTGACAAAATACAACAGCAGAAGAAGCAGTGTTGTGGAAAGCCAACACAAGTTTAGGGCAAAGCTGAATAAATTCTGCCCAAGTCCAATTTTCAAAAATTGTAATGTTCTTAGTGGCATGTCATGGACGAGCAGTCTAGCGCATTGAACTTTAAGTTCTGGTGACTGAGTCACCAGAGTGTAGGTTTAAGCCTGGTTTGTCCTTAACAACTCGGTAAAGGCACTGTTTGAGCTTGTGGCATCATTTCATCACCAATGCCTCAAACTAACACACATGTAGATACTAGTAAAAAGTAGCAATTGGAGAAAGGGGCGTTTAAGTTGAACGCTTTTTAAAATCAAGCTTTCCTACAAATTTTGGAGCATTTTAAACTAGTTTTCGTGAGATTTGATACAATAAACTTCATATAATACGGTGCTTTTTACTACTTTTCATCCTAAATTAATAAAGTAAGGAAGATTTTTGTCAGCTCGTGGCGTCGAAAAATTAACCAAAACAGACATTTTCCGTTTTTCACAAACTAACTCCATCCAATGTATTATAATGTGTGTGTGTTTGTCAGTTCAAGAGAATGTAGGTCAACATGTGCTACACACAAGGTTAGTGTTACTTTGTGGAAACGTTTGTTTACATTTGAGGTTGGTGTGCGCTGTGTGTTGCAGCGGCAAATTGAACCTTGGTGTTAGCTCGTGGCGGCGTAAATTGTCAGTTTCCGTGCAAAGTTGCAATGCCTAGTTATCATATTTAAAAAGGTGAAGCTCCTGAAGCATTGAAACTTCATGAAATTGTAGGCCCAATTAACATTGTAAAAAATGGGGGGTGGGGGGGTGGTTTCGTACACTGTGTGCTAGTTCGTGGCGCCGATAACGATATGCGAGGGGGCCAAACATGTAGCTTTGGATACACTTTCAGATACCACACCCCCCCCCCACCTCGACAAAGGAACCATCATATTTAAACTGGGCTTGACTGCATTGTACTTAAATATACAGAACAAACTTTCATTCACAGCAGACGTATACATGCAGATAATTAGCGTGCCAATTATGTGAAACTTGCTGTTTTAAGTGCGACAGTGTCTGAAGCTCATTGGAGACACTCTGCCTAATTAGATGGCTCCTGTATTCTCTAATGACTAGAGGGAGTTTGTCACACATTAAACGATGTCCATGTTTGGTTGGGGCGGGGGGGGGTTCCTTTTTCTTTCCACCATAAGGCTTTCCAGTAACTAGTTGCACATGAGCCCATATTGGCAGTATGGTACATACTTGCTACATAATTCAAAAGGAAAATGGTTAACCCAGTGTTAATCTTAAATTCAGCGTGCAGGTGGCTCAGTGTTAATCTTAAATTCAGTGTGCAGGTGGGTAAGAACGATCTTTGCTGACATAAGAAAAACAATCATGGTTTGGAAGTCTTAAGATATTCTGAAGATTAAAGGCTTCTAGAGAAGCATGTTTCAGAGCAATCTTCTTGGTTAAAGGGTGTGCCAAACATTGGTAAGATTGATAACAGATTTGCACATCACTTACTTGATATAAAGATGGTCAGGGTGGCAAACTTTCCTTGAAATTTACTGCTTGAAGTGCAATAGCTTTTGAGAAAAAAACTTCTTTTTTTCTTTTTTTCATCAATCAATCAATCAATCAATCAATCAATCAATCAATCAATCAATCATTCAACCAACAATTATTTCCATACATACATCAAAATAGACAACTTGATTAATTAATAGAGACTGAAACTTTATGGAGGTATAAACAATTAGTTTTGATCTCACGAGTCCAAAACAGTAAAAACATATAAGGAGGGTTTTTTTTGTGACTCTGATCACAGACTGAGCTTAAACGTTCACAGGGTTGTAAATCTTTTGTTACATAAAGTGTGGATTCTGGCTTTTCATAATTGCCAACTGCTGTCTGCATGCTTTTGAAGTGTGAAACTTTCAGTGCAAAGAAAAGTCAATGTTTAAAAAATAAATAAATAATTTTTTTTTAATTCTTCTGTTTTTTCCCGAATTGTTGTTGGACAAGCCCACTCACCCCAAATTGTAATTTTAAAATATAGAATGGCTTCATAATATAATCCATACACTGAAGAACAAAGTAATGCCTCAAATGAACCAGATATTTTAGTTCAAAGGTCTCCAACATCAGTAGTTTTTTCAATGGTTTTTTCTGGCTTAAACAAACAATTTTGTAGTTCTCAGGAATTAAATTGACAATGTTCACCAGCTGGGTACTTTTTCTTCTTCTTTTTCAATTGTTAATTTATATACTTATTTTTCTTTTCTTTTTTTAACTAAATTTTGATTTTCGGTTATTTCTTGTGACCCACCCACACACAACTTTGAGAAAATCAAATTCAGAATTGTTTGACATTGACTATTTTGAATGGAGCATAGAGCATGTACAACAATGGTGATTAACAAAGACCAGTATCTGCACTTTATGTAACCTAACGTGTACATGGAATAACAAACCTGTGAAAGTTTGAGCTCAATTGGTCATCAGAGTCTCAAGAAATCAGTGGGGGAAAAAACCTGATCTGTTTACACTGTTTGACATCGGGTGTTGGACTCGCAAGATCAAAAGCAAATGTTGTACTCATTTTTCGTAAACTGTAGCATTTTAGGCAAAAATGTTTCAAGGAACATTTTCCCACCACGTCTGCCTTTATACCATGAAAGGTATGTGCAAATCTGTAAACATTTATGTTTTCAATCTCACCGATGTTTTGCAAACCCTTTTAGTAAACTATTATGTGATGTCATGTTTTTGTGGGGTTTTTGTTTATTATCATATCAATCCCTGACGTTTGTCTTTTGACATACCCATCTCTTTATTTTTTTGAAGATGACAGCTTTCAAAATTAATCTTAGATTAATTTATTTAGGAAGTGATTAGATCTACTCTCAGGTTTCAACTTCCAGATATTTTGTCGTCTTAAGACCTTGCTGCGGTGATTGAAGAGGACTGCGTGCAATAATTGTGTTAATTCGGTGGTGCGATCGAGTTATTCACCGAATGCAATTAGACAGCATGCGGTGCAACATATGGTATTAAGCAATCGCAGTGAACAAACTGTTAGGCGTTTGGGTTGTTGTACTGTTGTTTGTTTTGGTTTTTTCTTTCTTGTTAACTTCTTCTTCTTCTTCTTAGCATCGATTGTCCAGGAACAAAGACACCTTCGAAAAGATTGTTCAATCTTGAAGCTTCACAAATGAATAAGGAATCAAGCATTAAGAAACTAACTGGACTAGCATTGCAATGGGTGCCTTTTACTACTTACTGTGTTGTAACTAAAAATGTTGCAAATATTATCCTAGCATACTTTGTTCTTTTAATTGTTTGACTAACAAAATGTTGTTGATCTGTGATGCACTGCCCTTCCATGGCAAAACAGCCCAACTCAAAATTTTGTGGTTTTTACATCAGATCATTTCTGAGTAAATTGAGGGTGCTTTTCCCTTCTCAAAGTTTTAAAGGCATACTCTGTATTGGTTTTGAATATAACATGTCCTATCTCGGCCTGTTTTTACACTTTCGTCCCATTTTTATGGCAAAACAGCTTATCTCTGTACTTGCTTTTCTCAAAATGTCAATTTTTGAGTAACACCTGTACAGTCTCTATAACTTTGTAAAGACGTACACATTTAGTTTCTTTCTTTACTCTTGATGTACAGGTCAGAATAGACCTTATGTACATGGCGACATTTGAGTAGGGCTCCCTCTACTAGAGGGCCGAAGAAGGTTGTTCTTCAGCCCATCCTATTCACCACACATATACACAGCTTACAGATCAGGTTTATGGGGTGCTGCTATTGTTGTTCAGTTATTCCCTTTTCTAAAGAATTTCTCCGTGCGGTCCCAAGTTGAACAAAGACAACTTTATGAGGTCCATAGTTCCATTGTGTAACAGACCCCACAAGGTCCCTTGGGTCCATTGTTTCAACATCATTTTACCTCTAGGATGATGGAGTGAGGAAGTCAATGAATAAGTTCCATTGAATTGCTGTTATATTTGTAAATCTTTCTAGTAATGAAACCAAGGGACACTCAAAAGTGACTAGTGCTGAGATCCGTAGGCTTGGAGATACCTGTGTATGATGAAGACATGCTCAGCTTGAGGTGTGGGAGAAAAACCTACGCAATCAGGTAGTGACTGAAAACCCAATCCACATGCAAGGCTACGGTCCGGCTTTCAAACCGGGGTCCATGGACTGAGGTAGAAGGCAGGGAAGAAACCGCTAACCACTAACCTGTTTTAATAAAAAAGGAGTAGGCCTAATGAAGCAAGATGAATGGGTTCATATGAGAGGAGGAATTTAATATACGATATCACAATCAATACACTGGTTCAAGAGTAGACCCATATTCACGTCACACCAAAGCGTTAGTTGTCAGGATTAATCCTGGATCATGACCAGAGATTCTCAAGTTGAATACGTTATTTTTAGCTGACGATATTGACCATTCTGCATCTTTGAAGACACGGACCTTTACCCACAATTGATTTCTATCTTGGGATGATTTTGTAATCCATTTATTTTTTCGGGGAAAATTGGGAAATTCAAGGAGGATGTTATAAACGTCAATGCCAGAAATGTTTTCTTTCTTTACACGGCATAAAGGAGGAAGGGTTACATTTACTGAGCGATGAATCGATACGTATGATACAAGGCTTCAGTTAATAATAACGAAGGGCAAGGATGCTGTATTGAGATGCTGTAATTAAAAAACATGAGACGGTTATCTTATAAAAAGAATTTGGAGGTCACCGTGCCAAGGTGGAGATGGTGGAGTAGGGAGGGAGGAGGAAGGAAGGAGGGAGAAGGAAGGAGCCAGGATAAAGAAAATAGTGGTGCCACATGGATTGAGTTTTGGGCTATGTACCTTCCATGAGGTAGTGAAAAACTAACCGCATTTGTTGAAAAACAAAGTGGACAATGAATTAGACTCTTACAAAAGACAGGCGTGGAAGTTGAAAGGTTGGTCCTTTTTTTTTTAAATCCTTGCATGGAAAATTTGTAACATACACACCCGTAAAGTATCTTGTTTAAACTATTTTTGGTGTTTTACCCATACACCGATTATTGTTATTATTATTATTGTTTCTGGTAATGAAACCAAGGATGCCTCGTGAGTGAACTTAATCTCTGTATATCGCAAGCCTGAGGAAACCTGTAAACAAGGGTGCTTGCTATGTGAACCAGAAACACAAGGGTTAACCCCTACTCTTCCACAATAAGCGTTCTGGGTTCTTTTGTGTGAACTGCCAATTGTAGTACACAGGACCTACAGCATAATGTCCCATCCGAAGGACAACGCACTTGAGTGTCTTGCTCAAGGACACAAGTGCCATGACCAGGACTTGAACCTACGCCCTGGCCCTGACAAGCCACAAATATGTGACGACTACTCTTTTCCCTGACTCAAATAGCCTGCCGCATGCATGACGTAAACTGCATGTTTAGAAAGCTACTCCAAGCGTTTTCATGCAGTATAATTTGTCTGAAGATCTGAAGAAATACTTAACTATTCAATTATTTTGGGGTACCCACTGCTAATTATCAGAACTGGTCTCTTCTCAGTGGGCATGCTCAATGGTCTGGTGTTTGGAACATTGAGAGTGAGTGCGAGTCCTAACCCAGTACAAGCAAGGGACTGTGTATCAACCGGGCCTGCTATCCAAACATCTCATGCAATTTGCCCTTATGACCATGACACGCTATAAACAAAAATCGGCACCAAGAAAGTTTGTGGTTGTCTCTGCTATGGTCTTCAAAGCTGCCCGTAATAACTGACAGAGAAACTTGACAAACTGTGACCTATCTGACAACAAGAAATAAAATCAAACTAAGACGACCGAATTCCCAAATCAATCCGATACTCAATAGGTCAAAAACTAGAACAAATCATCAGCAGTTTGACAGGACACTAAACTACTTGAGACATTGAAGGTAAACCAAAGCACAACTTTTTTCTTTTTCCTTCGACAGATTTTAAATCCATTACACAAGGCGGTAAAAAATCAAGTTGGCACTTGGGACAGGAAGTCAAACTGTAACATGGTGCATGGCAAAATGACAGTATATTAATTTACCCAAATCACCCGCCGGTATGAATCAAGCATGAAGCAACGCCAACGATGCAGAAGAAAAAAAACCAATGAGAGATGTTGTTATCTAGCTATATCCACTCCATTTATCACAACAGCCTCTGAAAACATACATCTGACTCCTCCCTCAAACCCCTCCTCCCCCCCCCCAAGTGCTGATCAATATTCTATCTATAAGAGTTTTACGCCCGGCATATCATTTTTGTGAGGTGACCGTAAACGGATGGCCAATACCATCTCCAAATTGCATTAGGTACTCTTCATTTCACGCTTGTAAGATGTAGGAAGGGCTGTTGGGATCCTTGTGTATTGGGGCTATAGGAGTAATCTCGTACAGTGCCTCCGAATTGAAAACGATACTGTAATTGACTTGGATACCTATCTTGAGGGAGGACAGGCATATCCACTCTACTGTGTTGAGTTTCTCTAATTAGGAAACCTGATTTACTGTTTACGTGTACACAGGCTGCTGAATTCTAAATCTGTTTTCAAATAAAGGGAACACGCCAAATGCACTGCTACAAATTCACCAAACATTCTGATTTGGTACATGCATCTCTTCAGCAGACCCATGGTGTTTCCATTCTGAAAGAAATCACACACCATTGAAGACAACTTCATTTATTTCAACTACCATTTATTTCTTCAGTAACTAGTGTCATAACTGAGGCAGGGCTCAGGGGCAAAAGCCCCCACCCCACCCCCAATTGATATTCGTGTCCCCCTAGTCCCTCCCATTCCCAGAAAGCCCAACCCCCACCCCCACCCCCACCGAAATTTAAATCTGGACCTTTAGATTACAAAAGTACCATATGTTACAATTTACAAGCTTTTGTTATTTCAATGTTTAAAAACATGGCATGTAAGAGCACTAAAGAAAGGCTTGCTTGAGAAAAATGCAAACAGAAACTACAGATTTAATCGACCAGAAGTGCCCCCAAGAAAAGTTGGGGCACCCCAAATATTTATCTTAGTTTTACCGCCGTGAGTACCATTTAAGATCTAAACAAAAATATGGAAATCAAACGTGAACAAGATGTTATTTTAATTGCTTCAGAGGAGCTGACTGAAAACTGGAGCCTTGATCTGCCTCTTCCTTATTTCAAGCTGATTGATCAGTCAGACGCCTTTTTGATACTTTGTCAATTCGACCTTTGTTACATCTCATTGACACCTACTTGTGTAAATCTTTGCAATCCAAATCACCTACAAGACATTCGTCAAGTCACTTCCAAACCAATTTTATTCTGCCTAGTTAGTTGCAAACTCTTCTACGTCAAGTTGAGTTACAAGTTTTGTCAGGTTGCAAGTCTCTGAGCAAAGGCTGTCAGGCATGCAACTTTCAGCTGATTCCCTGTTTTGGGGGAATCTCCTCAGCCAAGCCATTGAAAACTGTAAACACTCTTGGCGTGTCATGGCCAAGCGGTTTAGTGCATCGGACTCAAGTTCTGGTGGCTAAGTCATCAGGATGGGGGTTCGAATCCCGGTCATGAAACTTGTCTCCTTGAGCAAGATGCTTTACTATAACTGCTGCTCTGCAACCATGGGTACATGTAGATGGGTACCTGTGAGGGTAGAGATGGTTCTTGTGATTGATTTAGCTTGGTGTGCTACATATTTGGCAGCACAGGCTGTATACTCCCCAGACAGCTGGGACGGTAAAATAAAGTGCCCAGTGTCAAGGGGTAACAATGTTGGAGCGCCATGAGCGCCACTTAGTGACGGATTTGAGAGCTACATAAGAAGCCACTAGTATTAGTATTATTATTATAATTACAAAGTCTTGCTATGCCTGGCACTATCCTATTATATTTTTTCCTGACTGCAGTTACATGTCTGACATGTATAACATTGGTGCAACAAGACGTTTTCATTTTAAGGGGCGGTGGGTGCAAAGAAATAATTTGGGGTCGTCTCGTTTATCCCGCCACATGACACTAATAGTTCAAGTTTGTTTGTGTTTTGCTTAGCAGCATTTGTGTATTTGTCTGTGTTTACAGCATAAGGTGGTATTTTTTTGTGAGGCTGATGAATGTTTTTTCACATTCATGTCAGACATTAAAAGATCCCATTTCGGGTGAACTGTATTGTGAATCACTCGTGTTACTAAACCTGCACTTTGTCCATAAACAGCTAAACTTCGCACAGTGTTTCAGTGTAATTCAGGCATAAAATTCCCTGCTGCTGACGTCTTCCTGTATTGCTGAAAATACATCCGTTCTTACACAAATTGGGCTCCAGTCAAGGGTTTCATATGGCAAGTCAGTGCTGCATGAATGCACAAACTCGCCATGAATCTTTATAAGGCATTTCCTAGTGACTGGATCGAGTACGCGTGGGCTACATAAGCCTGTCAAAACGCTAAATAAAACCAAGTCCAAACAATAGGACAGCATAGACAAGTTCTCAATTTAGCAGGGTCTAAAAAACCTGCGCCCCCAAGATGGGAAAACATGACCAAGTTTCCAATTTAACTGGTCTAAACAAAACTAAGTCAAAACAATGGGAGAACAAAGACAAGTTCTCAATTTACCAGATCTACAAATGTGTGTATCTTTGCATACCTAACTGGCCTCTATCTGACAGAGACCAGGGTTAGGAAACCAATTGGGGGAGACTATGCTGTGTAAAAATAAAAGATCAATTTTTTTTTCCTCAGTCAATCAGCGTATCCATCTGTAAGAGTAGATGAGCTGTACATAATCTTAATAGCCATTCACTTCAAGAGGCTGACATGCTTAGCTTCCCACACTTCCTCTTGTGACTTGAAACAAGACTAAGTCGCTTCCTTCTCCAAGGCTGATCAGACATGTCCATACGGTGTCTTTTCTATTGGGAAAACTATTTCTATTAAGGGTTTTTTTTTTTAGTACAGCATGTACAAAAAAATTGTCATCACTGACCGCCGGGAATTCTGATTTGTTTTTTATGTTTTCTCTCAGGATTAATTTTCAGAATATATTTGGTCTTACCCTTGTCACAATGTAAGTAAACATGGCTTAACCAAGTACAGACAAGAAATGTTCTCATAAATTTCACTATTGAGAGAATGTGACTTTTGTTCGTTGTGAATCGGCCAAACCTCGGCCACAAGTCACGGCCCATGATCAGCAATGTTATACTGGAATCTGGGCTATACGTCCCATGCCAAATACAATGGTAGCAGCCTAAAACTTGTCTGTGACAAAAGGACGAAGGTCTCGGATTGGGGATTATGCAATAACTGACTCCCGGAAAAAGGAAGATTTTGAGCATGAAATTACAGTACCGTCTTTGCCCTTCTTACAAGGAAAACGTAGCATTACACGGTGAGTGCATTCACTTTAATGAAATGTACGAGCGTGTTCACAACATCTGCTACAAGCATCCCTGGACACATTATGCACATGTATCATTCTAGTGGTTAGAGGTTGAGCCCATTGGTTCTTCCCAACGTTTCAACAAGCGTCATCGCTGGTCATCATCAGGAGAATTATTTCTATTGGAGAAGCACACGCTCAGATTAAAAGTTTTTAATTAAGTTGTTAAGCCGCCAGCTACAAAAGCAGTACATAAAACAGCTTAATGCTCAAAAGAAAATGGGACATGAAATCTCAAACAAGCTTAGTGGTTTTTTTAAGCTTTGCATGGTGTGGGAAATAAGAGGTAGCTATAACTAGTAAACTTGTGGGTACAATTATGGTGTAAATATCTTTTGGGAGGAGTGTTTGCTCTGAAAAGAGCCGGTGTGGTCTTGACGTTTCTGGATCTGGAAGTATACTGCTCAACTCCCCTAAAAGGGGTAAAACAAGTAGGTTTGGAACAGTATACTCTGCTCGTCTTCAGTAGACAAGCTTGTTGTATTTCACAACAAAGTAGTGTACTGCCAAGAGCATTGATACTCTGCACTACAGGCTTTCTCTTGATGGTATCATTAAGGATTTAGTTCAGTTCAGTTCATTAATTATTTATTTTAAAAAATTTTAAATCACTGTATCTGCCGACTTGCAAGTAAACGAAAGTGTGAAAAGGTTTAAGAAAATAAAAGATAACATAATTTGGACAGTTACAATTAGTTAACAACAAAAAAACTTGAGATTAAAGATTACAAAAGGAAGAAAAAGTGTAAACAAGGTATGTTTCTCATTCTTTCAGTCTTACAATGAAACTCAGGAATTTGGACTGCCTGTCTAAAAGAGTGCTTTTGTTTTGGGGTGCTGGCAAGTATTGGCGAAATTGAGCTGTTTTATTAAGAGTCACATCAATGAATTACTGACTGATTGCTGACGATCTTCTAAGAATTGAAGCATGCAAGGAGACAAGTATCTGAAATCATTTGGAGCCAGTTTCTTGGCTTTAGTCCTGTCTATGTATAAGATTACAGTGAAAGAAGTGATGGAGGGCGACACTGTTTTCATGAAGTGACACTAGAGATCCCTGCGACCAAACTTCAACGCTTTTGAGAAAATCAAACTTGAAGTTGAACTATTTTTGAAACCATTGTTTCAGAGACTTGGGGTCACTTTATCTGATCCTTGACACCTCACTAACCATGAAAATGGATATCCTTCATCATGTAAATAATAATAATAATACAAGACATTTATATGGCGCATAATGAAGGAGCCTCTATGCGCAACACAAATTTTAAAACAATGAAAAAATAT
Source organism: Pisaster brevispinus (assembly GCA_023634235.1). Lineage (NCBI taxonomy): Eukaryota > Metazoa > Echinodermata > Asteroidea > Forcipulatida > Asteriidae > Pisaster > Pisaster brevispinus. Next base: position 25,436,973 of record JAMKCF010000004.1, read on the forward strand.
ACTAAAAGCAATTGTTACAAAAGAAAGATTCAAACAAATGAGTCTTTAAAAGTCCCTTGAAAATCTGAAGAGAGTCGGCTTGGCGAATGTGAAGAGGTAAGTCGTTCCATAATGATGAAGGAAGGTGTAATGAAGTGGAAGGCTCTTTGACCATAGAATTTAGTGGAAAAAGTAGATTGAGTCAGTAGGGATTACCCAGCAGAGCGAAGAGGACGAACAGGAATGTATTTATGTGTTATTTTAGCTTAGCACTTTTCATAAATGAGTAGTTAATTGTTACAAGTCTCTGTTCATGAAAACTGAATGAGCAATGTACAAATATATGTGTGTTGATCTTTGTGTGCAAACCAATGTGGCGCTTCCTATAACTATAAACATAACTAGGTCAGGCAAATTTTCTCTTTGTAAAAACTCAACCACCAGAGCACTTGCTTTTAGCACCATGGCAGCGCTATGTACTTCATTGTCAACACTTAAACTCAACTCCATAACTCTTAATATTATGTCAGTGTGCTGGTTAGTGTAATTATTAAATTATCACATTTTAAGATGAGAAACGTGGGTATATTGTGGATGTAAATAATAACAACAAAAAGGTGTAAACAAAATCCATGTGTAAATAGATTTAGTTGTTGTAAATAGCCAGGATTTCTGCGGATCATTAAAAAGAATTAAAAAGTCTTAAATTGAATTATCAAAAGGTAATGCCTTATAAAACATGAACAAGTATTAAATTCAGTTATTTGAGACAGTCTTAAAATAGATGGATGAAGCGTGTAATGAATTTTCCTATCAGCTGGTGAAGAGCTGAATTACGCTGTGTGTAAAAAATAACATAAAGTGTGAGTGGATATAGCTGTTTCCCCTGCTTTATTCACTTACTTTCGGTCTTAAATTTTGTTAAGGGTGCCATTAAAAGAGTCTCAAAAGTCTTAATTTGACTTTTTATAGCGAGCAGATACCCTGATCAAAGTGACTTATGGTATTAATGCAAAGAAGTATTAAATGGCATCATGTTTCGACCCTAGTAGAGTCTTTTTCAAAGGCTCAAAAACACCTTTGTCTCTTCGTGATAACGGTGGTGACTTGCCCTAGTTACATGAATATTATTAATATGAATGACTAAAATACTACAAAATTGAACAAAAATACTACAAAATTGAACAATCACAACCAAATGCAGCCATCTACACAATAGAATCCCACATTTTACTATGTTATTAATAATGTGAATCGCCTTGAGCTCTCGGGATGAAGTTGCATCTATAAAAATATCCATTATTATTTCTGCTATTATCATTTGGCCATGCATTTGGCAGCATGTAGAATGTTGTGCAGTTCCGGTTCTATATGTGTACCTGTGCCTAAGGCCAAGCTATGTATTTTATATACTCTAAACCGAAATGGGAAATTCATCTGTAACCTCAATACTTGATGGTGCAATATTAAAAGCTTTGGGCAGTGAGCAAGAAAAACAAAAACACTTTTGAATTTCTGCTTTTTCTCTGTGGTCAACAAAGGTATGAGATTTCAAAAGAAACATTTCATGAAATGAAAAAACACCTCCATGCATAATAAGGAAAGTCTACGCTTGTGTTGTGCTTTTGAATATTCATTTCGTTTTCCCCTTATGAGTTGAGTTTCCAAATGAAACTAGATGTTTGAATTCGCAGATTTAAGGAATTCCACTAAACAAAGACCTGGGCCCTCAATTTCATAAAGCTGTTATAAGCAGAAAATACTGCTTAGCAATTTTCTATGCTAAGAAAAAAATAACTGGGGCACAAGTCACATCAATGTAAACTTTATGGAATTTTGGCTGTTAACCAGTTTTTGCTAAGCAATATTTTTCTGTGCTTAGCAAGTTTTTGTGCGTACAGGTTTTATGACATTGGGCCCAGCTGTAGACTTGGATTGTCCTTATAGTCAGTTCCCTGGATGTCACACAGTGTAAATTTTGCCATCTTGACAGGCAACTATGCATCATTTATTTACGCACAGCTATGCGTTAGGCGTAAATACCGTGTGCAGCACATCAAATTCATTGCACGATTAGCCGGTAAACCACCTGTGTAGCAGAATTAGAATGCTTGACACAGCTCCAAGTTGCCTGTAAAGGTGTGTTGAAGAAGTATGTTGGATGCTATGATGACAGGGAAACCATTGAAAAATGTCAATTCAGGACATGCCTTTTACTGTGACCTTTTTGGTTAAGTGGGAGTAGGTCAACTCTTGTGGCTGATTGCAGCCGCAACAGGCATTTTGGGTACAAGCGGCTTGTGGCCGCAACGGTCTGTATAGGGTTGAACGTAGAGTAGGTCTCTTATGCAAAGATACGCTAGGTACAGTGTAGTGCAAGTTTTATTTAAGGACCTGAAACATTTATTATGGAAGAGCGGCTACCAATTTGTTTTTGTTTTTTTTATTTGTGCAAGTTTGATGCAAAAAACTTGTGTGAATTTGTATTGGCTGCAGTCTGGATGTAATGGCCGCAGTTCGCGTATATTGGCCCGCAATTTGCATGTATCAACTCGATACTCTAGCTTACAAGTGCACATGGGAGAACCCTGACAATGTAAATAACTTTTACATCACATTGGCAATCTAAAAATGAAACTTCTGTGGTGCAGGAGTAGGGATACCACGATAGTATGAGACTCAGAGTGGTCAAATACGGTCACCAGCAGTTGATTACGTCTAAACAATTCCGTACTGACAGAATTCTTTTTGATATTTTGATCTCTTACAGCTCCAGGAACATGACCATGCTTCCTTTGATGCAATAGATGCAGCCAGGGAATGGCGCACAGAGGAAGACATGGCCCAGGAGGCCACCAAACTACGCAAACTCTTCCCAGAATCCTACACACAAGATTTGTGATGTCAGGTCAACCTAATACTTGTCTTTCCCAACTCAGGTTTTTTAAACTATTGAGATTTTAGCAATAGGAATGAACTTCTTTTTTTTTTTAATGTGTAATTTTACCTGTCTTTTTAAAGTACTATTTGCAGCAACAGTATGATTAGAGTAATCAGATAATATTATCATGGTGGTTAGCATCAAAATAATGAATGTTTATGAGTGCAATGGTGAGAATGTTTTCGTGAGCTGAAATATAGAATGTTCCATTCAACCAGACGAAGCCAAGTAAAATTTCAACGAATGAAAATATTCTCTCTATTGCACAAATGCAAAACATTCATTATTTGTTTAATTTCACTTCCAAGTAGATCTTTGTCATTTGATTGGAAGATAAAACTATCATAGAATAAACAAGATGTGTTAGCTTGTATTCTGCCATCCTCTAGAGGGCATGTTGTACTGCTGTGTTTTATGCTTGATGTGGTCTAGCAGGCAGTAATAGAAAGGATGGGACAAAAGTACTGTGTGAATTGAACCAAAATGCATGGTTTATGGCGCAGATCTTGTAATGGTTTGATTAATGAATGCCATGTGACCAACAATCCTCCAATCAAATGACAAGGATCCTCTTGGGTGTTATGAGATGTAGGTGTGAACCAAGACATTGGGATTAAATAATGTTCTTTGGACATTCCAGTCATTATCGACGAGAGGAAGTTTAATAGAGAGGAAGTTTAAACCTTTGATAAATAAATTGCAGAGGTGTTTTAATTATACATGTAATTTGTAAGTTTCATTATTATTTTTAAATTTCATGCAGAAATATATTTTTTTAAATAGTTCAGACAGTTAAAGTGGTCTACAGAATTTACTTAAGTAGCAACGTTCATACAACAGAAGCCTAGGTGAAGAACTTTCACAGGATTCATCACTATGTGAAAGTGCAAGAGTCTTACCACGTGTCTGCCACATTGCCAACGCTATGTCAATGTATAACGTGGACAATCAGGATTCGTCTTTTTGTGAAAACACAAAACTGCAAATTTAATGATTCTTTATTGATAATGCTAATGAGTATAGTATAAATCATGTAACTTCGTGAAAGTATGAAAAATCAAAGACTATATCAAAATTGTGTACAACAAATAAAATAGTTTACCAAGTTTGTTAATTTTGAGGGACTCATCTTTTCATGAAAATGGCGGCGGAATTGCTCAAGCCAAACCAGTGCTGGATTGAGCCCTTAGCCTGGCGTACAAACACTTGTCATGAGTGCTGATAGCAAGATAAACTTGTTTGGTTTTACCCTTACACCGATGTGAAGGGGAAAAAGGAAATAAAGTTCTTTATCCCCGATGCAAATTATTATTAACGTCTATTAAGACAAACTTGCTTCTTATGTAGGCCGGTGGTTTAGTACAAAATGAGTGAATTGCCTGTGTGAAATTACTTGATAATCCACACACAAAATATCCAGCCAAATTTTTATGAGCTGGGGGAGGGTGGGGTAAGTAAACAAATAAATGTAAGGTCTACAAACCAGTGACCCTTATGATGAAGCTATACTATGGCAAGTTTGATGACTGAATAATGGTTAATATCTACCTATGGCATATCATATGAGGGCGCTGTCTACTGCATTGAACTCAAGTTCTAATAGCTAAATCTGTGGAGTTTGGGTTTGATTCCTGGATCGGCATGACAGTTATGACCCTGAGTAAGGCATCTAATCATAATTGCTTCTCCTGACCCAGGTGTATAAATGGGAGCCTTGGAGGGCTCAGGTTGATTTGTGTTGGATTCATCCCTTAGTGCTAATGTAAGCAGCTTGGGGTTGTATGCTCCCCAGGGAGTTGAAAAAGTTAGAGGAACGGTCTAAGTATGTCTGATGAAAAGGGATAATAATGTTGTACAGTGCCTTGATCTAGTTCCTACACTAGTGTGCACTATATCAAAACCTTTATTATTATTAAGACTATTATTGTTATTTACATTATCATCTACCACCATGCATTGGCAGTAGCTAGTACTCCCAATCAGCTCAGATTGAACTGTCACAATGCCACTCATAGTTCTGATACTGAAATGTACAGCAAGCCTGACTGTCAGCACTGGTTCCGTTTAACAATAATAATAGTGGCTTCATATATAGCGCTCATATCCCTCACTCAGTAACGCGCAAGGTGCTTCAACACTAAGTATTTCTTGCAAGGTACGTGGGGCTACGTTTGAAGTAAGAGACCTACTCCTGTACATAGCACCATGTAATGGTTTACAAGATGCTGTGGCGCATTTAGATCAATGACCATACATTACCAGAACAGCTCTATTATATCACCTTGCCCTAGTGATCAGAGTGGTCCCCTACACCAAGCAAGCAACCATGCACTGGAGGGTATGGTGCATGAAGCAGGCTTGGAATTTCATCTTTGAGAGGGCAAGGCCAGTTTCATTTTACAAAGGGCACTTCCAATGAAAAATCTTAAAGTCCATGGGAAACTTTTGAAGGGTCACCAAGGGCAAGACCAGGGCAATGGCCTCTGTAGAGTGGCCAAGCCCCAGTGCATCCGAATCAATTTCTTGTGTTTGCGTCATTCTGTTGAAGTGTGGGTTCGAATCCCAGTCATGGCACTTGTGTCCGTGGGCTGGGCACTTAGTTTATTATTGCTTCTCATCACACAAGAGCATACAGGTACCTACTTGTATGTGGGTGGAGAATGTTGGTTGAATTAAAATAACCTGTGCTCCCATTTGGCTGCCGGTGCTGCATACTCCCAAGGAGTTTGTATAGCTTAAGGCCGAATGAGTAGAGAAAGTTAAAGTTTAAAACAGTTTGGCTCTCCGTTTGAAAGTAAATAGTTAATGCCTGCTATTATTATAACAAGGGTGGGTTTCGCTCAGTCAAAAAGACCCAACCGTTGTCAACTAGACATGGTTAAAGATAAGGTGTGGGCTAGATAACGTTTGTAGTTATTAGTATTATATCTTTCTGATAATGAAACCAAGGGACCCTTATAAGTGATTAGCACTGTGACCTGTAGGCCTGAGGATACCTGTGTAGAGAACATGATGCAGAAATTTCAGTTTTAGATGTGTGGGAGGAAAACCCCAAATGGGAAAGACCTACGCAATTAGGTGGAGACTGAGAACCCAATCCACATGCAAGGCTCCAGTCCGGGATTCAAACCTGGGTCCACAGAGGTGAAAGGGAGGAAATAAATCACTGAGCGAACATGAATTCAGTAAAACTTGCTCACTGTTTTCTTGTTTGCAGTGCGCTGCCCCTGAAAGCTAGCAATTAAAGAATCAATCCAAGTTATGAATGCTGATTTGGACCCACACAAAACATGACTCAGAGGTGACAATATAGTATCGACCAGTTCATAACAATATGTCATTTGGGCAGCTGCTATAGCCATATGGTTGTGAAAAACACAATGCATGTTATCAGATCGAATGCTGAGTATTGTTCTTAGCATGGTTCAACGCTTCATGCTCCATTATCAATCATGTCATTTTTTATTGAATTGAATCTAAATATATTTTTTAGAATGTATGGTTTATGGTTTTATCAGAGCCGTAGATTGGGAGGGTTGCGAAAACTTGCTATTTTTGCTTTAAAAATGCATAAGTGCCGGAGGGTGCCAGACTAAACCACACATTTGGTTGTGCTACATTTGGATGGAAAATGGCGTCCAGCAACCATGGACCAAAGAAAGTGGGTCCCTCTATGTCACAACTCTCTCAATATGCGGCTCTGGGTTTTGTGATTCCTAACAGAACAGATACAGATGTGTGTATATATATTTTTTGAAAGAGCGCTTTTTTTAGAGCTGGAATAAAATGTTTTGTGATGAATCAATACTAATGACGTTAATGATTGATTTGTTTGGCCCAAGGTGTTTTTAATGTTGACTAATCCTATTAAATACAATTTAGGGCTGAAACCGGATTGATTAGAAGGGGAGAAATATCCTACCTCCTGGTGTGAAGTATCAGTTAGCTGAGAAACATTGGGAGGCCAGAACAAAAATGTTAACAATTGGTATTCAGAAAGGCTGTTTTGTGAATGTTTCGTACAAGTTTATTTAGCAGTGATTATTCCCATTGGATTTGGATCTTGAGGCTTGTGGAAAACGTTGGTAATTGTCAAAGACCAGTGTCTACACTTTGTGTGACCCAACATACAGATGAAATCGCAAAGCTCAATCGGGCATCAGAGTCGCAAGAAAATAATGGAAAACTCCCTGTTTCACTGTTTGACATAGGGGGTTTCAGACTTGTGGGATCAAAACTAATAATGGTTTCACTGGTTTTTCAAAGACTATATTGTTTAATGCAAAATAATAATAATAATAATAATATGAGACATTTATATGGCACATAATGCAGGAGCCTCTATGCGCAACACAAAACATCAAACAATGAAAAAATATACTAAAAGCAATTGTTACAAGAGAAAGATTCAAACAAATGAGTCTTTAAAAGTCCCTTGAAAATCTGAAGAGAATCAGCTTGGCAAATGTGAAATAATTCATGAGAAGTTTTCCACCAATGACCATCTTTATACTGTGTAACACAAATCTGTGACGATTTTTATTCAAAAAGTAACTTTTACAACTGAGGTGAGAAAAATAATTCATTCAATCAAATTTTCTAATTTGTCCAATCTTCATCACCTCTTATAGAAGGCGCTACACAGAAGCGACCACCCTTGGCTATTCCTGTCCGACTTTTACCTCCTTTTCATCATCTTTTTTGGACATTTCAGTCTGTCATCGTGTTTGTTGTTGCACTTAGAACACATGTAGTCTTCATCTTCATTTTATTGCTGTCTTCTCGCTTCTTTATGAGTGTTTGTGCTGATACTCTTGCCTTGACAACATGCCATATTGTGTACACAAGGTCAGCACTGCTTATCCTCAGACCATCTTCCATAAACTAGAAACCGAATGGATACGATGACTTTCCCCGAGGACTTTCTACAAGGAAAAGAGGAAAGCAGGGAGACCTACGAAGATGTACAAGAGCTCGTTGAACAAACCCATCTTTTCCAACCATTTGTTTTGGTAATGTTCGATCTTTATCTAACAAAATTGAAGAATTTTCTGCCTGCACCTGATAAGAGTGTCGCGAGGCTTGTAACTTGAGTTTCTAAGACTTGGCTCAACGAAAAGTATCCCAGACAGTGCTGTAGAACTACCGAGCTTTGATCTCGTTAGACGGGACAAGACCCTTGAATCTGGAAAAACTAAAAGTGGAGGATTGTGTTTTTACAATAACTGAGGTTGGTGCAACAACTGGACAATTAAAGATAAAGGTTGTTGTCCAGCTTATGAGTTGCTAACAAAAGCATAACGACCCTGCTATCTACCCCGAGAGTTCAATCAGATTATCATCATGGTTGCTTACATTCAACCAAGGGCTAACTTTCAAACAGCGTGTGATGCAATTACCAAAAGAATACAAAAGCTGGAAACTGTTTCACGAGACTCAGATAAATTTGTGATGAGAATTTCAAACACTGCAAACTCAACCCGGTTTTACCATCACACCATCAGTATGTTAACAAACCTAAAAGAAACGACCCTTTGGAAATGTGCCTTCAGCTTACAAAGCAAAGATATGTCCAAAACTTGAAAACTCAGACCACAACAATATTCTACTGCAAACAATTTACAAACAACAACTGAAAAGATCAAAACCAACTACAAAAGTAAATCGGACCTGGTCTAACGAATGCATCGAAAAGCTGCATGGTTGCTTCATGTGCACTGATTTCAGCGTATTTGTGGACCCAACACTGTTGATTCAATTGTCACAGTTGTTACTGATTACATCAACTTCTGCATCGACACAAAAGTACCACATTCCATTAAACGAGTGCAACCCAACATCAAACTATGAGTTTCATTCAAATTAAAATCACTCCTTGGTGAGAAGAGGAAAGCGTTCACAGCTGGATGGTCAGATCAGGTAAAGGAACTACCAAAAGAAATTGATCGGCAAACTAAACTAAATAAAGCTGACAGCGGGAAACAGCTAGAACGGAACTTCGATCAAAACAACTCACAAGCTGCCTGGCAAGCTATGCAAAACATTACAGGTTTATAAACCAAAGAAACAGTAATTGAATGCAACATGGACCAGGCAAATTAATTTAATACTGTAGATTTGATACACATGATTTTACCCTAGAAAACAACTCTTTGCAAGAAACTCTTAAGAATAAACTTGATGTTCATAAAGTGTTTTCACGCCTAGATGTAAACAAGACCTCGGGGGCAGATGTTATTTTATTTTATTTTAAAGAAATGTAGTCATCAACAGAATTTTTCAAATGACCTCAGATAGAGGTACAATGCGCAAAATGTGGAAAACTTCTATGGTATTCCGGTTCCTATAGGGGAAAAAAGTTTTTCAGTTTTGAACAGCTACCGACTCATTGCATTGACATCTAATATTATGAAATGCAATGAGAGGCTGGTACTCAAATCACTCATTGACCAGGCTGGTTCGTTTCTTGATAATTTTCAATTTTGCATATTGGGGTAATAGAGGGGTTGATGGCGTAATACTTGTCTCAATAAGTTGTACAGCCACCTAGATACACTTAAATGATATGCCAGGTCTCTTTTTGTTGATTTTTAATACGATCTTTAATACAATCTTTAATATGATCCAATTACATGTGTACAAGTTAACAAACTCTTACAGATGAATGCTTCTCCCAAAATCGTTCAATGGATCCATAATTTTTGAAGGAGCAGGCTACAATGGTTAAAGAAGAAAATATGATTGATAATGTTAGGTTAGTAAATACAAGTATGCCACATGCTCTTTTCTTTACATGCATGCCTGCGTTCTGCGTTACACTTCCTCCAGACCAAACCTCCGGTCTAGCTCAAACCCTTTTCGTCTGACTTTCCTACGCACCCACAACAAGGCTGGTGACAGAACCTTCACAGTCACTGCGGCAAGGGAGTGGAACAGTCTACCCTTTTTCATTCAAAATGCCAACTCAACCGACCAATTCAAGTAGATAATTAAAACATATCTCTTTCGGCATGAATCAATTTATAGCAGGAATTATCTTCTTTTCTTTTTAACTTCTTAATTACTGTAATTGCTGTGATTTAGTTTACTAAGTAGAGCGTCTTTAAATGTAGATTATGATTGTTATTATTTGACTGTTGGTGCTCAAGCCCAGATGGCACTATCATTAAATATGCAGACAACACAGTCAACAACTGGGTAGTTACAAAATGATACCACCTGAAATCATAATGCTGCACGACAGAATTCACTGACTGGTGTGAATGGCATTTTCTGCTCATAAACGTAAAAATAAACTAAAGAGCCGAAATATTAAGGCTCACGATCCTCTGCGTATAAGTGGCTAAGAGGTTGAAAAGATCAGCAACTACAAATATTCAGGTACAGTCATCAATGACAAGCTTAATTGGAATAAAAACTGTAAAGTACTTTATTGCAAAGCCAACCAGACGCTGTTCCCTTAAGAAACTCAGGAAATTAAAGTTGGACTGAAATATGTTGACAATGTTTATAGACCAGTTGTCTAAGTATTTAAACTTTTTGTGTAAGTATGCAGCTTTGGATCATTATCACGACGTAATAAAGGTAAATTGGAACGGGTCAAATGTCACCCTGCCAACCTATGACACGATCAATGAGGAAAGGTTCATATCCAAAGAGATCCATCCCACCCCCCTTCACCTGCTTTAAGTTATTTGAAACCGTTCTGGCATCAGGATGTCACATGCTAAATTCCTCAGCTAATCGTTAATCTGTAGTTACATTAAATCCAACCTTGATAGGCTAACTCCACATGGGTTTTTACAGTGACAGTTGTATCTTCTTCGAGTTATAAATATAATTGTATTAACTGTAAATATTAGTGTATTTAGTTGGCTACTTAGTGTTGACTTTTTAATGTAATTTATAGCCAATGCCAGCTACCTTTCTGTGTGTTTTATGATGCAGACAAATAATACCTTATCTTCTCTTATCATCAGTGTTTTGAGTTCATCAGCAGTCACGCCACCACCACTGTCCACCAGGACCTTGACCATGGTTTGGGACAGATGCCCAGAGTCTAGTTGCAAAGAAACAATCATTAAATAATAAATGATTGTGCAATATGTGATTATTTGTGTGTTTGGTTTTTCCATCATATAGGAAAATCATCTTACTTTGACGGCGAGAAAACTCTATTGTCCCAAATTATAGTCTGGCCTCTTATAATATGCAGTTAGTTTACCAGACCAACAGCCACTGTGGCTTGTGTACTTGCATGAGTGTAGCTAAAGTAGCCGACCATGCATAGCAGTGTGTGAATAACCGTGCCAGTGTGGCAGGAGATTTTGGCCTCTGTGGGTGCACCCCACATAAATAGACTCCTGTACCATACAGTGCAAAATTTTCACAAATAAAAAAATAAATACAACTTTTTACAGTAAAGGGGAAATTATCCATTGACTCTTGAACTTTTATCCTCTGCTCAATTTGATATGCGGAGTTCCTGGGCCAGTGGAGTTATTCTCCCTCCAAATAAAAACACCCCTACACCGGTGTAATTTTCCAAACATCCGAGCATCAATCTTGAAAAATCTCCCTACACCTCTCGGCAAATAGGTCCATTTATTTCAGAGCCTATGTCATCCAAAATACCTCAAGTTGGAAGTCAACAACCCCCAGGTCACAACTGGGCAACATTTTTTTATACTGTACCCCATTTATTGAGTTCTCAAATCTGTCTAATATAAAATATTTTGAGGGCCTACAGAATATTAATGTGGCCGACACTCTGTTTTCTACTTATTTAGTGGGGTGCACCCTATATGTATAGCGAATTGTGTAGAAATTTCATCTGATAGCGCCCTCTTTTGAATCAACTCCCTTCAGCCCATGTTAACTTACCCTATGAGGGACACACAAACTGGGGGACAAAATCTCCTATGACACCGGCTTTGAGATGCTTGTGCACACATACCAGTGGTATAACTCTTTGTATGTAATTCTTACTCAAAGTGAAAAATTGCTTTGAACAGTGTCTTGTACCAGCTTTAGTTAACTTGCCGAGAGAAGACCATGTGGATGAATACACAGTATGTGCACTAATAAAATTTTGTACAAACGGTACATCTCTTGACTTGATGTCACGATTATGCTTAAATACATACAACCAGTTCCAGGCAATCTCTAATAAAAAACACAATTCACATTTCTTCTTTTAACCATTACTGCCCACAGGTGACCTCAATCCTCCCATGTCCTCCTCTCCTATGTGGCTTCACACCAAATTGTCTGCACTTTAGATAAGATTGGAATGCCAGACCCAGCACTTGTTAGGGCCTCATCACACAAGGCAGCTTTCACAGGCAACTTGAAGGCAAGCAACTGCAGTGCATGTTACAATGTCTTATAATCCCCAAGAAAAAATGTGAACATTTAAATGTGAGTGCCTTTTCTTCTTGGAGATTGCCTGGCACCGGTTGCCTGAATATTGCCTCGTGGGACATGGCCCTTTTGTGCTATTTGTACCTATACTGGAACCAGTCCTCTGTACCAGACAATGTGGGAGGGTAAGGGTTATGCTAAGGGTTGAGTAGATTCTGTGATGGTTATTTGCATCAAGCTACTTTCGGCTTTCTACACCATGCAAATCTTCAAAACTTATTGGAGTTTATTGTTATGTTCCAACAATATTTTACTTGCATAACTGAAGCAAACATACCTGAAATCTCTCCAAATACTTTTGTGCTCACGGTAGGTTTTGTGTAAAACTTGTTTTGGGAGATTACAGTAGTGTTCTGTCACTACAGGTAATTTATCGACCTAGTAAAAGTATGTTTATCTTACCTTTATGTACAGTTAATCAAGTGATGTATTTTTTCACTGATACACAAATTATGGTGGTCCGTATTTGCTGGATAGAACCAGTGCTTAGTGCTTGTCACTTAAAATCAATCCAGGCAAATTATTGCAGTCCTTGGATTGCTGTTTCAATCTAGAGTCATTTCCATTCGCCAACGCACTTGCCCACGTAGTCAACTCCAGTAAGGTCCTCCAGGGTTCACCAAGAGGCAATTCATGTTTGACATTCTTGTATCGGACTGAAGATCCTTGCCCAAAGTAAATGGCTCCGATCACAGGTAGACCTTTTGTTTCAAAGACAAGAACAAAAAACAGAGTGATGTAATTTCTCTTTAGGTGAAAGAAAAAGTACGTGATTTTTAAAATAAAATTCTAGTTTTAATCTAAGATGAGGATTAACAAGTGACTTTGATTCCAATTACTTTGTTAACCAAAAAGTACCTTCAAAAGAGTACTCCAGTATCAGTAAAAGTACAAGTGATAACCAGGTACAGGTTTGAATATGAACAGTTTTAAGAAAGACAGGTACTTAAGTGCTTGAACACAAGTACAAGTGCTAACAAGTATGTATACACAGGTTCAAGTAAGAGTACATTCAAAAACATTACTTGAGTCTATATCAACATTTGCTATGTCACATGACTCGGGGCAAGCTTTTGCATATGACCATAGTTACCTATAGGACACCATACACCAGGTTTGTTAGTGTGGAGGTTGCTAAACATAAACTTGCCCAAACCATTTTGCAAAGCAACTGTTGATTTAGTCTGAGGAAGTTAAGTTTAAGAAGCAACTTGTGACTTAATTAAGCAAGTCACTGTACCCACTGTTGTTCAAATCTAACTCGCAAATGGCTTATTCTGTGAACTAGTTATGTACATTCTCACTTGAACAGCTATGTGTAAATTCTCCCCATAGCTTGGAATCTAATTTACAAATGGACTTGATACTTCTCCTGATTGCAATTCACAGCTTTCCATGAGGTGTTAGTGGTTTTTACAGGTGCCGAATCCTGGTCAAATGATTGACCAGGGCAGTCTAAGTGCCTAGTTTCATACTCCTTTACACCATCAGAGGTTAGGAGACGACTCATTTATTGGGCGCGGATACAGTTTCACTGCCGAGATGATTCCCGAAGAAATGAGATATTATAATTTAAGGCAATGTTATCCAGAATTGAGCAGATGGTTACCCTATACGCTACAAAGCCAGTTCGGTTTTCTGTCCCGCAAATCTGTGGCACTAAGATGGAGTACATTGACTGGCTTTTTTTATGTGATGAGACTCTCCCAAAGAGCTCATTGCTTTCATCAGGGGAATCAACAAACATGTGTGGGCCCAATTTCATAAAGCAAAAGTGTATTTCATAAGCGATCTATTAGATTTGACAGCACGTGTCTGCGTTCACAAAGGATTCATCTGCTTACAAGAACTCCCGGCAAGTTGTCACGCCTTTTGCTTTGCTAATGGTTAGCAGTGTTTGTGAAATAGAAAATGTGCTAGAAACATGTCTGCTTACAGGCTTTGTGAAATTGTCCTAATAGAAACTGTGCCAAGGGCCAATCAGTAAGCAGGATGTCTGCTTACAGGCTTTGTGAAATTGTCCCCTTGTAAGCAGTGGTTATGAAATAGAAACTGTGCTAAGAGCTACTCAGTAAGCAGACAATATCTGCTTACAGGCTTTGTGAAATAATCCCCTTGTAAGCAGTGGATATGAAATAGAAACTGTGCTAAGGGTCACTCAGTAAGCAGAAAATGTCTGCTTACAGGCTTTGTGAAATTGTCCCCTTGTAAGCAGTGGTTATGAAATAGAAACTGTGCTAAGGGTCACTCAGTAAGCAGAAAATGTCTGCTTACAGACTTTGTGAAATTGGGTACAGATGCGACTGATTGCTGCTACAAAATTTAAGGATTTATTTTGTCAAATTTATTGGTCAGATGTGAATGGAGGAGGGTCAAAGAAATAGATCATCAGCCAAAATACCATGTTACATCATCTGTGACTGGTATCATATTCAGTTCCACAGAAAATTGTTAAGCAATATTGCCTCCTCAAGCAAAGCTATGAAAAGACCTTATGCACATGGCGTCATGGCACCCTCAGCTAAGCCAAAAGAAAGTTGCTCATTGTCCAATCCTGTGTGCCATGAGTACAAAGATGTACGTTTCCATTGTATCATCATTTTACCTCAAAAGATGGCAGCATGATGACGTCATGCTGAGGTCAGTGCATAAGGTCTAATGGGCCATAAATAGTTGCCCAATTTCATGACTCTGCCTACTGTGAAATGCTGTGCATACAGTCACCATTCTAGCGATGAATGCTGACAAACATTAAGTGTGCTCGTGCACAAGCAAAACTTTGTTAGCAACTAGCGAAATTGCACATTTCTCGGCTAACATAAGAGCTGATTTTTGTCCCTTAGAGTCCTTAAATTAGGCCCACGTTTTTTGAAGTGGTTTCCATGACACAATGTGATGAGGTTTATTTTCATCGATAGCCAATCTCAAAATGGAAAGACATAAAACTCACTCAGTAAACTATTGTCATAATTCCTGTAGACGTTGTAACATGAGTGGTATTAGAGTTGACCTTATCCAACCCAATGATGATATAATGAAGTAAGCAGATAGTGTAATGTCGCCAATTTTTGATACCAGGTAGATTGTTCCCCATGGGATTTGAATCCAGGTTAGGCAGAGATATACCCCCTCCCCCCTCCCCCCGAATGCAACCAACAGGTTGTACCAAGCTTGTTATGACCGAGATTTCCTCTCAAGAAGTGACCTTTTATCGCAACATCAGCTCAAATATTAGATTCAATTTGTGCGTACAGTATCACTGATGATACAGGAATACCGTCGGCCATTACAGGCGGGAAATTAAAGCGTCTGTTTTGGATCGTGTAATTCCAAGAGGAAATGACTGGTGGAGGTCTATGTTGTTACACTCAAAATATTTATTTTATATTATTTGCCCCTGGGAAGTAGACAAGAATCAAATCTAAACGACAAACGCTGATAATAGCCGGAGGATAATTGACAAAGAAAACAGTGTGCTGAGTTTGAAGCCTCGTCAGCTGCTGGTTTAATGTTGGCGACACTGTGATTTGTGAATCTAGAATGGAATTCAACTTGACCGGCTGTTTCTCATGAGTTGCAAGTTGAATGTAAAGCGTGTAGGTTTTTATGTTCTTGTGATCTAAACAAATTACTGTGATGTGTAACTCTTCACACTCAGTTGTATACATTCATTACGCTGATGTAGTAGATAATATTGTTTACACGGATTGTTTGTGGTTGGTACAGTGTGTTATTTTACATTCTGAATTTTTAGTGTTATAAAACATCTGGTATAAATTTATTTGTAGACGGTTTCATCAGGTGTTTTTATCTTGGTCTCGAACTGTTGGGTCTTGTACAACACTGATTTTATACTATGTATTTTGAGTCTTGTAGCTAGGGTGAGCCAGTAATCTTTTATGGATAAATAGGTGTGTGTTTTTTACAAGCTGTCCTTTGTTCGGGCAGGGCCCAAGTTCATGGCTCTGCATACGGCAGAATTCTGCACACGGCAGAATTCTGCACCAATTGCTGCCATTCTCCGCTTAGGGGCAAGTTCAAAATTTCCTGCTAGCTGTGTAAAGGAGGAGTACTTATTAATGTGAAATAAGCATGCGCACAAGCCTAAACTCCTTACTAACCTGTAAACTGTACTTTTAGTTAAGCGTGGATTTTTCACCGTGGTAAAACGGTAATGTTGTATTAAGACTCAAAGTCAATTATTCGTTACTTGACTTTGAATTTACTCATAGTGGTCAAAATTCCACTTTTTAGTTTTTACTAGTCATTGTAACAGCCATCTAAGGAGGGTCTGCATTCAGACCAACCAATTTTCATCTGTATATAATAGTCAATAACTAACAAAGGTGTGTCCAAACATAGGGGTGTCGGTACATGGGGATGTCAGAACATAGGGGTGTCTGACTATAGGGTGCCGGAACAAAGGGGTGTAACTGTTTTCAACAAACACACCAACCGACCTATGAAAATCAATTGTGTCAATCAAAATAAGAAACATTAATTTGGAGGCCCTTCAAGTGTTGTTTTGACTTTGACAGCATTTCAGATGAAACTATTTCTCTGTTTAGGTATGTTCAAGCTCATGAAGGTAACATGCTGTAACCGAGATGATGAGCTCTGTAATGCATGAACGTCAGTTCAGTACATCAACTAATGAAGCCCCTCCCAAATTATAGTCTTGACTGTTTGTGAGCGTTGAAGGTAACACATGTCTAACCCAGACCATCAGTTCTGTGATGCATTTAGAAATATGTTTACTGGTAAAGCATGAAGAGCTCCCTCACCAACCTTCCCACTGTATTCTTCATCTGTGCCTCCCCCTCCCCCATGACAATTTCTGGTTATGCCACTGCTCTTTCAAACGCCAACAATGTGATTTATCTTTGACAATGTTTGAAAATATAAATTTTAAAAAATAAAAAGGAAGAGACTCTATTAGTTGTCAGGAAAACTTTTTAGGGGAAATAGTACATCAATCAAGTTGTTTAGATTATATCAACTCTTTTATGACTCCACTTTCTCAAGGTTAATTTTAACTGAAGAATTAATTAAATAAATTAAGGATTAATTCAATTTGTATTATCTCTGCAAACCTTATGGATACAGGCTGATGGATTTGTTCTATTGTTACTGGCAAACAGACTTTTACAGAGTCAGCTGGCCAATTTGGAATTTAATTTTGTTAAAGAGGGTTTTTTAAAAACTTGAACTACATTAATTATGAATTTCATATATAGGCCCAACAACAATTTGCCTGACAAAAGACAACAAGCCATCTGTTGTATAAATTGGCTGCCACGGTTGTATAATTTTTCATAAAGGGAACTTGTAATATGGGAAATTAAAAGATTAACAGATAAATTAAAAGACTAACGGGGAATACTGTTCTTGAAACGTTAAGACCACTCCGGTTCTTATCAGAACCAACACTTCTCCCAAAAGAGGTTTTAATACATGGTTGTACCACAAGTTTACTACTATAGTTTTTCTTAGAGTTTGTTAAAGGTTTGGAACTTCTCAGTGGATGTCTTTCTTTTTTTATCTAGGTTTTTTTGTACCATAGAAATCTTAAGTTTCACGTCTGCTGTAACGACATTTTGAATCACAAATAAGCCCTAGTAAATTGTTTACCATCAAATAAGCAATCAGGGGAGGTTTGAAGTGACACCATGTGTAAAATCTTTGGTGATTCTGTGAATAACCGAATCACTGTGTTGATCAGTATGCTCTAATTGTCTTCAGACCAGATTGCTAGAAACATTGAGTTGTCAAAACACTGGTTCTTCTCAGAATTGCCACTACTCAAAAGAGATCTACACATGGTGTCACTGCAAACCTCACCTGATTGTAGTCCCACCATGCAAAGTATCAAATCCAACTTATCAAATAAGCAACTGCCTCTATAGTCTGAGGAACTCAACTTTAAGTGTTAACTTGTAACCAAGCAAGTCACTGTACCAGACATTATTAAAATAGAGTTCACAAATGTTTATTGAGACGGGGTATAAATGCAACATCTCAATAGCTTCAAGGTTTGAGTTTCTCTTAAACCGTAAAAGAAAGACTCAAACCAAGAAAAAAGGGGGGTGCCTTTGATGACACAAGCGTGGCACTTGGCACACAGCCAGAGTATGTCACAAGATATTTGGATGTAGGGCCATCACCAAATTGTCCTTTGGGGTAGAATAACAAAAGGGGTAGAAAGCAATTTGCACAATTTCCAAAATGGCTGCCACTGCTTTCTATTCTACCTGGTATATTTTTTCAGAGGACAAATATCTGATGGCCCTCTAGCCAAATGTCTTTCTCATGACATAGTCTGACTGTGTGTCAAATTTAATCATCAATGGCACAATACCATTACCTGCCTGCCTTGTTTAGCATGGTCCATTCTACCAAACAATTAGAATTAAATAATTTATAAAGGATAACAAAATATATTTGTTCAAGTAACAACAATCAGGAATCATTCAGAATTCAGATTGGACGGTTGCCATGACACTCAGCTAATGTTGCTATATTCAGAGGAAAGTCTACTGTTTGAGTTGTATAAATCTTGGTTCAACAACCCCTATTTCAAATGCAGGCCTAGGGATAAAAACAACTAAAAATAGTGCATTATTGTCACTAGAGTACATTGTGAATTACGAGTCACTCCAGTGTCATAGTCAATACTTTAAAGATCAGTGAGTAACCTGCAGAACATAGAATTATCAGCCGAGCGGTCTAGTGCATTGGACTCAAATTCTGATGACTGCATCATTTGAGTGTGGGTTCGATTCCAAGTCTGGACACCTTGTGTCCTTGAGCAAGGCACTCAAACATAATTGCTTCTCTTAACCCAGGTGTATATAAATGGGAACCTGTGTTGTGTTGGACTAACCCCTAGTGCTTATTTAGGCAGCTTGGGGTCGTATGCTTCCCAGGGAGTTGAGAAAGTTTGACGAATGGTCCGAGTATGTCTGATGAATGGGTGTAATCAAGCTGTAAAGCACCCAATCTAGCTCTAAGGATAAGTGCGCTTATAAGAACCAAGTATTACTGTTTTTAAGAAATCAAACCAGAATAGCCATAAAGATTCCAGTGATGTATTTGAGAACTCACCTGTGAATGCTGTCAGCAGATTTCATGTTAGTTAATGTTCCATCTTACAGTCTTAGGTAAACACACCACACAAACAACCTGTGAAAAATCAAATTGATTGTCACATTTTTGAAAAAAAACAGTAGAACAATAAAAAAAATCAGGGTTTTGTGCGCATTCCAAATCAGGCTTATTTTGATTGCAGGCATCAAAATAAGCAACAGTAATTTGTTGGGTCTTCAAATGCTATACACTAGACCAGCAGTCTGCAAACCTTTAGGCCGGAGACTGCAACCTTCATCGGGAGTAAATTATGTATTGAAGCATTTATTCATGTACATTTTTGAGTGAATGTATTGACACTGACACTAGGGGAAAATACCCTGTTTTTGATGATAGATGATTGTGAGGCTATCTTTGCTGCAGACGGAATGATCTCAAGTTTTAGCGCTTCTGACAAAGTTTGGCAGCCTACTTTACAGCAGAGTTCTTTGGTAAGCAGTGCCATGAATTTGGGAGCAGATTTGTAACACTTAAACAGGATATCTTCGTCACACATGCCCACTAGAGCAGCGTTTCACTTTTCAGGGAAATCACTTGTTCTTAGGAATGTGCGCGTGCTTAAAACTACGCAAACGATTGAAATTTACCTAACAAGTCTGCTGCCACCTAGCATTCCAAAGTCTGGGGGGAGGGCATGAAGTCTTGGTTGCCATTTTGTGAG
Organism: Pisaster brevispinus; assembly: GCA_023634235.1. Taxonomy (NCBI): domain Eukaryota; kingdom Metazoa; phylum Echinodermata; class Asteroidea; order Forcipulatida; family Asteriidae; genus Pisaster; species Pisaster brevispinus. The sequence continues at coordinate 25,457,123 of JAMKCF010000004.1, forward strand.
TCAGATTCCCTGTGTGGTACTGTCAGTGTGCGTTTGACGTGACGCGAGTGGTTAGACCAGACAATTTGACACCCAAAATGGCAGACTATGATGGACCATCAGTGATCAGTGCAAGGGGGTAAACTTTGCTTGAAATTTTATAATATGCTACAGTATGGTGACTATGGTCTACTTTGTCATGCGTGTACTGGTACATTATCAGACAGCATTGTATGCAAATGTTGATTTGTGGTAGTACATGAATGAGGCTAGCCTTTTTCTATTCCCTCTAGCCTCTTTTTGAGTGGTTCTACTTCAGCATCTTTTTCTTCCTCCATAATGGAAGCTGATGTAGATATTTGCATCCTGATATAAAGGTCATTCTACTCAATGGCTATGATGATGCAGTTTCCCTCCTCCAACCACAAGGTATTCACATATAGCAGCTTATTCGTCATTAACATCCACCAGTGTAATTGGTATGCCATTCATTATCTCCTTCCCATCAGTATATACACGCACGTGCTACTTTTGACGGCAGATCCGTCCCTCCCAGCATAATTCTGTTGGCATTCGTTGTATCATGCATAAAATGACCTGGCCCATAGGAGGCAGTTTTACAGGTGTTTTTGACCCTGCTGGCATGTAGGGTATTCCAGGTGATTCACCCAAGAATCATGCATGAGGGATGGATCGGGAAGATTGTGGTACACTTAATGACTGGCGGGGACAAGAACAAACAAATAAAAAAGGATCATGTGTATTCTGAATGGTACATGGGATTGATGAGTTACCCCTGGAAAGAAAGTTGTCAAGCAGTGTGGGAACAGGTCTAAGCGGTTCGTCTTCACCGGGCTGGGAGAAAGCTTTAAATTCATTTAGAATTCATAAAGGGTTTTGGAGTGTTGATCTTCTGTGATTCTCCATGCCTGGGTCCTGTTAACTTGCCAGATGTTCTCATTGAAAAGCGATTCTGTTTTCACTTAATGCCAACACTTCAATATTAGGTGCATGCTGGTGCATGTGTTGAGTTACTTGAGAGAACATGCTTGGTTGTATTTTTCTCCGCGTATGAACCTTGCATTTGGAACCTTGCAAATGGGTGTGGAGAATCGATAATTGTCTAGCATCTCTCTTGTTTTTCTCAGTGCACTTATGACCAGAGTCTGGGAAAACCTAGAGGTGAAAGCTAAATCCTTTAGCTGAATGCAATACTTCAAGTTGGGTTCATGTGCACAGAAGCTTTGTGATGTGCATGCTTGAGTGTTTAGTGGACATTTCTTCATCTTTCCTTCAAAGGTTTTCAAGCCTACAGGCTGCAATGCTGTACACTGTTTTAAGATTCCTAAGATTGCTATAGGCTACTATCGTTTCTAGGACGATAAAAACCAACAAGCTCTGACGTTGTAAAAGGGGCTGTTTTCCAATACATGTACAAGATCAAAGAGTAAAACTCTAAATAAGGAACCTTGTGCATTGATGTCATCGCACCACCATCTTAGATATAGAACAATGATGAAATGCACAACTATAATGTAGGCATGGTGCACAGCATAGGCCACATATAGCGATATTCCTTAATCTCAGCTGAGCTGCATCCTACTCAAATGACGTACCCTATACACTATCCTGTGAATACCTCAAGTTTTTTTTTAGCTCAGAATCCTAAAGTCAGTACCATTCTTGTAGGTCCTTCTTAAAAACAAAGTCAGGCTCCAACCACTTCAGGGTGTGGATAATGCAATTTGCTCTGTGTTTCTGATGAGAAGCCAGGGGATCAGATTTGTAGTGTTACAACCACCTGTACACTGTACATGGGTGTTCCAAACTCTGACACAACCCACTCTTTATTAGCACCTCAACCCTACACCAAACCCCACCCCCAGTCTCACCCAAAACTCCCTAATACACCCTCATACCTTTCCCCTACCAACTATTCCCTACCCTAAGCTTTCAACCAATGCCTAGCCCTACACAGGAACTAACCATATGTTCATTCACATGAGCCTCAGGTACAGTCGTAGATTCATATTGACTTAAGTTGTGTATGGTTAACCATACTTACATATTAAGCCTCTTGTATGTATGTAGATTAATCGAGTTAGTTGTGGATGGTCAAGCATACAATCATTGAATCTACAAGCATGCTTCATATGGCATGGTATTATCAGAAGAGTGGGGACAGTAGAACAAAGGAACACAGAAGGAACAAGGCTGTCCTCACATTGGAATCCTTTGTATTTTTGTGTCTTCACTTTTTTTTATGCGCTTAGTCTATGGAGAGTGTTAAGTTAAAATGAAAAAGAAAAAGTCCTCACATAGATAGCAATGTAAGAATACACATCTTAAGTCATGGTTAATCTAGAAGCATACATGAGGCTGCATATGTATAGTCAAGCATACATATTTTATGTTGCTGTATAGTTTTTTAATAAATAATAATAATAACAGGCATTTATAGAGTGCTCTTACACAGGGTACCACAGCTCTTTACAAGAAACAAGAAACAGAACAATAAGCAAATAAATAATGGCACTAATAATGGGAAAACAGTTTGTCTTTAGTAGTCAACCATATATAATTTTGAGAGAATTCGTTAATCAACCCCGACTAATTTTTTTGCGGCAAAGAGTTTAGAGGAGTGTGGCAGAAGCACTCAGAACTATCAATGTTTTAACAAAATATTTTATGCCAAAATTGTTTCATCCATTTTTTTTAATTGAAAATCTAATAGATGTTAATTTTGCATCGGGGATAAAGAATATTAATTTTGGTTTTTACCCTACACCGATGTGTGTTAGCACTGTATACTCAGTACTTTCCCGAGTTCTGTGAAAAAAAAACTCACAGGCATATTACTCGGGTGGGATTCGAACCCACGACCTTTGCAATTCTAGAGCAGTGTCTTGGGTCGTGGGTTCGAATCCCACCCAAGTAATATGCCTGTGAGTTTTTTTCACAGAACTCGGGAAAGTACTGAGTATACAGTGCTAACACACATCAGTGTAGGGTAAAAACCAAAATTAATAATTGAAAATCAGAAACTTTAAAGGGGGGGGGGTATCCATTTTTTTCTCATTTATAATTCCTTTATATGTTGTGCATGTTCTTTTACCTAAGTGCTCATATTCTACCATTTTTAATTTAACACTGTAAAGATTCTGACAAAAGTCACGATGAACGCTTAAAATGTCAAGGATTTTAACAGCTGTGCTTGCTCTCATATACGCATTTACATAGTTTTTGTATTTATACAGTGTAGGCTTATTTCTGTTATTTGTGGGTGTTTTTAATTTAATTATTGAGAAGATTGGCCCTGATAAGTGTTGGGCAAGCTTAGAATATATACACAATATTAAACATAAACCAGAATTAAAATTACACAGTATCGTCATTCTTTTTATTCAGTAAATGATTTTTAAAAACAACAAATTAAAATCAGTAAATATAATTTCAAATCGATAACCACCCACACCTCTTCATTAAAGCTTTAAAGTGTTTTAAAAAGGTCAAGAAAGGTTGAAAAATATGAGCATCTTTGGCGATTATAGCATGTAACCTTTGTTTGAAAAAGGTGGCCTTGTACATTCCAGGACCTGTCTGGCAGGCAAGATATTGCACTGTTCAATTTAGATGTGCCCCATTTCTTTTTATTATGAAAAGTTGATAAAAAAATCAGACAGTACAGTCTCCATAAAATATCAGACTTGATGTTTTATTCAGTTGAGGTGTGTACAAATCGTGTATGTAGGAAGGGAAAAATTTCCGTATCCAGCCACCACTTTTTCATTCGTTATGAAATAAAATAGTATATAATTTACTCAAATGAGATATTCCTTTGGGTAAAAATGAGTGAAAAAGTTGTTTGCAGGATACGGAAATTTTTCCAAATATTTACACATTGATCTCAGATAGCATGGCATGTAATATCAGAAATAGATTATTATGAAAATTAAAGTGGTGAAAGAATATGTAATGACATTACTAAAGACAAGTCAATTTGGAGATTCTCTTCATTTGACGGCAAGTCGTGATTGTGCTGGCACATACACACACAATAAAGTGCACTGCAATAGGCTCAATTTTAAATCTGTTCTCAGCCGTTGTACTTTCAGGTGGCGTTGTTTACGTGCTTGCATAGCCACAAAATTACCTGTTTTATGACTATTTAAGTTTGTACACGGGCCCCAAGAGGCCTATTTCTATTCTACACATTGAACTTGTATAAGCTACACAATAAAGCTTACCTCTAGAGACATTAAATCACATCGAATGCTTGTAAATCATCACGGCGTTAACAATAATCAAGCATGGCTGGTGGCCATTTTGAATAGCGCGTCACGGCATCGAGCCGTCGAGTACCCCGACTCCTACTATGTATCACTGGTGTAAAGCGATCTGGTACCTTTGGCTGGTTCCAACCACCTGTGTCTGTCCAAGGCCACGTGGCACGCAACTGGCTCTCGCAAGATCTTGCGGATAAGAATGGGAATGCTGATCAAAACGTAAAGTTTAATAAACGGTGGTTAAATTAAATCAATTAATGTTCGTTTAGGCCCTAAATTTAGTCAGATCTGAAATTAGGGTTGGTTTTTAGGTTTGCAGTGTTTGTTTTTGTTTCGTTTTTCGGTTTATCATTTGTATAGTGTCAAAATACGCCAAAATATTCACCCCTAAAAACTTTGTTACTCTTTAACGCCCCCCCAAAAAAATATATATATAATAATAATAATAATAACAATAATGAAAAAAAAATTGTTTAGATAATACACAAAAATTATAATAGGGCCTAATAATAATTTTTATTTTTTATTTGTAACAAATAACAAATTAATAAATCAATAAAATGTTGTTGACTTATTGTTGGGTCAGAATGAGATTTTTCTCGCCGAGATGAGGGGAGAAAACATAGAAAATTCACCAGCTTCTTTTTCTTAAATGCCTTGACGGCTGCCTGTAAAGTTCTTCGTTTAGAACTTTAGCAACTGCAGCCCTTTTGCTGCCACCCCACTTAAAAATACTATTTTCTCCACAAAATCAAGAAACTGGACAATAATGATCTGGGGCCGATTTCAAAAAGAGCCAAGATTAATCTTACGAGGTGTATCGATCTTAGTTGCTAAGCAAAGTGTGATGTCACGATAGAAATATCTATGGTGATATTGACAACTCATCTTAAGATGAATATTAGTGCTTCGTAAAACCGAGCCCAGGTCCCGTTCCACCAAATGAGATTTTGAACTAATGTAGGCTTATTTCTGTAAACAGTAACATGGCCAAACCAACCAACAAACCAATCCACACACATTGTGTTACTTATGGTGTCATAAACATTTAATAGGGCATTCAAATCAATATGTAAATTGCAAAACAATTTCAATTCCAAATTGAAGAACAAAAAAAATAACTAATAAAATGCCCCACCGAAGAAAAGAAAATCAGCCCTAGCACCTGACTCGTAAGTAGACCCGAGCAGAGAGGACCTGGATGAAATCAATAAAACTTGATTTTCAACAAACATAACAAAAAGGAAAAGTTATAGAGTGCTATAACTACAGATCTGCACCAAGAGAAAACCCAGCAGTGTTGTATTTAAATAATGTAGGTAAAAATTCTACTGTTAAACTTTACTCTGGATGAATGAAAGTCCACTACTTGGAATAATGTTCAACACTCACAGGCTTAAAAACATCGGTCGCCATTTGAAGAGACCAAGAGATTAGTAGTACCATGTTCCTAATTATTATATATAATATTAATAAATATCACACGTGATAAACCCAAAGAAGGAATGCTTTCTTTATATATACAATTTTGTCTCATGAATATGCAAGACAGTCTATTTACATAACTTTGCATGACAATGACTATGCTGACTGCCTTACCCATCAGGCAAATGGCTCCAAAAACTGTACAATCGTAAATGCAGTATCTTTGGCTGAGGAAAAAACAAAAAAGCAAAAACGAAAGGCGCAAAATGAGAGTTCTCCCTAAGATTTGTGGGGGAATCTCTTTGCAAAAGACACTGTCGGTCAGGAACTCCTCGGTCATTAATTTTCACAATATTCTTAGTAAATTTCAAATGTTTAGTTGACACTAAGCCGTGATTTGGATTAATTTTGTTTCTTTTCTTCTTCTTCGTTGTTTTTTGTTTTGTTTCAGTATTTTTGTTTTTGGTGGTATCACACTTCCAAACGAGTATCTTCTGCTGTAAACGTTTTCTCCGACATTGTGAAAATTAACTCCCCGACAAGTTTCTTGACCCACAATACTAAAGATCTACTTCTATAAATAGTTTACAGTTACTCAAAATTTCTAAGAATATATATTAATTAGGTTGACTACATCTGGTTCAAATCGCCGCTTAAAAGGTTTGCAAAGGCACCTACACAATCAACATCAGTTTATTTGAACCAGTTTTTACTTATTTACTCATTTTGAAAAAATCTACACGTTCGGATTTATTGATCTAATATGTACACACAGACCCCGTGCCTATTCTAACGAATTCAGACTTGAGAATAGAAATAATCGTATAATTCAGAAAAACATTAATTTGTCATAAATAGTACTATTGAGATAATTAAGACACTGCAAAAGAAGTTTGCCTTTATGCGGGTTATAGTACACCAACTGTGTATATTATATATCATATTATTTATAGTCAATATATAAAATAAATTCACCATTATTCCTGCTCGGTCAAACTATCCACATCATTCATCCAACGATCCAAATAAAACTAACAAAGTTATAAACATACTTAAGGCTGTAATGAGTCGTTCTGTTTGACAAGTTTTCACTTTTCCATCAGCCTGCCCATAAATGCGACTATATCATTAGTTGAATTGTTTGATAATTTATACATTTGTGGATTAATGACAAAAACAATGGAAGACCCATAAGGAACAGGCTAATTGTAACTTGCACCTGTTTGGTATTTTTTGTTACATCAAGAAGGAATAGTTTTTAACTTTCTACTGAAATGTCTTTACAAATTGGTTTCAGGTCTCCTCAGACTGAAATATCAGGTACTGTAAAACTTTCGTTATTATGTAATGACACAAAACACACCTCTGGGTGTTCCTCGGGGCACTATGCTTAGCCCATACAGATATTGTCTAGGCAATTAACCTTAAGAAATTGAGTTAACGAATATGAGGTACCATCAAACATTGCAGGATTAGAAACTCAAAGAATTTTTTTAGTACATTGATTGGGCAAAACTGAAGATGGCATTAAACACCTCTGGGTGTTCCCCCAAGGCCCTATGCTTAGCCCATACAGCTAACACTTAGCTTTGTCAACCTTACAAATGGAGTTGATGAATATGAGGTATCATAAAACATTGCAGGTTGAGAAACTAAAAGAAACAAATTAAGTCTAATTGGGCAATAGTGAAAATTGCAGTCAATCAATTTGTCGATTGAAGTACAGCACAAATAAACTGCTTGACTGTATATTCACCCAAGGTATACATTTTAAATTTAAAATATTTGACAGCAACTATGATTTAATAGCAGTGTATAATATGACTTAATATTTGCTTCGCGGTCCCACTTGCCGAGGACCAGGGCCCAATCTCTAGAGCTGCTTAAGCACAAAAAAAGTAGCCAAAACACAACAAATTTATGCTTACCAGATTAAGGTAACCAGCCAAAATACCATTCCACATGTACCACCTATGATTGGTATACTGCTTATTGCTTAGCAGAAAACTGTTAAGCAATATTTGCTGTTTTAGCAGCTCTATGAAATTGGACCCAGTGCCCAATTGTATGAAGCCTGTAAGCACTAAAACTTGCTAAGCACAGAAGAATCTTGCTTAGCAGAGACAGGTAACCAGCCAAAACTCCATGAAGTTTACATCATTACAACTGGTGCCCTACCTATTTTTGCCTTAGCAAAAAAAAAAAATGCTCAGCCATGTTTTCTGCTTGACAGGTTTATTACTTTGGGGCTGGGTCTCATCCACACTCAGAAAGAAAATATGATTCTTGTTGGAACAATTGCAACAAATCAAACTGATATAAATCCTACATGGAGTACCTAAACAATATTAAATCATACGTATCTTATCGAATATATACCAGTTCTTTTTCTTGTTTTTATGTATTGATTTAATTTATGAATTTCTTGATTTTGTTTATTTATTTGTTTTATTGTGGGGGGTAGCTCAGAAGCATTCCAACTCCATACATAATCCCTCAGCATTTACCTATTTTTAAACTCAACAGCCAAACATTTGCTGTTTGACATCTCCATGCCTACCCCAATGGATGGTTTAAGCTTGGCACGACTGAATCGACCAAACCAGGAAATGGTTTAAATTCATGATTTTGTGAAGTTTGAAAACAAATATCTGGCTTAATGAATCACAAAATATTTATATTGAAAATGCAACCAGAGCCTAATTGAATAGAGCTGCTTAAGTACTAGAAGACTAAAATATGCTTACCAGAATAAGGTTACCAGCCAAAATGTCACGTCACATGTACAATATCTGACTGGTATCCTGCTCATCTTTGCTGAGCAGAATGTTTAATCAACATTTCCTGCTTAAGCACATCTTGAGCTGCTTCAAGCACAAAAAGTAGCTAAGCACAAAACATTTCTCTTTACTTGAAATACCATTCTGCATGCACCACCTGTGACTGGCTCCCTGCTACTTTTTGCTTAGCAGAAAGTTGTTGAGCAAAATATTCTGCTCTAAGCAACTCTATGAAATTGGACCCTTACCTGACGGGTAACCAATGTTTATGTAACTTGATACAGTTTGTCTTTGTGCGTGGATGACAAAACAAGTGGTTATGTATTCCGAATGTTTCTTTTTCATCAACATGGATAAAATTGTTATGCCATGGTTGGTCTCCATTACAACAATTATGCAAAATATTAAGGTAAAATTTTGATATTTTAAACTGATTAGTACACGTACCTTTTTGTTCTATAAGCTTTAAGTAAAAACTTTCTGACCTAGTCATAGAATTCAATGTTCATATTGGTCAATGAGGGGGAAAATGTATTTATTTAAATTGTGTAGGTTTGTTATTTGTCTAATGAAGAACAAACTATGCAAATGCATGTAAATTTATGTAAATTTTCCCAAGCAGCTGGAGATCGACTGACTCCTCCCATCTTATATGGAATAACATTTGATTATGATTGGTCTATAAGGAAAGCCTGTAGCAAGATATGGAAAAGAAGTCCATGATTTTTAAAAATTATTGTACACTTCAAAAAACTGCTCTACAGAATCAAAACCTCAGCCAAATTCTAGTAACTACATGTACTTGGATTAAAGTTTCAACAGAATAAACATGAGTGAACTTTAAGTTGAAACCAACCTACAATACCCATTAAAATGGTTTAATATAAGAATCAGTAAATTAACAATTACAATATGAATACAACCATTTGTACAAAAATAACCCAATTTAAGTTTAAGTTAAAACCGTACCCAATATGGCGGGCATTGCATCCTTTTTTTGTTTGTTTATGAAAAAGAGAAAATGAAAGCCATATTTTATATACCTCCAAACATACCATACTTTATACAAAATGATTTATTGCAAATAATGAAAAATCATTTAAGCATACAAAGAAACAAACAACTCTCAACTTCCACAAGCTCACAAATTAAAATTGTTCTACTTATCAGTCCTTCCATCTAAGCAGGCCCAAGCCGCTGTTGTTACAACCAGTCCATCATTGCTAAAAACAAACCCCATACCTTACTGTATCACATCAAATAAATAAGGTCTCCTCAACAAATTGGGCACTTTAATAAAACAACTTTTTTTAAGCAACACAAAATCTGGTTCCTAGTGTGGTGCACATTTGGATGGTATACATGTACACTCATAACATTTACAGAGAACATTTTGAACATGTATTGTTTATAATAACTAGGACTATATCATACACAGGTTGATTTGGATATTTCGAATACAGTCTGATAGTGATAGCTTGCTATCAAATATTGATCTTTGATGGAAATTAAATTGAATAATCTGATTAGTTTATAAATATATATATAATAATATAGATAGAGAGCATGAGGGCATGTATGTACAACAGTGCGCTGCACTCAGCATCTGGTTAAAAAAAGCAGCGTGGTAATTTTTGTGGTGTGCTGATGAAGAGATAGCGAGAGAGCTTGGGTAAAACAATCAAAGTACAAAAACACTTGGAAGATTGTCCATCAACATATCAAGAGTACTTGGGCAAGCTAATATTTCCATCTTTGTTCTAGGGGCCAATGACTTTTCTGCAATCACAGAAAAACAATTTTTTTATGAAGTAATTCCCCTTGATATGCAACAAGTTTGTTTTGGGGTTGTTGGTGTGGTTTTTTTTTGAGCTAACAAATTGATTATTATTTACAGCATTCCACACTTTGTTTTCAACTATCAACTGGGAATCCTGGATCCACTGGGCAAACTTCAATTTCAAATTGTTATCTTTAAACAGCAGTAGATGAGGTTTAGGCAGGAATGGCTGTCTGTCTGTGACATGAGGGCTAGTACGCTGACAGCTGCCTTGAACCACTTCAAATGTATCCCTCACATATTGAAATCCCTTCTACATTCATAAAAATAACACAAGGTTGATTACCCCCCCCCCCCCATTTAATCTGAGATTGAATTTGCACTTTTCTATAAATGGAAAAACATTGGCCGCATGTGACAGAGCATATATTTGTTTGCAGTCTGAAAGCTGTGTTCTGCTCCTTGCACTTTCTACATCTTAGGACTGTGTAAGGTCTCACACATATTCCATCATTTGGCTCTGTAAAAGTATTCCTTAAATGCTTTAAGACACCGAAAGGGGAATGTAGGGTTCAAAAATCTGCTTGGACACACAAGAAACTTGTAGGGTATAATGGCATAATAATGCTGACTTCATGACTTCAGGCATGCAAGTGCAGTTTGCCAAAAAGTTAAGAGGAAAGTGGCAGGCACAGCAAGACTTTGTACTGTGTTTTTCAATTTACAACGGAACAACTGAGAAACCCAAAACAAGGCAATCATCTGATCAGCATGTCTGTGGCTTGAACCAAGTGATTCGCCCCCGACTTGGCTTGGAGAGAAAATTATGCAAAAAAAGAAAGAAAAGATGATGATCATAATGAGTATAGAAATTGCTTGACAACAACAAAATCATTTGGAGCGCAGCTTGTGACTTAACAAGGGAGTGAATTAACTGAGACTTGTTGTGATAACTTTAGACCTATAATTGAATTGACTTCAGGGGGGGGGGGGAGGGTGGAGAACGAATATTCAGTTACTATTGTGACAAAATGCAGATGTTTTGTTTTTTTTAGCTAATTGGCCGACTGCTGTGGCTGGGTTATCCTCGCATTGGATGGCACCTAATCTTGTCAGTGTTCTTTCTCTCTAACAAGGAACTGTAAGCTGTAACTGCATTATGTGAAATCAAATAACTAATATTTAGGTCATTATGTTGCTGTGATATTTGTCATGGAGTGCGTCTTGTTCCTGCATGTTTCCAGCTTGTTAAATGCGCAGACTCTGCAGAATTGAGACTGTTCTCTCGAGCAAGCTTTTTTGTTTGTTTTGTTTTATTTGCCCTTTGTTTTTCTTCTTCTGCTTTTTTTTTTTATTAAAATTTTTTTTTTTTTTTTTTGGTTCCCCCTTCTTTGTGGGGCACATTGAATAGCATTACTTGATACAGAGCAAGGTTGATGCATTATACCAAGCAGAGATTATAGAGAGAAGGGGGATGAGAGTTCTTCATACAAAGTGCATTATAGGGCTCCATGCCCCTCTCCAGCAGGTAGCAGTAAAGCATTGGCCGTCATTCACCACAAAAGGGGCTCTATACATTTTCATTTCACTGTAAAACAATCAAACTAAACCGGACAACAACAACAACACTTTTATAAATCCTTCAAATTGCTTTCACACACTCGTGCACATTTGCCCTCAGTAGGAACGACACCAATCAGAGGAGCTAATGAGATTGATGATCCACAGCAGTGAGTGGATAGCAGCCTAGTGGATCAGCTTGATTCCGGCGTATCCCCCAGCATGATCAGCCATGTGGTGTCAGTGAAGTGCTCAGAGTGTGACCCAATGTAGTTTTACACCTGCTGGAAAATGATGCCGCTGTTTGCAAACCTTGACTGTCTTCATTTTAGTCTCGCTAATTACCTTTTTCCCCCCGTCGTCGACATCATCACGGTCATCGGCATTAGTCTCAAAACAACAGCAGTTCAACATGGCGAATTAATTTTTTCATAAGGCAATCAAATAACGACAAGCTTTACATAAAACGGCTCGTTACTAATAGAGGCTGAAGTCAGGGCTGCTTATGCCTGTCCTCCCTGACCTGTGCTATAGTGCAGAGACTCGAACTACTCCCGGACTTGACCTTGTGCTCACCGTTGTGTTAAGGGAATCCCCATCTCCGGCTGTAGTTGGTGGAGACATGGTAACGATAGCTGTGGTAACCGTCGTCGTGCAGTTCATCTTGGGGTACGAGTCCATGGATAGGTCCTCCTTCTTAATGGTGGGGTTGGAATTGGGATCATGAATGTGCACATCGTTCAGGTCCGAATCCTCGGGCGAGGTTGGCGTGGCTTCGTAGCGGTTCCCCCGCGCCCAGCGAGTGCAGCAGCTGGAACCGGCGTGGTTCTTACCCTGGTTGAGGGTTGACTCCCGGGAAGGGCTAGGCGTCAGAGGAGGACTGGGTGAACCTAGGGAGCGTGTGAACGGGATGCCATTGTAGGTGTACTCAGTCTCCTGATACTGCCGATTCTAAAGGGAAAACAAAAACAAACAACACAATATCAACTTATATTCTTAAGTCTCGAATCCCATCACAGTACAGAGCCCTACACCAAAATGTATGGGACAGCAAAGTGACTCGTCAAAAATCAAACAGAAATTAATTTGTTTCCTTGCCAAGTGTGCAGCTTTTAAAATACTCTCCTTAAGTAAATAACAATATCACTGATTGACAACCAGGTTAATAGACAGCACAGTGCCTTTCTTTATTTGCCGTTATCACACTGGCAGTTTCAAACAGGCCAGTTTAACTTGCTTTCAACATTAAGCGCAAAACAGACTTTTGTTTAAAGCTCGCGGACAACTTTGGTCAAGGACCAGTGCCTGTACTTTATGTGACCCAACACATACATGAACTAACAAACCTGTGAAAGTACCAGCTCAATCAGTCATCGGAGTCACTAGAAAACAGTCAAAACCACCATTATGGGGTTTTTTTGTCACTGTTTCACATACATCAGGTTTTGGAGTCTGCCAAGACCCAAAACTAATCAGTTCACTCATTTCTCATAAAGCTATAGAACTTAAAGCCAAACTATTTTGAGTGAAGTTTTCCTAACCATGACCAGCTTTATGCCTTAGTTCTGTGCAAATCTGTAAACATTTGTATTTTCAATTTGACTAATGTTGTGCAGACCATTTAGTATGGATATGGCTCTAAAAAAATCTTGTTCAATGTGAAACAATCTTAAAGGCTGGGTATACTTTTGGTAATCGCCAAAGACTAGTGTCCTCACTTGTTGTATCCCAACATATGCATAAAAATAGCAAACCTGTGAAAATTCGGGCTCGATTGATCATCAAAGATGCAAGAAAATAATGAAAGAAAAAACACTCTTGTTGCACAGAATTGGGGGCTTTCAGATGACTGAGAAAAAGGCTTCATTCCTGAAGCCTTTCTCAGATTCAATTTTCGGGGTGAAGAATGACCTTTTTCTCTAAAACTACATTACTTCAAACGGGGTCACTTCTAACAATGTTTTATAATATCAACAGCTCTCCACTGCCCTACAACAAGTAAGTTTTTATGGTCATGAATTTTTAGAGTATTTACCAAAGGTATACATACCCTGCCTTTAACATTACATGTTTTTAATCTGTTGGGGTCGTAATATGGAAAGCAAAAAATAATAATAATAATAAGAGGGAGGTTTTCCCATGAGCGGACCTGTTTTTATTGCGAGAGCCTAGCGATTAATTAACATGCACAGTTTGATTATCGACCCCACTGCACAGCTTTGTAACGCTGCCACAACATCATTTTTCCCGAGCACTAAAATATTTTGAAAGAAGCATCTTGACAGAAACGCCCGTCAACTAATTGCTTCAGGACCCACAAGACAGAATCCCCTGTCAAATCAAGAACCTCAGTTTCTTGAAAACATTAACATATAGCTCCTGCGTAGCCAGTATGTTCTAGATCGGCAAGACGCAAGTGAACAAAAATCAATCACACTTTACTTACTCATGACTGCGCATCAAGGACAATGTTATTTATAATGAGAACATTTTTTTTTTACTTCCCAGGTGTAGATGGATTGCAATTTGACAGAAAGCCCTCACTGATTGAACAAATTCTCCGTTTTTCAACTAAACCTTTCTCTTTTTGATCCAATTATTACAATTGTTGGCAAAACATGTCTTTTCTTGTTGAGTCCTATACAAAAAATATATGTACCATGTAAGCTGTCTTTTTTTCCCGAAGCATTTGGTTTAAAAGAAAACTTGTGACAGTGTATTTACTGACGTTTACAGCCAACAGTTATTGAAAACCAGCAAAATTTATTTCAAAAACTGGCACAAGTTATTGAAAAACTGGCAAAAGCTTTGAGAAACTGGCAAAAGTTATTGATAAATTAGCACAAGTTATTGAAAAACTGGCAAAAGCTTTTGAGAAACTGGCAAACGTTATTGATAAACTAGCACAAGTTATTGAAAAAACTGGCAAAAGCTTTGAGAAACTAGCACAAGTTATTGAGAAACTGGCACAGGTTATTGAAAAATATGCAGAAGCTTTTGAGAAACTGGCCCATGTTAGTGATAAACTGGCACAAGTTATTTATAAATTGGCACAAGTTTATAAAAATTGGCACAAGTTTATAAAAATTGCCAAAAGCTTTTGAGAAACTGGCACAAGCTGTTGAAAAATTGGGAAAAGCTTTTGAGAAATTGGTCAAAGTTAATAAACTGGCAAAAGTCATTGGGTGGGAAACCAGTAAAAGTTATTGAGAAACTGGCAAAATCTTGTGAAAAGTGTGTTCAAATTTGTGCACATTTATCTGAAGTTGTATGAGGGAATCGTCAACAGAATCACAAATTTTTCTTAAAATGAACAAATGCTCAAGATATTTGATAATCTTGTGGAATCTATGATAAACATGTATGGTCTATGTTATACCCAACTTAATGTGTTCGAAGCCACTACAAAGTTATTTTTCATTACCGATTCCAAACCATAAGCATACATACAAAGTTAATTTTAAATAATTGCTGTTTTAAAAGGTTTTCTATCGCCTTGTTTACCCCCTTATTTCATGTCAATTTTTAGTCAACCATTTATGTACATTGCTTTACCTACACTGTAAATTATTAACATTTAATTAAATTCCATGCACCATCACTGAGAAAAAGACATTAACTTTGAAACGTAACAGCTAAAACTGCCTCTCTTTTTTGCATCGGTATAAACCTCTGGCTATGTAGCATATATACATATATACAGTTTTTATATCTTTGCTAATTTTCTTCTCTTTGTAGAGTGCTCTGGGGAGGCTTGTGTGATGTGACTATTTATTAAATTATTATTATTACTGTTATTATTATTTTAATTAGCATTATTATGTAACCTTTATGTCTTTGTGTCAACCATCTTTGCACAATTTGTTGAACTACTTGTACATCAATTATTCTTATTGCTTGTTTAAAGGTAGGGTCTTAGATTGGTTTTTGTCAATGTAATGCTCATATACAGGCAAAATTATGAAGAAAAAAGTTTTATGGTCATTCAATTTTGAAATACCAAAATCTATTTACCAATCTATGACTGCACCTTCAAACACTTGAAAATTAGTTAGAGAGAGACTCCTGGGTTTATCCCAACAGCAGGGATGTGATAGGCTGTTGAGAAAAAAACCTGAACTCTGAGCGCAAAGCGCGAAAGCATGCGAGCTCGAAAACTTGCGAGCATGAAGCCCAATATTAACATTTATCTTTGGTTTTAAAAGCCCTACTCTGTAATCTGAGGCGTTATATTATTATGGTTTTATCTTCATTTTTTTATAAATTTGATCTTTACAAACCAAAAAACCCGGATTTTTTTTTTATTTATTTATTTTTTTAAGGGCAAAAAAACCCAGGAATTCCGGTTAAAAACGAAGAAATCACATCCCTGCAACAGCCAGTATGCATGTTCTAATGCGCATGATAGTTTAAAGGATTCTGGGTGAAACCTGAGACCATGCAACACAGGCAACCATTACGGGGTGCTGATTTTGAAGCAATGCTGTACACAAGTATAACACCTGGCATAGTTACAAGTATACTACAGCATGGCGTCCATCTTAGCTGCTTGAATATTTCCTACTTGTACTCAGTCTCCCAGGATGCATTGCGGTATATTTTTAAGATGACGCATGTGCATATGGGCTATTGTTTGTTCACATAGTTAACCTTTTTTGTTTAATTTGGTGCGATTCTTTTAAATATCATTGAGTTCTCAAAAGCCTAATAAAATATTCCAAACTAACCTGCTTGTAAATTCTAAAATTGATATATGAGGTTATATCGAGCAGCAAATTCTACAATGGAAATAATTGCACAAGCCATACATCATGAGTAATTCATGAGAACATCTTTGTTCTACACAGTACGATAAATATTTCATTGATTTTTTTATTATTATCATTATTTGTTTGCTACCTTTAATGCCTGCGACCAACATCGGTCATTGTCAAAGACCAGTGTCTGCACTTAGTGTGACCCAACATAAACATGAAACAACAAACCTATGAGGTGAAAGTTTGTTTTGTATAATACTACACAAATATTGGATACATATGAGTGCATTGTTGCAGAATATAATCATGAAGTGAAATATGGACCATTCCATTTCACGAGGTGAAATGAAAAAAAAAAAAATTTCACTGAAAAGGTTATATTTTGCAACAATGCAGGAACGAAATATACTCAATATTTGTTTTATATAACTCACACATAGATCCTTGTCATTTGACAACTCCATGTAGACACCAACATTGTTCAACAAGACAAGACCTTGCCTCATTGGACAAATGAGCGGAGAACAATTATTTTTGGAAAGACACAGCAAAGCGTCCAATAAGTATCCATATTGGACAAGCCTATCCAATATTCAATTTTTGAGTATTATGGCACTATACATGGCAAAATAATGGATGACACCAATCAAATGACATGGATCTGTGTGTGTGTGTGATATAAATATATATGTATGCAACATAAATAAAATAATAAAATAAAATAAACACCATTTTGTAAACAGAATACCTTGTTTCCAGAATGAACATGTATATCCCCGCCTCCTTCCAAAATATCATCTGCTTAATGTATCACACCAAGAGCAGCAAAGGACTGCCAGGCCAGTCTAATCATACCCCACTACACAAACAAACATGCTGGCCATGAAACCCAATAAGACCGCCCAATACTCATTTGACTTTCACTGTGTAATGCTCTTAAGTTTGGTCATTCATTTCACGCATGACTCAATATAATTTTACTATGAGCTCTGAAAGATTATTAATACTTTTTTGTTCATGAATTCTTTGTCTTATTTTTTAATAGCATCACTTGTCTTTGGCAATGTCACAAGCTGTTTCTAGCATCAATTGCGACTATTTTTGATGTTCGAAAGGTTTTTTGTTTTGTTTCCCTTTGTAAAACGACAATTGCAAAATCTGAAACTTCTTTAAAATCCGACAATCAAATTAGGAGACAATGATTCCATTGTATTTGTGCATAGCCAATAAAAATCACTTTTTCTTTCAAAAAGAACTAAACACTAAAATTACCACAAAATACAGATGGAAACTAAAACTACATAATGATACAGCTGGATTTGTTTTTACCCTACATAATTCTTTTTTAACCAAATGACCAATGCCAATTGTATTTTATATATTAGTTTAAAATAATAAAAAAATGAAACCGAAATTGTTTGTGACAACATTCAACAGTAGAATGCCAAATTGATTCCTAGTCGTGTGCAGTGGGGTTTTTCTCCTTTCAATTTGATCTCATGTTATATTTACGCCTGTTCACACAAAGCTTGTCATATTTTCTTCTAATTGTGATAATCCATATGGTGAACTGTCATCCATCTTCCCTACATGTATTCATCCCTCGCTCTCTCTTATGATAATATACTTTCTACTGATTGATAAGTGTCATAGCCCCTTAGCATCAAGCAAGCCACAAGTGCTGTTACTTTTGATCGGCCGGTAAGATTTCTCCCGAGCCCAGCCACTATTGTCAATTCTTTTTCCACACACACCCTCTATCAACGACTCGGTACCCATGATGACAGCACCCCACCTGTTTTGGCAAAGCACCTGGCTGAGAGGCTACCCCCTTCTCTCTCTCTCTCTCTCTCTCTATTTTCCAGCACCGTGAGGGAAGTACTTTGCGCGATGGCGATTCTAGATCAGGAATTAGTCTAATTAGTTATCGGCATTTGAAGGGCCTGGATGATGAACCCACAGGCCTCCTTAATTGCATTACGGCTAATTCAACTAATTGCTGAGAGTCTGCTGATAATGCATTAGCTACACCGAAGAGGATTGAGCATAATAACGCTACATCAATTGAAATTCTCTCCTCACAGACCTTCAGTAACCTTCTGCCATCTTGATGTTGGGTGCCCTGTGTGGCTGTGCAATCTTAGCCATAATAATCAAAACATGTTTGGGTGACAGCCTTCCCACCTCTCTCATCTCTGCAATTCTTGCAGCAGGAATATCGTGATAAAGGTTGTCGTAAAATTGATGATCTCAAATGTCTTTTCTGACGACTACCATTTAACCCAAAGTAAAACACCCTTGAAGTCTTGACTTAATAAAATTAAGAACTAGAAATTTGAAAGCTTCAACCTAGAACTAACTAAAACCTGAGTGAAGTATGATTTTCTTATTTGCACACTAACATAAAAGAAACTGTCACAGGTTGGCTGTCGTCTCTGTGGATTAACAGAGTAATCTTTCAGCAAGTTGTTTCAATATCAAGGAAGCTGCCCTACAACTATCCTATGATAAGAAATGTATCTGATCTTAAGGTTTCTGATAGGGCTAGTACAGTTCTGAGAAATGTCAAGCTTTATTTCTTTGTCTTACAGGATATAAAAATAATCAATCAATCATTTATCTTCACATTCTAAAGATGTGCTCACTCAATGCAAACTTTACCTATTCACATACATGTTATAACATCTCAAATATACGCAAATGTTCTCAACAGTAAGTTCCAAGAGTGATTGCTTGCTCTTTTGTTTTAAAAACCTTTGAAGAGCAATGTGGTAAAAGGACAAACATGTACTCAGTTGTTTAAGCTACCATGATACAGTCTACACCAAAGGCAAGTAAGTACTGGAACTTGCCTGGAGTTAATCAGGACTGGCAAAAATAAGAAAAGAGAAGGAAAAAAGCAACATAAAAGGCATGGTTAACACAACTGCCTGAACACCACGCCAACGAAACTTTGGTTGTTACATGTTCTGTGCAAGAACAACAGAATTTAGCAAATTCAGTGATTGCCTTGTTAATTTTGACAATCATGAATAAAGCAATTAGTGTTTCTGCTCAGGGAAGATAAGCTGCAAACTTAAAAAATTAAAAAGGAAAACAGTTTTGTTTTGCCAAAGCAGTTGCTTGCCAGCAGTGTTAGTAAAATATGCTAAATTAGACCCCTAAGTGGGCGGAGCCAGCAAAGTAGTGGGCAATATAAAAGTACATCACAAGACCTCTCTCGTCAACAACTTGCAACAAACGCATCTCACAAAAGGAAAATCCCAAGTACAAGATGCAATCTTTGCGGGTAGGGGAAGGGGGAAAGCAAAAGTAAAGTACTTTGAAAAGGTTCCACGAAAAAAGCCAAAGAGGTACGTCAAAGAAGTTCAAAGTGAGGTTAGTTCGGAATTCACACAACGGACATCATTCAAACACAATCGGTCAAGGCAGTTTTCTTTCAGTGAATGAAATTACATTTGTCATGCCAAGTCACAGTATCAGGTTTGGAAGGAAAAAGATGCCCATTCACCCAGCCAAGTTATTCAGACACATCCTTTAAACAAAATAAAAGAGAAATAGAGTCATACGTGCCCCTCAAAGAAAACTCATAAACTGATCAGCAAACTCAAGAAAGAAAAGCATTTTCAAAAACAAAAAAAAGGTGCCTTCTTCTTTTTTCATGTTGCTTTTTAAAATCCTAGCACACATGCAAACACACTGCCTCTTAGAAGGGTAAAGATCGACAACAAAAACACCAAGAAACAAGTAAAAAATAAATCTAGAAACTTAGGGATATTTTGGACAGAGAGGAAAGTTTACTCTGGCACTGGTATTTTGGAAATGGATTAATGTGGGAACAATATGTTATTCTTACAATTAATTCATGAGAAACTTTCTTATATGTTTCTAGAATTCAGTTTTATTGTGTTTAATTTTGTGATCAGAAATAAATATTATACCACAAGGTGCTTTTTTTTTTATTTAAACAAACAGATCGGCGAATATGATCTCTCTAATTGTATTAAGAAAACATCTGCGGGAAAAATATCAAATGTCATAATGTTAATTTGATTGCAGTGAAAGTGTGATATCGAACAGATACTGCTGTTAAGTACAAAACTGAAGTCATATGGGAATCCCTTTTCTTTCAAAAGGTTGATATATTCTTGGCCTGTCAAAAGTGCTTAATTTTATTTGAAGATATTTTCTAACAGTATTTACTCCCATAGAAAGTGTTTAGGGTTATTTATTTAGTACACTCAATTTACTAAAGGAACGAGAACGGAACATCTAAACACCAATACTAAATCACATCATATTTTTCTCTCACTACATCAGCTAATAGTCGAAGACGAACAAAATTATCAAATAATCCAACAAGGTAGAGTTGATGGGGTGATTGTCTTTGGCTTCATCTACACATTTTCATAATTTGGAAATGACAAAGGACTAGCAAATTAAAATGGGAAACAGCTAGTTCTGTGCCCAACTACACTGTACATGCATCACATTATTTCTTGACCTTTCTCACCCTTTGTATATCACAGGAGTGAAACCAGTAGTGCAGTCTCTATGTTACCATTGTTAAAGACTGTGTCTGCAATATTAATAGACCACCCAAGTTCTCTAGAAGTTATGATCAATAGAGGGCACTTCATAATGCGCAAAGAATCTGCACGCAGAAATCAACTTTTTCCTTCCAACCCTTTTTTTTCTTCTCCATTCTTTCTTTTTCCTTCCCCCTTTCTCTTTCTGAAAAAAAAGTGTTCAAACTTTCCTTCTCACACTTCAGAAAATTAATAAAGCATGGGAAAATGTTCACCCTTTCTTATTCTTGTGCATAACTGACCAAAACACAACGCCAAAATTTTGGCCAAAAACAAGTTTTCAAAAAGTAAACAAATAAAGAGAATTAATTACTAGGAAGCAAAAAAAGAACGGAAAAATCAACGTAACACATAACTCTATACAGTCAGAGATTTAGATGACTTTGTATATTTAGGAGAATTTGAAGTTTTTAGTTTTTTAAATGTTGTTGTGCTGAGAACTTTCATCATGGAAGCTTGCTCGCAATGAATTTATGAAAAAAATGCTTGTAGTTAAAAGTACCACTTGTGCCATAGCAATGGTCTATGGTTAGACAAACAGTGCTGATTACAGCAGCATTATACCCACGTCAATGGAACAACATGCAAAGGGAGGGAGGTTGCATCACGTAGCAGGAGGAATTGTTTGTTGTTGTTGTGAGAAGCGGAACGACAAGCAAAAAGAGTTAGGAAGTCATTTCAGATACCGTAAAGTCCGCTGACTGGTCCGTTCTCAGTACTGGCTCCTCCTGTAGTCCATTGTACCAGGTCTTGGGTAATCGAGGGGGACACAAATTGTAGGTGGACTAATTAGAAAATCATGACAACTGGTGTTGGGCGGGGTGAGGGGGAGGCAGAGCTGTTCTGGGCGGAGCATGAAACAGGGCACCATCTTTATATATGGGACGGGGTACCACCATAAAATGTGCTGTGGTACAACAGAAGGAAAACCTAGGAATCTCTCAGTTAAACAAGAAAACGGATAAATTTTAAGAGAGAGGTTGGTCGAGTCCTCTGACCGGACAGAGGGAGTAAGTTAGATTTGAGTAATGTCTGGTACACTGACCTGCTTTGTCGCAGAGTCACAGCTTAAATTTGAATTCAAAAGCACCCTGAACAAAGATATTGACTAATAGAGAGACCGCCAACATAGGGCTGGATAGCTCAGTTGGTATAGTGCCGGTACCTCAATCCGGAGGTCGCTGGTTCAAGTCCCGCTCCAGTTAATTTTTCTTTCTTCAAACCAAATTAAATTTGAATTCCTCTGACTATAGAGACAGTCACATTATTCGGAGCAAGCTTTTGCGTAGTTACTAAAGAGACAGCAAACATCTAAGACAATTTTGAAGAAGATGTGTACAACTCAATGATGCCAGGGTTTGCTCATCTGAAGGATGCGACACGAAAACTTGTCCTGGACCATTGCTGATGTCGCTACAGTCTCAGGAATTCAACTAAGCAGTAACTTGAGATTAAGCAAGTCATTGTACCAAACTCAAATCTAACTCACAAATGGCTTATTGAGACAGAGGCTAAGAGTTCAGAAGGATCGAAGTCTGGTTTGGCAAAGTAGATCAAGAAAATGGAACACATGAGGAAAAAATGGAAAGGAAGGATCATGATTAAGTAGAACTGAGACAAAGATGTCAATAAACAGATGAGATGAAAAGCGTAACTTTAAACAACAAAACGAAATAAGTAAATTGGTCCAAGTGAATAACACAATAACCCTCCTATCCTACCCACTGTAAAATACAATGAAATAGATATCATTTATTGGTGCTACATATTCCACGACAAACCTCGCTGTAATACAGACCTCTTGCATTTACCGAAAGGGGGGAAAAAAGTCATCAATTTAAAATAATAATCAAACATTGCGTTGTGTAACGTCTGCCCAAAATTCACTGGGATTAATTTTGTATTCATGGTTCAGCAAGCTGGGTGTGCGAGAAGAGATTCTGCCTCTGTGGGTAATCAGTCATCACAGACTCAACCTGGCTACAATTAAAGGGAGTTTGTGCGCACACCTTAAGTGACTGACCAATCAACACTTCCATTTCAGACCGGTAAGTCTTACATCTTCAAGCAGTTACCGTATTTTCGTCTCTTACAATATGCCTGAGATTTCTCCTGAAGAATTTTCAGTCGACATTGGGAACATAATCATGATCCATCTCCGAAAAAAAGTACTGTAATACAATGAATCGTTTATTGCACAACGCGTACTGATCAATATTACCTGAATACAAAACAGTACAAACATATAAAGCAATGAAAGACGCAGAACCCTCAGTAACTATTGACTGTAGGTTTGTCTACACATTGAGGGGGGGGGGGGGGTGGTTGTAGAGTTAATTCACACATCACATTACATCATAGATACCTGCAGGTTGGGTAGTTTGTGCTTGTAAAAAGGGCAAGGCATTTTTTTCTTTCGTAAAGGTTACCTTAATGGGGGCAATGTAAATTTATACTGAAATTTGTCAAGGGGTCCATATGGCAATGACAGGGGACACCAAGGCAATGACAGGGACCACCAAGGCAATGACAGGGAAGGGGCAGGGGGGACATTCGCTCTCTTGCCTCAGTGAAGTGTCAGGGATGTGCCTCTTATCCCCAACTTCCTTTCAGTCAAATCATTTGGTGGGTTCGTTCATCAGATTTTAATTTGTATGCACCTAAAAGCTGATTTAATCTTTACCTTAAAATCAATATAAGGAAACTGAAGCTGGAGAAGAAATAAACACCCTGATTCAATTGTTATAGACCTTACGCACGTGACGTCATTTGAGTAGGGCGCCCTCGGCTAGAGGTCAAAAGAAGGATGCTCATTTGCCCACGCTCTGCGCCGCGCGTACAAGATGTGCATTTTCCACTGTTTGGTCATCGTTTGACCTCTACGATGGCGGCGTGACCTCTGTTGCACTGATCTTGATGCCCCTTTAAAAGTTTCAAGATTTCCCCAATGAAAATGCCCTTTGCAAAATGAACATGGCCTTGGCTTCTCAAAGATGAAATCCCCGGCCTGATCTACCTGTAGCACCTTCACTGCACGGAATCATGCAAATGCTATTTTTATGAATCTCCAGAAGGCAACATGGAAGGAAGACGAGAGGATGGAGAGAAAAAAATTCCCTGATTCCTAACACTCTCTTTAAGGAAACAGTTCTTTTCCCGTTTCTTTTCATCTGTTTGCCCCGGTGTCTTCACGTGGATCATGCAGTTGCCAAGGCAACCTGCACAGAGGAGAACTGGGCCTCTTATTGTTCCAATAATTGAATACATAGCCGTAGGCACGCTCAGTATGCTATGCAACAATTCAAGATTTTTGTATTTTATGTTTCATTGGCGGGGGTAACCTGTGGCTCATCCTGCCAGGTCGTGAATGTCACATGCTATTTGGGTGAATTAATGAAACGAAAAAGCATTTAACATAAGTGTCCCTAAATGTATAACTTATCACTTAAAAATGCATTTGTACATCCCTTTTCACAGCCTGTACACATTGTGAATAAGAATTTCAATCATGAATAAAAAATGCAAATTGCCTTGGGTTGTCATCACACACAAGGCGTCATTGTTTAATTCCATCAAAGACATATATTAAATTAAAGTCATGTAACGTCTGTTTAGTTGTTTGTTAAATGATCTTGCCATACAATAATACCTTAAAGGCAAAGGGGGCTGTTATTACAAACACGTTTCATCAACATATGGGATTTAAAAAACGAAGCACAGCGGCTCCACAGAGAAATCACTTTAAATGGTTGTTTTGTTTTCTTCCTGTTGAAAAGAAGGTAAATTTAACAGCTTCCAACGAAATGTGTAAAAAAATAAAAAATAATTAATCTAGAGTCCTAAAACTTCATTCCTCCATATTGTTTTTTAATATATGTATGTTTAAAAAATATTTTTTTGTTACAAAGTTGGCTTTCTGTGCAATTTGGATTCTTATGATATCCTTAATTTCCATGCACCCAGGCTCAATTTACGGACCTGCTGACTGCAGCATTCTACCTTTATGGCCCATAGAATCATGCCCTTTAAAGGGTCCCATAATGGCAAAATTCTGCTGTAAGCAGTGCCATGAAATTGGGGCCCGCTTGTTTGGTTGTTTGCCTTGTTTCTGTATTGCAACCTGTTTCCAAGTCTGCCTCCTTTTCTGGTTGCTTGTCTGTTTTATATTTGCTCGAACTAGTTGGCATTCTATACATGTTCGGCGTTCATCTATAGTTTAGGCAACTGTATTTTGTTATATTTTATTTTATAGATTGAATTTTTGAACAGAATCTCTTTGTAAGCTACTCTTTGTGGAATTTTAATGCTATTCTATTGTATTAACAAGGTCATTTCAGCCATTTCTGTGACTGCTAATTGTGTGTTTTTTAATAAGAGAATAAAGAGTAGGCATCAAGGTTTAATATTGGAAGGGTCATGGCCATGTGAAAAAGGACTCAGTCAAAGTCGCACTTTACCATGTGTCCAGGTTGTTATATCTTGATCGGAACAAAGCTAAGGATGTCTTCACTTTTAATATTTGGTAATTTGATTGTATATAGCCTTTTTAACATTTGTAAATTTGATTTGTTTTGTTTGTTCTTTTTTTCGGCTGCGGTAATTTTAATATTTTTTATAACAAACCATATCTATAGATGGAGATGTGTTTATAATTTGCTGTAATACATGTGCATATGATCCGAGGAAGATTTCTGCTCACCAACAAACATCAAACTCCCCACAAGTATGAAGTGTTTTTAACGAGAGCCGTTGTAGCCATTAACCCACGGATGACTTCACCTAAAGAGGAATAAAATCAAGCGCACCGGAACATCTTCCTAAATCGAATTGTCTAGTCTGGTGAAAGCCTCCCTGACAATAGTCCTTGACCTAAACCGATGGACGATCTGTTTTGATGGATTGCTTGTGCTGCCACCATGTTAAATACGAACCAATCATATTTCAGAGGTCATTAGGATCTCTTGTTTTGCAGAGGATGGCATATTTTGGCAATGCTAACGGTGAACTCTTCGGCACCTGTACAAGGCCAGATGAGATTAACAAATCCATCTCATAAATATCGGGTTAGTTTTGTATGACTGTTACAGGAGCTAGTTCACTCTTTATTAGATCATGTTTGTGGAGGGAAGAGAAAGACAGTACAATGCGCCATGCCATATGCTTTGCTTTCCCACTATACGACTTGATCTTCATCACTTCACCACATCAGAGGCACAATACTGTGCCTACTACTCTACAACAGGCCAGACGTGAGGCCCACATTAGTGACAAAACATCCACTGTACACAGCTTCATTCTTTCAGTTACAAAAACACCGTTTCATGACTAAAGTGCAATTCCTTGCCTCTCTAGTAGGCCTATTTGACATGTCTTTATACTTTGTCGACTAGAGCACCATCATTGATTTGGGGGTCAAGTTTTCCTCAAGAGAACTCAGATTTCCCCATAATTAGATGGGGCAATGTTTAGATAAACTAGATTAAGGTATGCAACCGTGTGCACCCACTACATCAATGCATACTTGTGTCTACTGACAGTACCGACTACTTAAGATGTTTTCATGCAGGGGTTCATTTGGGCAGAAATGATAACTTTATGGAGGTTTCCTGCTTGGCTTAGCTGATCAATATGAAGAGCATCAATAAATAATATTCCACAGGTGACCTGCTGATCAGATCCTGGGAGTAAAAACATTGTTTTTGAAAGCCTAGCCTGTGGGAACTGACCGACCCTTCAAGCTTCTACGTCTGAAATTAGCAGCATTTGACCGATTTGACACTCGCCCTGGCTTATGTAGGTCAGTAAATTATTCCCAATTCCCAAATCAAGATGATTGCTTGAGCATTATCAACAGAAAGCTAGCTCCCAAGTGGGTTGAGGTGAGTGAGATGACATGATAGTTTGGAATGAATTCATGCCACTGATTTCAGTCTTCACTCTGCAGATGTTAAGTCTTCATTCTCCAGAGTTTCAGAACTCGATCTGTAGAAATTTGAGTCTTCATTCTGCAGATTTTCAGTCTTCATTCTGCAGATTTTCAGTCTTCATTCTCTGTGTTGCCTTCAGACATAAAATACTTTAAGAACAATATCTATATATCTCATAACAAAGGGAAGATCATGTGCACTTACTTTTCATAAAACAATTTTGACATTTCTTTCACTACTAATTCAGTATGTTTTTTCTGACACCTTACATGGCTTTCCAATAATTTTTGGGAAAAAGATGGAGGACAAAAAACAGCACTTATGAAAATTGTTCAGGAGGCAAGATGATCTTATTGCTGAACTACGATGTGTACTTCTGGGTCTAATTTCATGGAGCCACATCAGTGGAAAGTTGTGCTTAACAATTTCCAGCTAACAGCAAAACAAAAACAGCGGGAAACCAATCACAGATGGCACATGTCAAATGGTACTTTGGCTAGTAACCATATTCTGGTAAGCACAATAGTGTTGTGCTTAGCTACTTTGTTATGCCTAGAGGCTCCTCTATGATGAAATTGGGCCCTCTGGTGTCCTGAACAATCTTCTTGATTCCACAGAGGAAAATTACGAACCACATCAATTTAGGTTTAAATTCAATTTCCACTGTCTTCTCAGAAAGAGAGGCTAAAAATACTCAGATATTTGCAATTGTTTATTTTCAGCTCCGTTTACGGACATTTCATCAATGAGCTCTTCCTTTCTGTGGAATGACAGCACAAATGAAAAACAGCTTCCCCGGGGATTGAGTCTCCTTAAGAAACATCTGATGAATCCACGTACGAATGGAACATCAACAAATGTCTGGAACAAAACCACCCTGCTGGAGAAAAATAATCGGGTGCGGTAGCTTTCAGTGCCACCCCGTCTAGATAACATGTAGGTTAAATGTACGTGTACGGAACGCCGGGGCTGGGGAATCTCTCGTGGTTGTGTTCGGCCACGTTCATAGCACATCCCCAGATGGCAATTGACACTCAATCTGTGGTGCTGTCACATTGTCACGTATCTTGGGGGGGGGGGGGGCAGCTAGAGAGGGACTGTCAGGGGCAAGACTGCGGCTGCTTCCTGGGATCCATCCCATCATACTTTAGTGTCTTTTATATTTCGTGTCCAACTCTTGACTAGCGAGGGATGGGTGGGTGTATATACTCTATTTAGGAATCTTCCATTCAGGCAGTCAGTGATTTTTTGTTTTCTTGAGGGGGATCCTTTCGGGGAGCAGCCTGCTTAATGTCAGGTATGATTCGGTCAATTTCCTCCCAACAAAATCTGCCTGCATAAGAGGCATGCACAGGTATATTTCAGACTCCCAAATCTAAAATCAACTGTCATCCTGGTGTTTGGTTATTAATAATATAACTTCAGATGCTCCCAGATTTATTTATTTTCTATTTTATTTATGACACATCCAACCTGTCCAGGCTGTTGTGTATAAATGCGTGCGCTTCATGGTTGAGGGGTCAAACAATTCGGTCGCCAGCAACTGTTTATGTCAAAACAATTTGGTAACAGATTTTAAAAAGTAAAGTAATTTAGTGAAATACACAAACAGTAGGCAATCAGCATTAGTCATTGAAGTTTTTCAGTCTAGAAACATCACTGGATTACTGGAAGTAAATTAAGAATCTAACAGGTTGGTGTCTCGTTGTGTACTTAATACAAAGCGCACATTAATGTTGATGGCCTGTACCCCAAACATGCAGCATACTTTGTAATGACTTGAATCCTGTTGTCACTTAAAGGTAAAGTATTCCTTTTGATTTTTTTTTTTTTTTTTTTACTTTTTTTTAAATTATATATATATATATATATATTTTTTTCCAGGACTCTGATGGTCAGTTCAAGCTTTTTTAAAAGTTTGCCCCAAACAAGGCTAAAAGCCACTCTTGGTAAGGGGCTACACGAAGAAAATGTTTCAAATGTGAAAATAACTCAGGGGAGCTGAAGGTAGAAATTGATATTCCTCTTA
This sequence comes from Pisaster brevispinus, assembly GCA_023634235.1. Lineage (NCBI taxonomy): Eukaryota > Metazoa > Echinodermata > Asteroidea > Forcipulatida > Asteriidae > Pisaster > Pisaster brevispinus. The sequence continues at coordinate 25,486,235 of JAMKCF010000004.1, forward strand.
AAACAGTCTAGATTGTAGGATGGAGGGAAACACGCACCAGGCAAGGAGTTCCAAAGAGATGCAGTACGTGGAATAAAGCTGTTTGAATGGCTCCTTGTTCTACATCTCAGCAAATACTTTCTCAGGTTTGTTGTTTTATGTATTCATTATTTCTCATACAGAGAGAAAAGGTTGACAAGTTTTTAGTCCTCTCGCAAAGCCCAATTGACCGATTGTTTAAATTTATTTGTGGTTCACAAATCAGCAAGGATGTATCTGTCTGTATTAACAGCAAAAAAGATGGTGTTTGTTGTGAAGTTGGTGAATGTTTTTCATATTCATGGCAGACCATTGAAGGTCATAAAACTGCCAGTGCGGTGCTGAGTTGTGAATGTGATTAGTTTTTAGAGACCGATTAAAAAAAAAAAGTGCATAGTACTGTCAAAACATTAAATTGCAAATTCTTAGTCGAAAAATATTTGGTAGGAACTTTGCATTGGAATTCAAAAGTCAAGAATAGTTGACATATATGTCAACTATTCTTTACAGGGCACCAGTCGTAACAATTTGGATGACATGCCTTTTTGGCTGCTCACCTGTTTCTGCTGAATAATGTTTTTCTTTGTCAATTTTTGTGCTTACAAGCTTTAAGCCCTGGCCTATATAACAAAAACTATAGAAAATATTGAAGAGAGTAAGAAAAGACATCAGAACCAAGAGGTTAGTTTTCTCCTTCATGATCCTGAGCTTGTATCTTCATAACGGATTCCATCCACTTCCCCAATTAGCAAACCACAAAACAACAACAAAGAGTGGCAATTGCAAACGGGGTATTAGGAGGTACAACACAGGCCAGTGGGACACGTACTCCTCCAAACCCTCATAGACATTAATGAATCAACCTCTGATGCCTTACAGATAGTTCCATCAGCCCCGCTAAAATTCAATCTTTGACTCGTTGTGCTGGAGTCAAATCCATCAGTGCCTCTGCACCGCGGCCGAGCTTCCCCACAGAAAATTAAATAGACTGATGTCGTCTCCCGCAATCATTTCTGCTCATGTAGAAATGATTGCGAGATAGTTGAACCACTAGGGTGCAATAATCCTGAACCTCACTGTGCGTACATTATGCCCTGGGGTAAGCTGTAGCGATAGATGTGGGCAACATTTCCAGCCTGACAAATGTGTTATTGGTGTACAGGGGGGGGGGGGGGGTTCACAAGCCATAATAAGCCCATGGTGAATAACAAGTTCCACTGGGGAGGAAAACCCACATTCATACACTAATGTTCTGCGATTTGGAGATTGGAGAGTTTATGCGGTCGTGAACTTTTTTTTCAAATGTCATCCGAACTTCGGCTGTGAATTCCGGACCAATGAACAAGTCCCTATCTGACATGTTGACAAATCTTGAGATTCTGCATTCTAGATATGACAGACCTCTTTCCAAATGTGGTTCTGCACTGGCCAATGTGGTTGTGCACTGCACTCATGTTCTTATACAACAGAACGCTTTTGTTCAAAGGCTATTTACAAAAGGTGTAACAAAATGTCTTACTTGTTGAATTTCCTTTCATATAATCCAAAAATCACTGAGATCGGTCAACAAATGTCCAAGTTCTTGGTCTTTGTTTCCTCAGTGTTATCTGTAAGCTCCAACACTTTTCTGTACAGAACAATATGGCACTCTCTTGTACATGTCCAAGGCATTTCGGATCTTTCCACTCCAATTTAAAGGGGTGCATAATAGCAAACTACTTTATTTTACTATCATTGAACAGATCCGATCTTTCTCTTTCCAAAGTAAGCTTGGGTATGGAGGGTGAACATGGACAAAACGACAGTTTAAGACCAATTGTGCTTAGAATTGAATGCTTTTTTGTGTGTAAGCTTAGTCAACTAACATCAACAATGGTAAAGATGAGTACAGTTGACAAAAGTTTCCTGTGGTAAGGAAGAGGGATATGAGTGCAGTTGACAATCACGGCTTATGGTAAGAAAAGGGTTAAGATGTCACCTAAACTTCTGCAGTTGCCTGCAATGGTTGTAGTAATAATCAAAAGGCTTTATACTTTGTTCTTGCTAGAGGGCAAGGCAGTTTTTCCATAGTAGGCACCTCTATCAGGCAAATTTCAATTTGTACTGGAGGATTTCACGGGGCACCAAGGCCATGACTAGGGGCATAGAGGAAACCGCCTCCACTGCCCTCATCAAGTACCATGGCATGCCTCTTGTCCAATAGTGTGAATGTCTATAGTTGCCCAGCAATTGTCAACAACTTTTTCTTTAAGGATTCTTAGTTTGAAAGGCCTCGCAAATGTGAACTCACTCTAAATGTCAGGTGAACTTCAAAACCCCGGCCAGTAGACCTGTGTACCTATCTTTACAATGTATTGATCATCTCAGTAGGCCACGAGACAGGGGCTTGTTCCAGGGCTTCTCGGCTGATTCAAATCAACAAACAATCTCATCACAAAGACACAATATGGGACATCTGGATGGGAGTTCTCAGAGCAAATAAGGTCCAATTTGGGTTTATCTAATAAAAACACACAACTCTGTGCAAACATAATCAGACGACCTGACAAAAAGTAGGAGGATTTGAAATTTGAAATTATTACTTTGGCCGTAGATATTTCAGTCAGATACTACCAACATAAATACTGACAAACAAAATCAAATAGAGACAGGAAGTTGTAAAGCAACCACCATTAGGGTTACAGGCCATCTTTCAGAGCCACCATTCTTCCCCAAAAAGGGTTTTTACACATGGTTGTACCCGCAAGTTCACTATTTATAGTTACTTCTTATAATCATAATCGTTACTCAAGAACCACTGCCGGACTCCCACACTGACCACAATGAGACAGCCTTGCATCAAGCCAAGTGAAAACCGTATTAGTTACTTAACGACAGTATGGTAATGAGGGATGCCAGTAATTTTCCGCAAATTTGAAAAATGTGCTTCAAACACTGGGCTAAAAATAAACTTCCTTCCACTGGCCTGCTCCTTATGTCACACCCGTCTTCATCTTGAGACATGACAAAATCAAGGAAGAAGAAAGAGAATGGAAAGACTAGAGGAAATTAAAGCCTGGACTGTAATTACGGCCAGCTGAACACGGCAGAGCTTCCTCTCTACAGTGGGATTGGTTTGCCTGAATGAAGTCATCCCGTCGCTGTTTGTCACAGTACACGGCCAGCGTGTTGCAACATTCTCATCATCCAACTCGGAAACGGAGCGAGGAGAGCGCGATGTGGATGGGTACACATTGCCTCATCCTTGACTCTCCGTCCCCGTCATTATACATGCCCCCCCCCCCCTTAAACGTTTGCTCTCCTTAATAATGCAGCATGCTGAAAAACCATCCGGAAGTGTAGAGATTAGAACTATCAAAGCCATGTTTGGATAATACTTATAGCTGAAATGATAATCTGTTTAAGAACTATAGGGGAGGGATTTCCAGGGTCAGTATTCTCCCATTCTTTCCCCTGGATTCAAACCTTGGGTAAGAGTATTAAATGTCCACATTTTGCACTCTGACCATATTTGTATTTGGTCCGCAGGTAGTATTGGGAATCTCTACATGAACCATGTTTCTGAGAAGGCTAATCCCCACTTAAGACTGTATTGACCGGGTAAATATTACGACAAGGTTGAGAATGTTTGTTCAGAGAGATAGAATGGCCTATGGATTCTTGTCTTATTATTCAACGCTGAAACTGAAGGCAGGCTTGATGCTTCAGTCTTGGGCAAGGCAGTTTTTCCTTAGAAAACGAAATCTTTATAAGGGAAATTGGACTGGATACTGGAGCATTTCAGGAGGCATCAAGGCTATGACCAGGGGCATGGAGGTAATTGCCTCTGTACAGTCTCAGGCCTGTGAATGTATATTGCATGAGTATTTTTTTTAACCAGTTCTCTCTAGGCTTCTCAAAAAAAAAATTCCATTACCACCCACGGTATTAATTTTCGGAAACACAAACCTGAAATGTTGGTGTGGAATATTGCTGTTGAAATGAAACCCTGACCAAACGAAAATAAAGAAAACAAACAGTGTGGTATTTGGCACCTATGTTGACAGTCCTCTAGAAATGTATGCATGGAAGCATATTCACAAGCCATTCATTTACGTGTTCTTGAAAACTGGGTCTGTTTTTTGGTCAATTTACCCCCAAAAATTGTATTTAATTTTAAATTTGTAAAATAAAAATACCCTTTTTTATAGATTAAAGAAAGTTATAAGCTTTCATTTAAGGTATTATACACAAAGTGATAAGGGGCAGTTAATTAAACATTAAGAATGAATTATTAGCGGGATCCCAACATTATTTCCATCAGCCATGTACAAACAATTTTACATAATACATGTATTTGGTGCATTGTCTTTCTGTCCGTTTTCTTGTTTTGAAACGGCATCAATATTCATTTTGCAATCAGGGAGATTTTGTACAACAATCAGAGAGAGATTCAGAATGACATTCAACATAATAGGGAAAACGTTTCCATAATCAGGGAGATTTTTGTCAATTTTTTTCATTAGAACATGAACAGGTTTATTTTCAGGGAACTTTCATTCACCTACATGTCTGTACATGGGCGTAAACCTTAATCTGTTCCAAAACATACAACTCAACATAACCAGAAGAAAATCTGCTAAAGTTTCCAAATTCTTAAATCTTTCTGGCAATGAAACCAAGGGATCCTCAAAAGCAACTAGCACTGTGACCCACAGGCCTGAAGATATCTGGGTAGAGAAGATTTTGAAGAAATATTTAGTTTTAGATGAGGGAGAGAAACCCCAAATGGGCAACACCAATGCAATCAGGTAGGGACTGAGAACCCAATCCACATGCAAGGCTCTGGTCCAGGATTCGAACCAGGGTCCACAGAGATGAAAGGCAGGGAAGAAACCACTGCCCAACCCAAGCTCTCCAGTGAGTTTAACAGGCTGGTTCACATTTGTAATGTTTGATATTTCTGATATTTGGTTTACTTGTTTGAAAAATAGCTTTTGTTCTGTTACTGTGTGTTTGCTATAAATTTCCATATTTGCTATAAATTTCGAATTTTTTTATTTTGTAAACAATCTTAATTTAAAATCAGTCTTGCTTTTATTTATTAACTAATTAATTAATGTTTTTGTAAAACCCCCTTTACTTGTATTTGGCGCTGAGTAAATTGTCTTTATTTATTTATTTCTGCGTATTATATTTTACCCGTAGTAAATCTACTACCATCCCTAATGTTTGATGTGCCACATTAAAGCTGAGTTTGAAAGCATAGACTGCTGCTGTACAGATGATAAAACTACCCATATTGATGGGAATTTTATCCCGCCCAGGTGAGAACCAAATCAATATTGGTCTACCATACCCTTGATGGTATTATCCATGACATGATTTCAACAAAGGCGCATCCTCCGCCAAAGGAGATTACTGCAGCGGAGAACAGTAACCCTATTGTTACAATCGTCATCTCCAAACAATGCGCTACACTACTTTGGATAAATACAATTTTAAAAGCATTTGGTGGAAAACCAAGAACACACTGGATGTTGGCGGGCGGGTGTATTTTGTCTGTACTATACTACCGAGGAAAGCATTATATTAATCGATGATGAGAAAGATGATCATCAAGTATAACCTACTTCACAGAAAGCTGTGTAAATAATAGAGAAAAAACAGAAGACAAAAAAAGAGGGGCATCTTTCTTATCCAATCATTTCTTTTAAATAGTAGATGTTAAATTTGCATTGGGGATCAAGAATAATTGCTAATAGCCATACACTAATGGGTGTTTAAGCAAAAACTATGTATTTGTTACTAGAACTCTAGCAAAATACACAAGCACAAAAAGTTGCTTAGTACAGAAAAATCTTAACCGAGACGGGGTTACCTGCTAAAACAACATGTAATGTACATTGTTGGTGACCTGGTTCACTGCTATTTTTCACTTAGCAGAAGAATTAGATAAGCACAATTTCCGCTGAACTCCTGCCGAAACAACGACTATGCCTTAAGCTCCAGCTTCATCAGTAATTTTAAAAACATAAACCTTTTAGTGATGGGCTTCAAAACAGGCAGACAGCTAGTGCCCAAGCTAGAACCAAATACATGTTTTTGAAAACAGCAAAGAGATGAGGTTCTGAAAGCAAAATTTGCAATAGATGAAAAGATAGCATTTCACACTGCAATTAATCGCCCAGCAACTGGTGCCAATTAACAACTTCAGGCTCTCTTCTCTTTTTTTCCCCCGAGTTAAAAATAAAACAATTGATTTATCTGTTGTTTTTGATGAGTGATCCAACACGGTTTCTTCTGTGACTGTTGACTTCAATGCATGATGCATGTACAGAGTTTTTTCTGATACATGGTGAATAACGAAGACCATGATTAGGAATAAATTAAATTCTCCATAATGCAATCTCCACATGCCTTACCTCTTGACATATTATATTACTGCTGCCGCTGATTCGTCATTTATTTCAAGCACTGGGAGAGTCCACTATTTTGAATATCTACTTTTTGAGAGATGTATCATAACAAAAATAATAATCTTGTGAAAATTCATACATTTACATATTTTAGCTTAAACAAATATATAAATCAAAAATAATTCATAAAACATGTATGTTATTGCTGTCATAGTTGCTGCTGTTGTTATTTTTGTCGTTGTTAATTTGTTGTGGTTTTATTACAAGGCCTGGCAATTTGATTTACATGCATATATCAGCATGGATTGTTCTGGACCATCATTACACCATTCAGAATCATCAATCAGGAAAAAAATAAAAAGAAAATTTCCCCCCGAAATTATGTTGACCTATTCACCCTTTTCCTGGGTACCAGCATACAATTTTATAGTTGAAACGGAAGAGAAAATTCGTGCCATCAGGCTTGGAGGTCAGATATCGAAAAAAGGTTGACCAATAAAAAAAATGATAACAATGGAGCAACACAGAGCATCATGACAGACGTGACAGGCGTTCAGGAAGAAGGCTGCTGGATATGTTGATTGTTTTCCTTAACAAAAATTGTTTCTTCCATTATTTCAATTAGAAACTGAATTGTTTTATTTTTTTGTTACTTCCATTGACCCAGGCACCCACAATTTCAAGAATTTGTAAGTTTGCTGGACGAACCATTAAAAAGCTTTCAGATTAAAAACATGATGTGTGTTTTTGATATTTTCCAACCAATGCTACATGTACATTTCTAAAGGTAAAGGTACATGGATAATGATGCGGAATCAATACGGGCGATTGACACTACAGAGCGCCCTCTACAGTTCATTCAGGAGAGCGAATTTTTCCAAAAAGCGGTAAACTGAAAACACCATCACAGTCGCAATCCAGCATCACACAGGCAGTTTGAAACCTTAAAATGGTTGAAATCAATGTGAACAAATATTCACCAGCCTTATTAAAAATTTAGAAAAACATCTCAGAGAAATACGACCTTGCTGCTTCATCTGCATGCAAACAACAAACAAAATTTAAGAACCGTGTCGTCGCAAGGTGGACCTGACGTGTCAACTGAAAACTTCCCTTCCTTTCCCCCAAGATACGCTAGAGTATTGGCCTCCTGGGTAAACTATGTTGAGGGCGCGCTTTAATGCCAATCGCCAGTATTCTCGATCCCTTTTTATTATAAGGTAAACCCAAGTCATGATACAGGAGACATTATGCAATTCTGACAGATGCTAAATTATTCAGTGCGGTCGCCCACAACTTAAATCAATCAAAATTAGGATTGCATTTTTAATTCAATACAACAAATTTAATCTCCAATGGCTTTCGTTTAAACCTAACAGGATTAAATAGATGTTAAATTTGCTTCGGGATAAAGAATATTATTTGTGTGTTACCTTTACACCAATGTGTGTTAAGCACTGTATACTCACTTTGCCAAGTCGTGTGAAAAACAGGATTTGATCAATTCTTTCAGTCAGCAAATCTCTAATAAAATATTTAGTTGTGTCTTTTTTTTTCATGGGGAAATATAGCAAATAATACCAACTATACATGGCTGTTTGAAGTTAAACTATCCACTTTCCTTGTCAAATTAAGAAACAAACGAGAAGGGACAAAATAAATACATCTAACAGCAACAAGTATGTATTTCTGCTGTACATGTGCGATGCCCTGAGTTGCGGGCTACCTGATAATGTAATTCATTTATATTAATTTCAACCTGATGCATTTGTAACATATGGTTTGATGTCAAAGGGATCTCCACACGTCTACAGATGCGTAGTCATTTAGAAAAGGTTCACCACTTGATGATAAAAGCGTTGAAATCAAAAACAGAGAAACCCTGCAATCGGGTCTTTCATCAGGGAGCAAAATATGGCGGGAATTAGTTCACATTTTTGAGCCGGGAATCGACGTGACCAAAAAAAAAAAAGCAAATGAAGCCTGGGTGGCTGAGTCTTTCCCGCAAAAAAGAACAGACGGAGAGCAACTTAATATTCCATGGTGGTTGCCATGGTGATAATGACGTCAAACTGGGTTGCAGGCTCCCATGAGTCACAGGCTTGTCCACAGCGGCAATGCGGTTCAGCCTCGTTAACTTTGCAGGTATGTATTATTCATTTTTCAATTACAACTGATTAATGCTGCACTCTTTGTCCAAATGACAGAATTATGCAACATGTTTAACAGATGCCTTGGTGATTCTTAACTGTCCACCAATCACCTGCTTATTGGAATTACTCAATCTTTTACCGTTCATTTAGGATAATTCTGCCTAATATTCTAGGATTTGTTTTCTCTCCACCCCCCCCCCCCCTCTCTCTCGCTCCATCTGTTCTGTCCCTTTCTTCTTGTTTTGAACTTGAATCAACCTTCTGGGATCTGAACTTGTTGAGTATTATGGATGGATGTAAAAGTCTCTGCCTATTGCCACTTCAGAGATGTCTTTTGAAAGGTTCTGTTGATGCCTGATTCAAAAAGGCTCGATGTCTATTTTAAGCTTGGATTCGGGTGTTATGAGACAAGCTACTCTTCTCACCATTGTGCTCATCATCGGTTGTAGAACCTCAAACAAACAAAACGTCAGACCAAAGATCTGACTATTTTTCATTAGCACTACTGAAATACTACTTTTAGTAGATGTTAAATTTGCATCAGAGATAAAGAATGTTGTTTTTTGTTTGGGTAAAGCAAAAACAATACAGAGGATTTGATAGAGGATGCGAACGGCCTCAAGCTTGGTAGTCTGGTGGTAAGACATCTGCTCTAGAATGACAAAGATCCTTGGTTTGAATCCCACCTGAGTAATATGTGTATGGAATGTGTTTTTTTTTACCACAAATTTGTTTTCATCAAAGATTGGGATGGGTGGATTTGATCATAGAAAATTGGGAGAAAAACACAATAATATTTCTGAAAGTAGTCCACTGGCCAAATACTAGTTAAATCCCATGAGGACCAGTCAAAATGCTCTCCTAGCAGTCCTGTTGGTAAAGTCGGCGTTAAAAAGCATCCCTATTTAATATGAAATATGGACCAGTGAAATAGCTGGGGGACCAGTGAAATGACAAGCTAACTGGTCCTGCTGGCTAGTTGCTGCAAACCCTGCTTGTTGGCTCAAGACAAATAATTGTCAACTTGACACAGCGTCTGAGATCCGGGTACCTGTGTGCCATCACCATATCCAGCTTCTATTTTTAGCATCAGTCCTATTGAATATAACGGAATTTCAAAATAGCATGGGTTTTTTTTTTCTACCGGTGTAAACCTGCTCTCCATATGTTGAATGAGTTATCAAATTTACCTTTACAAGTTAAGTGCACAATTTATTTTCTTAATGTACACACTTATTGTGCAAAAACAGTTCAAAGTACACCCACTGTGAAATATATTTTACAAGTATCTGATGATGTTACTGATGATGCTTCACTTTTGAGATACAAATTATTATTTCCTTTTTTCTTGTTTTTTTCTTTTCTTTTTTTTCCCCTATTTCTTTTTAATTTTGTATTTATTTATTTATTTATTTATTTATTTATTTATTTATTTATTTATTTTATTTATTTTATTTTTATTTTTTTTATTTTTTTTTGGGGGGGGGGGGGCATGACAAAGTAATTAGTCAAGTGCATACACATAGCTTTCTGGATTTACTCTTGAGAGTTTACCGTGCAGGTTGGCAAAGAGTTTGTATGAATTTTTCAAAGACCTGTGGAAATAAATGCGGGTTGGAGTTGAGTTTAAAGACATATGATTGGTATTTAATCCACAAAGACTAAGAAGGCCCAGTTTCATGGAGCTATACTTAGAAACAATGCTGATGAGTTTCTGTTGAGTTAGGAACCAATCTCAAGCTGAATTATCTATTTTAAAAATAACTATTAGGCAGCTCCATGAAATTTGATGATGTTTTCCATGAAAGCTGATCTGGTATAAAGTAAAAAATAAAAAAGTGGGAATGCTACCCTTTATAAATAAAGGGAAAACAAATGCTTAAGCTGGCTATTAAATTTACCAGCCTTGAAATGTAATCATGTTATGAGATTAAAATAAAAACTGTATACGAGAAAAAAAAACAGCAACATGAAACTAATGCAGTTTATTTCAAGTCGAGGGATGCAGAAAGTGTTGCGAGTTGTGTTTTTGAAAGAGGTGTTGATAAATTCAACACAGCCCCTGCTAGTACTATGCAGAGTGTTCGGATCTAAATTTAGGATGAATTCAGATTTAAGCCCACGCCACCACCTTAAGATAAAAAACCAAACCTGTCGTAATCCTCAGCTGTCCCTAAGGACTGTTTGGGTACACCTTGCTGATGTTCAGACACCATATGTATCTCCACAAAGTCTGCTCATGTTAAACCAGTCTGGCAGAATTGCAATATCACCAGCAAGTGATCTCGTTAGATTCAACACATTCCCAGCCCTCCGGGGTATAGACTATACAGGACTTGGCTTGCTGCAACATGCCGCTCTCTCTCAATCTACCAATCTTTAAGATCACAGGTTGGATTGTGTTCAATGTAACCCCCAGCATCTCAAACAAAGTACGGACCGCACAAATCTGATAAATGCCGGAGATGAACTGCCCGAATTAAATCAATTAAGTCCAATCCGTTTAACTCCAGGGTTTTCATCTCATAGATGTGGTCTTAAGGTTCAAAAGTAATTCCCTCTGCTTCTACATAAATGGATTTCATCGAAATTGTGTAATTTCACAAATATTTATAGAACTTTCGTCTGATCGGAAATGCTTAATCTAATCCTGCACTTTACAAAATAACAAAAACACAAAAATGAATTCTCAAAATAAAAAACAATTTTGCAATTCCAGCCCACCTTCCCCCACCACGTAAAATAGAAACTGTCCTATACATTGTCATTGTCCCAAATCTCAATGTCTGGCACACGCCCACATCTCGTTTTCCGTTTTCACAAAGTGAAACATACTGTGTTTAGGAATTAATAACTTATCAAAACAGTTTCATGATTGAAAACAATTGACAATTCTGTACCAGTAGATGCCAGGTTTAGTTTGGTATTAAAAAAAACCTTTAAAAACAAAATAAAACAAAATACTTCAACTTCAACTTCATTTTTCTCTGAATTTTTGCTTTGAAGAACCATATGTGGGTTTGTGGCGTGACTGACAAATTTGTTGTCCGTAAGTAAGCACAGCATTGCTAATGGGAGACAAATTTCTGCTCCCCTACCCTGCTTTCTTTGCAACAGGATGTAATCATCCACCAAACTGTGAAAGTGGCAACTCCTACACGTTCTCCTTTCAGAAGAAAAAAAAACACGTTAGAAGGCATTTTGATTTCCGTGAATTCATTCCCATCCAGTGGTACATTCTAGCATCTCCTAAAGTCATGCACACAAAGCGGCACCTTTCTAGAAATGGAGGAACACTTCACGCAATTCACTCTCTGAGACAGAGAGAGCCCTGACAATATCAGGCCTGGAAGTACTGGACGCCATGGAGGCCATGGCCTCAGCTGCCCTTGTTTTTAGCCTTTGTTGCCCTCGTCTTTGCCTTGGTGCCTTTTCAAAAGTTTCTGTAAACTCTAAGATTTTCTTATGGAAGTGCCCTTTATGAAATGCATTTTAGTTAGTTTGAAGAGCAACAGCCCACGGAGCATGGCCTCTGTGTAATTTCAGGCATGGACAACTTGAGAAATGTATGTGAACAAATCTTTGCTTGTGCTGTTTTTGTTGGTTCAAATAAATCTGGGTAGTGAGGCTTTTGTTAATGTGTCACCACCATCATGGGAAGAGTGCTGTTGCAGTTTCCTGTATTAAAGTGCAATTAACATTTTTGTTTGTTGAATGCTTGTGTTTTGTTTACATTTGTACATAGTACAACAAATGCTAATTTCTCTTGGCTGGAGCCCTGCATTACAAAGGTTTTGAGTATTTGGGGTGTTCCTCCCATCTAAAACTTACATTTCTTCAACATCTTCTCTTCACATGTAATAATAATAATAATAATGATAATGGCTTCTTATATAGCGCTCATATCCGTCACTCAGTGACACTCAAGGCGCTTCAACATTCAGTATTTTCTTTCAAGGTATGAGGGGCTACGTTTGAAGTATGAGACCTACTCCTTTACATAGCACCATGTAATGGTTTACAAGGTGCTGTGGCGCAATATGCTGCCAATCAAACCAGGAACACCGGGGCGAACCCCTTCTGTTTTCGATAAATGTACTAGGTTCTTTTACGTGCATTCACAACACACGGGACCAACGGCTTTCATCCCATCCGAAGGACGAAACAACGATGGTTAAGTGTCTTGCTTAAGGACACAAGTGTCACGACCGGGACTCGAACCCACACTCTGCTGATCAGACACACAAGAGCTTGGGTCCGGTGCTCTTATCCGCTCAGCCACGACACGCCACGACACGCCTGTATCTTCAGGCCTATGGGTAACAGTGCTATTCACTTTTAGGATCCCTTGTTGAGCCTTGTTTTTGAGCTTTTTTTTTCTTGTGGCTGTTTTGGGTCGGAGCGACACACCCCTTTGGTCAAAGTGTTTGTTTCACTTGTGTCTATCTCCTAGGCAGCCCAGCTTTGGTTTCATTTGTTTTTCAGTGACATCTGTATGTCTGATTTTCCTCTTTCTTGGTGTTTTCCTTCTTGCTTTTTATCTACCGTGTTTTTTGTTTTTTAGGGGCTTTTGTTTTTTGGGTGTTTTTTTTTTCCTTTGTAGAGTAGTCCTTTTTATTGTGGTCCTTTTGTAGTGCGACTTTTCAATGTTTGCAAAATTGTATAGTAAATTTGCATTTCTTGCTGCATATGGTAGGGTATTTATATTTAATTAATTTTATTCACCCTCCATAAATTGTGTATTTTTTTTATACAGCATGACATGCCTTCATAAAGTATTATTATTAATGCAAATACTGATAATACGTTCATATCCAACAGATTGTTGGACATGAAACAGACTGTTGGACATGAAACAGACTGTTGGACATGAAACAGACTGTTGGACATGAAACAGACTGTTGGACATGAAACAGACTGTTGGACATGAAACAGACTGTTGGACATGAAACAGACTGTTGGATATGAAACAGACTGTTGGACATGAAACAGACTGTTGGACATGAAACAGACTGTTGGACATGAAACAGACTGTTGGACATGAAACAGACTGTTGGACATGAAACAGACTGTTGGACATGAAACAGACTGTTGTACATGAAACAGACTGTTGGATATGAAACAGACTGTTGGACATGAAACAGACTGTTGGACATGAAACAGACTGTTGGACATGAAACAGACTGTTGGACATGAAACAGACTGTTGGACATGAAACAGACTGTTGGACATGAAACAGACTGTTGGACATGAAACAGACTGTTGGACATGAAACAGACTGTTGGACATGAAACAGACTGTTGGACATGAAACAGACTGTTGGACATGAAACAGACTGTTGGACATGAAACAGACTGTTGGACATGAAACAGACTGTTGGATATGAAAGTATTATCAGTATCTGCAACTCTTTTGAGTACTGCAGTACTCAGGAGAGATGACCACATGGTCTCACCCCCAACCTTACTATGTAATAGTACCCTGTACAACCATGCACAGCTTCAAATCTTAAAAATTATAATGAACTGAGCGTTTATAAAAGCTAAACAATATAACTCCCTAACATATTTCATTTTTGTCTTCAGAAGATTCAGATTTCAGTGGCGATCCTTTTGTGATGTGCTAAAATATGCATGAATGGTGTCAATATTCAACACATGCCGGAATCTAAAATCTCCAGGAGAGATTAGTTGGGAGGAAAAAAACTGACCAGCGAGCATTCAACAAGTCCCTAACGCGAACAACTATGACTAAGACAGACAAACACAATGAGTTTCGAGAGGAAGGTGTTGGCGACGTGACAAGAAGCAGTCTGCCTGGGTATTACTTCTCACTAGTGGGTTTCTAAGGTGCACAAACAGATTCAGTCACACCATCTCTTATTAAGGGAACCACAGAGGCATTGAGGAGAAAATCTCTAGCTTCTTTGTTGAAGCTAGATGCTTAAAGAAGATTATCATAATTGGCTATTATTATTACTTTCCGGCAAACAAGATCACTGTAACTCGGGAGCGCGAGAGGAAACCTGTGGACATGGATACTGTCAATGTTTTCTTGTTGCCCCTCATCAAGAGTGGATAGACTGGTATCCTGCTCATTTTTGCTTAGCAGAAAATTGGTAAGCAATATTTTCTGCTTAAGCAGCTCTATGATATTGTGCCCTGAACACAAAGTGAATGATTCAGGAACGACTAAGCTTTAGGAACTCTCCTTTCAGACTTAACATTAAGCTTCACTTATAACTTTCTGCTTTTCCCCAGCTTGGGGTTTTTCTCTCCAACATCTAAAACTGAGAAGTCGTCAACATCTCTTCAAAGGCAGCTTTAGGCCTAGAGGTTTCCACAGTGCAAGGCACTTTGGAGGTTTCCTTGGTTTTGTTACCAGAAAGATAACACCATGTCTCTGGAAGCACTACAAGTGGCTTCATCCCTTAGATGCACCGCTAAGGTTTCTTTAGGTCTGGGAGTCCTGATTTTACCAACCAGAAAGGGAACAATGCAAATGAATACACTATTTGTTGGGAAATCTATCCTTGTATTGAATCTGTTCTACAATCTGTCTAGAATTGCAGACAAAATGGTCAGACAAGAACTAGCTATTAAAAAGGGGGGAACATCGTCAACAAGTTTTGGTCTTTTGTGCATCAGAATACACAAACTTTGTAAAAGGAAAGGGGGGAAACAAATTCATCAAGGTATATTTCTTACATGTATGAATTTCTGACAACTGTTGAAGCCAAACTATATAAAGTGGGCATGGTGTAGAATGGTGTACAGGTACCTCACCATCACCAACAGGTTACACAAAGTCAATTTCCCCTCAACAAACTGCTCCCCCCCCCCCCCCCCCCGCCCCCAACTGATTCTTGAAACATGCATCCAAATTATTCGCACACCTAATGCCACCGGCAAACCTTTACATTGTACTTTCAAAGGTTAAATTGTCTTTAATCCTGTAACATATAAGCGTAACGCATCCAATCCCCTTGATGTACCGTTCCTTTAAATGAAGTAGACTGAAGGCCTGTTATTCCATTACAGCGGGCGTCTGGACGGTGTCTTGATTAAAATTGGAAGAATTCCTACAGAAGGCTGTGAATACATTGTACTTTTTGTTGTTGTTGAATTGATTACAGTGCAATTACAGCCAGTGGTCACACTGTAATTAATTTTGTCCCCAACGGTTGCATCAACGGGGTAATACATCCGCGGCTGATCCAACATTAATGTGACAGCGTCTGAATGTAGCCAATCATCTTGTATTCATTACACAATTCAGCTGTGCAGGAAGTCGCCTACGCGGCTAATCTCCACTTTACTTTTATACACTCTCACGGCGGCCGGCCATTCCTCGCGTTGACGGCAAGTTCACATAGAGAGCAATTTTGTAAAGATGTTTCGATTCTTATAATGAGAGGAAATCAACTCCCCCTTCATGATTTATGATGAACAATATTTGTCCATGTTTTCCTCTCTTCTTATATCTCGCTGCCGATATACCGTCACATGACTCATATCTTAGTTTTTTTTCATTTAACAGTTGTGCTTCTTTTTGACACCTCTCTAGACTTCACATATTAATTGGATTCAGTATAAAAAAAATATCTTGTACCGATACGGAGGTGCATCCACTCTTGCTCAAGTGTTTTCACCACTTCTTTCAGAAGGGGAACAATCTTTATCTTGGATGAGCCCAGTTTATAGGTAAGCAATAGCAAGGGTCTGTAATACAGTAATATGGATTTTTTGCTGTTGTAAAGTTTCTTGTTTGTATAATCAACAGGGCTTGACTTGGTGTTGTTTAATAGGGGCCCAACATTCTGTGCTTAATTTCATAAAATTGCTTAAGCACAAAAGGTAACTATAAGCACAACAAAATAATGCTTACCAGAATAAGGTTACCAGCCAAAATACCATGTGACATGTACAATCTGTGATTGGTATCCTGTTTATTTTCGTTTAGCAGAGAATTTCAGAGCAATGTTTTCTTCTCAGGCGATTGTATGAAATTGGGCCCTGCGCTCGCATGAGCATGGCTCATCAAAGATTACTTTACTTTGAATTGCATAAATAATGGGTCCTGTTTGTAAAACTTAAAAGTGCATTGAGCACTTCTCATGTTACAAGCACAGCTTAATTTCATTTTCATGGTACTATTTACAGATGCTTATGAGAGCAGAACAGATGGGTTAACAAAGATTTGTGCTTTTGCGCATGCCTGCTGTACGCAAGGATTCCTTGCCAACACATCTTGCAGAAAGTTACTCACTGAACCTTGCATAACTGACGCCATGACGAGTGCACATCTATATATAAATTCATCAGTAAGCAAAGAGTACTGCATGGGAGGCTGCAGTGCTCATGTGCTATGTATTACATTGTGCCCATCACAGTTACAAGATATACAGCCTGCGGGTAGGAGGGATTGGGGGGGGGGGGTTACAGAAATGAAGAGCCCATAAACAGCTTCACCGCCAACACCCCACCCCCCTTCGAAATGCCACCCGCTGTAAACTACACACACAGATCAGATAGGTATACACTCTCGACACCTTTTATACAGTCCCTGGACGTAAATCTGACTTTGGAACAAAGCCAAGAGGTAGATTGGTCAAGCAGGTCTCCCTCCGCCTCATGGGGGCTTTTCTCACCCACCTCCAAACCCTGAAATTGCTTCAGTGTCTTCTCCTCACTCAAACAACTTAGCCCCAAGGAATAATATGTATATCAAATCCACAGGGAATTAAAAAAAACAAGATAAAATATTTCTTCTCCTTTTTTTTGGTTGCCTTGACGAAGACAGCTCCGAGAGATAATGTACCCCTGTTACGCCTCCCAGCCTGTGCCCAAGTCACCTACTGCAATACAAACTAGTCACAAGAAACTGTATGTGAATATTTCAAACATAGAAGAGTTAACTACGAGACTACAGCGTGGATAACTTACTGTGGTTTTCTCCAGACAGCTCAGCAGATGGTGATGTTGAGATTCGTAGGCACTGTACTTGCTAGACAGGTCCTCGATACTACAACCACTCTGAAATAGAGAAGGAACAAAGAAGAGGAAAATTAGCCAATGAAACACTGTCCACGTTTTGTCTTGTACACAAGTTTAAAACATGTACTACTTTGTCCACAGGGATCGCCCAAAGTTTGCAACATTTTTCAGGTGGTACAAAGTCTACTCTTACTGAGGACCCCCCTCCCTCTCCCCAAAGTATACAAAAAATTATTTCAAAATTGATGCAAATTATGTAAATATAAATATTTAACACTTGTTAAAATTGTACATGGTCTCTGACTCCCATCCCCCACCCCCATCATTTTATTTGTATGATCGTGCAAATGTTGAACATTTTGGATGGCCCTAAAAGTGTCTACAACTAAATATTGAGTCAACTGAAAAAATACCAGACACTTATTTGTATGCATTAAAATAATTGGCATACATAATGAGTTGACTCTAAGCATTATAATACACATGGGAACCTGTGGTAGGAAATCTGCTCTAGAATTCAGAAGGTCCTGGGTTCGAATCCAACTTGAGGTGCCTATTTTCTTCTTCATGCATGACTCATTAAGTATGGCATATACAGCATTTATCAAAGGCTGTTAAATACAGGGTAAAATAATTATGATAAATCATGTTTTGTTTTGTTTTCCCATTAGGAGCAAATACTGTCCATAAACAAAAAGTTATTAACAGAAACATCAAAACAAACTCAGTAATATTTCTGAAGCAGAGACATATTTCACTGGTATCCGTAATGCGTGACCTTATTTCATCAAACCTTAATGTCTTTCATCCATGACAACACGCAACTATTTCATTCATGCTTTACGTATTTTGTATTTTTGTTTGCGGACCACACGTCACTTGAGTTGATCTCCATGTAGGAAATAATATGAACCATGAAGCAACACACGGCTGACTTTCGGTCGTATTGATCCACAACATCCCAAGGATGTTGATATTCTCCGAAATACCAGCAAATTACAACGGTTTGATTTACTGGGAGTTGTTAAAGGAAATTCATTTTCAATTCGTTTAAAGGAAGTTATTTTCCATTTGCTTACGGGAAGTTGTTCAAGGAATGTTGTTTTCAATTAGTTTAAGAGAAGTTTTTTAATGGGAAGTTCATTTCTGATGTGTTTAAGGAAAGTTGTTATACAGGAAGTTGCTAAGGAAAATAAATTTTCTAATTGTTACAGGAAGTTGCGAAGGAAAATTATTTGTCAACTTGCTTAAGGGAAGATGCTAAGAGGAGTTAATTTTCAACTTGCTTAAGGGAAGTTCATTTGCAATTTGTTTACGAGAAATTACTCAGGAAAGTTAAATTTCAATTTGTGTAAGTAAGTTACTAAAGGATGTTCATTTCAGTTTGTTAAGAGGAAGTTGATAAGGGAAGTTAATTGACAATTTGTTTACGGGAATTGTTAAAGGAAGTTGTCTTGACAGGTTGTTTTCACTCGTCTGTAAATCAGTTCACCTTTGCTCTTTTGAAGTCCTTCCAATCGGCAAGGAACTTATATGAAAGTGATTTTTTTGTTCTGCCAGCAACTCTACAAACTATTTATCATTGACTCTACTCTTCCATATGGCTTGCAAGCATTTTGCAACAGCCACATACACTTTATTTTCGCATAAAACTAATCTATGAATATTTCATTGGAATAGGTTCTCATGATTTTTTAAGACCATGTTTTGTCATGTCATTAAAATGTACGCTAATATTGCCATGGCCGCTAAGGCAACAGAAAAGAATTTGGATTTATCAAATATTCTTTTAAGAAATAAGTACACATGAAGGAAACAATGCAGCTATGTTGCACTATAAACATTTACACAAATATATGCCATGTACTCAGTCAATTCATTTCATTAGTAATGTAGTCTAAACACAAATTATGTTTATTGACTTGATCAGGATGAAGAAATGCTCCCAGGCTGCTCACAAATCTCCGTCAATTACAGGACTTCTTATTGACCTAATTTGACCAACCCATTTCAATTTACAAATTTGACCAAGGGATTAAGGATGCTACAATGTATTACCATGCATTACTCAGGGACCTTGTCTTTACTCTACTCTACCCTGCTTTCCCCAGGTACCTACATGTAGATGTACTTCTATGTTCACATTAGCATTACCAGCTACATATTTTTTTCCCCTGATCGTCTTTTCACACCAAGACCATCCCTGCCACCTTCCCAGGGTCATGAGGAAGAATTACTGTAAAAGTGGGTCACTTCATCATGGCTAGCTTAAGCACCAGTCTATGACAACCACTTGGTAGATTCATAAACACAGGCCCTTTGCAAAACCATAGCTCCATCAGTTAGTTTGCAAATACGTACACTTTCAGTACGGGACTTCAAAAAGGTGGAGTGTTCCAAGCTTGAGCTGGAAGTGTAAGCCATGGTTTTGAAAATGGTCCTCAAGAAATCCCCCCTAAATCACTGCAATAATCAACTCCCTCCCCCCCCCCTTGACATTTGCTGATTGGTGGCTGGAGCTTCTAACAGAGTGCATTTATCAGTCTGCCTTGATATGTACAATGGAAAGTATTTCCATTCATGTTCTAATATTGGTAACAAGTGAAGACACTTTACTTCATGTCTTCACTTGATGGAAGTATTCACCCCCCCCCCTTCCACACATCTCACACAGGATTGCATATGTCCATTTGGACCAGGCATAACAAGGCAATCTTGTGAAGAAGGCCCACGACCCCATCGTTGATTTAGGTCCATCAGGAACTTGCCCATAACTCAATAAACAGTACACCCAAACGGCTCTTGTCCAACAGTGTCTTGATTAGTCAAAGTGGTTCCCCAGTAACTTATGGTCGTTAGTTGAGGTAGAACAAATTACCTTGCCCTAGTTTTTAAGTTAGTTAACCCCTCCTCTGCTGCTGACAAACAAGGTGAAAACAGATTGATCAGCACCCAATACTAGAAATGCAAGTCCAAAAGTCTTGGGTTTTTTCCTTTTCTTTTATGGCTTAAAAATCTCATTACAAAATATAAACCAGCAGCTGCCATTAGCCTGAAGATTGCTTGGTTGCGTATTATGTTTATAGCCTGATGCGCGGAGACGCACGTACACTACTTGTTACCCACTTGGGCACAGTTGCCAGTCAGTTGCTATGGTGACAGTGGTAATAGATCTGTCTATTAATGGAACAAAAATAAACTACAATTGCAGTCGAACTTGCTCTATTTTCTACTCTGTGTCAGGGCTCAAAGCTTGTGTAAAACTTCACATTTTTACCAGACGAGACTTAATTTTAAAATGACTAATAAAATCTAAATATAAAAAGGAACTTCTATAAAGTTCAACATGTAAATTGTTTTTATTTGAACAAGCTCTAAGGGACAACTTATCTCATTCTGTCCTATGGGTAAGTTTATTTGATTACTCAACAAAATTGTTTTGTTTTTTTCAGGCTAAGTGTCAACATTTGAACATTATCTGTTTTTATTAAAGATACTACACAGTGAGGTATTATTATTCAATTGAAAAACACAAGACAGCCGCACTTGTTCAGTCATGAGTTTACTGGCCCGATGCTAAAATTACTGGCCTCTAGTCCAACATAAAATTCATGCCTTGCATGTGTTTAAAAAACAATAAGAGTAAAAGATTTAAGTTGTTAGGAAGGTGTTGTATCAAGTATGTGTGTTAAGTCTTGTGTCACAATGTCAGACAAATAATATCAGCACTGGTAACCCGCCGGTATCAGTCACATCTTGATGCTCATGACGCACGGTACAATTAAGGAGTAACACATTGACATTTCTAAACAACATTTCGATTACATAATTCAAATAATCAATATCTTAAACTTAAGCATTAAAGCATAACATACACTACCAGCAGAAGGAGTCATGGTTCAAATGGCACTACTCAGGAAGAGATGGGTTTTCAGTTTTCAAATCACTAAGGGCAGATAGGCTACGGATTCTGAGTGGGAGCTTCATTCCAAAGGGTGAAGAGCTGCGTGTCCAGGGGCGACTAATAAAGAAGCGTGGCATGGATGAACGGTCTTGTGCACCGGACTCAAGTTCATTGTGGTGTGGGTTCGAATCCCGGTCATGACATTTGTGTTCTTGAGCAAGATGCTTTACTAACACCCAGGGGTGTAAATGGGTACATGCGAGAGGCTGATATTGTGTTTTTAATAAAGCCTTTGAAATGCCGCAGCAGCCTAGGACTGTACACTCCCAGGTAGCTGAGAAAGATCACAGGAATGATAATGGCCTAAAAACCAGGGCACTAGTGTAAAGCTCATTGAAACTCTAGTGTAAAATGTACTATAAAAGAACTACTCATCATTTTTATTAAATGAAAAATGGTTGAAAAGACCATCAATAACAACATACTACAGATAGTGAGGGAAAAAACCTCCTGCATGGTCAGCTGTTCAGACTTCGCTCATTTTCATTTTGAAAAGTTCAGTTTCGTGGAATTTCTGCAGCACCTCACCCAATAGAGGGCTGTATCAATATGGTGTAAATTCTCAGTGTGATCTAAGTTCTACTTGTTCATGATGTTTGGCCCCAGCACTGAGTAAATTTCATTCACTATCAATATTGATGGTTAACAAAAATAGATCATAGTCTCAGAATTCCATCTGACCTTTCTGGCAAGAGAAGAGGGAGGGAAAAAAAAACCTGCACTACAGTCACTAAAATGTCTTCATGCTTGCATCACATGCATGAAGAAATATACATGAATTAATCAATAGAAATCAATGCAGTAGAGTTTTCGAAAAGTGAAAAGGGGAAATTAGTAAATAATTCAAATTGATCGACAATTTTTCATTGATCCCTGGCAATCACGGAAGAGTTTCTATTCAACCTCAAGTATGCTTTAGTATTGTCCAGCTATATATAAAAATGTATACATGCTGACAAATGTCCACTATAGTCTCAGTCCAACTATTTATACGCCATTGTTGGATGCAAACCCCTAGCTTAAAAGCCCCTTTCCTCGAATGCATGCCTTGCTTGGCCTTGCAAATGCGGACCATTACCGTGTCAGTGCCATCACGCTAAGCCTCGTATGTAAGCCAGCCTCCCCTGTGACATTTGAACGGGCCTCGCTCGATACCTGTCCCCGACCAGTGTTCTAAAAAAGCTTGGGTATTGCTGAGTGAATCCCTGGTGCAATCAGCGGAGGTAGCTGAGGGACAGAGAGCCTGTTGACACAGCAGAGCAGACAGGGGGCTAGAATGTTTGTACAGGTCTCCGGGAGGAAGTTATCAACAGTGGGGAAAGAAGGTTAAACTACAAAATGTTTCCAGAAGAATGACTGTTTGAGAACAAGTAGAAAATGAGGCACAGACTATTAACAAAACAAAAGAACAAAAAACTGACATGAATTCAACTGAAAAATGACAAGCCAACACAATGCAAGAAAACATGGCTGCAACCAACAGAATGAAACCCTAAAGATTCATAAGATGTGGCCTGTATGGATTGTGAGTGGCCCCTGAAGAATCAAATGTGGCTCCTTAAATCAAAGTGGCTCACCAGGACTTGAACATTGCTACAACAATACCATTGCTTAAACATGAACAACTATTACCAATCAGATGTGGCCACCTTACTGTGGCTGGGATGTGGCCCATCAATAAAAGTAGTGAATAATTAACAGTGGCTGGTGAAGAGTCAAATGTGGCTCAAGGTGGCCAACAAAGAAATAAAGATTGCTACAATTGCTTAAACATGAACAACTATTACCAATCAGATGTGGCCACCATACTGTGGCTGGGATGTGGCCCATAGTGGCAATAAAAGTAGTGAATAATTAACAGTGGCTAGTGAAAAGTCAAATGTGGCTCAAGGTGGCCCACAAAGAAATAAAGATTGCTACAATTGCTTAAACATGAACAACTATAACCAATCAGATGTGGCCACCTTACTGTGGCTGGGATGTGGCCCATCAATAAAAGTAGTGAATAATTAACAGTGGCTGGTGAAGAGTCAAATGTGGCTCAAGGTGGCCAACAAAGAAATGAAGATTGCTACAATTGCTTAAATATGAACAACTATTACCAATCAGATGTGGCCATCATATTGTGGCTTGGATGTGGCACATAGTGGCAATGACAGTTGCATATGGCAATATCCGAATTGACTGCTACAGCTACAGCTACGGCTGTTGCTAAGGGTGTTGCTATGGACTATACTGTACTGTGACACAGAAATCTAGCCGTAGCCATAACTGTAGCCACCAATTCAGACACAGCCATACACCTTCCTAAAAAGAGACCAAACAATTGTTCTGCTTCCCTCTCAGTTCGTTTGTATTAATTTGAACGATAGGAAAGAAAGATGTCTCCACCATAATGAAGGATAAAATTGAATGGAAATCAAATATCAAGAACAAGATGAAAGTCTTGCCATGGTAAAAACTTATCCTCGCCGCAGCTGCGTACATGCAGCTCATAATCACACAAGTCCTATAACTGAAGAAAATAAGCCTGTCATTGGGCAATGAGCAGCACAGCACGTACGTACAACAGACACAATGAGACTTTTGTTTCCATAAAAAAAAAATGTCTTAACAAGGATGGTATTTTTAGATAAACCGAAGGCCCCTCAGGAGGAGCACATGAAAAGAAAAAAAAAATCTTATTGAAGTTGTCAAAAAACCAAAGTCACAAATAGGCTGCTCAAGGTTCAGTTATTTTAATTTCTGTTTACAGTCTTCATGGAGTTTACACCTGTTTTTCTTGTATTTATAACAAAATATGTAATTTCATGTTTCATGAAAATGCTTTTATTGTTAGGGGCCATTCAGAATAATCAATGTTTAAAAATGTTGATCTCTTTTCTGAAAATATTTTGACCTACAAAAATGTTGACTGAATATTCAATATATCAAATATATTGGAAAACAAAGAAATGTTTATAAAGCAAACTGTTAAGTACAGCAGATAGGTGATGAGATTGTGCCAAATTCCACGCTTGTATCATCAAAGGCACAATTTCCCCAAACATTTCTCCTATCTGCACCACTAGCTCAGGAGTTTTCAATGGTTTTTTCCTAGCTTCAAGCATGCGACTTTGTTGTTGAGACAGAGGAGGAAATTCATGCCATCTCCCCATCAGGCTCGGAGGTCGGCTACCGAAACAAGGTTGACCGATAATAATGCACATCACAGACATGACAGACGTGACAGTTGATCTGGAAGAGACTGCTGGGTATTTTTTCTCCCTTAATTTTGTTGTCTGTTTTTTTTTCTTTCTACTATTTTAATTGAAAAGTACTGAATATAGCTACAGTGCTTCACGCACATCGGTGTACGCGTAAAACACAAATAATATTGGTTATCCCTAAATTTAACAGCTATTAAAATAAAGAAGTTGGTGATGTAATGAGGCAAGTTAAAGCTGATGAAGAATGTATATATAACTCTAATAAAAGCATTTTAGATAACTGTGCAGGATGTGGTCAGTGACATTCATCCTTCTATTCAACTTACAATTGAATTCAAAGAATACATAGATCTAATTCTTTTCTTGGAAATTTCCAAAACAACAACATTGTGCATGTCTTTTGCATGATGATCTAGCAAGCTGTTACCACAGGGTAGGCATCCAACACCTCGGAGGGGCCTTGCACGGTGAAGGCGGAAGTGACAAACCGAGCCACGTTGATCGGCAGTCTGCAAGTCTACCTCTCGCAATGAATAATGCACCGGTAATCTCGAGCGTTGTGCATGGGGCGCTCCTAGGCCGCTCACCTATTAATGGTGTGGGATGCCTGGATGTATCGTATGGAATACACCGATAGCGTACAGCTTGTGTGTCAGCATGACACCAAGAGATGGATACATCTCTGCCAAGAAACCTAAGAGTCTAAGTGTGCGACGAGTAACCTTGATGGCAACATTGTGATGATCGGAAACAAGATATTAACCCCTGCATGATGAGCCTTCCACATGTCCTTCGTGGAAAAGGCAAGCGAGATCTCTAGAATGATTCTTCTAAGTTATGTGAGCATTTTGCGAATTAATGCAGCGTCAGAAGTTGTGATTCATTTCACATTTGCGTTTCAGATTTAAGCTGCAATTCTGCCGTCATGTGAATCTCTTATGATACTGTGTAACTTGTTATGATGATGAAAATACATTGCAAGATGTCAAAATGCATTAAGTTAGACAGCCTTCTAAAAAAAGAGAAAAAGCAACAGGTAGCGATAATATATCTATTTAATCAAGCAAAGTAGGCCTTTGAAAGCACTTGACACTATTATCCCTGTGCATTGGGCCTAAGCATTCCTGGAACCATCTCAGCTCCTTAGGAGTATGCAGCACCGCACACCAAACACAGGGTGCTAATCATTCACATCTACAAATCAACAATCTCTACCCTCACAGGTACCCATTTACTCCTGGGTGATGAGAAGCAATTATAGTTAAGTGTTTCGCTTAAGGACAGAAGTGTCAGGCCAGAAGTGTCCCGACTGGGATTCGAACCCAAACTCTGATGACTTGGCCATCAGAACCCGAGTCTGATGCGATAAGCCGCACACCATGGGCGGGGTGGAAAGAATACTATTGATACATCATCTCAAACGCATTACAATTTTTTGAATATTTGTATAAATTATGTTGTGAGACAACAACTTCATAGATCTGTTTAAGCACAAAAAAAGTAGCTATGCACACAAACAATTCTGCTTACCGGAATAAAGTAACCAGCCATAGTACCATGTACCGCCTGTGACTGGTTCATGCTTAGTTTTGCTTAGCAGAAAAAAATTAGTAAGCAAAATTTCCAAGCTTCAGCAGATCTTAATGAAACTGGGACCAGACTTTGTCAGTATGAAACAAAGACATACAAGTAGTTCACACAGGTATTTGTTATTTAAAAAAAAAAAAACTTGTTTTTGTTCATGCAAGTTTTTACAGGCAATTAGCTCATTAAAACAAATACACCTAGCCCGAACTAAATCTTTTCTCATGTTGCTTCAATTGGTATTGATTACATACACTGATGAGCCATCTGTGCTTGACCATCTGTTCTGACAAAAATATGGAAACAAGTAAACTGTTTTTATAACAAATAAACAAATGAAACAAAATGGTGGTCTTAAGATGATAATGCTTTTGATAATCTGTTACATTTTTGAATTTTAAATAATCCCACTTGT
Source organism: Pisaster brevispinus (assembly GCA_023634235.1). Lineage (NCBI taxonomy): Eukaryota > Metazoa > Echinodermata > Asteroidea > Forcipulatida > Asteriidae > Pisaster > Pisaster brevispinus. The sequence continues at coordinate 25,512,972 of JAMKCF010000004.1, forward strand.
GTTTGTCTTTGTCTTAGATGTTCATAATTTTCTTTTATTGTATCTAAATATTTTCGTGTGTGTTTCAGCTTAAGAGGAGAATCTCCTGCACAGAAACTTTGTTTTTTCTTACAGACAGACATTTTGCTTTTTAGAGAGCAATTTTGTTTCTTTCCTTTTGACTCTATCTAGCTGGTTCAACTCTCTCCTTTTGTTAGTGTTACGTTTTTCAGATATTTTTTATGTGCTTGTACTTTTTTACTTGCCTGAGAAATTAAATAAATAAATATAGATATAAAGTTCTTGTGGTTATAGTCCTGTAGTTATGACATTGCCAGATGAAATGTTACAGGCCTGGAATTTCATCTTTGAAGGAGTGAGCCATTTTCATTTTGCAAAGGGCACTTCCATTGGGAACTCTATTGGAATACTTTGAAAGGGGCACCAAGGTGAAGACCAGGGCAACAGAGGCCATGACCCTCTGTGTTACTCCCAGTGTGGTTTATGTTTGATATATTGAACCAGGTCTGCATGTCCTCCCAACTCCAAGCCTCATGTCACTGACATTCGTGAGTAGCTATAGAATCTCCTTACGAATCAACTCCGTGGATTCATCAAGGTATAAGTATTATGCAAGTGTGGATTCTTAATATTCCAATCGCAGTGTGTTTACTTTGGCTCGGGTTACACAATCTCAACGCTGCATACTCCCGGAGCTAGCCAACGGAACCAGCGGCAGGCAGGGGCATCAGGTGGACGGCTCGCGTGCTATAAGGATCTCACATTGGCTGCTTCTGTCACAGCTTGAAGGCAAAGCTTTTTAATACGCAGCATCAACAGAATCAAACGCTACACGATAGCCCATTGGCATATTTGACAGTGCTGACTTGGGTCTTGTGTGATCATTTGTATGCTGACAACTGATAAAGCACCATTGATTCCCTTCACATTTCTCATTTATATTTCATAGAATGTCATGGGGCAAGCGATCACATATTTCCATCCACCAAGAGGAGCAGCCGATACCTAATGGCAGGCTTGCATCGCTAATTTCTGTTGCTGCCACAACTGAACGCCCGTCTCAAATATCACTTGAGTGAAGACACAAGGAACACTTTGTGACAACTGGTTTTCGTTCCAGACAGCGTAAATAATGCAACAACGGCCAGACTAGTGTGACTTCTTCTCACTATTAAAACACCTCAGGATTCCTGGGCGTTGAGATTGTTCTCCTCGTGTTCTGATGCAGGAATCCAGGTCTCATAAAATTGTAAAATGCTACAAAAACACACTTTTTTTTACAGCTCCAGGGAAGCCTTTCTGTCCACGTAGAAGCCTGGCCACCATTTCTCTTTCCCCCTTCCTTTAAATCGATCAATATGAGGTTATTATACAGTACATGTTGTTTGCCCATAGGGCTAGCAGCTGGCGACTTACTATTGCCAGATGAAACATTCTTATTGATGCCTCTAGCATCTTAGAGGTTCATGAGAAAGGAACTAAATGTTTTCCACATGAAATCATGCCCCAAATTGAAGTTTCCTGAAACAGTGCTCAACTTTATAGTGTACAGAAGTAACTCTTGCATCTATGGAGTAAGTATACATCCTCTTGCAAATTTCAATTTCAGGTTAACTTTGATATTATAGTGAGTAAAACTCAAAGATTGAGGTTTATGGTGTTTTTTTAATGTAATTTGGAAATATTTCGGTCTGTGAAAATTACATAGTTGATTTTACACAGAAAGATCCAAAGATTTTCTAGTTTTTAATCAAATGTGTTGTGGTGTCTTCCCTTGGACTGGAGCGTTGCATGTGGACTGGGTTTTTAGTCCCAACCTGATTGGGTGGGTTTTCCTCCTACATCTAAAACTGACATTTCTTCCTCATCGTCTTGAAACAGGTATCTTTAGGCCTTCGGGCCACAGTCCCCACTCAGTGCTAGTCACTTTCCATGGTTCAATGGTTTCATAACCAGAAAGATGTAATAATAAATAATAATGAATTATTATGCCTTTTTAATGAAATAGCGATATCATGCTGTAAATTGCTTTTAAATTGTGCAAACACAGGACTCAAATTAACACTGGAATGCAGGCCCTCTAGGCAAGTGATTTTAGCCAGTAAACTCATAACCAGACAAATCGCGCAGTCTTGTGTTTTTCAATTATACAATAAAACCTCACTGTGCAATATCTAGGGGAGGGGTATATAGGAGAATTACATTTAAATGTTGACTTTGAGTCTGGTAAACATATTTCAATTCTGTTGAGAGTAAAATTCCATTATATTTGCCATTTATAACTATAGTAAATTTGAATTTATTTAGGCTGCTGTAATTCAAATGATTTTATAATTTAACCAATTATAATTTTGACTACTGAGGCACTTGTAATAAATGTTGTGAGAACTGAAATAACCTACAACTCACTTTATCCTGAATTCAGACATATACAAATACCAATGCAACCTAGAAATCAGCAGACTCATTTGACGTGAACATGATGCATAATTTCACCACGTACAGTGCACGTACATCACACAAACAGAGAACAAACAGAGCATCTCAGCTTGCCCAAGCAGCCTCTTGCAAAATAACGTTTCGATCAATCAGCCCCGCGGTCCAATATTCAATTCAGTTTCAACTCCATTGGCGTGGGAGTCGCATGCTCATTGCCTGCATTGCTGCTGAGGAAGATGAGGAGGAGGGGGGGGGGGGCAAACAAAAAGGCAGACACAGTTCCCATCTCAGAACACTGAGGTTGAACCTCGGCTCTTAAAGGAAAGCAAAACAGACAGCAATCAATGTCTGATGAAATCCGCAATGCAATTTTGATTTGCCGGAGACGACTTAAGACAACAGAGGGAGAATCTCGCAGGCGCCTGACTCCTCTCTGAGTGATAGTGGTGGTGAGGTTGACAGTAGAACGTCTTAAAAGGAAGCCGTCTTACAAACCATGACCTGGCTTTAGGCTCTGGCTACGTTCAGGCTCCATTTGATGTTGACGCACCATGCAAAATGCACCTTGCTTGATACTAGATGACAGAGCCCAAGCCGGACAGCCAAGGTTTAGAAAAAGCTTCTAGAATACAGCCCCCCCCCCTACCCCCAATGTACATTACTTTGGACCCTTTAGCGATCTTCTAAATGATCTGATAACTTGCCTCACAAGGCCACTTTGTAGGAGCAATTTTTGCTCTCCAATTGACTATTTCACTGATAATGCATTGTAATGCAGTGATTAAATTAACTCCAAAACTCAAGTACAGGAGCAAGAGAGTGATTTGGAATTCTTTTGCCTTTGTTTTCAAGATCGTGATGTATATGACCATAGAGAAAAGACCCAGCAGTCTTTTCTCTTTCTGTGGTGCGACGAATACGACGAACATGTACTCTGAAGGCCAGAGTAAAAGCACTTAAATTTCAAACTGACATAAAAGGAACTCAGTTGAATAACCAAAGCTTAAACCATAGACAGCGATTGCATATTCAAAATACAGGTAAACACATGTAAATGGTGATTATTAGTACATCGAATGCGCACTTTTGTTTTAATGTACATGTATGTAGCATTACCAGCAATTTTGGCAAGGACCACCAAGAAGTTTTCTCCTTGGTAAAGGGCACCACTATCAGAAAATTGTAAATTTCTAGTGGAACATTTCAAGGGGCACCAAGGCAATGACTAGGGGCAAAGGGGGCAATTGCCTTCATGAGGTATCAGGCTTGTATGTGCCAATCAAGTCCCCTTCTCCAGCACTCCCTCCCTTCCATAAAGAAGCATCCCAACAGAGCAAATTTTAAAGCTTTCTTTGTATCAACATAACTGTACTTGTAAATATTTCTGGCAAAAAAATGCTGTAGAAGACTGTGTAAAGAACAAAGTTGTACTTAAATCTGATACACTTTTCTCATGCCACAGAGCATGTAGAAAAACATGTAACCGCTACAAGCTATTTTTCTTGCACACATGAGCTAGCACGACGAGCAAATCCTCACAGGCTGCAGTCTCTGGATTAGGTTTCTGTATTTAAAGGGAAAGTACTTTTTTCTTTTCTTTTTCCGGAAAGGTAGATTCATTTGTAACCATTAGATTTCAATAAACATCATGCATCAACCTGTGAAATTGTAATCAAATTTGCAATTTAGTTCAACAACAACAACTTTTTTGTTTGTTCAGGATTTTGTGTTTTAGATTAATACAGTATGTCCTCTACATTTTTTCCCAGAGAGGGCCGTTTTGTTTCCAAAAAGGGTCGACCGCACGGACAGTTTGGGACCTTCAAACGTCTGACATGAATGTAAAATTCATTCACAAGCCTTTAAAAAATATGTCGTAAAAACAGAAAAAATACACTCTTGCTACTCTGCAAACCATGAACAAACTCGAACAATCAGGGGCATGCGGTGGGCACTCAGAGATGACCAAAACTTTGCCAACCTTTTCCCATGATGCATTGCCAAAATGGCATCTACTTGGCAAACTGCTGAGGGCGCACATTGTGATGTGTGGGTCTTCATGCAGTTATCCTTTGACTGTGACTGTATTTCAGATGGATATATTTCTCCAGAGGATTGGTTTGAACTTCAATCAGTGAGCTACTAGGGCCCAATCTCATACAGCTGCTTAAGCAAGAAATATTGCTTCACTAGTTCTGCTAAGCAAAAAGGGAGCAGGATACCAGTCATAAACTGTACACGTCACATAGAATTTTGGCTGGTATCCTCATTCTAGTAAGCATAATTATTTTGTGCTGAGCTACTTTTTGTGCTGAAGCAGTTCTAATGAACAAAATTGGGCCAAGATTGAAACTATATCTGTTAACAACTACTTAAGCCTGAGCATCATCAGAAGTCCAGCATTCTTCTGAAAACGAGCAGAGTACTGTTTGAAATGTTGAGACAACAGCAACGGCTCTCTTCAGAGCCAACTCGCCTCCCAACAAAAGATGTCCACATGGTCGTAACTGCAAGTTTAGTAGTAATAGTTACTTCCTAATCAATTTCTATTTGTGTCAATTACCAATATTCCCTACCATGTCTTTAATGGTTTCAAGTGACTGAAGCCGTTCATAATCAATGATGCTGTTTCACATTCACTAGTACATCTGATGATGATGCACGAGCTGTAGCAATATTCTGGAATTATGCAACACACAATAATCAATGGTTCAAAGCAAAGCCTGTGTTATTTGATCCCGCCATTGCACAAGGCTCTCGCGGAGTGTGCGTCCAAGCCCATTAGCAATAATTACATCTCCATACACTCGGCCCAGTCAGGGGCAATGCGACAAATAACCCTACCTGCTTAAAACAAACGGTTGCATGCTTCCACTGTTTTAACGGGTGTTGTTATTTATATCGCTTTACTAGTACCCTCTTGTGTTATCGGCATCATTAATATTTATTTCAACAAAAAAGAAACTGTTTGCTTGTTAACCATACGGGGTGATAACCCGGTCCAGAGAAGAACTGACGCCACACCGGCCATTGGGCTGGATTATTTTAAGTACTCCATATTCCAAACGATGTCAGTAAATATGTAAAGTGGGTAAGTAGTGGAGTATTGGCGCAGGGACTTAGTCATCTCATCCATAACGAATCGAAAAAAAACATTCATCATTTATTATCTGGAGTCTTATCAAAGATCTCTTCACATCTTTTCTTCTTTTACTATTTCCTTATTAGGTAAGGAGGTGGGAAGGTTTCCTTAAGTGATCTACTTAGTGCTAAATTAAGACATTCTCCTGAAGACGAGCAGAGTATACTCTTCGAAACGTTGAGACTGCAATAACTCTTTTCAGGGTACCTCCCATAAAAGATATACACATGGTTGGTACCAACAAATTGTTATCATTTCATTTAGTAATTCTGGTTGTGAAGCCAAGGATTCACAGAAAAGTGAACTTTTTACAAGAACCCCATGGAGAGAAGACAAGGAAAGAAGCTTCAGTTTTAGAGGCAGGAGGAAAACCCCACAGAATTATTCCACAGAAAACCCACGCAGTCAGGTAGGGACTGAAAACCCAGTCCACATAGTGTCCCCCGCAGGATTGGAAGCGGGGTCCTAGAGTTGGAAGGGAGGAAAGATGCCACTACACCAACCTGACTGCCCCAGATTAATAACAGTGACTTCCTATTATCCACACTAGGTAAAGCTTCAAATGTCACTTAAATAAAATATTTAAAAAACACCTCTTTTTTTTCTTCAAAATAATTGACATATACATCCAAAAATGGTGACAACCTCATGTTTTGACCCTATCTTTACAGTTACATCTGATGCCAAGATACAAAATTAGCTTTTATAAAAAAAATATATAATTATCAACTACCCGACATGTCTAACCAAGAAGAACAAATTATCGTCAGAAAAAACAGCTTAGATGCGCAGTACCATGAAATCCCAGAGAATAGAAAAATATTTTGACAGGGTGAGAAAACTGCTACTCATCCTTAGATGGGATTACTAAAAAAAGATTTCCACTTCAAGAAGTTAAAGAGACAAACAAATATCAGAAATCAACACCAGAAATCAAGGCTATAAAGTTCACAAACACAGCTCTGACAATATGTGTCAAAATCTTCTTGTGTACGAGTGAAGACTGAAATCTTCATGTTTTTTTCTACTTTCCATGATTTATCTACTGTCACCCAAATCAGAAATTAAAACAAATTCTCTCCGACTTGCCGTGGGGACAAATTTCACAACTCAAAGTGACAGGACAAATAGTAGCACAAGAGGAGGACAAACGATTCCGCACTCATCCTCGTCACATAATAAGGAGGAAGGAATAAGTCTGATTATAATTAGGGCAAGGACTGTTGACCCCCATCCCATGATTCAGTAAGACTTTTTCTAAACAAGGACTGTATGGCCAGGCGTCTAACAGCCTTGCCTCATCCATCAATTAACTGATGAGAAACCCTGCTTGTGTTTGGCGTGGCACGACTCACTGGGGACGCATGAAACGGCGGTAGGGGAAATAACACTTGTCTGGTTCTGTTAATTTTTTGTTACTTCAAACAGTTCGATGAGACAGTCGTGTGTGAAAATGTTCCACGATGTTATCCCAAAAGCTTTCATGCGAACCTTTTTGACATGAAATAACAGAAAGCTCACTCGTAATATCAACATCAATAAAGACAAATATATTGTACTATTCCCATGATTTTGTGCTACTAGAGTAACAAAACATGGACTGAAAGTTGTTGACATGACATTGGTTTTTTAACGTTATTCTTATTAGTCATGGTAGACTGAATTCACTTGGGTTGACGGTATGGAAGGATGAAGGCACCATTTTTAAATTATAGAATTTGATTTTTCTCTCTTTTGATAGTACATTGTATGTTTTTCTTTGTATTTATTCCAAGTCAAATTTACTCGGTTGTCTAAAAAACAAACATGTACACGTATTTGATGAAGGAAAATTGCTGGGGAAAAAAGGTTATCTGGTTTCCAAACAGTCGACCTCTCACTAGAAACAGCTTGTCATTAACTCATGCGCTACTTGTGTGAAGACCTTACACAATCAGCCTTGTGACTGCAATTAGTATTATTGTTATTTAACCTGTAACTATTAATCAAGCACCTTGATCTTGACAAAAATGTTCAGATGGAACAAAGATGTATGACAGTCCAGGGAAGGGCTGTTCATGGCTATACACTTACACATCTGCATCAGGCTGATGGTTCGGAGAAACTAGTCAGGAATACCGAGGTATATTTATTGCCGTAGTTATCATGAACATGAATATGTGACTGCTCTCTTTTAGCCCCATGCATGTTACAGAGGCTTTGACTGTGCTCCATTAAGTGGAATTAGAATGGTCGACGGTGGGTGATTCACGTCTTAAGATGTTGAGAGTGGACCGTTGTGGACTGCCAATCATGCGTCCGATGCATCCTAGAAACTTAAGAGTCCCACGGGGAATCGCCACAGATGGAACTCATAAACTTCTGTCTGCAGAACTATTGTCAAAATAAACAGCCCTGTGTACGTGGTTACCATCAGCTATCAACATGTGTGTGCGTTTGCGTACACCCAGGAATGGCTCCCTCGCACTGGATTCAGTCAGTTTGAGGCGACAGTGCTAGGCAGAAGGCTTCGGGCTTCTCATAGGGGTGAAAAAGACAACACTCCTGGATAAATATAACCTGCTACGGTGAATCTCCTCGTGCATTATAAATGCAGCAAGTTATAACCTCTACATTTTGTTTTTCAAAGGGAAGTTAAGAGATGAAATGTTACTTGAAATAGTAGTGTCATTGTGTTTGTGTTTTTAAGTAGTTTATTTATTTTAAACACTGACCGTTCGGTGGCAAACCACACAACTGCGACACGTGTCTATCACACCATGGTTAGTCCGCAAGTTGTATCAAAATGTACCGTTTTGCTGCAAACCTGTGGCAGTTATTTATTTTCATGGCAAATGAGATGTTTGCACATAAAGCAAAGGAGAACCCCCACTAGAGCATGAGTGTGCCCCCCTTATCTCCACGGCTCATCAGTATCGTGTAGCCAAACGAAGTGGGAATCTACTTCACGCCTTGGCAGACGCCCAGCACAGCCAAAGATGGCACTCAAGTTACCATGGAGGAGCCTGCTGACGATGGGATGACATTGCCTCCCTTCAGGCAAACAGACTCCTTACGCCAGTGATAGTCAGTGTGTCTGTGTGGTATACCCAGGGTACCCATCGCTGGGGTGCATTACTCCCTTGTACAGGTTGTACGGACATTATAAAGATACAGGCAGCAGAGCGAGGAGCTCAGTCCGAGGTGATAACGAGCCCTTCAGCGTTCTAACAACACCACCTCTATAATCAGTTGGTTCAATATCCAGCAAAAACATCCATTCTTTCTTAATTTATGTAGTGTGGTTAGAATAGCTGACCTGTACAACTTGTTCATCCATCTTTAACCATTTGAATTTCAAATAGAACTCTTTTCTATATTTTTCATTTTCATTTTCATTTTGGGAACAAAGAGAAATTGACCAGGAGATCAGGATTTGAACCTGCAACATCTAGTGTCTCCCTATTATGTCAATATCTTTGTTTGAGGTCCCAGTTAGATCAAGCTATACAACCTTTAACTGCCATATAGCCAGGGATTACACCAAAGTTTACGATACAACCTGGGAAGCATCAGCAGAGGGATCAGAGGGCATGCCATTTTTTGTTCCAAATATCAAGTAATAAACCACAAAGAAAACTGAAAGGGAAATTTTTAAACAACTTTATTACATTTCTAACAGCACAATTAGCGCCAATACCAGGATGAATCGGAAATGATGAAGAAGCGTTCAGATGTGGAAGGAAAATCCCAAACAGTCAGGGCCCAATTTGATGACTCTGCTTACCATGGAACTCTGCGCTTATGACCCTTAGTCTTATGTGTTTTACAGGGCTCTGTAAGCGCAGAATGCCGCGGTAAGCTAAGCCATGAATATGAATCCTGGTAGGGACTGAAAACCCAATCAACAAGCGAGGCTCTCGTCTGAGGAGGCATACAAAACCAGGGTCCACAGACGTGAAAGGCAGGCAAAGAAACCAAAGAGCCAACCTGATTCCTCTAAAATTCAAGGTTCAAGGTTCAAGGTTCAAGGTTCATTTATTTCCACAGTATCAACTTGTAAAAAGACATTATCACTCACTCAAGAGCGATCGGTGTAAAGAATACAACTTAACAGTATAGATATAAAGAAACAGATTAAATTAAACATGGCACTGCAGAGGGATCCATCTAAGAAGCAGAGCTTGTAGGCAATGGTCCCTAAAGACATGCATTTGCACTGAGACGGATAATAACAATTAGGTGAACCAAAAGGTCTGTGGTCGAGTCGAGCCACTAAGGAAAAAAATAGTATAATATAGGTCTCAATGCACAAGCATGTACTCAAACAAAATTCCTCTTTGTTGTATGGCTTACCAGTCACTGTCTGTCTTATGATTGGTCAAAAGTCCACTTATGCCAAGAGAAAGACATTAATATTTTCACACTGGTTTTTTTTCCTTGATGTAGTGTTGTTGAAAATAGCTGACCTAAAAATTATTTATCTCTCTAAGTCATGTGAATTTGAAGAAGAATTCATCTTTGTTGTATGGTTTATGTCACTAGCTGCCTTGATTGGTGCAAAGTTCTCTCATGAAGACATTCCCAATCCAGAGGGAGACAGAACTATGCCTTTATAACTCCGCTTTAGAACCATTAATGCACCAATAAGAGCCACTGGTCTAATGTGCACTCTGAACAGAAAAGCACATCGGCAATGATCAGGTTACATGTTCAAATAGGATGAATTTTATTTGAAGATCTCTAAATGTCACCTTCAATTCATCACAGCCAGTGCAGTCAGTTGCAGCCTGTTTAATATTACTTCCATTGGCATTATTTTAAGGTTGGTTTGCTGGTTTCTTCCTTGCCTTTTCACTTCTGTGGACCCTGGTTCGAATCCTCCTTCAGACCTCAGCCTTACATATGCATAGGGCAAGAGTATAATCACATTTTTGCAGGGTAAACAAAATAATATTCTTTATCCCCGATACAATAATTATGACATCTACCAAAATGATGTCTTTCGTTTAAGAATGAGCACCGTCAAAAATGCGGGTTATTAATTAATATACAATCTGCATTGCAGCATGTTTTTTCTCAAAGTTGGTCAGACAGGGGACAGATTAATATGCCATTCTAAATAATCCTAGCCTTTGGCCAACCATGTTTTAATCCGACGGCTAGAAAATTCCGACATTAACTCATTGAATCCTTTTGAGAGGTTTGTTTATTTAGTCATGACAGATCTCTGTTCTCTATCAGTCAAAATTACTCCAGAACTGAGGACATAGTAGAGTCACGACAGGCACTAGCTACATCTAAATCCAGTAATCCTTAAAAATGACATGTTTCCCAAACAATTTGTCATCTAATAGTTGCTGCATTTGATCATTTCTGTAGACACAGTCCCTCGGGGGAGAAAATAATGTGAATGAGAGTCCAACTCTGGGATGTGACAGACTAGCGCAAGTTGCCGACTCAGGAATGGAGGGTGACGTCCATGGATGGACAAGGAATGTTAACCCCAACGGAGATGGTCTAAAGCTCGTGCAGCCTCACAATGCTATCTCTGTGATGACAGTGGCCTGACACGTACGTCAAACCCGCCTGGTGACCTGCGGTGACTGATTGACCCACGTACACTGGCTGACCTTTGGTAGAGATCAGTCAGCCCACACTCTTGTGGCCATACAGCTGTCAGGGATTTGGGATGTTTGAGTCCGTCTTGTTGTTTTTAAATAAGAAATTTTTCAGGACTGCATCTTGATGGAACATTGTGGACTTAAATCCCCTCTTGAGAAGCACCAAAGCTGCCTGAGTGACCTGAATATGCTTCTTGCTGACGGGGGAAGATGATGCACCTGTATGTTGAATTCATTTGATTTATGAAGCCACCACTAACCATTTAGTCAGCTCGGATCTTATTAAACAAAGCCTCTGTTATTTTGGCAATCATGTCGTATGCATTAACTGGGAATTCACTATTACCAACGCAGATCGACACACCAAAATAAACCGCACAATTGTTGTTTCCTTTCAAACCTGACCGATGTGTGAGGCCTAAAGTCCATGTGACCATCATAGGTTCTGGGAATCGCGTAAAGCGCAAACCTTAAAAATGAAATAAACCGCACTGAACATTATTTTTACGGATAACGCAGTATGCAATAGTACGATATATGGAATTGTGTGCATTGCTTGGTGTGGATTTTGTACACATTGCATACGGACAATGCATGACAGACATGTTTATTTCCAGCCTAAGGGTCAAACCAAATTGTTCTTCTTTATCACCAATGCAAATGATTGGATCTTTAACATTATATCACATGCAAGTTAAACAAATAGTAATCAATATCTTTTTTTTTTAACAGATGTTAAATTTGCATCAGGGATAAAGAACTTTTTTGGTTTTACCTATACACTGGTATGTATAAAGCACACTTCATAAAAAGAACAGACTTTTCTCCGAATAAAAAATGGATTAACATTTCCCAAAGACCAACTCCATCTTAGAAACCAACTCAACCCAGCTTTGATTGCGGCTTTGGCTAGATCATTGCAGATCATCAGCATAGATGCCCAAGTCAAAGCCAAAGCGGCTCTGGCTAGACATTCCCTCATGACGCCACACATAGAACGAATCTTTGGCGAGAGAATGTTCAACTCGACTACAAGTCTGACAACCCCAATCAATTACAAATAATCAGAAAATTCTATCCGACCCAGAGACAAAGACACCTCACTCTATTTTTGCTCCACGTGAAAACAGCAAGAAAAACATCTTGGTGTCGTTCCCGTCCTAATTTAAAGAAAGCGGAAGTAGTTTCCCTATGTGTCGTGTCGTGGCCGAGCGGTCAAGTACACCGGACTCAAGCTCTGGTGTTTCTGATCAGCAGAGTGTGGGGTTTGAGTCCCGGTCTTGACACTTGTGCCCTCAAGCAAGACAATTAAACCATTATTGCTTCTTCCATTGGATGGGACATAAAGCTGTAGGTCCTGTGCATGGTGTAATGCACGTTTAAGAACCCAGTACACTTATCGCTATTACAGAAGTGGTTAGCTGCGGTGATTTCTGGTATGGTTGGCAGTATTAAGTTTACACCCATGTAAAGTGGATCTTACAATTCCAAATATAGCTCCGCATGCCTGTAACAAAATTAATGGGTGCTCAGGGACGGCCTTCGGGTGTGAGAAGTTTTATATAAAAACTGCATATTATTTGTGTTATGTTCATCCAGTTGCTCTTTAAACCCAGCTGGACTTTAACACTAGTCTTGCTTGACCAAGATGAGTTTTGCCTAGGCCAATAACAAGCATGAATTCCCCCATGACGTGTCACAGATATCAAAACCCCAAGTGATTAATTGCCCCCCAGTAGAAGTTCACTGATTACCGTTGACATTCAAATAATCTGCAACTATTTGGGTTTGGAGAGCTGACAGCTGTATCCCACATGTGGGTGGAGCTAATAAATTCAGTCCAGGGCCCAATTCCACTGGACTGCTGACCTCATGGAAAACACCGCTTAACAAGTTTGCTAAGCAGAAGTTAACACAGACCAGGGATAAATTTCATGGCTATGACAAATCTAATAACTTTTAAACTGACCCAACCAATGTTTGAAGATACGCTTTATTGTTAGTTCTGAGAAATGAACAGACAAACATGTACACTCGTTCCAATCCTCTACTTTCCAATAAATAAAAGACAAATGGTCATGTTTTCAAATTAGCCAAATCAAACTAAAGATGGGAATGCGGAGGAACAATTTGGTTTCAAACATAACAATATTTCAGCTGTCATCAGACATTTTCATAGAAGAACTATTACAGGTATGAGGTTAGTATTGGCTTCTGATTGATGCCCCCCTCGACCACCACAAAATAATACACATCGGTGTAAGGGTCAAATTAAATTCTTTATCCCCGATGCAAATATTAACAAATATTACCCGCTGCTAAGGAATCGAACCCGCTTCTAGCCATCAGGCTAGCTCAGTGGTCTAGTGGTAAGACGACTGCTCTAGCAATGCAAAGGTCGTGGGTTCGAATCCCACCCGAGTGATTGCCTGTGGATTTGTTTTCACAGAGCTTGGGAGAGTACTGAGTATACAGTGCTTAATACACATCGGTGTAAGGGTAAAATTAAATTCTTTATCCCAGATGCAAATATTAACATCTATTACACCACAAAATAGGGAGACACCAAAATAGACAAAGACAGCTTAGTATATCGGCAGGTAAACCCAGAGCTTCAAATCCTGTTCAACTTATTTATGTTCATGTTGACTTAGTATTTGTCCACCTGCCTTTCACCCTGGTGGACCCTGGTTCAAATCCTGCTTTGAACTCAGAGCCTTGCATGTGAATTGGGTTTCAGTCCCTGCCTGATTCTGTGGGGTTCCCCCAGCAGGGGTTTTTCCTCCCACATCAACAACTGAGAATTCTTCAACATCTTCTCTACGCAAGTATCTTCAATGTCACAGTGCACGGCACTCTTTGCAAGTGCCTTGGTTTCATAACCAGAAAGATATTACAATAACAAAAGTATAGGAATAAGTAAAGTGTGAATACCATTGTCTGTTCCATGCTATGATTTTACCACGTAACATCCTTGAAAGACGTGACAAATAATCTCCAGACTTACCAATATGTAAGGAAATTATTTCAAAGATTGGATAATATGTTTGTTTCCAATGTACATGTGGACACGTACATAGTGTACTATTGATGTTGCATGAGTGAGCTCATTGGTTATCTTCTCATGTATCTGCTTGGCTTAAATGTCAAGCGTGCCAAGACTTAATAACATTAAAGTGTTTAATTAACTTAATTAAAACGAGATCCCATCTCCAAATACACAGAAATATCATGTTATCATAAGATTTACACTTTACCACGACTTAGCATTTAAGGTCTCCATGCCTTGAAACGTTTTCAATTTAATTAAAGTTCAATGAATTGCCCGCCTCAACACGAATAACTGGACAAACCTTCTCTCAGATCAAATAAAAAGAATACATTTTCATTCTTGTTTGGGCGATGAAAAAAGAGGGCTCTGCGTTTTCAAGTACTGAATATGTAAACAATGGAAATTAACCTGGTATGTCTATTGTCATCTTAGTGCTCAAAATGATGATCCATATAGTAACACTAGGATGGGAGAGAGGCGACAAACTTTAAAAAGTTCATCATAAGAAGGCATTCAAATGCTGGACATGTCGGATCTAAAATAAATATCAGGCTGATGCAAACCGAGATGACAGTTGGATATGGGCTGCTTTTAATCCTTGTATACTACATAAATGAGGGTACCCACATATTCAAAGACTTGATGGGACAGATTCCTTGGATACACATCATAGTACCATTTAGAAGATGCCAGGTGACTGGTGTACCAGAGACCCAAACTATAAAATTACAATCAAGGCTAGAAAAAAAGACAAAAGCCTATACACTGCTTCATCCAGAAAGCTTTGGCATTGAAACAACTCACTCCGATTAAAACAGACACAAAAGTTCACCCTGTGGGAGACACATGCATGGTATACCCATTTCTGCTTAAGAAAGCTTCTTGCTTAAACACATCCACTTCAAAACACAATCTCCAACATTGATGGGAAAAAAGACAAGCATTTTGCTAAATCTGTGTATCCCAGATTGACTTCAGTCTACTGAAGGCTTTCTAAGGATCCAGGTGTGAAGATGTAAGATGATCCACTGCCAGCCTGTGGTTCCCAATCTGCTGATCCAAACTGCCATGACACATATTGCAGAGAATAAAGAACACCTTTCAGCCAGTCAATTTTGTACACTATATTTGTGTTGCTGTCTTGAAATAGGATCCTGGCTGTTTCTTAGCATGGCCCAGATCTCTTCAACGCTGATAGAAACCCCATTCAAGTCCTGTTGCATTCAATCTCTGGTCATGCCTCTCAAGTTAAAAGGCTTCCCGTTCTGGTGATCCAACGTTTGTCAATTGTAAACGAGTCTTTCTTCCTTCTTTTCCAAGCATGGAGTATTTTGGTTGTTTCGTTTTTTTCTGCGCAGACACGACTGTTTTTCAGTTGACTGAAGAATGGGTAGCCTGCCGCATACGAGATGACTCAAGACTTAAGAGCCAGTAAACAGCCCTATCAGGTTCAAATCTATTCAGACTTGTAATTAAGGATGCGGTCTTAAAGTCCATCTCAATATTGATCCTATTCCATGCTAAGAGTACGACACAAACCATTTGTTCTTTGTGAAAAGGCGTCTCCAAGGAAACAGCGGCTTGAAAAGCACAGTGACGACAACAAAAGTACATCAATTGCGCGACATTGTAAAGTATGTTCTTATCCATAGTCTCCTTTTTTTTTTCTGTCTGTATTCTGTTATAATATTTGGTTTTATCATCAGACCTCTCTCTTATAGAGTTTTTCCAAACTGTGGGGCATTGTGGACTCAAATTTTGCACGTTGGATCGGCAACTCTACGGTGGAATCTGGAACATTTTAATTGGTTTTATTTTATGACTTTTGAGAATTTGGTTTTAAATCAGTAAAAAGATATAAATAAATTGTTTGTGTGTCAGTGCACTGACTGAAATGTGCGCATATCTGCCAAAAATTTGCGCTTATCAACCCAATATGCTACCTTGCCTGGGGAGAACCGTAGTCATCAAATTCTGGAAACTTCCAGAGCTTTTGCATGAATGAACAAAACGAGAAATTGTTCAGTTGATCATTCTAGACTGCTATATTGCTGCATTGTACATATGTCAGGGAAGCTTAATAAATCTTCCATCTGACATAACACTCTCCCTGGCTCCCCTTCATCCCCTTTTGCAGATTGTGTTTATGTTGTAACATGAATGATCTGATGCTGCAGAACGTGTCCAGCCCGAGGGGGTTTCAGACTCCCTCTCCAGCAATATTAACTTGGTACCACCCCCTACATAACCCAGATTTCAGCTAACAAAATTAGAGCAAATTAGGGGCCCCTGGTCCTTTGAGATTCGCATCCCATCCATAATTTCATTTCACATTCTCGAATCCTGATTAATTTGTTAGACCATCCATGAGCACTTGTGCCGTTCTGTTCATTTTTTCTCTCTCCCTCTCTCTCTCTCTTGTTGTCTAAGATGTTTGGATCTGGCGTGCACATCCATTCAGCTGTCCGTGGTCGGGGACGAATGTGGGAAAAAAGCCCTACAGGGCTATACAGAGCTTTCCATCTGTAATCAAACACGGCAGGTTTCCTGCTGTGCTGGGTGTCAAAATTGGATTATTCATTTTATCTCTCGCACTTCCCCGGGCAAACAAACTTCCAGGGAAAAACAACATGGCTAACTATTGCTAACAGTAACCCAAATCAGACTGAATGACGCATGGGGATCAAAGCATTGCAGATAACTGCCCCCCCCCCCCAGTAATTACAAATAAATAAACAAGATAACCTTTGTACAAACTGCGGTTACCAACAGCAGCCAAAGCATACAATCACCACAGATACATAAAGAAAACGTTCTTTAGAAGTTTACAATCATATTATGAAACGCAAACCGCAAATTTAATATTGTCGAATGGGCGCAGTTAATGTCCAGTCAAATTCGAGACTAACAGGAAATCGTTCGGACCGAAACTATATGTTAATGACATGTCAACTTGATGGAGGACTCTGGATTTGTGCAAACTCGGCAGAAATTGTTTCGCAGTTGATCAACCAGCATGATGACATAACTGCTGATTCTGAATGAATATTATATGAAAGCACTTCAAAATATACTCAATTAGGTTGATTTTTATGTACAGTAACCCCCCCCCCTTTTAGAATATTAAATTTGACTGAAGCAGGATATAAAGACTATGTATAGCATCATGGCAGAGTCGTTTTGTGCATCGATTCAATTATTCAGGTTGCATCCTGTAAACTTGGATGTGATCCCTTGCTATACGGCAGTTACAGGCTAAATGGCTTCTGAATGGCACCTGAAAATAGATGTTGGCAAAATAGGGAGATGGCCAACATTAGGGCTTGATAGCTCAGTCGGTAAAGCACTGGCACGTTAATCCAGGGATCGCAGGTTCAAATCCCGCTGTTGTCAATTTCTCTTTGGTCAACACAAAGTTAATTATAGAATTAATAATACTGTAGCATTTTGTGGTCGAGCGGTCTGAAGCATCGACCTCAAGTTTTGATTCCGATTCATCAAAGTGTTGGTTCGAATCCTGGTCAACGACACTTGTGTTCGTGGGCAAGACACTTAATTAATTGCTTCTCATCACCCAGGAGGGTAAAGATTGTCGATGTGAATGCTTATCAACAATTGTGTGCCAATGGTCTGCTGGTGCTGCTTACTCCAAAGGAGTTGGGACGGTTTCAAGAGTACTAACAGTAAAAGGCTCTTTGATGTAATGTTTATAAGCATCTAATAAATGATCATTATTATCACTATTGAGTTCAAATCCTTACCAGACTATGATAGAGAACAGTAGGTTTTGGGGGTGTGCCAACACACTTTCAATGCCTCCTCAATGCTAGTTGCTAGTTTCCCTACCTCTTTCTGTCAATGAAGGCGCTTGATCCCCCCTCCCACCCCCCCCCCAATGCCCTCCCCACCCCACCTCACCCTTGGATGCGTCACTGGTAAGAAATTCCAGTTAATGTAGCAAAATGGTATGCCTGCTCTGAACTTGCTCTCACCAAACGGATCAATCTTACCGCCTACTGAAAATGTGAAGTCGCAATACATTCAGACAGCATCACGGCAGAAAACTAAAACTCATCTTTTGAGGTTCAATGATGAGGTACCTGCCTCTCCTTCCCTAATCGTACCATTCCCTGATACAACCTATGAACAGGGATCAACGTCTCCACTGAACCACAGGCCTGAGGCCAGTGAGCTTAACATCGGGACAATAAACACACAACCGGACAAGTCTGGCGGTCTTGTCTTCTTCAATTGAATAATAACACCTCACTGTGTAATATCTTTACTAGAAACAAGTTATGATCAAATGGTGACTATGACGACTCTGATATTGGTGAACTCTGTAGAGTATGGGAGTATACTCAAAGTACATGAATCATCTCTTATTGCTTGTTCAAATACAAACAGTTAGGTGTTTGAAGAAAAACAATTTTATCTGTGTAGAAAGATTTTCTCTTATTTTGATTCTGGTCTTGTAAACAAAATTCTAGTGAGGTAAATATTGAAAGCTACAAGCCCTGCGGTCTGGTGGATGTCTCTCCTCTAATTTGAGTCCTACTGCAGTATGTTCCAAGTAAGTGTCTGATAGGTAAGCAGCTAGAAACACCCTTCCCTCGTCCCTTCATAACATTACCGACACCTGGTTGACATTTGACTGAGCCCAAGTACCATAATTCAATTTCAATTATTCCACCAAGACCCTAACCCATTTGGTTTGTACGGCACATTTATCCAATGTGCCTGAACAAAATGTCGATCGCCGAAGGTAAACCATGAATTTCCGCAAGATGAAAAACATTTTCTGTTGTAGACCACTCGCACTATGTGTGTGAATGATCTACCCATCACGCATAGTTGGGTGCTGACAAGACGGCTATGACCCGTTGGTTCCCGGCTGTACTTTCTCCCCACAGTGTACAGGGCACCCTCAGCTAATCAAACTTTAACACGGCAAATTGTTCAGCCACTGGATGAAGACCCCGCATTGATTCCAGTCATTTTAATATGGATTTATGGGGTGCGGAATAACGTTGCGCTGGCAGTTCACTGCCGCTGTGGGTGCATCTCCATTTTGTTCACTAAGTACATGCAGTGATAATGGAGTTGGCAATGTCAATAATAAAGTGCTATATACACACTCCATCAGCTGCATCTAATGCATCTAAGTATCCTGTAGTATAACACACACAACAGCAGAGTACATGTTGTATCATGATTATACGACTCAGTTGACTCGCTTCCAATAACAGACTCAAACTTTCTGCACTGTAATTGTGATTGATTAATTTTGTCCAACCATGATTCATGGACCACAATAAATAAAGCATGACTCAGTAGAAGTTGTTCTAAATACTGCTGAGTCAGACTAGGATGACACTCTCTGACAACGAAAACACCTTCGGGACAATTTGGTTACAACATTTTTTCCCCCATCAATTTTCACTTTTCTGTTCGCATTTATGAGGTGCTTATAAACATTGTATCAAAGTGCCTTACACTATTACTACCCCTGCTCATTTGTGCAGTAAGCATTCCTGAAACCATCTCAACTCCTTAGGAGTATGCAGCACCGGAAGCTAAATTGGCATTCACTTTGCAAATCATTCACATCAACCATCTCTACCCTCCCTCACAGGTACCCATTTACTCCAACATCGTATGAAGCAATTATAGTCAAGTATCTCTTGCCCAAGAACACAATTGTCACTACCAGGATTCGAACCCCCCATTCTGATGCAATCAGAATCTTGAGTTTGGTGCTCTAATCCACTCAGCCATGAAAAGCTACGAGCTGCATATCATTTGCATATCATTTGCATATTACATGTAGCACATAAAGAATGACAATCAGCAGGTACTCTACACACACAGAAACGCCTCGCAGAGATGCAAATGAGCTAGTTAAATATTTAAACGATATACATGGGCATAAAGAATAGGGAATAAATGCACACGCACGTAAATTACCTTGACCGGCCAGTTTCATGATACCACTGTCCACAAACAACCCTCAAACACTGCACTTGAGAGCTGGTTTGAGATGCATTGATGAATGTCGCGTCAATGATAATATTACACTCATGGAACCTCTTGTGATATGACGTCAACGACTACTTCTTTTCCGTTTTGTCGGATTTGAAGTTGCATACGTGTATCATCTGCTTGCAATTCAAGAAGACATGCATGGCAGGAATCCATCTTTAACATGCACCATATCTTTTGTGATATCTCTTTCGTTCAGTTCGCATATTATTTGCACAATAAATGTAGCATTGGCAACACAGGTTGCTAATCATTCACATCAACAATCTCTACGCTCGCAGGTACCCATTTACTCCTGGGTGATGAGAAGCAGTTATAGTTAAGTGTCTTTCCCAATTTAAGAAATTGGCCGGTAACCATGTTTTAGCATAATGAGATGTAACAATTTGAATCAGAATAAAGAACAATATTTTGGTTGTACCCGACACCAACACTTGCATGCTCAGTGCTTTCCCTGAGTTCTGTGAAAACAAATCCATAGGCATACTACCTGGGTGGGATTCGAACCAACGACCCCCACACTCTAGCACAGATGTCTTAACCACTAGACCACGCATGTTTTCCTAATTTGTTTAAACTAGGGTGTTTTTTTTTTTAAGCTACTAAAGCGTTTAATATCCTTCCTCTCATTCAGGTTTATATCAGTCATTCTGTTTCATTTCCAACTCAACAAAAGTCCAGTTCAAATCCTGTAATTATCACACCTATTAGATTGTTTGCAGTAACCGCTGCTCTGTGTTTTATAAAACCCAAATATTATTAATTACATTTTGAAAAACATTTATATATTTTAGAATTCTAATTTATTGGTTATGTACCAAACCACCTTCAAAAAGTTAGGTAAGTGAGCAAATAATGAAAAATAGATCAAAATGATCTTGTAAAAATATATCTAGTTGAGATTTTCATAAAACACCAAGCCTGAAAAAGGTCCCAGACACAGACCTGTATAAATAAAAACCAAGTAGTGAATGCATTACATTCGACAATTGCATTACTTGTACGGCTTCCATCCATCATTCAATATATAACAAATGTCTCTCCAATGGTAACATTTTCAACATTATGATTCAAATAACATCTGTGGAAATGGAAATATCTTATCTAGAATGAGATGCACGGATGACTACGAAAAAATAGCACTTACAGTTGACTTAATACGCATTGTCAGTCATAACCTCATCCGTTCCTATAATTACCGACATGTATTTCCACCTGGCTACTCCGTTAGGACGCAAAGTCTCGTTGAGAATTTCTGATGTGTTGTTAAAACCTAGGTAAAATGTTTGGGCATGTATAGATCAGTGCATTCTGGAATGCGTTCAGAACACATCACCCAGTTTGAATCTTTGCATTACATGTATTTTTATTGTCCATAGAGCTTAACAAAATATATTCTGTTCACATCACATTCCACCATTTTTGAATTGTTTTTCCTTGGTCATGGTAAATGTTTAAGTTTCAACCGCTGATATTGAACCTTGATCGCAAATGCTTTGTTTCTCTTCATGAAAAAAGTTTCTGTCCTCTTTCTGTTGGCGTGACCTAACCAGGTTTTCTTTCTTGCAGTTGAACTGTAGATTTTTTTTTCAGTAAGGTAGAGTAAAATATCTGTCCTACATGAAGAAATATGGAATAATTTTAACAGCCCCTAATTTCCTCCATTATATCATGACCTTACACGGCCTTGCCAAAAGTTCATGCATACAGGTAGCCAAGGAAGAGTCTTGGGTCAGTTCACTGTGATGATAAACATGACCTTGCTTGCTTTCTATTCACATGGAATAAAATACAAAACATCAAAAGTGCAATGTGTCCTTGCCATAGGTGCTTAAGTGGAATTGTATTTGATGAGACTGCTGCCTACACAGCCCATTAACCACGGTGAAGGATAATACAGTACAATAAAAAGGCCAGGAAACGTGATGGGACTTCTACAAAGTTTTTTCAGGAGAACAATAAATGCTGTTAGACTGTACCTCCCGACTTGTCCTACAGCATAAAAAAAACAACAAAAGTATATTTCCATTGCTGACTTCGTCCTTGTGCTTTTACACTCTTCAAACAATACACGGTAGATATCTTGACTTTCTCACTACCATCCTGTCATTTGTCCTTCACAAGATATTCCACAATATATTTTTGTTTGAGGTTGTTAGTTAGGCAGTTTTATTTTGAGGGGGGCGGGTCTTTTTGTCTGTCCCATCTGTGTGTCTGTGTGCATGTGATGTTTTAGTCCTTTTTACTTTTTAATGTAAAATTTCTGCTGTGCAGCTTTTGCACTGCAATGACAGTTTCTCAATGAACCGTTTATCTATCAACATCATAGAACTACAGAGTCAGTTGGTACATGTAGTAGAGCACCGGAACGTTAATCCAGAGGTCGCAGTTCATACCCCATTCTAGAAAGTTTGTCATTGTCCACCCAAAAATTGAATTAAAATTTGCATTTATGTTTCCCATTTTCAGGATATGCATTACATGTATATTTGTACCTGTATGCCTGGCTTGTATTTGAAAAGAAACACAATAAAAAAGGCACAACTTTGAATCCATCGTGATGGCAGTTTTCCAAACAATAGAGAAAAGCAATTCTTATGGGATGGGGTTAAGGTTACTGGATTTAAAGTGCAACATCAACATTCAACCATGACAAGGAACACTATAAAGAGAACCATTATGGAGACCATCAGTCATGCTTGTAGTTTTTCCAACAGAAAGAGAGAAGAAGCGCATTGTTGTTGCTGTTTTTTGTGTTTTTGTTTTTTGTTGTGGTTTTTTTTTTTGGGGGGGGGAGGGTAAGGTTACAGAGCTTTAGGCTGCAAGATCAACATTCAACCATAACAATATTGCCATTGACAAGAACAATAGTGTAGTACCCAAAACAACCCAAAAAGTATTTCAACGTGTGAATGGGCATGCAGACTGTACTGAAAATAATTTGAGTTGATTTATTTGTTGTTTGTGACTCCAAAATGATGGTCTGAAAAAAAATTTGTTTGCGTTGAACAGAAAAATATAATTTTGTTTGCTTCTGAAGCTTTGGAACGAAAGAAACATTCTATTTTCACAAAATATTTCAGCCGTTTCGGTAAAACTGAATTGAAAAAATCTTACAAAACAGTTTAAGAAAACATGGGCGATTAGTTTCTTAACTTGGTTTCCTTTAACTTCATCCTGAGACAATTTGTGATGAGTAAAATGTGACTGTCATGTAGATGTTCAAGAGTTGAATTAAACTGTACTTACATGAAGAAAAAAAACACATTGAGAATGGAGACACTGGTTCATTATGGGATCGTGATTGAGTTCTGTGTCTACATGACGTCCCAGATGCTTGTTTTGAGTACAGATAAATGGTTCAACATTCGTACACGATGCAATAATCTTCCTCATGGATGTAATTACATGTGTCTGTGTATTATATGTAGATCAATGAAGGAAAGAAAAAAAACCAGCGGCTAATAATCACCATGTGTGATACACTATTACAGACATGTAATACTCCATCATGCGTGGCAAGATTCTACTTCCACATGTCAAAAATGAGGACAATGGTTTATCAGTGCCACTTTATCTAAACAGTGGCCCTCTGGCCAAATGTTAGTTAAACGACTGAGGACCAGTCAACATTCTCTACAAGAAGTGGTCCAGCTGGCTAGTTCAGTGTTGAAAAGCATCCCTATTACATGGAGATGATGTAGTAATATGAAATAGGGACCAGTGAAATAGCTGAGGGACTACTGAAATGACAAGCTAACTGGTCCCCCCCCCCCCCTGGCTAGAGTCACTGATAAAGTTAAAGGCAAACCCTGTGGTAAATTCACCAACCGCCCCTCAATTACAAACACTGCACATTATGATATACTTTCTAATAGGTCCTATGGGGCATTTGGTGTTGTTGTTGTTGTTGTTGTTGTTGTTGTTGTTTTGCTTTGGGGGGTTTTTATTGCTGAAGATAACCAACAGCTAATGTGCAAATGCCAAGATGAACGAAACATTCTACATTAAAATCAACAACTAATTACAAACCAAAATTCACTACCAACAGTAACTTTATAGCACATGTATAGACCCCATGCACTGACACCACTTGTGGACAACTGTCTGCCCTGTTGTCAACCAATCAGTGAGTCAAATGTTCAAAACAAAAATGGTGCATATTGTTGTTGTTGCTGTTGTTTTTTTGTTTATTTTATTTTCCTAAGAACAACATTTTCAATTGAATTGTTAACAGCTAAGTGACCTGGAGGTAAGTAGCATGTACTATCCGATATGTTGGTCGGTATCAGGCAAGATAAGATTCTCATCTTCTTTTTCAGCAGATCGGGAGAAAACGATAATGCAGAGAAATTACTTCTAGTATCAAGTATACATGTATTCAACACACAGTACTCCTCCAGCAAATCTCTTTAAAAACTTACTAAGGATTTGGACTGCATGGACGCATCTAAAGTTACCCCACTATGTTCATTTAATGCCTAAATGTCTATGAATATTTCAGTGTCCTGGGGGACCCTTACAAAATACACTGTGCTTAATATAATTCTTTCATGAAAACATTTGGCATTTTGAGAAACCAACAGAAAACAGACTGTCTTCTGTATATCTGCTCTCCCCCCCCCCCCCTGACTTGGAGCTTAGCCTAGACAGATTGCGCATGCTAGAGTACCACTCCCAGGGGACCGGTGAGGAAGAATTGTATAATAACCTAACAGAGTCATGAAAGATGTCAGTGACACCAACTGAAAGTCAATGACTTTATCCTGACTTGGACCCGGAGTGGAGACGCTGACAGGGGCTGACTCCAATCATTTTGTCACATCCATTACTTGGGGGGACCTTTCCTTTCTCCAATTCAGATAAGATTGTTTGTCTGATTGTACAACTGTTTTCACCGCTGAGAGTAACGTGTTTTGTGTTTAGTGCTTCATAAAGTGCAAATAATGCTAGAGTGAACCAAAAGGTTCTGAATGTACTTGAACAGTAAAGTAAAATGGTTGAGGTTGATAACAATTATTTAAAAAGGCACTTATTTGATGCTTTTAAACAATGCATCACAGCGCCTTTCACTATTACTACCCCTGTTCATTTTGACATTCAGCATTCCTGAAACCATTTCAACTCCTTAGGAGTATGCAGCACCGGCAGCCAAATGAGAACACACGTTACTGATCATTCACATCAACAATCTCTACCCTCATAGTACCCATTTACTCCTGGGTGATGAGAAGCAATTATAATTAAGTGTCTTGCTCCAAAACAAAAGTGTCACTCTGGGATTTGAACCCACACTGTGATGACTCGGCCATCAGAACTTGATTGAGTTCCATGCTCTAGACTACTCAGCCACGGCGTGCTGAAATTTTACCAACAATGTAGGAGTAACAAAAACCTTCAAGTGACGCATTTTATAAAGTTTTCCTTTGGGTAAAACACAAATTACTCAGAATAGTTTCTTAAGAATATTAAGTAGGATTTGAAACTTTGCATGGTGGAGATACAATGTAGTAAGGTTTGTGGTAACACCATGTACATGAGTAGGATTTGAAACTTTGCATGGTGGAGATACAATCTAGTAAGGTTTGTGGTAACACCATGTACAGGAGTAGGATTTGAAACTTTGCATGGTGGAGATACAATCTAGTAAGGTTTGTGGTAACACCATGTACATGAGTAGGATTTGAAACTTTCCATGGTGGAGATACAATCTAGTAAGGTTTGCAGTAACACCATGTACAGGAGTAGGATTTGAAACTTTGCATGGTGGAGATACAATCTAGTAAGGTTTGTGGTAACACCATGTACATGAGTAGGATTTGAAACTTTGCATGGTGGAGATACAATCTAGTAAGGTTTGCGGTAACACCATGTACATAAGTAGGATTTGGAACTTTGCATGGTGGAGATACAATCTAGTAAGGTTTGCGGTAACACCATGTACATGAGTAGGATTTGAAACTTTGCATGGTGGAGATACAATCTAGTAAGGTTTGCAGTAACACAGTGTACATGAGTAGGATTTGAAACTTTGCATGGTGGAGAAACAATCTAAAGATTTGTGGTAACAGCATGTACAATGTACATGAGTATCGCTAGACTTGAACTTTGCTCAGTAGAAATCATTCCAGTATGGTGTGCGGTAACACCATGCACATGAATCTCTCTAATGAATTGTGGTAGTTCTGAGAAGAACCTGTGGTGAATCATTTTGAGGTTTCCGTCAATGCTCTGATCATCTTCAGGAGAAAGCTTTCAGAAAGTCTTTTCCCCTGGAGGCAATGAGTTGGTTCACCATGCAATACCTGCAGCTCTTTTCAGAACCACTACAACTCCTGATTTATGGACAAAGCCCAAACCTTACCAGAATGAGAACGTTAGTTGCTATTCTATTTTATTTAGTTAGTTATTATTTTATTACAAATAAATTTTAAAATGTGTCCTTTGAAGTGGATGACATACGACTAATGCATGAACTTTCGCAGTGTTGTCACTTGAGTGGGCGTGGCATAAGAATCGCTAAAAATAGCCTAATTCCTCTGTAGCTTGTATCCTTCCCTCCCCGTACTGTATTTTGATTATGAATATGGAAATAGGTGTGACCTTGAACTGAATTGAATTGAAACCAAATAAAGCGTGAGCTATCTGCTAGAAGTGAATTATTATCTTGCACACGGGGGATACTCCTAGATTGATGAGATTGTTACGCTATCCATCTCACCTCACAGTTCAAGGAGTACAAGGGGCAGATCATTATAAAGTACAGCTCTAAGTGTATTCAACAACATTGCTTTGAATTCGTTCTCTTACTCCTCCAAACAGGCGTTCTTCTGGAAGTGTTTTTCAACTGTCACCAATACACAGGAAACCGTGGGGGATACATCACCTCCAAACCCTCATTCTGTATAGACACCTATCCTGAACATACAGCATCATTCACTGGTTCAAATATCTTTGGGTAAAACAGAAACTGATGGTCGACTATTCTCTAGTCACTCCCTTGACTCCATAGAATAATACTTAACACCAAAGAAGAGAATCTGTGCTGTTGGAGGTGTGCTTGTTTTTGACTGACAGTACATTATGTAATGCGAAAGCATTCGCGTAATTTTCTTTCCAATTTTTTTTTCAGATCTAGGCGAATGCGCAAAACCATACAACTTGAGGGACATCAATTTTATTTATTTTGTTTTGACATTGCATTATGCGTATTATATGGAAACAGATGCAAGTCTCCTTTAAGGTGACTGTTTGTGCAGAGCGACCGGGATGGTGGACACTAGCTGGTTCTTTTTAATGTGATCTTGCCACGCTACTGACGTCAAACAGACTCATCTTTGACCTGCTAAATGGAGAGAGCTCCTCTGGGATTCCTGAGCTAAATCCCTCAAATTATCACATTTATGGTCAAGTGAAAGATTTGTTATCTTTTCATTACCGAAGAGATTCTAGGTTTAGTGTACATTAGGCTGGTGCAAGGCCACTCACGAGTTCCGTGTGTGTTTTTACCATGTGGGGGCTGAGGAAACAGACCGGGGATTTTTAATGTCATTTCGATAGCGGCTTTTGCTGGAGCACTCTTCTTTGTATTAGGATTAGAGGATGTGGATTGGACGAGGAGGTCCTGGGCATGGATTGGGATAATCTATGCAAACATTTCATAACAAAAGATAAATCAAGAACTCATACATGTAGCTGTACTTTTTGAGAAAAAAATATATATATCAGAGGCAGTACATGTAGTTTAAAAGTAAAATGACTGAATATCATTGCAAAACATCTGAAAACTTAGATGTCATAAACCTTCAGGTTTTGTTACTTGGTTGTTTTTTTTCCTCTCAATGTTTCAATAATAATAACTAGAAACGAGTTTGTAACGAACAAACACTGGGGTTTCAGCTTTGTTGTCAATGTTGAATTAATGTAACAATTAATTTGACACCTGATGACATCACGATGATGAAAACACGTTTTTCGTACGAACTTTGTTATAAGCAACAAGACGGTACAAAAATTATAACTCTTTTACTTTATGGTTCAGACGATATAAAGTTTAAAATAATTGTAAATAATAAACTACCATACCAATGATAAAGTAATTAATAAGCTATACCGCACAGACCTTGAAATAAATTGTGGTGGGAGAATGCAATGAAATTGTGCGAGAACATACCGCTACTAATATCCCAAAACACTTCCGTATAAGGTTCGAGGACTCTCCACAAACAAGAGGGCGCTATACAGGTGCACCGTTAACTGTAGAAGCGAAGCAGCGAACCAAAATGAACGGTACAAAGGTCGAACGATGCCATGCGTGTGGACTATGGGCAGTGTGGGTCTGGCCGTGTGCAGCGTGTTACGATGCCTAGCGTGAGAAGCAATGGCTGTGTGGAGTGATGGCCGTATGCGATGTACAGCGTAAATTACGTGCAATGTACACACACACGACGATCATGCTTAGTTGACGATACGTGTTTTTAAATCGTTAATATCGTCATCAAAGGATTAAAAAATCCTTGATCGAACTACTGCTTGATCTAAGTTAGAGCACAGGCTTTCATTTGATGTATTGTTTGTGTCTTTTAAGACTGTAGTTCCTGAGATCGAACGGTAACAAATTTCATGTGTAAATGCTATGAGACTTTTTCGGAACCCCCAATAAATGGTACTAACTTTTTATAGGGTGTTGTTACAAGCATTTCAAAGCGCTCACTATTGCTATGACAGGTATGCTATGCTTGAATAGTGAGCCCCTTTTGGTTTCACCATGTAAGGGTTTACAAAGTGCTGTGGTACAATCTGCAGCCAACCATACCAGGAACACCAGGGTGAACCCCTTCTCTTAACAATAAGTGTACTGGGTTCTTTAATGTACATACTACACAACACATTGGACCCAAAGCTTTCCGCCCCAAAGACCACCAACAATGGTCAAGTGTCAAGACCGAAAACCGAACCCAAAATCTCTTGATCAGAAGGTCAGAACTTGAGTACAGTATGATAAACTACTCAGCTACGACACGCCAGGTGTATACATTTGTATCTTGTGTTGTTGTTTTGCATTTTATATGAGAGGCAGCTTGCTGGATTACCCTTAAAAGGAATGATTAGAAAAAAATGAATAAAATAAATAAATAAATACATTTTTTTTAAATAAATAAATCATTCACGATACAAAATATTCCATGGCCATAAATATTCTGTATGATGAAAGACATTCATTTTTGATATCAATATTTCCTTAGTCAACTTTTTTTTTCTTCACTTTTTTGTCAACTCAGGGTCTTCAAAAACACTGTTTTTGAATGTAGCTTGGAAGGACACTATTTGACTTGTTTTTTTTTAACATCAGAAGTTTTTGATTTTCTTTGCAATGTTAGCTGCTACTAAATCTGCAAGTTTAGAGTTTTTTATTTTTTTATATTTTAGTTTTTATGTTATCATAGTTAAAACAGACTATGGGGTCAGACTGTGTGGCTGGAAATGAGCGGACAAGAGAGAGAGACAGACAGACTTGGCAATAACGCCCCACCCAAACAAAAGCCGCTATCAACCCCTTAATTGCGTGTAATTGCGCCTTCGCATTTTCCAAATTAATGGTGTTACAGTGGCAGTCTCATAATCCAACCCGAATTCCCCCCCCCGATCAATGCAGCATTCGGGAAGTGGTGTACATGTGTAATTAATGCCCTAATTAAATTTCACCGGCTGCCAAGGGGCCGGGACCTTACCGACGTCACGGCGTTGCCGGGGTAATGCTCTCTGGTTATGTAAGGGGAAACATGGCAGAGTTGGGGGCTTACATTCAGGATCAGTCCCCCACCCCCCCCCCCCCCCCCACCTCCTTATCTATCTACATGACTACCTTAGACAGAAACTGCTTAAATTTGTGCCTGATTTGAGTGAGGGAAGCTGCTAATTAAATATCAAACTACAAACAAAATTGACTGACCTGTAAAGTTAAGTTGAAGATGGTTTCTAAGTACATGTCACTCATCAACTAAATCGTTACTTCAAATTACTTTCTGATAAAGCAGTAAAACTGTTGGCCCCTACAGAGCCAGAAGCCATGCACAATTGCATCAGTATTTTCTATAACATACAGACGGTTCACTTCATTAACATTTACTTATAATAAAATTAAGCTGATTTGAAAGTGGGAGAGTGGAACAGAATTTACCCCAAATAATGTTCCACAAAAATGTATCTTGTTGGGGAAGAACAGGACATCTCAGAAACTGCTTAAATCAGTGACAGTGACATTTTGACAGTGAGTATCATAATGGACAAGCAAAATAATCGTATCTGAAGATCTGGTTTGGAGCGGCTGGTGTTGGGTAAATTGGGGAGGGTGGGGATGGAGGGTTTAGAGTGAGGGTGTAGAAGCTGCCAGTGTTGCCACTGAAGGAGGGGTTGATTGGTACAGTACGTCGGTTGAATTGCTGTGGATTGTTGGTCAGCTGGTGAGGAGGTGGAGTGGGGTGTCCTTGCAAGATTTCGCTTGTATAAATCTTTATTATTGCGAACAAATGAACAAATAAACTTATAGCTAAGAGAAGAGGGTTTGCCCCAGAGTTTCTGGCAGTGGCTGCTGAATGTGCTGTAGCACCCTGTAAACCCATTTGAGATGCTACATAAATGGGTCTCATCATTTTGTAAAAACTCTTTTTTAAACCCTGTCTTTAAATTTTGTTTTAAATAACAGCTTTGACATGCCCGTAGATACGCTATATAAAAACTAGTTGTTGTAGTATATACTATTACTGTTAACCGTCACATATAAATGTTGGAATGAAACTGCTCCCCCTTACCTTACTGAGCTAATCACTCCTTACCAGCCAAATCGCACACTCCGTTCCAGCTCAGATACAAGGATTCTCACTAAACCTCAAACCAGATACACTTCATCTTCCAAAGGTTTTTATGCAGCAGCACCAAACCTTTGGAACAATCTTCATTATCAAATACGTCATGCTAATTCACTTTTCGATTTCAAAATATCACTCAAAACACACCTTTTCCATACATATTTTGCTTCCTAGGCTATTTATTTATTTCTCATTGCGTTGTAAAGCGTTGTGGTACCTTTTTGTGTAAGAACGCTATATAAATGCTTAGATTATTATTACTAGAAAATAGAACCACATAATGTTGAAGTCACTACTGCATGATGTCACATGTTCACCCATCCAGTCAGAGTGTATGTTAAATTAACCCAGACTAGAAAATTCCCCAGCAATGGTAAATATTTGTACTCCGGTAGTGACATAGACTATACATCACATCCAAGCTAGGATCAGCATGGAGGTAAAAAATAATGGCTGCATATGACCCATCAATGAAAATTTCCTTCCTCCCACAGTCCCTGGGCTATTAATTGTTTCTCTGCTAAGTGGGGGTGAGACTAGACAAACGGAGTTGCAAATAGGGTATCGTATTAGTAATGAGCACAATGGCGTACGGACTAGTACCTGCAAATCACGGCTAAAATAAGGAACATTCATAATGGATGCTGGTGGTCTCCCAGTTGTATGGGCCAAGTACTGTAAATCACACTGAGCAATGTGTATAATGTCTGGGCATAATCAGAAATTACACGATTACCTGATTAGCTTTTCTGATGTGAGGTCAGGACAGCACTAACCATCGTAAGAGTGTTCGTTTATCGTGCTTTGCTCTACTAGGCCAAATATGGGGTGGGGGACTGTCGTGATGATCACAGCAGGCCTTACGGCTAAATACATGGAATTAGGAACTCCAACCTGCAATGGCCATCTCATTACTATATATTAACAGCGCCAATTGTGATGTAATGTGATGGCCAGTGCGCATGCGCGCATGCAGTAACTGGGTTAGAGTTCATAATTCCATGTACACCCACAGGTCTGCTATGATCACGAGGAGACAGTTCTAGTTTGATAGATAGTTCCCACTTGACATCACACAGTGTAAAGTCAGCCATCTTTACAAGCAATGATAGTCCGGTCTTTTGAAAGCGCAATAATACATTACTTTTATCAAATTCCTTGCATGATTGGTCGCATAACCGCTTGGCTGCCTAGAAATCTACGAATGCTTAAAGCGGCCAAACACAAGTTATCACAAACTGTCTACTTACTGAGATAAATTGTGACATAATGTTTTACACCACAACCTGAACTTTTACAAAAATCTCCACAAAATTATCACCACACAACTAAGCAAATTTGTTTTCCTTTACTGATGACGTCTGAAGCTTAAAACAGCTATATGTGTTAAACAAAATTGTGGACATCTGAAGTTTTCCAATATTTTTGCTACGTAAAACCTTTGTCTGAACAGGTGCAAGCCATTCCAGTCAGAGCATTACAGCTTTATATAATTTTTTTAATGTATTATTTCATATCACATAACTCCTCCCTTCTGACAATTGTTGTATTTTTAAATTGCCAGTTACATAGCGACACCGGCATGGGATTTGAAACCTTTGATCAGCCTCTCACTAGCTCTCCTTGTATTTCTACCTCCATGGTCTAATGAACAATGTCATGTTGATTATAATTTTCAACAATTACATCCCTGCTATCCGAAGAGTATACAATGTAATTGTAAACGACAAACGTGACAAACTGCACTTACCTCTGCCAATCTATCTGCCTCTTTTTTGCGTGAAACAAAGGCATTCCCACTCGCATTCTTTGCCAGTCGTATTCGGGCAAGTCTCGCTTTCTGCAAAAACACACCATGAGAAAATGAAGTAGAGATCAATATCAAAATCAACTGAATGACAATGGCCAAGCGGTCCAGAGCATCGGACTCAAGTTCTGGGCCAAGTTTTATGGCCCTGTTTACAATAGAATTCTGCACTAATGGAGCCCTGTATAGGGTTTGATTCTATGGGAAACAAGTGCAGAAGTCTGCAGTAGGCAGAGCCGTAAAATTTGGGCCTGATGGCCGAGTCACCAGAGTCTGGGTTCGAATCCAGGTCTTGACACTTAATTCTTGGGCAAGGCAAATTGTTTCTCGACACGCAGGAGTAAATTGATACCAGCGAGGACGCTGAAGTGAATGATTGCAATCTGTATGACCATTTGGCTGCTGGTGCTGCATACTCTAAAGGAGTTGAGATAGTTTCAGGAATGCTTAAGGCACAATGAACAGGGGTAGTAGTGTAATGGCTTTGATACAAAGACATTAATGACAAAAACAAGGGATGAAAAACAAAGGTTGTGCGATATATGCATTGGGTTTTGTTTTTTTAATGAGCTTGATTTCAAACTGCAATATTAAAAGATGAAATATCAGCACTGACTCATTTATTACAAGTAGGAATCCACAGTGCCTGGCTGGCTGGCTTTCCTGAAGACCCATTAGTTTCATTCTCAGACATGCACATGTAAATGAATAATAAATGAAGCTCACCCAAAGATTAATTAATTCGCAATACAAAATTTTGCCTGCACCGGGCCAAACTGATCAAGGTGAAACAAATGAGGTTCATGTACTATCCACAAGATGTGTACTCGTATTTTACGCAAACAAAGCAATGCAAACCTGGATCCGTCACTTTATATTACACAACAATATCAAACAGTGCCAGGTGATCCACGGTGCAATGACAGGATGCAAAGCATGCAAATTTAGGATCACATTTGATTGAAATCGCCTCAAAGGAAACTTCAAGAATCTTTTCATGGAACAAATGTGTCGTGCGGTGTTAGTCCACTTTGAGGAATGGTACTTCAATGCACATGAGTATTTTTTTCCCCAATACACAATCGAGAAGTCTTTATTACGCAGCACCGTCAAGATTGAGTATCTCTGCCTATATTCAACTAGGCCAACCAATAGCAACTAATTCTCAAGTTGTGTGACACATAATACAATGTAGTCCTCGCCCAACGCACTTCATCCTTCGTTTCGAGGTACTTTAAATGTCATGCATAATCAGAAGATGAGAATAAAATGCAATGAGAGATACATAGGCGACACTGCATACATGCGCTCGGACAAGAGCCGCAGGCAATAATGCTCCCAGACTTCTCAAAGGGAAGGCGTCTGTTAATAACGTACAAAATTGTGTTCAAGTAATGAAAGTAAGGCAAGAGAAGAGTCAGAATGATAATACAATAACAAAAAGTGCAGGTTACATTTCTCGAGAGACACACTGGTACCAAAGACTGTGGGGTCAATTTTTAACACTACAAATTATTCTCATCGATTGACAAGGAAGTGTGTCATCTGTGCATGCTGCCACTGAAATTATCCATTTCATAGTTTGATGGCTGCCCTATTGTATTTAATTTGAATAAATGATACATTTTGCATCAAGTTAATTTTATTTGTGTTGCCCATACTGATGTGTCTCAAGCACTCTATACTCTGTACTTTTCCGAGTCCTGTGGGGAAAAAACCCACAGGCGTACATGTATTACTCAGGTGGGATTCGAACCCACAACCTTTTCCATTCTAGAGCAGATGTCTTGCCACTAGACCACCATCAATGCTACTATTTAAACATAGAATTCAAACTGCCTCTAGCTACCAGACAAGCTTGGTGGTCCTGTAGAAAGAAATCTGCTCTAGAATGATGGGTTTGAATTTCACCAGAGGGAAATATGAACTCAGAAAGGTACCAAGTTTACAGTGTTTAACAAACACAAATAATGTTATTCAACTTTTTTAAATGGCATGTCTGTCCATTAAGTTACTACATTAACTGGGTTGATTGGTTCACCAGTGCCTCCTCAGTGTGATCATTAAACTCAAACACAAAGGTGTTTGGCATTTTTAATCTTTCCACTCCAATTTGAAGACATTGCATAAGAGCACATTTCTTTTATTTTGCCATCATTGGAAAGATCTGATTTTTCTCTTTCCAGCCACAGTAAGCTTGGGTATGGAGGGTGAGCATGGACAAAACTACAGCCTTTGTGATCAGGCCTTTTGTTGGTTTCCTTCTTCTTCTTCTCTTTCTACTACTTCTTTTTTCTTTTTTATGCTGGGGTGACAAAAAATGTGGGCGACAAAAATGCCAATTGTGGGCATGACCTTTAACATGATCTCTTTGAGCGAATGAAATGCGGTTAAACCTTTTCAGCCGATTGCAGCCGCTATACGGTCTCTAAAGGACTCTAACATTAGACCTTTAAGGATGACATTCTTCAAGCTCAGTTTTATAATCAAACTAGAGGATTGGAATTAGTAGTGGGCATGTTTTGCCAAGAATCCACACATGCAGTTCACCAGTAATTCAATTCAATTTTAAAAATCTACAAGATTTTTGAGGATGTTTTTTTATATATTTTGTTATTAAAAACTAAAAAAGGGAACTTTTGTGTACAAATCTAAATTATAGTTTTGCAGAATTACAGTCTCTTTCAATTGTTTTCTAGCAGAGAATTAAAAACTTTAAAAATTGTATCAGCCGTTATTTGCTGTAAAAACAAAATCAATCATAATTGAATAATTCAAATGATTGTGTATTATGTATCCTATGGTTCAAGGCTCTTTTTGATATTGTAATGAGATGGCATCTCGATTTACGTCGAGCCACATTAGCATGGAAATTGCTCTCTTCATAACACACACTAATGCAAACTTGATACCCGAGATAGGTTTTCAAAGCTGTTCATGGGACTCCAACATCTTACAGGCTGGGTTAGAAAAACATTTGCGAGTTAGATTTGAATGTTTAGTACAATGACTTGCTTAGTCACAAGTTATTGCTTAAGTTTTGAATTCCTCAGACTACAGAGACAATTGCTATGTCACATGATTCGGGGCAAGCTTTTGTATAGCAACCTGAAGATGAGCGAACCTCGGCACCATTGTGCCGTACACATTCATTTAGAATTGTGTGTGGGTGTTAGCCAGCTCTTACCTCACTACGTGAAAACTTGCCCTGATACATGCAACATAGCAACTGTTTCTAAAGGCTGAGGACTTCAAATTGAAGTGGTAATTTGTAACTTAGCAAGTCATCGTTATTCAAATCTAACTCACAAATAACTTACTACTTTACCTCAACAATTACACAATCTTGATTCTGTACAGTGTTATTAGCAAATAATATCTGACATTACAACTTC
The DNA here is from genome assembly GCA_023634235.1 of Pisaster brevispinus. Lineage (NCBI taxonomy): Eukaryota > Metazoa > Echinodermata > Asteroidea > Forcipulatida > Asteriidae > Pisaster > Pisaster brevispinus. Next base: position 25,549,320 of record JAMKCF010000004.1, read on the forward strand.
GTTTCAGAATCTTAGTTTGAACAGGATATATATTTTTTTTACGCCTTATAGAACATCAACAGAAAGATTTATGTTCGAACAGTTGTATTTTCGGATACTTTCACTACCCTGGAGTGTGGTGGCCAAGCGGCAAGTGCACCAGACTCTAGTTCTGATGTCAGAGCGCGAGTCTGGTTCCTTGTCGAGGCCCTTGCGTCTTTGAGCAAGACACTTAAACCACTTCTTTGCTTCGACTTTCAGATGGGACTTAAAGCATTAGGTCCTGTGTGTTGTGTAAAAGGTAAAAGGACCCAGTACACTTATTGTTAAGAGAAGGGTACCCTGATGTTCCTGGTATGGTTGACTGCATATTGTGCAGCATCACCTTGCAACCCGTATAAGTTGCTACATAAACGCGTCCCATAATTTAAACGTAACTCTGCAAACCTGCTGGAAAAAATGACAAGCGCTTTAAATTGCCCGTAGATAAAGTGCTATGACATAACAACCAAATTTTACTAATATTTATATTATTTCTGATAACTGAATTTATCCTGAATTTAAAACCAAACCAATAAAAACCTAATTCTTTTCTTTGTAAACTCCTATTGGAAAATGACAGCATCACAAAATTTAGTTTGACCTTATAGAGCCCCTCTTTGAAACTCCCTCCCATAGTATATTCACAAATTTATAAATTGAGTATTTCTTTTCTGCTGACAACAGAGCTGTGCGGTTGTTGAATGCCAAATTACTTGCAGGTGAACCAGTGTGGCACATTAACACCAACTAAATGCGTAAGTTGGCCAGACGCAAGATAATTTTCTTCACTCCGTTCGACTCAGTGGCTCGTCTGGTGGCAAACGAGTCCAATACGTGCTGGCGATGGCCAGATGAGTACATGTGGTGGGGTGACGTCAGCTGCACAAGGTCTTAACACATATTGTGTGCATAATGAGTTTCACACCCATTCATTACATAGTTAATCAGCCTGTACTGTGTATATGTGCACGCTGTACATTGTGTCAATAATATATGTAAATTTAAACAAGGTGTTAGAAAGTATTGGTTGGACAGGTGGGTCTGGTAAATGTGTACGTGTGTCTAAATGGTGTTGCTACTGTTGCTTTATACTGAAGAGATTAATGATTGGATTTGTTTTGTTTTTGCATGACATCCCCAAATACATTATAACAAAATCAAACTTATTACATGATAAATTTGCATCGGGGATAACGAATATTATTTGGTTTTTACCCATACACCGATGTGTGTAAAGCACTGTACTTTCCTCCCGTATCCAGTGAAAAAAATCCATCCATAGGCATATTACTCGGTCGGGATTCAAACCAATGACCTTTGCCATTCTAGAGTGGATGTCTTACCACCAGACCACCTGGTAGCTAGAGGCAGTTAGAATCCCATATTTTAGCAGCGGGTACTGCAACAATTTACCAGATGTTAAATTTGCATCGGGGATATAGAATATTATTTGGTTTTACCCATACACCGAAGTGAATCGATGCTTTACACACATCGCTCTATGAGTAAAACCATGAAAACCAAACGTGCTTGTAAGTGACTAAAAAAGAAATTTAAGATCATGTACAACAATGGTAATTGTCAAAGACCAGCATCCACGCTTTATGTGACCCAACATATTCATGAAATAACAACACTGTGAAAATTTTAGTCCAATATTGGTAATCCAAGTCCCAAGTGAATAGTGACAAAAAAACCTCTGATTTGTTTTCAATAATATCGAATATCAAGTTTTGGTCTCGCACGATCAAAACTAATTTATATGGTAATTTCTATATATACAAAAATACATAATATCAATGAAAACTTTTCGCACCATGACCATCTTTTTACCCTGTAAGTTACAGTGTACACGTGTTTATATGTAAACATTTACATAGTAAGATGTATGTTTTTATGTCTTTCCTATTTATAGTACACTGCTGTCATTCTTTTCATTTTACAATGACAGCCTGCTTTGAAATGGAAGAGTTTATTGCCAATATTTCGAATGCTTTCTTTTAGAATTTTTAATATTTGATGTTTGAGATCAGTCTTTTGCGGCTACGATACTTGTTTTATTTTGGTTGTGCTGTACACCTGTTGGCCGTCTTCCTTTCATAACGGCGCCAACAGCTAATTACATGCACTGAGTCTCAGGAGAAGCCTGGATGGGTCAGACCTGAGTATAAAAGAACTGTTTATGCTGCGTCAGGCTTACCTTAGAAGCTAGACCTTAAACCAGGGTCTGAATTATGTATGACTACACAAACATGCATGGCTGGGGTACATCAAAGGCTATAAAAGGACATTATGACAGGCGGAAATTAAAAGGTTTACAAGTACAATGGGTAATTCAACGACTGTGCTCAATTTATGAAATTCTACTCTAAGCCGTGGTACAGTATTAATAATTTCCAGCAAGGGAAACAGCAATAAATTGGCGATTTTTAAGCTAAGCTCGTACTTGGTGCTGGCTCTGATAATCCTGACTGAAACAAACAAACAAATGTCAGAAATTTTAATTTTTGAGGAAATTGTCTTTGCTCCGGGCCTTCATGGCTCTGCTTAATTAAATGTAAGCGAACAATTTGTACTCACAACAGCAGAAAAATCTGTGCTTCAATCCATACAGGCTAGGCAGTTTGGCTAAAGTGGGGCCTAATTCCTCTAATATCCTCTTCTCCTATATCACTCCACACTAAACTGCTTGGACTTGGATGAGATTGGTACAAGTGACCCTGTGATAAGCACTTGTTAATTGAGCCTACTGGCCCCAGTCCTTCTGAATCCTTCACATTGGCAAGTAGACAGAAGGAGCTTGGGACCAAAGATTCAGTGGAGATGAGCACGGAAGTTTATATCTGTGGGCATACTTAACAAAGCATTCTTCGCTTACGCAGCTAGTGCAGAAATTTGGTGCTTGAAGTTTAACAGAGAATTGTGACGGTAAGTCCAGAAATCCACGGTAAGCAGAGCCATGTAATTGGGCCCAGTCCAGCCAGCATGATGTAAATTGTTACAAGTCTCAAAATTCACATTAAAAACGGTATACAATGCCATTCCCTTCCAGTGCAAAACATCCAAGGACGTCACATAATAATTAAGATTTATGTGGGTCTGTACATTTTTGTGCGGGGAATATTCAGTTCATTCCTGAATTTCCATGATATCCAATCAAAAGGACATTGGATTTGACCTTTTGACTAATGAAACATTCCTGAGTGGAATGTACAGACCCATTCACTGTTGACATCCAACGACGTCATGTTTGAAATGTGGCTCCTGAATAAGTAGCATCGATTAACACTTTACACCTTTTAAATGTGAGGCTAGAGACGTGGAATTTGTTTTATCTAATTGGAAAATGAATGCGTCACAAAACTGTATTTGACCTCAGAGCCTGTTTTTAAGCACCATATACAATATAGTTCTGAAATACACGAAATGCACATTAAACTTCTCTTTGCAGATCTGATACGATGAATTGATGTTTGTTAGATTGAAGTAAATTATGCAAATGAAGAAATAACTTTATTGTTAGTTATATTGTTAGTTATATAATAGTTAAGTAACTGCAATATATGCCATTGGTCTCAGCTAATAACACTACTTGATATTCACTTGACGTCACAGTCTTGGATATTTCTGAGGACCATGTCTGCAATGTGAGAAGACATCAGCTAGCTTCTATCCACCGTAGTTAATCATTGCACAAGCCAACTGGCCAGCTGGTGGGTTTCATCTTAGATCTTGTCACAGCGGTCAGCCACGTATGGTCCTTGGCTACATGACAGTGTTGAAGATCTATGTAGTGCGGTAGAATCTGACCCATGACACATGTAGTATGAGAGGAACCGGATGGTAAACCAAATGTTTTTAAAAATTTAACCATGCACCCCTGTCCCTCTTTCATGCCTGTGCCAATTACACAATGGCATGTCCAGGTGAATATCAATGTCAGCCGTCGAGCTGACTGCAAAAAATGTTTTTGGAGTTTTAAAAATTTCTGCCGTAAGCCAGTCCATTGATACACATCATCCGACTTGAGACGGTTAAGATAAATTAGTTCCAATGCTTTTCAAGGTAGAAAAAAATCACTGAAACCGTTTTTGTTTTCATCTTAAGCCATATTCCAATCAAGGCACTTTGGCTACAGCTATCGGCATTGACAACAGCAACAATGATCCAGCCATAGCCAACACTGAAGCCATTCATTCAGACATAGCCTTAATCTAGACGAAGAAGATTTTGACAAAGGTCTGAAAGGTAACTTCATTTTCATTTTGAACATTTCTCAGGATAGTTGGTGCTCCACGGCTATTCAATTGGAAACAATTCCTAAAGGCCATCGAAACACTCTCCTGGCCCAAACCATTCACCGTAAATCTAGAATAATGTGTTACACTTTTTTAAATGACTTTTATTATCGTGCATGTGTTTGTTATCCCACTAAAAGTTTGTTCGAGTCACATTCTATTCACACTGTGCAGTCCCAAATAAATACATAGTATCGTGACATACACTAAGATGTCACGTTCATTCAAACGATGCTCTGATTGAATGGATCAACAACATTCTATGCAATGCATAAACATAATTCGACCACAAAAGTACAAACACTGGGACTGCCAGTTCTTTTGTGGTGGCCAAGTTTGCTTACGTCAATGCTCAAATGTAATGTTTGCATTATTTTCCCCCTTAAATTCTTTTGATCTGCTGTACAACTCTCTGATTCTTCTTCCATGAATTGTACCTATTCAAAACTTCTGTGCTTTCAGACAGCTGGCGCCAATAAGTATTTGTTTTGTTACATATGGATGTCAGATTCAAGAAAAGTAATTTATCAAATGATTCTCAATGTGACTAGATCCAGCACCGAACCTAGGGTAACATTTTAGGAGGACACGAGGGGTGAATCCTTTTTTTTCAAGGGGTACACTACTGAACAATTACACCTGTATTTTCCATTTGCATTTCTCTTAAACAAGCCTGTTGTTATGCCATTAAATTTGTTTTTATAAGATAATCGGATGTGAGTATAAAAACAGATACATTGTCTGTGTGTAAGTGGAAAAAAAAGTTTTTAAAAACATTGAAATTATCAAATAAAAGCTTATAAAATGCAACCTTTTACTCTGGGCATTATAATCTCAAAATTCCAGATTTCAAATGGGGGGGGGGGCTTGGGGACGGTATCAATTGGGGGGCACACTGACTAGATCAAACACAACAAATTTAACATCACAGACGACTTCTCTGTAAAAGTTGGTTGTACAACGGCTGCCAGGTTTTTTTTGTGGAGACCCATGCACAAGTTTATGTAAATGCATAAATCCTTTAGTCTTTATACCTTGATATTTCTTGCCTTTGCTGTGCAATTCATCTTCTTCAATAAATCATGCCTTATGTTTTATTCATTGTATTTGTTTTAAGACGCTGACTCAATGACCCATGGTCTCTGACTCAATGGTGTGTAACGCCCAAGATACTCTTACACTAATCATAACTCCCATCGACTGAAACTGAATCTTTCCATCATGTACGCAGCGTACTTTACAAGTGTACAGTCTACTGTTAGGATGTCAATCATGGTTGAATCCCAAAGCATAAATGATAAAAAGCTCAGGCCATAAAACTGCTTTTAAAAGCACAACAAATAGCTAAGCCGGCCAAAATTATGAGTACCAGAAAAGGTTACTAACCAACATACCATGTCACATGTACAATCTGTGACTGGTATCTTGCTTTATATCCAGGTTGTATTGTACACTTGGGTGTGATCCCTGGTTACACAACAGTTTCAGGCTTCTGACTGGCAACCCCAAACAGCAAAATACGGAGATTGCCAACATTAGTGCTCTGTAGCTCATTTGACAGCTTTATGCTCCATCCAAAGGACAAAGTAATTATGGTAAAGTATCTTGCTCAAGGACACAAGCATTCAGACAGGCTGGGATTTGAACCAACGCTCTGTGAACAACAGAACTTGAATCCAGTGCTATATACAGTTCTCATAGACAAAGCAACAGATATAAAGATGGTGAAAAATAAACTTGAGCAAAGTAAGTGTTCAAAAAAGTGCCAGTGAAAACAAGAGGAACAGAAGACCAACAATTTCTACACAAGATGCTTACCCTCTGTGCTTTCCGCTTGTCTGCTCTCTGGTTTTGGTGGTATATTCGACTGAAATTTGAAACGATGACAGGAACTGGTAGCGCAATGACGAGCACACCGCTAAGTGCACAAGCTCCGCCCACCATTTTACCTACTATTGTTTTCGGAACAATGTCTCCATACCTGAGCAAGGGAAAGAAAGAAAATGCTGACAGTTAATAACTACAATATACTAGAAACGAGTTTGTAACGAACAAACACTGGGGTTTCGGCTTTTTAAATAATTGTAAATAATAAACTACCATACCAATGATAAAGTAATTAATAAGCTATACCGCACAGACCTTGAAATAAATTGTGGTGGGAGAATGCAATGAAATTGTGCGAGAACAAACCGCTACTAATATCCCAAAACACTTCCGTATTAAGTTCGAGGACTCTCCACAAACAAGAGGGCGCTATACAGGTGCACCGTTAACTGTAGAAGCGCAGCAGCTAACCAAAATGAACGGTACACAGGTCGAACGATGCCATGCGCGTGGACAATGGGCTGTATGGGTCTGGCCCATAGAGCAAGCTCTATGGTCTGGCCGTATGCAGCGTGTTACGATGCCTAGCGTGGGAAGCAATGGCTGTGTGGAGGGATGGCCGTATGCGATGTACAGCGTGAATTACGTGCAATGTACACACACAAGACGATCGTGCTTTGTTGACGATACGTGTTTTTAAATCGTTAATATCGTCAACAGATGATTAAAAACCCTCGATCGAACTGCTGCTTGATCTAAGTTAGAGCACAGGCTTTCATTTGATGTATTGTTTGTGTCTTTTAAGACTGTAGTTCCTGAGATCGAACGATAACAAATTTCATGTGTAAATGCTATGAGACTTTTTCGGAAAGAAGAATAATAATAGTGAAAAAAAAATAAAAATCTCGACAAAAACAAAGGTGGTTTCAGCTGATGGCCGAAACCCCCAATAAGAAGTAGCTCACGCAGTATCCTGTCTGCTGGTTAGTCATTGCGTCACATGGTGCGAATCCACCACACGCTCAAAGTTGTCCTTACTTCCGGCTGTAAAGCTGGCATAATAAGCTGTAATTTTACCAAAAATTCATTTCATCGTTCAGGCACATTCCTTATGACAGAAACTTTTAATTCCGAGAAAACATTAGTCTTAGAGGAACACGTAAAAGCCACGATCAATTATAAAACTTTGCTTGCATAATTCATCAAAGCAAAAAGACTAGCTCAATGCAACTCCTATGAGCTTATGTGGTTACCAGTGGAGCCAGTTTATGTGAAGTGAGCTCGGCTGAGGATGGAATTACGTCACATTTACGAACAAGAAGCTCTACAGGTTGGACCCTATTCCTGTTGCGATGATAAGTGGCTAATAAAGCATGCAGATCACACTTTGTGTATATTGCTTAATGAGGTGTAGATATACTACAAACAAACGACTTATGACCGATTATTAGCAAACGTCCATCAGTCACTTTGTGAATACAATGATGACAGCACAAAAACCATATATAGACTGGCCTCTCATCCCAATTGGGGAAATTAGTATACAATGCCGGTGAAGAACAGAGACTACAGGGCTTGCAGCTCAAAATATTTACTACACCAGAAGGTTTTACAAACAAAACCTGAATCAAAATGAGAAACAAATGTGTGTTCACATTAAGGAGCCCTGAGAGAAGATTCATCTCATATGCCTTAAGGGTCCAATACACTGTACTTTGATACTCAAGAGAATTGAAAGATATTTATCAGACTCAAAGTCAACATTTGAACATCATTGTAAAAAAAAAAAATCCATATTAAAAATATTACACTGCCCGTTTTCGAAATCACAGCTTGGGCTTGGGCTTGGGCTCAGGCTTGAGTGCCGTTCGCCTGTTTGAAGCCCAGTGAGGAAAGCACATTGCTTTCTAAATAAATTTTTAAAAATTCTAATAATTAAAGAAGCACACACCATGGTTTGGAAAACGGCCACAGTGAGGTACTGTATTAAAGTCATGAGTTTACTAGCCCAACACTCAAGTCACTGGCCTCGGACCTGCCGACTGGTGCCGATTTTCAGCCCTGATCATGATTCTTAATATCACAAATCTGATTTATTGGTGAAGCTTTCCAACTTGGCAAACCCATCTTTAAGTACAGCCTGACACGTACTATGTACAGCCTGTGCATGACACGTACTATGTACAATACAAAACAGCTTACACAATATGCTTAAGTTGTGGAGAGTTATCTTTTTATGAACACAGCCTGTGATGATGAATTCATGATGATGATGATGACAATGGCAATGAAAATAAAGTGAACCCTGGGTATATTTCTGTTAATGGGAGGTCATTTTACTTTGCTGTTGCCCAGACTGCACATAAATAGTTTATTCAAGGACAAAGTATGGCATCGTCAAGAAGAACCTTGAAGGGTTTTTAGCAATAGGAATCTAATATTATTGTCCAATTATTTAGGTTGGTCTGAACTAATGGCTTCATAGGTGGCTGTGACTGGATACCTGAAAAGGCCTATTATTCAATGCTGTCACCGCAGCGACAGCCGTAGCCAAAGTCCCTTAATTGACACGCATGGCTCTTATCATCATGGTATGCTACACACACACAGACACAGTGCATGTTTCCAGGCTTGGAAATACACGGAGGACATGGTCTCTGTCTCTGTTGCCCTAGTCTTGGCCTTGGTGCACTTTGAAAGTTTCACATGGACCTTAAGATTTCTCAATTGATGGAAGTGCCCTTTGCAAAATGAAAATGGCCTTGCCCCCCTCAAAGATGAAATTCCAGGCCTGCTGTTTGACCTCAGTGCTGGCAAGCTATGCAAGGGATCTGGCCTCCAAATAAAGGACGAGAGCCCATTGTACAGACTTGGTTTTTGTTTCCCTCCTTTTCCAGTTTTTTATTTATTTATTTTATTTTGTATTTCTTAGGGGGAGGAGCCAAGCTGACAAAACCTCCTCCATTCAGTCCACTGCACAAGTGTCATTAAAAATCGGGCGGATGGACTCGTGAATCAAGACTTCCTTGGGTGTTCATTTTCTTTTCCCAAGACAATCAGGTGGAAATAATTGAGCTGTAAATGACCGCCAAACTGCTAGCAGATATGTTATTCTGTATGCAAGAGCGCTTCACACGTTCCCCCCTCCTGTGTGGAGATAATCTCACACGTAACCAGGTCGTCCTACGTACCCGCGCACACACACACACACGCACACCCAACATTGGGTCGTGATACACACATATTATCAAAACGAATCAAGCGTGATGCCTAGCTGGATACCTTGTGCCATATAATAAGGTTTGTGAGCTCAACTTTTCTGTAATCTGCTGTGATCATCCCTCAGTAATTCACCGCCCCAAGTCCTCAACTATTTAAAGTGAAATGCTCCATGCAAAATTGATCAGATAAGGTTTTGTTTTTCTGAAAAAACTACTCCACGGGTACATGTGTATACAGCAGGCCTGGAATTTCATCTTGGAGAGGGCAAGGCCATTTCATTTTGCATTGGGTACTTCCAGTGAACAAATCTTTAAGTCTATAGGAAACTGTTGAAGGGGGCACCAAGGCCTAGACCAGGGAAACAGAGGTCATGGCATCCATGGCCTCTGAGTGTATCCCACTATTCCAGGTCTGATTATTGGGGGGAATAAACATGAACAAATTCAGAATAGCCTATTAGTTTTATTTCAGCTTCGAAGGTACTCTTAACATTCATCAAATTGGGGCCCAATTTCATTTCAGAAAATACTGCTTAGCGAATTCCTTTGCTCATCAAAAAAGGAGTGAGGCACCAGTCAAACCAATGTAAACTTCATGGACTTTTGGCTGGTAACCTGTTTTTCCGTGCTTAGCAAGTTGTTGTATGGATGTTTTTGTATTGCACACAATTGTGTTAAAACCATAAAATTTACCCGCCTAACACCATCATTTTCTTCAACATTATCTGAAACTGGCAACCATTGAAAAAGTAATCTTTGACTTGAATGCTTTTACATGCAGTGCAAGCCTTTAGGCACTGGTACTTTGTTGTTTTAATGGCAAGGCAGTCTTTCCGTAGTAAAGGGCACCTCTATAATGGATACAAATTGGTACCAGTATTTTGTCAATATAATGCTGATTTATAGGCCAAATTATCAAATAAGATGCAATAAAAGTCACCTGTTAAAGATTCAGCTGTCTACTTGTAATAGAAAACAGCAAAAACTATCAAGGTATGTTTATCAAGAATGTCAAATCTATCCACGTTTAGCAAGATGGCAGCGGGTACCAACTGCAACCGCCAGCATTCACAAACAGACACCACAGAAATTTGAATCACTATAAGTTCCTTTAAGGCGATCTTTGGATAAATTTTTCATCTTACTTTTGTTGATTTATAATCTATGGGGACACTTCAGACTAAGTAATTTTGCAGGATGCTTACGACCAATACCTCGTTAATAACAAGTAGGTTTTTTATCAGGGTCATTACCAATATATGACCAAGCTTTAAAAAGAAAGAAATATGTAGGTCTTGTGGAAGCTATTTCTGGTCCAGTAAAAAAGTGCTAAGCTAGAAGAGGGAAACTAAAAATGGACTGCAGGTCCGAGGCCAGTGATTTTAGCATCGGGCCAGTAAACTTACAGCCATACAAGTCCGGTGGTCCTGTGTTTTTGAATAACACCTCACTGCATTTTTAAATTCAAACAGATACATATATCTTTCAATTCCGTTAAGTATTATCTATAAAAAAAATCTTCTCTTAGTGCTTGTTCCAAAAACAGCTCAAATGCGAAACTGTGTAGATAGTGTTCTTACCGTTTTGATTCCGGTCTTATAACAAATTTTCTGGTCCAGTTAAAAGTTTTGAGCCATAAGCCCTGCAGTCTTGTTGATTTTGTCCCCAAATTTGGGCCCAGTCGAAGACCTGTGGTCTAGTGGAGAGTTTCTCAAAAACCCAGCTCTGTGTCAGATCATCGGTAAGATTTACCAGTTCAATTTAAAAGACAGCAGCCTGAGATTCATGGAAACTACACGGACATGCATAAGTTCACATGTAATGTATACCAGGTTCCTCAACGGGTGACTTGTCACTGTGCCCTGTAATTCATGTACTATGTTAGATTGATCAAATGCCAACAAAATCTGATTGACCCAAATTGTCACGCTCCATCAAAATTCCATTTTCTCATCCAAGTCATGAGGACATTTATCAGTGACACCCCGATGGACGGTTCAAATGGGGTGTTCAAATCGTGTTTTTCCCATGGACACAGTTAGGTATACTGATGCCGATAGTAGAGAGCTGTTTTTCATTATATGGCAGTTCAATCATGAGACTCCCAAGTTGATTTTTTTAATTAAGTTTCACGCAGCCGATACATACTCTCACAGAGAATGAGTTTTAATGCTCGACTCAGAAGATTTCATATGTTGGATTTTCTTTCCTGCTAGACTTTTCTACAGTGGATCAAGTTTTTTTAATTTAGAATATTTCGGCGGCCTATCAAAGGGTCTTAGTGTATTTGACGATGTCGGCAGCTTCCAAGATACAAAAATATTATTCTTTCAAGTTCAAGCTGGAAGACAAACGTAACTTAATCAACCAGCACACCAACTATACAGCACATTTATCACTTCATCAATATGGTCAAAAGACTGTTTGAAATTAAAATAACGGACAAACATTCTACGGGGGTTTGGGATATTGAGCAGACATCGTGCATATGTAAACAAGTCTCTCTACGGTATTATTTTCTACAATGGCAGTTTGTACATTGGCCTTATGTAAATCAAATTATGTTTTTGAAATACATTGACAGTTCAGTCAGCTAAGAATATAATCTCTGCCTGTAAGTTCCATTAATTCTTATGGACCAATAAGAATAATCAAAGTGGTTGGTTTGGGAGTGGAGTTTTTTTTTTCTTTCTTCTTTTTTTTCAAAAATTGCAGTTGGGTGGGTCAAAAGAAATAACTGAATATCGAAATTCAGTTTACAATTAAAATTACACACAAAATTTGAGAGAAAGTACTCAGCGGCCCCTTCCAGATCATCTGTCATGTCAGTACTGTTCATGTTATCGGTCAATCTTGTTTATATAGTCAACCTCTACGCCTGATGGGGAGATGGCTTAAGTGTCCTCTTCTGTTTCAACTACAAAGTTGCATGCTGGAGTGGAAGCCAGGAAAAAGCCACTGAAAACTCCTGAGCTGGGACAGCATTGATCTAAAACATCTGCTTCATTTGAGGCATTACTTTTGTACTTTTGTTGGTTGACCATTTCCAAAAACATTTTTTAATATGCAGTAACATAATGTGTAGGCCTTACCGACCCGCATAATACATTTGCCCTATTTTTTGTGAACCTAAAATTAAAATCCCACGCATTGAATGAAAAGTAATAAAAAAAATAGTCTCTGATGTGCAGGTCGGTAGATCCTTTCAGCATGGTCTACTTCACGATACTATAAAGCTGAAGTGTAGTGAGTATTACAGCAGGCCTGGTACTTCGTTGATTGTAAGGCAAAGGCAGAAGAGCAACTCAATGAGGGTAATGTCAATTTGTAAGAACACTTCAAGGGGCACCAAGGCAATGGCAAGGGGCATGCAGGCGAATGCCCTCATGAGATCAGGCCTGATACATTCGTGTTGCAACTAACCATTGCTCTTTTCATAATAGAAGAAAGCATTGCATAAAAAATGTCCATGCAGCAAATTTGTGTGCTTCCTGTGAAAGCTTGTTAAACAATCGCAATTAAACAAGGTGACAGAGAACCGATATCCATTACATAGGACCTTTTAAGTGTCACTGGTGCTCAGGTGAAAAGACCTTTATTCTACAATGTTTTAAAAGTATACTTTATAGATTGGTTTTGTCAAAGTAATGTTGATTTATAGGCCATATTATCAAGAAAGATACGGTATGATAAAAGTCAACTGTGACAGTTTCGGCTGAATACAGTTAGGGTATAAGAAAACAGCAAAAAAACTGTCACAGTATTTTCTTCAAAAACGTCAAATCCATCCGGGTTAGCGAGGTGACAGCCGCGTCTCTGGCTGCAGCACTCACAAACGGACACCAAGGAAATATAAAACTCAAAGTATCACCTCAAGGCAATCTTTGGAAATTCAAATTTCTGACTCAATTTTATGTATTTCTAAAAGGGGCATTTCAGAACAAATAATTTCACCGGATGCTTACTACTATTTATATAACAAGAAGGCTTGTGGATGAAAATGACACAAATTTGTTCCCCATTGTCAATGCCAAAGTATCACCTTACATGTACATGTGCCTGTAAGTTTTATAATTAGTAATTACAAAGTAAAGCTAATCATTCAACTTAATGTACAAGAGAACTATTGACTTTCTTTGTGAGTTTGACTATGCCTGGATACATTTTTCTTCAAGAAAGTCACACGCAATTGCCAAGATGTCACTGCAGTTTGTATTGAGCATTCAGGTCCTACCTGAGCTCAATTAATTGGTTGGGTTGTGTGACTTCAGCAAACCCAGTTTGCCAACACCTATGCGCTCCGCTAAAATTGGAATTCCTGAAGACGCAGTTCCGTAGGGCACTCGAAAAGGAATTGAAACCAAGTAGCGTGACATTGTTATCAGGCTGAAGTCTGACAACAGCGAACAATTTCACTCTGTTCACTGTAGAAAGAAACTGCTATGAACAGTTTATTATCAGCTATAGGACGATGAATGGCATTCTAAAGTTAAAAAGTATTAAAATCCAATAAAACACCAAAATGTACACACGTCAGGTAAAAAGATAGAAAACAAAAAGTAAAGATGTGCCAATCAATCATCAGGTAATTACAAACTTTGATTCAGTACTTTAATTTAAAGGGAGGAGTGTATAGTACAAGTACTATGTTTGCCATTGGTATTTAATGATATTTTGTTGGCAGTCTGATCACAATGTTTTGGTCATACAATCATAGGGAATTTTATTCCCTCTGTTATTATACTGTATTTATTTTCATCTTAGGCCTGCCTAGATGTACGTTAAATTTGTTCATTGCATCCTTTTATACCCTGAACATTTGCCTGTGAATTGCAGAGAGCAATAAAATAGTAATCATGATTAACAATGATTAATGTACTTTTCATTAACTAAATTTATATTCTGCGATTAAAAGGACATCTACCTGCAGTACATGAACCTGTACATCGTACAGTGTGCAAATTTACTTCAAAATTCTCAATCTGATTGGATTTCATGTACATGTAGTCAAAGTGCTAAGAACTATTTTACAACATGGGAAAATAAAATCCATTGAGGATTTATTTTCGGAGAAAGTATAAAATGCTTGGGAAAGGAAAAAACAGATCTCAGGGAAATCGGATCCCTCGTGGGTATCGAGTTCACTTAATTTTAAGCAGTATCTTAAGGTAATCATGCCCGCAAAACAGTAAGTGCTGCGGTTGGGGCTAGCTGGGTGCAAATTTGCGTGACAAATTTCTTTGACGTTTTTTAAATGTCAAACACGAGGTGCTGACACAGGAACACAGTAGGGTTGTATGCAGGGACTAGCTGCATTGCTGAGTTACTTCTGGGGCAATGGATGAGGGGTTTGAGAACATGTGGGTGTAATATGAAGCAGTTTGACACAATCACGTAATTTCCTCTCCGGGAAAAGTACGCGCCATATTTTGTTGAAAACAAATTTCAATTTTGAAAGGAGGGAAAAGTGACCTGGAAATCATCAAGGACGGGTATATGTTAGACACTCCATGCCAAAACCACGCACTTCCTGCCGAAACTCAAAACTGGGTTTATTTGCTCATCAAATAGATGAGAATTTATTGCAAATAAAGGGAACTTTGAAATCACATCCATTAAGGCATATCAGGTAAATAGGTTTTTCTAAACATAGAGAATGTTTCAGACTTCACATCACATTCCTACTATGTATCAAGGCCGATGATGCCTTGACTGTCTTCACTTTTAATACAATTTGTTTTCTTTTTCTCAGAACTGCCTGATCTTGGGCTGGGGCATCAGATTTCATTTATTGTACTGTATGTTTTTCTAACTCACTTCTCACAAACAATTACATTTCAAACACAAATATTTCAAGGGAAGTCTTCCACCATGACCATGTGCAGTAAATCTGTAATCTCAGTATTCTCAGTCTAACCAATAAAATGCACATGCCCTACATGCTTCGTCTACGCGAATGAAATTTCAGACCCCGGGAATTATGTTGTGCTGGATCTGTTAAATTTTTTAGTTCATGTGGGGGCTGAACGTTCAGTTAAATCACTTTCAAATGCACTTTCAACTGAACTTCCTTGAGTTTTCTTTCTCTTGATGATGGGTATACACATGTACCAATTTTATTACAGGAAAGCTATGATTTATAAACAGTATTAGATTGATTTATTTTTTATACTTTTGTGTACGTTGCCGTGTCTGTAGTACACTGTACATGTATATGTGTCCAAGGTTTGATTTCAGAGAGCGACGATTAATCTTAAGATGCATCAATATTAACTGCTACGTGTTATGTCACAGTAAGAAACTACTATGGCAATACGGATTAACTCAAATTGTTATCTCTACTAGAACATTTCAAGGGGCACCAAGGCCATGGGGCATGGAGGCAATAGCCCCTGTTGCCTGTGTGTGTACCAGGCTTTTATGTCATTAGCTGTAAGTGTACAATTAACCTAGCTAACATTGGTCATTATACCGTACATGATTTATTCCAAATGTATCATACAGATTGTCCAGCCGTGCACAGTATCAAGATCTCTAAGGGATGACAGTATACTTTTGTACTTAAAACAATTGCAACACATTATCACTCATCATCTTACTGATGTACACAGACATACAGTACACTGTCAGTGACTGTAAGTTTACAGTATATACCATGTAAGTCTCGAGGCGGTAAGGTCACCATTGAGCTTCCGGGCACCAATGAGCCATCAGCTATGGGAGATTAACGTGGGTGCAATTTTGTGTGTTTTTTGTCACATCACTTTTTTCTACCCTAGAAACTTATTGGTGGAGTTATTACATTTAAAACTAACAATGTAATTAAATAAAAACTAAAACAAAATCTGGAAACTTATGAGAAAATTAAGAAATGTTGCTCGACCTCCAACATCCAGCTCAGAGCATCAAATTACGCAAACCGTGTCGGCTACACTAACAAACCAAAGTTGGGTAATATCTTAAATCAGGATATACAATGTAAGTGCTTCGTTACATATGTAGAGTGAAAACAGACCTTGTGTCGCATGGAGTTGCCGGGATAACGATGTCCTGTTTCGCACTGTTTGGGTACTGTACTACTAGTAATTAGCAGCTTGATCAAGAATCACGACAATCACCTTTTATTGTATGTTATTTAAGGGCAAAGTGGAGCAGAACTAAAAGTCAGCTTTTAAAGTTATAGTATTGTTCAAAAATTTGCGAAACTGTTTTCAATCTTTTTCTCATTCAAACCATATTAAAATAATGAAATGTAGTAAAACAGCACAATAAAAGTTCTATTTAAAAACAATTGCCACAATGTAGCTCTGCTATTCGAGGTGCCTGGAAGTCCAGATTCTCGCGAAAACTCGTACGCTCTCGAGGTCACCTTACACTAGGCTATTATGCTTAAAAGCATCTTTTTGCTTGCACAGTGTATATTTACAATAGGCCTAATTATTATCAACTGGCCTCAAATGGTCAAGGACATTGGGAATAATTAGTGCGCTAAAAGGTTGAATTTACATGTATCATTCATATTCTTTGTACCTTCAAATTGTATAAGCTGTACCACAGATGTACGTGTCATAAAGCTTTACATTTTATTCAGGGAAAACAGTTCAAATATGTTGAACATTTACGTGGCGTATTATATGTGGTACATCTACAAGCCTGTTATTTGTTTATTTGGGGTTTACATTTTGTGATAGTGTGTGTATTGTGGGCCAAGTGTACACTTGTGAATGCTCAAGTGTTGACCATGTCTAGAATGTCTTCCCCTGTGTTTTACTGTCTGGTACGTAGTCTGAGATACCAATGAACATTCAGGTTTTTTTCTTAAAGACAGGTTTTTGAGTTTGTTGAATTATGAAACCCAAAGGGTTTACATTTAACCCCCACCCTGCGTCCTGTATTAATCATACTTGGTTCTTACATCATGTACATATCCTAGTAGCTAGATGAAGGCGCTTTACAACATGATTATCCCTGTTCAACATTATCATACCTTTAATAAATGAAAGCTTGTAAGTTTCTTGCATATTAGCTATTTAAAATTTAAATCTGACTTTTCAGGCCAAAAATCGGACCCAGCAACAGTGAATTTTGTGTTTTGTAATTTATATGGGGGTCTTCTTTAATAATCCTCTTTCTTGACTATGGCAATACTTGGATATAGGCATTTTTCTCTGGAGGATTGGTACTGGTGGTATGAACTGTATAATCAGTGACCTTTCAGATTGAAACGAATCGATTTTTGTTTACAATAATTACCAATCCTGGAGTTTTGTCTTTAATTACATCATGGCCCTTGGCACAAGATATAAGCGTTTATATTCCTGCAGGTACTTGGTTTAACTTCATCTTATATCCAGTCCTTAGGACGCATCATAAGAAACATGTTTGTTATCAAAAAAGGAAAAAGGGGTGAATGTCTTCCATTTAGTAACCTTGTTTGTATTAGATGACTGGCCGGTATACCACTATAAGGGAATATCTGTAATGTCGTTGATAGCTTTTGGCTATATCCTTTGTTGCTAGCATGGAACGTGGAGTACGCTACACAGAGAAGAAATCAATAAATTCAATAGTAAAGACTACCTTTCCTTGGGGCTTAAGACTGAAGCTCGGTCATCATTGGAGAAAATAGCCCACAACATCAGCATGCACATATAATGCATCTGATAATACACTGGTACACAAAGATACACAGTGTTTTGTATACTGTGCACTTTAATTAATGTATGTATGTGTTTACCGTCCTCCCAGACCCATATGTCTACACTGTGTCTAATAGTTCAATTATTGGACTTGCGTTTGCCTCGTACGTTATATTACAGTAACAAATTTTAATCCACATGTTACCTTGAATAAGGAATAAGTAATTGTTTTGTGTTTATATTTGTCACAGGGTATTTGCATACATATTAGATGAATACAGTTATATACCACATTCTTTACAGATGTTTCGGGTTCTTTCCATTTCAGTGCAGTGACTCTACAGAGTAATCACTGCATTTAAATAAAACATTGTCACACATTTATTGTTTTTATATTTCTCTATGTAAGTTCGCCCCCAAACATGGCTAGGGGCCACTCTTGGTGAGGGGACGACAAGAAGATAACATTTAAGATGAAAATATCTCAGGGGAGCTAAAAGTAGGAATTGATCCTTTTAAAAATAAAAATTCCTCTCGCAAATAGCAGTTTTGTGTAACTAATAATAATGATTAACAAAATGTACCTGACTGTGCATATTGCACTGTGCATAATACGTAAGTTTGACCTTTAACAAAGTGCAACTAATTAAACAAACAATGAAATAGCTTTCAGCCATAAATCCACATGTAATGTACACAGACCCACGATTCATAATAGTGCAATGACCACTATAATCCCTTAACATATGTACAAATAGTCATCTATAATCATTTATGGAATTACATAAATGTACAACTGTGTACTGGACCGTGGATCCGGTGGGGGACGTAGCTATTTTCCCCCCACCCCCAACCCACACACTTTTGTTCAAGCTACATTGTACAAGTACACTCTGGTAGTTTTTCAACCGTGCTGCCCTTTGGAACTCCCTACCTGTATCTTGCTTTCCCTTAACTCCCAATCTGCCACAATTCAAGAGGAATGTCAACAGATATTTCCTCTCACTTCAATGTTTTTTTCTTCCTTTTTTCCAAGTAGCATTCACATTGAGTGGTCTTTTGGCCTTATGTTTGGGAGATTTTTATGAAAAAAAAGGATTTGTTACAACATTTTCCTTAACAAACATGACAAATGAGTTAAGAAGAGGGAATTTTGGGGCACATAGATCTGTATTATGATCCCCCAGTGTGCCCCTATATGAACATTACCCCAGTGTACACCCACCTTCCCCCAGTGTACCCCCACCTTCCCCCAGTGTGCCCCCACCTTCCCCCAGTGTGCCCCCACCTTCCCAGTGTGCCCTCTTCCTTTCTCCCATTGCCACCTCAGCACCACCACCGGCCCCCCAGCCCACCCTCAGTGTTCCATCTCTGTTGATTATCATATTTTAAGTTGTAGCGCTGGATTATAGCTCAGTGCAAACTTTTATTGTATTCCAAACATCATGGAGGCCTCTGCTGCCCCATCTTGGCCTCCCATGCCGAATTGAAATAGTCCAACCATAGAGAACTCCAACAGACTCTGGTTACATGAGAGAGCCCCTTGCCAAATGAAAATGGCTCCCCCCCCCCCTTCAACATGTTCAAAGATGAAACCCTAGAGCATGAATTTGATTAAAGTTATCTTTATGTGTGGACTGCGCTCTAGTACGACAATGTATTCAGCCCATCGCTTGTCATGTACCCGCAATCTGGTGCATTATACATTGAATATGCATGGCGGCCTGTTTTTCAATTCCTCCATGTGCCGCTGCATGTACACGTAGCTGTGCAACATTTAGTTTCCACTATGCATTTATACAGTAAAAAATAGCCATGCACTTAATTTATCCCACCGCACTGACTTATGGCAGGGCTCGAAATTAACACTGGACCACAGGCCCGAGGCCAGTGAATTTAGCATCGGGCCAGTAAACTCATGATCGGACAAGCCCGGTAGTCTTTTGTTTTTCAACTGAATAAAAATACGTTACTTCATTGTGAAGAAGTGTTGACTAGAAATCTGATAAATACATGTATCTGTCAATTCTCTTCAGTATCGAAGTACACTAGACATTAGACAAGTGAGATGGACTTTCTCTTTGTGCTGATTCAACTCGTTTGGATTCTGGTCTTGTAAAATAAATTCTGGTCCAGTAAACATTTTTAGTTACAAGCCATGCAGTCTTGTAGATATTTCCACCAAATTCGAGCCCTGCTTATGGGTGACTTTAACAAGTTGCATCATGTGTAGAATTCATGCAATACATTACAACCGAGTATGATATTTAAATCAGGCCTCAAAAATGGACAATCAAAATTAACCTTTAGTATCGGTGTATACGTGTATGTCCATTTCAAATTAAAAGTTTGTGTTCACTCATGCATGTGCACACGCAAGCAGGACAATGTTAAAAAATAGACTCAATCCACTCTCAACAATTTTTGTTGGGTACATGTACTTTTTTTTTCACTATGACAAACAATCTTGGTTTTTTTAGTGTACATGTAGATCATTAGTGTCGTTCGCAAGCGATGCACTGGACTCAAGTTCTGGTGTTGTCAGAGCGTGGGGTCTGTTCCCGGTCATGGTACCTAGTGTCCTAGAGCAAGTCACATAATTGCCTTGTCCTTTGGATGAGCCATGCATTGTAGCCCCCATGTGTTTTGTAATATATGTAAAAGAACCCAGTACACTTATCGTTATGACAAGGGGCTACCCTGGTGAGCCGGCTACAGATTGTGCAGGTTCATTTTGAAAACCTCTACAAGGTGCTATATAAATGGGTCTGATAATTCAAACGGTGATCTGCATACCTGTTGTTACAATAATGAGTGCTTTGAAACCCCCGTCGGGTGTGATAAAGCACTAGAAATAACTCTGATTGGTATCATAATTATTATATTAATAGCTTTATGACTTGTTTATATTGCAGCCATGTCTGGAAACTTGTGCAAAGTAGTCTGGCCTCCTTTTGATTTCATGGTAAACAGTATTCCTTAATGACAATACAAGACAAGGAACTTGACCCAAGATGGTGTGTGTGACAAAGGTCTGAAGTGTACAATCACTTGAAAAATAGAGGGCTACTCGCATATTTGTTAGATCTGCTTGTCTGTTAGACCTAGGCTAGTGACTGTGAATGAATGAGAATGAGGCAGGTGGAGCAAGTCCGTCTCCCAGACCAGCTAACAATTTATTTAAGCATAGCTTGCTGTTTTAAAATGTAGGCAAATAGTTTTGCTGTGTTGGATGTTGAAGACCTTATTTTTTTATCTTGTTTGATAAATATGGCAAGTAGCAAATATTTCATGCATGCAATATAAAAAAGGTTATCTCAATTGCAAGAGACCATGCATTGACGTCATCACACCACTATTTTAGAGGTAATCTGATGATGAAACAATGGAAAACCCATATATCAATGTGAGCAAGGTGCACAGGATGGCCTATGGGTACATTTCTTTTGACCTTGAGATGAGGGCGCTCTATTCAAACGATGTCATGTGCATTAAGTTCTATACACCGATGTTTGCACTCTCATGAGAGTTTGAGATAATACCTGATCACAACTGTGCAGCATACACAAAATGTGACACTGCCTGAATTGTTTACAGCTTATTGTCTCATCAATGTATTGATCCAGGTTACAAAATGTGTAAAATTATCCAACCTGATGTGATGCAATTATTTTTTATTTGGTGCTTTTCTTTTTGAATAGCGTGTAAGATTCAATGCTTTCAAATAGTAATCAATACAGTTTGTTGTTTTTTCCCAAAGTAAAATCTGACTGAAATTCTATTGGTGTCTGTAACCTATGACAGACACTTCAGCCTGCAATTAGTCTACTACATGTATAGTTGTCTGCAAATGAGCATATTACCAACATAAAAAAAAACAAATACATGTAAAAGAATTAATGAAACACCTGGGATGTTAAACTGCATGGGAAAAAACCACCTGTCTGACAGTGGGAACGGATATCTTCAAATAGACACAACAATGAACAAATCTCCACCCAAGGGCAGGAAATATTGAAATATTTTCTTTTGTTATTGACAAATTTGAATCAATTGATTGGACTTAGCTTGGTACAACTATTTATAATGATCCTTTAGGGTGTTATTTTTTTTATGAATGAGATGTATTTAATGAATGCTCAAAATGTGGACAATTACAAGAATAGGTAGAAAGGAAACAAGTAAGACCTCTTCAAAATGCGTAAAGTACATTAACATGCCAGTGCCACTTTGAAAATAAACTAGGTGTATACAAAATTTAAACTGTAGACTGCAAACTGGAATTTCATCTTTGACTGGGCAAGGTCATTTTCATATTGCAAAGGGCACTTCTATTGGGAAAATGTTCAAGTCTATGAGTTGCTTATGAAGGGGCACCAAAAAGTGTCAAGATCAGGGCAACAGAGGCCATGGCCTTAATGTGGTTGCAGGTTAGCTTGTACATGTACCACATGATGCCTTAACACTTCCACAGAGCTCTCCGATTGTCAGTAACAAATACTTCCATAAAGTGTACAAGTAGTACAAAATGTGATAATATTTTAGAATAAATTTAGCTTACATGTATAGATCCAAGTATTGCCATAGTCAAGAAAGAGGATTATTAAAGAAGACCCCCATATAACATAAGGAAAGAATGCACTGGCCTCAGGTGAGTTATTGAGAAACAAAATTGTTCTTTCACTTGGTTACACTGCAATATGTACGTAACCTTGTGTCATATACAACAGCCAGGGTGTCCAAATAAAGAAAATTAATATCAGCTACACCAGTGGACAACCACCATTTCAATCTCACCCTGGTAACCCCCGAGTGCAAGACTTCAAATTTGCCTTGAGTTTGATTCTAAGTTCCTGAAATAGCATCTATCCACACTGAGCATGTACACAGAACCAGGTTTTTAAACAAACAGGGCATGAGTGTTACAACCACATAACATAATTTGTCCATGAGTAATTTGTAAATTATTATTTATTTATTTTAACTCTTCAGACACTAAAACAACTTGACCAGGAGTAGTCCAAGCCCCTGGTCTGCAGAGTACTGAACTTGATTCAGCTTAACTGGATGACAATTGTGAACATTGGTTAAGACGCCATCTCCCACAATTTAAGTTGATGACAAGCATATATTTGTCATCTTAGTGTCAGATCCATTGGTTCTTCTCCTCTCAAAATTTGGTTCCCCCTGCCATTAACCCTAACCATCCCAAATCCATCAATCTACATATTTTGTTTGATTCTGTTGGACCGAGGACAGCACCAGTAAACTGATTATGATTTTACATTAGATTAGGCATGCCACCATAATCAGAGTCCAACAGTTTAGGTATTGAGATACGGTATACTGTTGGATTTTGTTAGAACGAGGAAGGATCTTTGTATCTCACTCTCTGAGGGGGTTAGGGTTTTAAACAAGGGATTTTGGACCCACTGCTTTGCAACATTTCTCTGCCACTCCCCTTCATATGATCATCAAAGCTGCAGGCGTTTTAACGACTTTTCCCACTCGCCAGCCTTTGTGTGTAGTGTGCATATTTATAACCATTTACATCCTGATCTATACTCTTAGGTTGTCCTGGCAACTGGCTAAAACTGAACTTTGTAAATAGCACAAACTTAACCTTTAAAATAATCTAACAATAACATGCAGCCCGTAAGCGCTTTATCACACCCACTGAGGGCTTCAGTGCATTCTTTATATACGACAGGTATCCACTATGCAGAGCTTTGTTTGAATTATGAGAGTTGAGAATTCTACGTGCAACATAGAAATTGACAAGCATTATACTCAGTATTCCAAGACTTGAAAGTACAAAACATAATGTCTTAAAATCTTGCATTATTGCCTCCCACGCAAAAGTTCTTTGCACTGTGACTTGGGGGAATGGGCTTGATCAAAACAAACAATACCCATACATGTATGATTTATCATGCCAAGGGTAATAGTTACAGTTAATTCCGCATTGTATTTATGATATGCACAAACAGCCAATATTCAGCAGCATGACCAAGAACCAAGATTTAATTAGTTCTCGGAATTCAGTACTGCCTCATGAATGCAAATTATAACCGACATAAAAATCATTCATTGTGTTGGTGAGTTTTTCTGTTTCAACTTTCATCATTTAATATCATTAAATTTTTACTCTTGATTGTTTGGAAGTATACAAGATTTACAAAATTTGGACAAATTCTTTCGAAATATTTTTTTATTATTTTTATTTTGTTGATGAAGAAAATAACCAAGAAATGTAATTAGTATTCAAGTGGTGTTATAGTGGCTGGTGGTCATGGGTTATTAATAAACCTTGATTGCCAATGCTTGACCCATCCGAGATGTTCTTTTTACTGGTATGGTTATAGTCACGTTGGCGAGTCTTTAATATCTATACCAGAATTAATATTAATTTAAGGTTTTCCAGTTTAGTAACATCAGTCAATTCATTTTCTTGTGGTTTTTAAACCTGAATATTTGAAATTTATCTTGAAACCTGAATAAAACCAGCAGCAATTTCTCTGATTAATTGCTTCTGTCAGTGGTCATCATTTCAGTGAAAACCACAAAAATAAGATTTTGTGTTTTATAAAGGCTGTTCTTAACGAGCGAGTATGGCAACTGCTTAAATTAGCAATGGTGATTTGTGGGTTATCCGATCTTCAATATTTTCTCGACTTTGACAGAATTTCAGACAGAAATGTGTCTGGAGGGTTGAAACATTAACTTTGACTCCTGGACTTGGTACTTTGTCATTCCATAGAGCATGGGTCAAACATGTCACATTTACAGATTGTTTTATTTATAATTAACAATTTATTTTCCTCAGAATCAAATGCAATTTAGTCTTTTGAGCCGTACTGTTCTTAAATTTAATGAAACCAATACAACTAGTAAAAGTTAAAATTAATAAAAATGTGTCTGAAATCTCTTGTTAAACTAAAAGCAGTCTAGTAACATCAACTAAACTATGGTCTTCAAGACAACCTAAAATTTAACTAAATTTCATCAAATCCCAGCCCAAACTAATGTCATCATTAGTAGCAGCTGTACTCTTCACAAATTCCACATATTGAGCAAAATCTCAATTTTGTGCCAAAGGACGAGGGCTCAATGTTAAAATTGAGTATCAAATCTTGAGTTGGAACACTCAATCTTGAGATTGAGTGCGCAGGACATCTGCTTGAAGATTAGAAGCACTTTTGTTCAATATTGAGATTGAGCTGATATTTATTTAAGCAAAATTCCATGCACTCAATATTACCAAGAACAACTTTCATAGGATGAAGATTCCTGACTGCAGCTGTTTACATATATGATGTAGGACCTAGTTTGACGATTGTCCAACCTATACAACATTTGCTGTATGGATAAGCCCAAATATTGTGATTTTGAGCGCCTATATATTTTATTGTAAACCATTTCCAAAGTAAAAGAGAAAAGAAAGTTAAAACATATAACAACAGAGAATTAAATTTTTGCTGTAAATTCCAGCACCGTCTCCAGCTTGTGGGAATTTCAATACAAAATTAAGAACGTGTACCAGGCCTGAAGTAAGGGCATGAAGCATCGTTTTCCTTGGTAAAGGGCACCTCTGTTATTAGGGGAATTTAATTTTGTATTGAAACATTTCAAGGGGCACCAGGGCAATGACCAGGGGCATGAAGGCAAATGCTCCCATTGCCTCTGTGAAGCAGGCCTTTTGTACATACCATATCCTTAGAAAGAAAAAGCAATGTATTTTCAGTCTATTTCAAGGTCCTACTGTGTTTAAATTACATTGCATTGTCTTATTGTACTTCAGCACAAAACGCATCCTCTGTTTCAGAACGTTCACCCTGGCATATCTCCATCAAAAAATCGACATGACAACAAATTCAAAACTTACGCCTGGTAACACAACAAAGAGCTTTTTTTAATACACAGACTACAGAAATGGCTTTTGTGGAATACTTAATAACACTCCAATAAAGTCCTTTCAATAATGCATTGTCTTGTATTTTAACACTAGTGCAAATGTTTTATCAACAAACTGTAGTCTGTACTGTGTAGAGTACTTACCCAAGTGTAGTCATGGTCACTATTGTATACCAGAAGGAGGCGGGAATGCTGAAAAATTTAGTATTCACAACATTTTTCTCCGCATAGAACATGATCGTTGCGAATATTATAATGGCCATTGTCAGCGAAAACAGCAAAAATCCAAGTTCACTTGCACAGCTTTTCAGCGTGTACCCTAAGATACGTAATCCTTGTGAATGACGTGAGAATTTGAAAATTCTTACAACTCGGAACACCCGGAGCGTGGTAAACATGCCACTCAGGCCATCACTGTTGATCAGGAGCCCTATGTAATATGGCATTATAGCCACTACATCTATTAGACACATGACGCTCCGCATAAATTTACAACGGTCCGGAGCGGCATACGCTCTCAGTATATATTCCACAGTAAAGATCAACACACATGCAGTATCTAGGCAGAAGAAGGCATCCTCGTATCGTTCTCCGCATGATACTTCCTCAACAGTGCCAGGGAAGGGAGCACATGTTACTGTTTCCACAACGTTAGCAAAGACAGACACAGCAATAAAAAACCCTGTCACATAGTAGAAGACCAATGCCCCTGTGCCCGTATGGGGATTCTCAAATGCCCGCCACATCTTCTCTCTCATAGTATGTAAGATAGGAGCATCTCCCATCTCAGAGCTCCTCTCATCCATGAGGCGTTCGGCATTGTCTCGTTTTCTGTCACGGTAATCTTCGTAGCAGCAGTCCCCGATAATTTCCGGCATGACCCCAAAAAATGAGAGTTCCTCATCAAAAGAGCTGATGCATTCCTCACGAGGGAAGTGCATACGACCTGTACGATAGAAAGCCAGGATGTGGCGGAACAGATCTGGGTCCCGGTCGAAGAAATATTCTCCAGAATCTTCATCGAAGAAGAATTCCTTCTCATTGCTTCCAAGAAGTGTGTCTGGGTACTTTTCCAGCATGTGTCGCCACGTTTCAAAGCGGCGACCACTGATGTTGAGTATGATTCTACCACCTTCATTAATGGTGGTGTGTCTCTCTGGAGCAATGGGCATAGCATTTGGGGCGATCGGTACCCATCCGATCGCTGCCGCCCGGGCAAACGGTAGCCAGGCCGCAGCCATGGTGCTCCGTGCCCCTCCTCCCTCCGGGTAAACCTGGCAAGAAATTTCCAACGATTTTGGAAGCTACACCCAACGAACCACGGCCAAGGGGAGCTCACTTTGATGCGGTGTACTCAGCACCCAGTAAGTAATCCAACTCAAATTCAGGCGGGCAAAAACCAGGCCCGTCATCGGGGCCTCCTGCGTTGAATAATGTAGGCCGTGCTACATGGAAGCAACGCCTCGACTGCGGTAAACAAACACTACACTAACGCAAATTTGACAACGCTGAAAATTCGTAACAGTTTAGGTGACAAGCAATATTTCCTACCCGTACGCTGGCATTTTGAATGTAAATTCACCTACACAGTGAAACTACAGATGTCATTAAGTCCACGCACTGATAAAATGAAGAATATTTCATTCTTATTCTTAGCCAAATTTACGTTGGACGCAGTGACTTCCACACACTCTGCAGACGCCATTCTCAATGTTGCCGTAATAAGAATATCGTCTGCTATCAAGCTGATATAAATGTGCAAGGAGGCACGGGCGGGGGTTGGGTACGATACGACTCCCGTTGCTGGCTGTATTGTGTGTACCTGTCAGTATACAGCAGGTATCAGCCGTAGGGCTTTCACGAGCCGCTCGTAAGCTTGGGAGAATTTAACTTTTAGTATGTTTTGACACTTTAATTTTGCTTAAATTTATAACAAATTGTACTTTATTTTTCGTATTTTGTAGTTGTATGTGTTATGGTAACTAAATTATACAAAAAGTGTGTTTAAAATTATTTTATAACTTTGTATTTAAACAAAATTATATACGCTAATTTTATAATTCTTTCTACCCAATTAATAAAAGAAGTTAACGGTTTCGTATTGGTCAAATGCTGCGGGTGAGATCGAATTATTCATTATGGTGATTAGCATAATCAGCTTCTGTGTTACGCTCGCACACTTTTTCTTTGGTCAGCCTGTAACAGCGCCAGCACACGTGTGGAGAGCGACAGTGTTTCAATCGAGTTCGGTGAAACTTTATTTCAGACTATGACAGCTAAGGGTTCTTGAGAAATCTTACGCAACAACACAGCTGTCGTTTCAAATAACCCTCCAGGGTTGTTTTCAATAAAATATTTCAAGTGAAGAAGTTGCCGAGACAATCATTGGAAATTGTGATGGGGACAAAATCATTGTGTCCAACAAGGAGACAAGTTAATGTGAAATTTTATGACTGACAGATTAAATTAACAAAGTGAAAGTTATAGAAAAATATATATACAAATCTTCTTTTTTTTTTGGGGGGGGTGTTACTTTTTTTCTAAGCTGTGCAAGATCGAGACGTCAGCCTGTAAGTTACAAATTCAGTAAGCTTCATCAATCCAATTCAATTTTAAAAGGGTACGATCTAACAAAGATGAATCAGAAAAAGTAGACTATAAACAAAAATACTTGCATGTATCAAGCAGACCTCATGAGTCCAACTAATACCATTATGGAAATAATTATTTCATGAGTTTTATGGAGATGTTTCAAAGTATCGCGGCTTTATAATTGATTGTGCAGAATGACCAAAATGATTGATTATTAGGCATGTAGGCCTACACACCCCTTTCCCCAAAAACCTCACTCACAGGAACCCGTCCTAGAACCTAGGTTGCACCATTATACACTATACAAATAGTTCCTTGATTTACAATGCGGCCTTGAACCCAAACCCCTCATGCGGATTGGGTTTTCTTTTTTAGGTTTCCCAATTTGTTTTTACTGCCCTCCTCTTTGTGGGCAGTTGCCTCAACCATAGAGAAAGGACCCTTTCTCTATGCCTCAACAGACCACAGAACAACGGTAACCCTGTGACTATGGCACTCAAAGTGACATCGGCATTGTAAACTCCTTCCGCTCGAAATTGTAAAAAATATAGGCCCTAGTGATTGTTAACTATAGATTGTGGAATCCTGTCAACATTTTCACAAGCACTTTTCTATCTGAATTCATTTTTGTATAGGCTACTGGGAAAAAAAGCTCCACAATTCAGTCTGGAGTTACGGTAGTTTGGTGCTTGTTTCGTTGTGAGCTCACAAGCACTGAAAACTAAATCCGAACTGAAAAGAGTGAATCGGCTAAATCCGTGTTTGTTTGGGGTTTTTTTACCAAGAAAAGGGAAAAGAAGTTTGGTTCTCATTTTTCCGTTTACAATACGCGACACTTTATATCATCTCCTCTTTGACAGGAATGAGGACAGCCTGGGCAAAATAATGGACGCAACAATTCACACAACTAAAATGCACTTTAGCAAATCATTAGTTTCTGCCAATTACACCATCGGTAATAATGAAATTTCCCTTGTGGTTTAATACTTGATATTTCAAATAACATCCAATCTACAAAACCA
Organism: Pisaster brevispinus; assembly: GCA_023634235.1. Taxonomy (NCBI): domain Eukaryota; kingdom Metazoa; phylum Echinodermata; class Asteroidea; order Forcipulatida; family Asteriidae; genus Pisaster; species Pisaster brevispinus. The sequence goes on from JAMKCF010000004.1 coordinate 25,578,854, forward strand.
ACAACATAAAACGAGAACGTTTCTCAAGAAAGAAATACCAATATTATAATTTAGGCCTCCAAATATATTTTATAACAACATTGTCAAAACACCAATACAAGACGGTGTGAAACAGGTACACCTCGTAATAGTCGTATTGCATCTTTTCTGATTCGCAGGCAAGATTTTCAGCTTTAAGTCCGCCCAACTCCTTCTAAACTCTCCGGCATGGTTTGGGTTGAATTGTTGGACTCGGTATAACTAACCCAAACCATAAAGGAAGGGGCCATGCCCAAAACAAACACTCTTCTTTAGTGACCAAAATCGGCATAGCAATAGACCAGTCCACAATTAAAATATTGGGATATGGAGCAGAATGGTGTGGAGTGGAATTTTTCGATGGAATTTGGAAAGCTCCTGTGACCACGGCCCATGTTTTTACAGAGCTGCTTAACGGCCGATTTTATGCTTACTGTGCGATTTCCATTTCCGTTACTGGCAGTAAGCAGAAAAGCAGCTCTACGAAACTTGTGCCAGAACATTGAAGGAATTTGGTTTGGTTGAAATAAATTATTAATTTGTGGCATTAAAATAGAACGACCGTTGAAATTAAAAAAACAAACAAACAAAGAAACAAACAAAAATTCATTGTTATTTTGCATATCAACAAAATAAAATTAACTGATTTGAACTTCCTGTCAAACAGCAGCTTTGAAAAAGACAAATAAACAACAAACAACAACAAAACAAAACAAACCGAAGAGAATAGACGAAAAAAACAACCCAATAACAATGCCATTTTAAATAGTTTTTAAACTAAACTGCGAAATGCTCGACCACAAAAGAGTAAAAGAATACTTTGTGTGGTTAACAATAAGTATTATTAAAAAAAACTAATAAACACAAAATTTGCTTTCCAATGCAAAAATGTCGTCTTATCAGCATAAAATGTCAAATTTTGAAACATTTCAAATACAAGATTGTGAAATTAACTCCTTTGCTACAAGAACTGTACTACTACTAGTTTACGCGAATAATGAGACCTCAAAGGAATTGCAATTAAAAGGAAAATAATGGCAATTATTGAACATATAGAATATGAGAAATATATTTCTTCAGAATGTTTTCACTGTCAAAATGTCCAACATATCAACATAACAATAACAAACCTCCCCCCTTAAAAAATAATGTTTGTCCCAGTTGGCAAGATAATATAAATAACTGTGGAATTGCCCAACACTGTAATATAATATTAATGATATAATAGAACACCAAACAGACACAATGAAGCTAAATATGCACAGTTGAATATCTGTTTACATAATGAGCCACAACCATGAATAGGGGAGGGGCCTATGGCATAACCAGGAGGGCGGGAATGGAGACCCCCCCCCCCACCCCCAATTAAAATGTTCGGTAATGCCACTGGAGCAGCATAAGGGTAGAGGTAGGGTGTGAGGGTAAGAGGGGGGGTATATGAGGGTAGGATTTGGGTGGGGGTAGGGGATGCGTGTGAGGGTAGGGATTGGGGTTGAAGGTAGGGGTGGGTTGCACTTCACTCCCACAATACATGCAAACAAACAACCTGTAAAAACAAATATCCTTTTGTGTTTCTCAATTCAAAGGAAAAATGAAACTGCAATGTTATTCTTTTACTTGTAGTGAAAGATTTCTCAAGAATACTCATTTACACCTGGGCCTCTATTAAGCGTCCTTAAAAATTAAGAGTCCTTAAAAAATAAAATCTTGTGCATTTATTTTTGAATGGTACTATCACCGGCAATTAAATCAGTGGTATTGGTGTTGCGTTGTGTTCAGGGCCAAACTTCACAGAACTGCTTAAGCACAAAACAATTTTGATTACCAGAATATGGCTACCAGATAATAGTTTTGCTCAGCAGAACATTCGTAAGCAAAACTGTCTGCTTAAACAGCTCTATGAAATTGGGCCACGGTGGAGGCATCATTCGAATATGGGTTCACATCCAGATCATGGCACACATGCAAGATGTTTAACCATAATTGCTTCCCTGCAACAAGGAGTGAGTATGGCATCTAAATGTAGGAATTGATTTTGTGATCAATAGCTACACATGGACCAATATGGCTGCTGGGGCTGCATATTCCTCAGGAGTTGAGACGGTTTAAGGATGGCCTGATGAACAGGGTGTGGTTGTTGCACTTTTAAACACTAATAATTGCCACTTATATTATTAACTTAACAAGAGAATTACACTGACTAACAAATGTTGCAAAATAATCTTAAATGCTAGTTACACATATATCTCATGTGTACTATAAAGTCTTTAATTTATGGTTACCTTGGCTTTATCACCAGAACAAATAGAACAATGACTGCACTGCCTATACACACAATGATTCATATAAACATTTACAACATGTACAGTGTATATTGGTATATATAGCTATATAAATACAAATAACGGATCTTTTTAAATGATTATTTTTAATAAAGACTATTGATAGATACTGTTGTTTATCACACTGGGGTATAACATCTTGTTAGATCACCAGGGTTAACGAAGGCATTCAAGCAAAAGGTCATCACTCTGTATGAAGGACTGTGCGACACTGGAAGAGTACATTGTAATCATATTCCTAATTGTTTACAAAAACATATTATCAAATGTAACAATAAAAAGAAACAAAAAACAAAAGCTCAAAACAGACACACGGATATACCAAGGCCACGGCAGAGCTACCAACATTTGCATCTTGCAATCAGGGAGATTTTGTACAACAATCGGGAAGATATTCAGAATTACATTCAACATCATAGGGAAAAAGTTTCCATAACAAAGGAGTTCTTCAAATTTGTTCTTCAGAACAACATGGAAAGAGTGGTTTATTTTCAGGGAACTTGCTGCAGAATCAGGGTGAGTTGGCAGCTGTGCCATGGGGCAAAAAAGATAATCCATGAAAAAAAAAGCATCATGATTTTCGTTTTGGTCTAGAGACGAAGCCCCAAGATTATACTGAGTGTTACATTGTAGAGATTTGCTGATTCACATCTTAACATAACAAATGCTTAACTTTCTTTAAATTTTAGTAGAAATGATTTCATTGTTGAAGTATACATCAAATATTTCAGGAATCATCAAAAACTGGTTCACATTTTCAAGGATTGTGAATCCTACCCATTAAATTAGCCACACAGGGCAACCAGCTGCAAGTACTTCTATAAATAGTTTAGATGGAAACACAAAGGGAACTGGCACCACAGAAACTAATTTTTTTGTTTAAATACTGTTCAAGGTGAGAGACTGAAAAGTCTACACAAACTTCACAATTTTGGACATAAGCTTGGAACTGATAAACAAAATATTGACATTCATTTGTAAACCCTTCTTTTTCTTCACCCTTGTCAAAATACATGCCCATTTTCAAGTGTACAGCCAACATCGGTCATTGTCAAAGACCAGTATTCACACCTCGTGTGACCCAACATATAGCATGACATAATAAACCTGTGAACGTTTCAGCCCAACCGATCATCGGAGTCACAAGAAAATGAGAGTGAGTGGAATCACACGGTGCACTGTTTACCTGCATTTACACCCTCCATTGGTACACATTGTTACTGTTATGCACATGTAAGAGTTACACTTCTAATGCAAGTGTTAATATAGTTGTACATAAAGTAACAAGCAACAAATTGTAAATGGCCTCAAGGTTCGACCCTAGAACAGTTTCTCTCAAAGGCTAAGAGAAAGACTCTGCTAGGGTCAAATCATGAAGTCATTAATAATTTCTTGGCATTTACACCATAGGTCATATCACTCGGTAAGCAGTTTGCAAAAGCTAATTCCATTGTCATAAGATAGAACAAGAAGATAAGATAGAGTCGTCCTATTGGTCCCATCTGCATTATTTGGGTTCATCAAATACAGCAGGGCTGAGAGTAACTGCTGTCAAAAAGGTAAGGAACTGGGATCCAGATCTGAGGAGGTTTGTTATAATGATGGCATTTCCACCTTAGGATAACCCCTGCAGTTACAGATTCCAAGGAGCTTTTGGGAACAGTATCCTCAGCGATACAGAAGTAGATCCAGAAGCAGGATTTCTTTACAGACCATGTGACCTGTGACATCACATTATTTTGTGCAAAACAGCCACAGAGCCTGGACTTCCTTCAGGCACGATTTGTACACAGCTCAATGAAAGAAAACATAAAGTCTGATATTTTATCAAGATTGGACTGTCTGATTTTTGCTATGAAGAAAGGGGGCACATCGGGAAACTTGTTATTTTTTATAACTCTTGAATTTATGTGGAAATTATGACACAAAATGTCAAATTTCCCATATAACCAGCATAAAATCTTGCCTGCCAGGAAATGCCCCGGAATGTACAATGTCCACTCTTTTTGTAAACAAATGCTACCTAATAAAAAAAGACATAAACAAGTTTTTATTCAGATAAAAATTTCTTGTCACTGATAAAGTACTTGGGTTCCTGACTACTGCTGACTCCAGACATTTTTAATGAGATAACAAACTAAGTTACTGTAATATATAAACAAATCTTTTTTTACAAATTTCATTTGTAAGAACAAAAACACTGTGGAATTAATGTCATTCTTTGAAGCAGTCCTGTATCAAAATAATAAACTGGTGTAAACAGTAGCTCAACATCTACACCTTTGGACTTTAATAAGTTTTAAGTGCTTTGGGCCATGGTAAGGCCTGGCTGGACAGTACTGATTTGACCAAACGCGGGCAAAATAACTTAGAATTTGAACTATTTACTAAGGTTTATTTGCAATTAGGCTACTGTTGTTTTTCAACGTTCATTAAAATATCTTTGTGTGAAGTGATATCATTTTGTTATTTTGGTTTTTACCCTAAACTCAGTACTTTCCCAAGTCCTGTGGCATACTACCTGAGGGTTTGAACCCACGACCCCGCCATTCTAGAGCAGATGTCTTTACCACTACTGAGTGATATCACATATAATTGAGAACTAAATTTTAGGTTGTAATGGAATGAAGACATCCCCCAGAATTCATAACCGGCTTAAACAGGAAAACAACAAAGTGAACAAATTACAACTTTTTTTCTAAACAATTAGTGGCTTTCTGTATCTCTGAATTATTAAAACATTATCTACAGACTTTTCTATCATAAATATAGACCAATCCCTTTTAGTTCTATCACACATTTCCTGTACCAGTGCTTTCCACCATTACTGGGATGCATTGATGTTCCTGTACCATAGTTCACAGGCCTTAACTCCAGTCAGGCTCATGTTTTGTATAGACCATGTGACCTCTGACATCACATGTTTAAAACAGAGCCACAGAGCCTGGACTTCCTGCAGGCACGATTTCTACACAACTCAAAGGAAGAAGACATAAAATTGTATATTTTATGGATATTGCACTGTCTGATTTTTATCAACCTCTGATATGAAGAAAGGGGGCACATCTCAAAACTTCTTCTGTTTATAACTCTTGAAATTATGTGGGAATTGTGATGGAAAATGTCAAATGTCCCACATGCCCAGTTGCAGTATCTTGCCTGCCAGAAAATGCCCTGGAATCTACAAGGTCAGTCATTTTGTAAACAAGTTACATTGTCTATAACAGAGCTGTGTAATGAGAGAGATGTGACAACTTGCGATTAGAAGCAATTTTCAATCAAAAAAATGCATGTGTGAACACGGGGTGCCAGACTAGACTGCTCATTGGATTGTGCTGCATTTGGACCAGTAGTCCAGCAACCACAGGAAAGAAAATTGGTTCCTCCATGTTGCAACTCTCTGAATACAAAGCTCTGGCCTGTAGTTGCATGAACATCATTGGTCAGAGAGGCTTGCTGTGCATTATAAAAATGAACACTGGGTGTATTAGCGCCCCAGTAATGGCAGAAAACACCGGTGCAGGAAATCCCACATGGATTTGTCTATACCCTTGGGACAACTTCATAGAGCGGCTGAGCAAAATCTACTTGCCGACAACAAAGCAGACATTTCAGGGAACCATTCACAAACATTACACATAAGACATTGTATTCTCACTGGTAACCTGATTCTGCTAAGGAAAGTTTATCCGTGTAAAGCGTACTTGACCAAGGCCTCTGTGAAATTTGAATTTTTAAGCTCTGTTGCCGTATTTCAGAAAACTGTGCTTGCAATGTTTAATCCTAGCTGTGCTTTGTATTTAGTCCATTTTATGCCATGCATTGTCAGCTGTAAATTACTACTTTCAATTAGAAATGGCAAATCAACTTTCCAGAAACAATGACTAAAGTCAAGGAATACACAAATAGAAAGCTGACTTCCCAAAGTCTATTTTGGTCACATGGTGTGTTGTAACCAATACAAATGTTTTATGACTCGGGACGCTGCTAGGGTTAAAAAATTCCTCTGCAGTTCATGCACAGACTAGGATGGCACCAGTCATTCAAAGTGTTCTTGAATTAGAACGGTGGCTGCTGAACAAAACTTGCAGCAAGATAAGGAGGGCCATGGTTCAATTCCTAAGCACAAAAACTTAGTTCAGCAATATTCTGCTAGTAAGGGTTATTCTGCTCAACAGCTCTTCAGTTGTGCCCAGTAATGTTGTTTTTAACTAGTACTTTTAAATGGCAATATGATGCAGCACAAACAAATAGTGCACATTCGTATAATAAGTTAAAGGAATATAAAATTTGGTTGGAATTGCTGTTACTGCGCACTGGCCTGGTCTCCTGTGAAGTGGGATGGTGACAAGGGTGGGGTACCCCCATCCGCCGAAGTGATATCACCCGCTGTCCATTTCATATGACTTGGATGGAGTGGACTAGTCGATGATGCGAGGGGTGCTAGCTTGCTCAGTCGTACAACCTCTCCCGATAGCATTTCAATGTCCTACCAGATACAAGTACAAGGAACAAACAAAATCCAATTCAGGAAAATTCAGGCTCACATAATCAAACAGAAAATGAGACGAACAAACAAACCGACCAAACAACAGGCTGTGCTCTTGAAGTTACCAGTGACTAGCTAGTGGGACCAGTCAGCACGGAGGCCACAGAGGCCATGGCCTCTGTGGCCCATGTCTTGGCCTTGGTGACCCTTCAAAATTTTCCTATAGACTTACAAAAAATTCCAATGTAAGTGCCCTTTGCAAAATGAAACTGGCCTTGCCCTCTCAAAGATGAAATTCCAGGCCTGCTCAGTGTCTCAAATGAAAGTTTGTAACTTCCTCGACTAAAGGAAATAATGATATAATATTCCAATAAATTACCATGAAACTGGCCCCAAATTGGGCGATGCATTATTGGGAGAACGCTAACAACCTACCTGTTGGAGATGCATGTTTTTAGTCAGAGTTTCTTCCAGCATAATTTGTAGTTTCTGGTTCATCTCCCGTTGGTTGTTGGCAACTTGGCTACTGTCGTCTCCCTTCACAAAGTCCATCATCTTCTTGAATGCCACTTTCTTGGCCGTCTCAGGGGGTGGCCTTGGCTTCATAGGAACTAAAGTAGAGAAATCCAGTTGAGATGATTCTTAAATTTTCTTCTGTAGTTTATTTCTCTTTGTGTAGACCCCGTGCACTTATATCACACTCAGCTACTGTCTGCTCATGGTCAGCCATTTCGGAAGTCAAAATGTATAGATATAAGGCACGTCTAACTGTATGCAAATTGCATAAAAATGCTCTCTGCACATGGGCAGAAGCTATGAAAAATAACACCTACAGCAAGGATTGCGAATTCTAGGCAACCTCACTAGTTTTGGGGGAGAATGGTCTTACTGTCAATCGGCAACGAGCACAGTGGCACGGTGAGGTATGTTGTCATGTAGGTAACTTATATTGACTCTTTGCACGATGCGCAGCGCACTTACATGTGCTTATCCTTTCCCCCATTTTGGGTGTCAATATGTACACATATTGACCCCAAAAATGGTGGACACGCATTTTGCGGAGGTGTATTCCACGTCTGCAAGGGGTCAATAGGTTTTTCTTATCCATAATAATCAAAGACACCTGAGATACACCACTCTCTACAAAGTACAGGGATTCATACTCCAAAATGTTGCAACCAAGACTTATCGTGCAATGACGTCAGGTGACTTGGGTCAATTAAACATGTTTGCATTAAGCATTTATCCTTTGGATGGGACGTAAAGCCAAAGGTTCCATGAGTTGTGTAATGCATGTTAAAGAGCCCCCAGTACACTTATGGTAAAGAGAAAGGGTTTTGCCCTGGTGTTTTCTGGAATGGTCTAGCAGCAGTATGCGCCACCTCACCTGGTGGACCTTCCAAGGTGGTGTTTTATGGTTGCTTCATCTCATAAAATAATTGTTAACAATCTCCACCTGATTTAATAAATGGGTGCTGAGAGTGTCATTTACAACAGACATGGACTATACAAGGTCCTTCTGTTGTAACCAAGGTGACACAGCCTATATATAAAGCACATGGATTCATCAACAAGGGGCTCACAACACACAACGAAGAACACATTTCTAGAAACATAAACAATATATTTTTAGAGAATTGTTCAATGAATGAAAGTATAATAGTATAATAAGCATGATAGCTAGACATGGCGATCATTCTATTGAGGTAGACTGAAGTTCTAGTAGTTAGTCAAACCTCTTCACCCAGGGGTATGATGGATACCTGCGAGGGTAGAGGTTGATATTGTGTTTGAAAAAGCTTTCAGAGTGCCACGGCAGCCCCGGGCTGTATACTCCCCAGGGAGCTGAGAAAGATCACAGGAATGTAATTGGCCCAATGGCCACGGCAGTAATGTAAAGGGCATTGATACCAAAATGCACTTATCTGCACAGAAAAATACCTTCTGATGTTATGTCTTTACATCTGCAGTCTGACATCACACAGTAAATGTCTACAGGTTGCTTTTTAATTAAGTTGTCAACTCCGCATTTCTTAATTGGTCATTGAACTTTTAAACAATTAAATTATGACGCCGTAGCAGAAATTATTATGGTAAAAAAAGTCAGGAACGTGGAAGGCTTCTGCTCTTTTATGACTTGATGAAAACTCACATTTTAATTAAGACCTCAGATATCGCTGTCTATTGTCCTTTCAGCAAATGCCAAGTGTAAGGAAAACTGTATCCTGGTGTAATTACTGATATATTACATGTATCTATAGAAGTTCATACCACTAGATTGCAATTATTTGCTCAATGTCTACTGGCAGCTTCTTTTAAGTGCGTCATTGAGGTAATTAAAATTACCTCAATGACGCACTTGACATTTTCTTTAATTGTAGGCTGAACTTGTAAGAATTCCGTTTTTGACGTCATATGAAAACTTAACCACAGTGATGACAATGAGCTCTACATTAATAGCTTCACATTGTGGGCATGGGAAGATTCAACAAACTTTGTGGCCCAGGTCTCGTATGTGGTACAAATCAGGGGAAAATATTATACAAATATTGGATGCATACGTGGCAGAGGGCCCCCCCCCAAAAAAAAAAATGTTCCCATACTTTAACAAATCATTTTCCTCTTGGACAGAAGTACCCCTCCCTACAATCCTCCAAAGAATTCCTGAGATTCCAAGAACACAACGAAGACACAATGGGAGGGGGGGTACACCATGCCGCAATTGAGTGCACTTGACAATAAGTATACCCTCCCTGGTCCCCTGCTCCCCCCCATCAATGTTGGTACCCCATGCTGGAGTGCAGACCGCACAATGTGGACCAACATTAACCAGGACAGGGGGATTGGCCTGGATTGTAGGTATAAAGAAGACACTGGTATTACAATGCCGCTGTGGGTCCCTTGCACCAGCGTCACACATGGCTACTGTCTGTCACGCTTACCATTTTTGGGAGTCACATTGTACATCACATTTACGGTAAGCATGTATTTCAACACTGCATCACCTGAAATCAGCACACCATTGTATAACACACAGGGACATTGACTCCCAAGATGGGGCAAACATAACTATTGTGATGATAATGTCAGGTAAATTGGGTCAATACAAGGGTACATGTACCACAGACTGCCACTAAGTACAATACCTTCCAGGATTCTAGAGTTAAGTGCTTGGGTTTCTTTTGTTTGTACAGCTGGGCCAAAGTTCATAGAGCTGCTTAAGCACAAAAAGTAGCTAAGCCCAATACAATTTTGCTTACCAGAATAAGGTAACCAGCCAATATAGGATGTCACACTTAATAACTATGGCTGGTATCCTGCATATTTTTGCTTAGCAGAAAATTGTTAAGCATTTTATTTCTGCAACTCCATGAAATTGGGTCCTGGTATTATCAGGAATCATCAGGAAACCCTATGGCTTGTGTACAGTGGATTTTGAAATGACAGCAACTTCAAGCAAAGAAATTGAACGTTGACCTACCAATGACCTTCCTCTCCATGACATGGGCTTCAATGATGGCCGTCTTTTTGAGGAGGTCATCTGCCATGCAGGCATTGCTCTCCTCTAGATGCCGGACCTGGTTAAGAATAACAGGATTGTATAATATAATAATACTAATATAATAATGATGTGTTTTTATTACCCTCGATCATTACCTGAGAGCATACTTAAGCAGTTGATTCTGGAATTTTTGCAACATTTATCTTACCACCCAGGATGACAAAATCTGACATTGTTTTGAGGTAACATAATGTTGTCAAAATGAAACCATTACTGAATGAAGTAAAGACACAAAACATGGTGGTCTTTTGCTGCGGAATTTACAGTTTTCTTTTGAGAAAACTTGCATGAAAGCCCTCTTTGTTGGACACCTCTCCACAGTCACTAAGGTGGTAGGCCCACGGCACGCTGGAATCTCACACTAACCTCAGTGCTGAGAACAATGAAATGCTGCAGCCATTCTTTTGATCAAAATCCTGGTATGTTTACAGAGGAAAGACGGTCTGGGAATGGGAGATTACACAAATATCCCTGATAAAGAGTGAATTTGTATATTCATTCCAGTGCCATTTGTCCCCATGGGTACCCAGCCACCCAAGCATGAAACGCTGAGCATGCACTAAACAAAAAAACCTTCCTAGTAGGTTACCATATCAACTGCTCACACAATCAGACAACCTGAAAGCATTAATCGACCTCTGAGTCTGTGTCCGACATAAAGTGGTTAACCCATTTTCCAATTTTCTCAACTCCCTCGTGGGAACGTGCAACCTCAAGCTGGTTTAGGGGTTAATTAAGCACATATAATCTATATATGAGAGAGGTTTGTACCTTTTCTTCTAGTGCCCAGTTTGCTGTTTGTGATTCTGTCATTCGAGCTATCAGCTCATTCGTCTCTTCACTCAGTGCTGCTGACATCATTGAGCCATTCGGAGACTACACATTGGGAAAAAAGAGAAAAGTTTACGTTTTATGTGTATTTCTGCTACAATGAACGTGCCTTTACCATTAGAGCTTATGGCTAGGAAAAAACCCTGTGATGAAAAGACAGTAGACCTAATGCAATCGACAGTACTAATTGATCAATTTGAGAAACATTTAATTATTGTATGGACGACTGAAAACTGTAGCACCATGCCCAAAAGTCTGAATGTCAAAATCCCATTACAAAATGTAAACAAGCTGTAGTCATAGACCTTATGCGCATGACGTCATTGCAGTGGAGCGCCCTCACATAGAGGGCAAAAGGAGGTTGCTTAATGCCCAATCCTGTGCATTGTGCGTACTTAGCTTCGCGTTTCCATTACTTTATCATCGTTTTACTTTAGATGGTGGCGGGATGTCAATGCATAAGGTCTATTAAGAAATCTTGTTTGATATGTTGGAACCTCATGCACATCAATAAGAAGAAAACTGATGGAAGAGGGTCAGGTTTACAGACTAAAAACCCAGTCCAGAGCCTTGGGCTCTGTGGTTGGATTCAAATTGGGGTCCACAGAAATGAAAGACAGGCAAAGTAACCACAAAGTAATTGACAAACCTGCCCATGCGTGACAATGGCATGTGTATTCATACAACCTAACAGCAAAATATGCTGATTCAAATGGACATTCAAGTTGGTTTGATGGTCTCTTCTTTGCCTTTCATCTCTGTGAACCCCGGTTCGAATCCCACATTGGACTGGTGCCTTGACGTGGAGTTTTCAGTCCCTATCTGAAGGTGTGGTTTTTTCCCATGCGTTAGCATCCAATACAAAAGATTGAAAAAATGTTCCAGCATAAAAAATAGGCTGGCCTATTCAAGACTTTCTGTTTTCATTTTGTGAACAAACTTTGCGTAAAATTGCCCAAGGATATCAACTGGTACTCACTGGTGCTATCTCACTGGTATCCTTAGCCATCTGACCAGTCATACTCCATGACGACACACTACTGCAAATTGGAATATATAAATATACACATCATAAGGGGATACGATATTGAACCTGGTAGCATCATGGCCGAGTGATTTAGTGCATTGGACACAAGTTCTTGTGTAGTCAGAGAGTGGGTCCGGGTCCAGGTCACGGCACTGGTCTCCTTGAGCAAGTCACTTCAACATAATTCCTTTGTGTTTTGGATAGGATGTTGAGCCTTAGGTTCCGTGTGATGTGTAGTGCATGTAAAATGGACCCAATGCACTTGAGGAATGCCTGTGAAGGTAATGCCCAGATAACTACCTGCTATCGAGTTTCTGTCTGTCATCAAAGCTGGTGTCTTGGAAGAGTTCCTCAATGCCTCCTCTGCCTTGGTTACTCTGAGACAGGAATTCTTGAAGTCTCTCCTGGAGTTTGTCTCCTCGCTTCCTCTCCTGCCGTAGCTGCCTCTTCAGATCCTTCACCTGATGGCAATTAACAATCAATCCAATCACAAACACTCAGGGTGGGGCAATAGATACTGACATATAGGGTAGTGAGGTGCTGCCCAGGGTAGTGAGGCACTGCCCAGGGTAGTGAGGCGCTGCCCAGGGTAGTAAGGCGCTGCCCAGGGTAGTGAGGCGCTGCCCAGGGTAGTGAGGCGCTGCCCAGGGTAGTGAGAGGCTGCCCAGGGTAGTGAGGCGCTGCCCAGGGTGGTGAGGCGCTGCCCAGGGTGGTGAGGCGCTGCCCAGGGTGGTGAGAGGCTGCCCAGGGTAGTGAGGCGCTGCCCAGGGTAGTGAGAGGCTGCCCAGGGTAGTGAGAGGCTGCCCAGGGTAGTGAGGCGCTGCCCAGGGTAGTGAGGCGCTGCCCAGGGTAGTGAGGCGCTGCCCAGGGTAGTGAGAGGCTGCCCAGGGTAGTGAGGCGCTGCCCAGGGTGGTGAGGCGCTGCCCAGGGTAGTGAGGCGCTGCCCAGGGTAGTGAGGCACTGCCCAGGGTAGTGAGGCGCTGCCCAGGGTAGTGAGAGGCTGCCCAGGGTAGTGAGGCGCTGCCCAGGGTAGTGAGGCACTGCCCAGGGTAGTGAGGCACTGCCCAGGGTAGTGAGGCACTGCCCAGGGTAGTGAGGCACTGCCCAGGGTAGCCAGGCTATGCAGTCACTGACTTTAATTATCTGTTACTTATTGCTGATTTCAAGTAGTGTTAGCAGACTTTGTGTAGCCAACTGATCACCGAGCTCCATGATTGCTAGTTCCTGTTGGGTGATGTTTGGCCATGTAATGTCTACTTAGACTGAATCATTAGCTAGCTCACCATAAGATGAATCTCAGGTCGAGGTTGCGGCTGCTGCTAAGGGTGTTGCTATGGGCCTCTTATGCTTCAGCACACGTTAACATGGAGACCAAGCCGCAGCCGGTAACTTAGAGACAGCCTTAGTTCTTAGTGAAATCGAGCCCTTGACTCATGGAATCAAGAAAACAAGTGGAAATTTAAGTAATATTTTTTAAAACTGTAAAGTTACCATAGTGTAGCCTTTCTTTTCTCCAATCTTGCGTTCTTCAATGCCATCTTTTGCTTCCTGTTAAATCAAACATAGTAAATCAATTTATTCATTAATATGGCGCAAATTCCATAAAAATGTGTTCAAATGTATGCGACATACAAGCACAGAGATGGTACATTGTGCAGCCGATCAAGAAACACCAATACGTTTCCTTGGTGTTTTATGTGCATTACACGATGCAAACGACCTAGCTTTACATTGTGTACAAAAGACACAGGCTTGATGGTACGGAGTGCCATCAGTCCCAGACAAGCCACCAACCATGACAATAGAATGGTCTCCCATCCAACTACTGACCACAGTCAATGGTGTTTTTAAAACTTAGCAGTTAAATCACCAGCTCTTCCACTGGGTGAAACATACAAACAAATGATTGTACCACCAATCAAATCACAAGGATCTGTGTGTGTGGTATATAACTAGTCATAAACCACATGGAAACTGACTTGGTATTTATAAAACAATACTGGGGTGAAGAGAGAAAAATTGACTCGAGCAGGACTGGAACCTCCAACCTCTGGGTTTATGTGCCGGTGCTCGACCGACTGAGAAATCTAGCTGGTGGTCTCCCTATTTTGTCAATATCTTTGTTCAGAGGAGCCAGAAGTCATGCAACCGTGTACTGCCAGATACCCAAGGATCATGCCCAGCTTCAGGTTTCAGGTTTCAGGTTTATTTCCATACCAATATAGCAGTACAATATAAGGGAAAACTTCCTATCGGAAATTAATAATAGTATGGGGAGGTCAGGCAAGAAGCCTAAGCTTGTACAAGGTCTGGCCTCTTCAAAAAGAATACATATAAAAATGAAGTTACAATCATGAGCTTTCAAAATAAATAAGCAATAGTTATTATATGCTTACAATACAACCTTGGAAACATTGTATATGGTTGTATGGCTTCTGAATGGCACCCCAAACAAAAGCATCAACAAAATAGGAAGACAGCCAACATAGGGCTAGACAGCTCAGTTGGTAAACCCAGAGGTTGCAGAAATAACTAAAGAAAAACTAAAGTCTTACTTGTTTTAGTTTGTCGATGTCATTGAGTAATCTCTGGCTCTGTTCTTGTGCTAGATTCAACTCCAGTTCTTTCTCAGCAGCTTCTTCATCCTTTTCCTTAATAAAGAAAAAGAAGAAACAAATTGTTTCCACTCATACTGCACATGGTATGGAAGGCAGGTGATAGGATTGTGCCTTGGATGATACAAGCATGGAGTTTGACACACAGTCAGAGTATGTCATCAAAAAGATATTTGGCTGTAGGGCCATCACAGAATTGTCCCTTGAACAAATTTAGATACAAAAACAAGGAACTTTCACAATTTTATAAATGGCTGACATTCTGAGTTCTGTGCGCTAAACCGTTCAACCACGACACACTACATACCCGTGTTGAATTGGAATGCTGCTCATTTAATGCTGAAACTTCTTCTTCATGAGATTCTTTGGTATTCTTCAATTCCTCCTAAAAGATAACAAAAGATCCAGATGTCATTAGTGAACTCTAAATTAGGAGGGGGGAGCAAGAAGCCCAGACCCTACCAAAATGGTTTCAGGAACCCCCTCCCTTCACACACACAAAGCTTTGTTAAAGGTTACAATAACCCCAGAAAAGGGGAGATTTCGAGCATTCTCCAGTACCCTTTGTCCCTCTTTGTAGGAAAATGGAGCGTAGCATGGTAGGTGCATGCCTGTGCACAGTAGGTGCATGCCTGTGCCACTATGCAATGAAATGTGTGTGGGTGTATTTATACGTCAGCTGGTCAACTGACCACAACCAAAAGAGAATGCTAAGGGGTGAAGGGAGGAATATTTGCTGCGTTCTCTGCTTCTTGTAAATCACCTCTGTTTCTGCCAGCCGTCTTTCAAACCACCCTCTGGTTTCCTCAAGTGATAGTAACTTGGCCTCCTTGTCAACAAGCTGATCTTTCAACGGTTCCAGTTCCCTGCACAATTTCTGAGTACAAAATGAAACAAAAAATTCCCAGTGAATTCAGACGCTCTCTGTGTAATTCGCTGAACAGCGTACTCTCGTCAATGTTAAAGTTGCACGGCCCAGTTTTCGTCAGGAGAAATTCTTTTCGAGAATTTTTTCCTCTGAATGAAAAACATAAACAAACTTTGCACATGCCAAAGACAATGCACAAAATACATGTAACATGCAAAATTGTTTGTAAATGGCTGACGGATGTGAGATAATGTCGGGATTAAGACAATAGATCATTTTAGTTTTTAATTAACTAACACTTATCACTGGCAGATTTTCTAGAGCAACACCTGAAATAAAAGCTTCTAACTTTTTTGAATCTATAAAAATAGCAATTTAAAGTTTAAATCCAAGTTTTCAGGTCAAATCGGCCAAAAACAGGACTCGGCATTTTGACCCCTTTTTTTTGGAGATACTCACTGTTTGTTCTTGCAGTTGCTGCTTAAGGTTGTCACGCTCATTCTGTTTGAAAAAGGAACAAGAAAAATAAATCATAAGGCTGGAAAGAATACGATGAAAACAACACTTAATAAACATAAACCATTTTGAGACTGTGCTTTTCTGTAGAATTATTGTCACAAAACAAAAACACAATTCATTTTGTTTGACATTATTAAGAAAGACCTAGATAAAGGTGATAAGGTGAAGAAGGCAAGTTGTCTTACTTTTGCTAAAAAGCTATGCAAATGCAACAAATTGTACCCATGGCAACCAATGTACTATACCCATAGCAGCCAATGTACTGTACCCATAGCAACCAATGTACTATATCCATAGCAACCAATTGACTATACCATAGCAACCAATGTACTATACCCATAGCAACCAGTGTACGATACCAATAGTAACAACAGCTTCTTGGTACCTAGACATCTATGTTAGTGTATCGTATGGGGGTGTTACAAAACAAATAAATTGTAAATTATCACATGGTGTTACCACAAACCAAAGAAACATATATTCAATATTTACCTCATGAGACTCACTGAGTCGACCCATCTCAGCTTCATGTTGTTGTTTAATGGTCTGAGTTTGTATGGCAAGATCATCAAGCATCGTCTTCCGCTTCTCAGCACTCTGTACAAAATTTTCCCATTTGTTTAGTATTATTTTAGGGGGGGGGGGTATCCAGTGGAATATTGTTGTCAAAATGCACTAACTGCAGCAAAATCCCCAAACACAGTGGTCTTTGGCACTCGGATTTACAGCTTTCCTTTGAGAGAACTTGCTCAGAAACCCTCTTTGTTTGGTATGGCTGTGATGTCACCAAGGTGGTAAGCCACAGCAGATAATCACCTACAGCAAGCTGGAATCTTGCTCTTATCTTGGTGCTGAGAACAATTGAAATAAGTATGACAGAAATTCTATTGAAACCCTGGTGTATCAGACAAAGGATTGAAGGTCTGGAGTAAGGGATTACACAAATATCCCTGGTAGAAAGTGACTTTTGTTCCAGGTTGTACCCGGCTATCCAAGTGTGACACCCTGTGTGCATGCATTGGGCACACTACACAATGAACCTACTGAGTGAGTCAACACACCATCTGTTGATGAGCTTGCCATGTACAGAGCATCCCAAGCATTTGCCACTTCAATCACCCACACACACAAACAACATAAGTGTGTATTCGAATCATGTGCTTGGCAAATTTATTCACTAAGCAAAAAAGAAGTGGAGCAACACTTGCAACAATGTAAACTTTATGGCATTTTTGCTGGCAACACATTTCTGCTAAGCATGATTTTTTTCCGCTAAGCATGATTTTTTTCTGCTAAGCATGATTTTTTCTGCTAAGAAAGTTTAACAAAAGAAATTGGGCCCAGATCTCTTTACCTTTCTGGCTTCCTGTAGGTCTCTATGGAGGTTGTCTCTGTCATTCTGGACCTCTCGTAACGTCTCGTTGAGTCGTGTGTTGGCATTAAGACAATCAGCCAGCTGGCTCTGGCAATCCTCCTTCTCGGCCGATAGCTTACTGTGAGCCAACTGAAGCTCTTCTAGCTGACCCTGAGTTGTCACATACAGATCCTGTTGCCAAAGATCGGACAGCTAAAATAGCGTTTCTCATGTTTTTCAAAGCTTACAGTGGAATTAGCGCATGCATGTCGTATTCCATTAGGGTGTCTGAAATATCACAAGCATGAGGTAGAAATACAAGGAGACACATCGAGGGACCACAACCCATTTACCTAATTCAAAGCTCATTAAAATCTAACTGCACCATCAGCTGATTGCTGCCTCTGTACACAAAGTTTGTTAAGTAGATAGAAAAGCAACTTCATCAAACAGTAAAAAGAGTTACCTTTAGTCGGTTGCACTCATCAGCCGTTACACTTTGGACCTAAAGATACAGAGAAAAATCATTTTAGAAGATGCCAGAACTTAAGAAAGATTTGAAGGTTTGCTTGATGGAGATACAATCAGATAGTGGTTTGTGTTGACACCGTGAATTCAGGCTCTCACTGAGTGTGTGGTTCTGAGAAGAACCGAAGGCCTACTCCACATTTTGAAGAGTATGCTCTGTCCAACATCAGGTGATGCTGAGCACAAATAAGAAGGAAACCAGTCACAAAACATGGTAGTTTGGCTGGTAACCTATTTCTGGTAAGCACAATCGTGCTGTGCTAAGTTTTGTGCATAAGCAGTTCCATGAAGTTGGACCACGACTTATAATAATCTCTTCTAGAAGGAAATGGTGGTTCAGAAAAGAAGATAAATCAAAACTCTCTGACAACTGGCTGCACTTCAGAGCAAACAGCAGTCCAGTGTACAGGCATGGAACCAGGAATTTTACCAGGTAGAAGTCTCCCCCCGCCAAAAAAAAGAACCCCAAAAGACCCCACCCCCAAAACACACACACAAAAACACAAAACAGTAACTGGTCACTATGATTATGAGCATGATGCCAGCAGGCAATAGTAGTACATGGTAGTGAGATCAGGGCTATAATGATGTGAAGGCATAAGTTTAAAGTTCACAAAAGAAAAACAAGAAAGAAAAAAAGAGATTTTTTTTCTCAAAAAGGCGTTGGGAGAACCGAGGTGTCCAGACACCCTTGGCCAACCTTGATCCACACTCTGCTGTACGAGTCAAACAGACTACACTGTTCACAGCATCAAGTTACTCACCTCCAGTTCACCTCTGAACCACCATTTCTTCCCAGGCCCTTTTTAAAACCACAGCTTGGGCTTAGTCTCCATCAGTAAGTTTAAAAATGTACACTTGCGATATGGAATTTCAAAACAGGTGGACAGTGGCTAAGCCAAAGCCGGAATCCGAGCCAAAGCCTAAGCCGGTCTTTAAAATGGTCCTTAAAGAGTTGATAATGCATTCAAATGGTACTGGTACCAATAGCACAATCTCAAATACTTTCATCTTCAAGAAAGTTGTATTCAACCACAATCTTATTTCTATTGCCATGCAAAACAGAAAAGAAAATACCACATACCCAAAGCACTTGGAGACTTTAAACCACTTATGCCAATGATTATTAGTAACTCTGAGCATGCATGATGATGTAACACACAACGGGAATATCCCATTTGAAAATAGATGTGATATTATACAACATTCTCAACAACACACTTAGGCAAACAGCTTTGCAGTTCTACCTGCAAATCCTCTAGGTTTGATTCACAGGGATTGGTGAGGGGTCATTGAGCAGCTTTGTAGTTCTGCCTGCAAATCCTAGGTTTGATTCACAGGGATTGGTGTGAATTAAGTGTCTTGCTTAAGGCTGCAAGTGTCAAGACCGGGACCCGGTCTGCTGGTTAGAAACACCGGAACTGAGTTCAGTGCACTAGACCGCCCAGCCACGACACACAACATATTGAAAGGGCCAACTGCATACTGAAATGGAGTGTGCACGCATGTTATATCATATAACAGTATCAAGTATAGCAAAGTTACTCTACTACACTTGCAATTTTGAATCTTCCCTCTATCGAAAGTAGTACAAGTTTTGTTTAAAAATGGGGTAACAAAAACCGATTCAACCTACCAAAATCAGACATACGTTCCCCTCTCTTAAATTTTACGGTACACATGCAGAATGGACAGATAAAAAACCTACTACTCCAGCTTTGTCAATGTTATTAATGTTAAATTTGAAGAGAGTCTAAAAATATTTGTTCTTGAACCACATTATGTATCTTGTTTGACTTAGCCCAGGTAATGCTGGAGGAGCTTCTGGAGTGCACCCACACTTGTCCAACATGACCACTGTTGGTAGGTAGTTGCTTTTGTGTATGGGGCTCAATGGATCAGCCTGAAAGCTATCTCCACATCATTGGCTTTTTCACAAATTCCGATTTGTCACTTTATTCAATGAAATAAAGAGCACTGGCAGGTGCCAAACACACGTGGTATGATTTTTGTGTTTTCACAAAGTGACCAATCCCAAAATGCATTATTTTTATAAACAGCACTCCGCAGGCAGATCTCACAATGTGACAAACATGTTTAGGAATTAATAACTCAACAAAACAGTTGTTAGAATGAAAAAGTATGGACAATTCTTCATGATTGAAGAAGTCAACTTTATTGTGGTAGTTAAATTTTTTAGCAGTAACGGAAACAGCAGTTTGAAAAATAGTTCAACTTTAAAACATAAAATGTTTGCCGAGTAGGGATTCACCACTTTGTGGAAATGGTCACAATATGTGCAAGAATTCAAAAGTAATCAAAACAAATCAGCCAAAAGCAGTGCCCTAAAAGAAAACTGTGGACACTGATTAACATGCCGATCCCATAGACAGAAAGTACCTGTTTAGTCTGAGCTAGCTCAGCTCTCAGACTCTCTACAGACTCCTTGAAGATGGCTGCTTGCTCGCTATTGGCAGCCTATGTTCCCATAGCGACAGGTCAAAGGTTGGCAAAGTGGGCATGGATGAATAGATTAGTAAGAGGAGGTAGTTATTTGGAGGGAAAGTTTGATTATTAGGAAGGAAAGATAGTCATTGAGAAAAAATGTATTCAAGTTTTTCTACACCATTTTGTAACAATGTTTGAAAATTTGTTATTATTTTGTTAAACCATTCAAATCCACTCTTATAACCCATTCTAGTAACCTATTCTGTTTACCTGTTCTATTAACCCGTTTTGTTAACCTGTTCTGGTAACCCGTTTTTTTGTCCGTTCTATTTATCCATTCTATTAACCTGTTCTATTAACCCGTTCTATTAACCGGCAAGGCCAGGCATCCAAATCTTATCAAAAACCTAAATTTGTTGGTGTTGAGTTAGCATAGAGTGTAGGATAGTGGAGGAGTCTAGAGGGCTCTAGCCAAAGACACTAGGGGGATAACGCTAAGGCTTATTAGAGCATGACAAGATAGTTGCTACATTGTGAAGAGCAATCTCTTAATTAAGTGCACATCTCACATGGGCATGCACGATAGGGAGATAATTCAAATGGTAGACCCTGTTCAAGTGCGCGATTTTGTTTCCACCACACGGTAAACAATGTACATATAGCTGCCAACATTGGAAGAATTCAATTGGAAATCAAACAGAGTGACACATAGGGCCACTTTATTTGTATGAAACTGCAATATTATTTTACAGTGTGGCCCCAACTTTTATGCTCTTTCTCTGCATATTTGAATTAATTTGTTTCTCCTACCTTATTGGCTGACATCTAAATTTGTTCTCATTGGTATTCAATGCATGTGTCTGTGCGATATCCATTTGATGATAACTGATGTTGATAATTTTTTGAATTCCTGTGTTGATTCTTCACACAAATTGTATTCCAAGATCGTTAAATTATCGTTGTCGTACACTGGGTTTTTTTAGGTTGGAAAATTCAAGATAAAAATACAAGAATGGGTCAATCGTATTTTCCTTCAACTTTGATAAATTTGTTTCAACAAGTTGTAATAGACACCTTGCATTGGCCACCATTGTTGAGGTCTAACAATGGAAACGTGCACATGCGTGTACGCACCTCGCACAACTCTCAGCCAATGATCCGTCTTCAGTGTTGGAACCAAAGGTGCAGAAACCCAAGGAGTTGGAACTAGAGGTTCCCAAACATGTTCAAATATGCGCAAGACTATCACGGTGTATTATAGATACAAGGAATGAAGACAACTTTGACTAGTCATTATATCTATTGAGCAGTTTACTTCATTAAGATTAATTTGTTGATTGGGTTCGTATGAGGGCCAGGTATTACAATGTAGGTATGCGATGGACTTCTTCTTACCTGAGCATTGAGAGATGAAACTGACGATTGTAATTCATGTATTCTCAACTGATTCTTGTCGCTCTGTTCAGCCATACCCTACGGTGAATTCATACCACAGAAAATACTCAGATTAATGAATAGCACACAGCTGGTTTTGGGAACATTTCAACAGTTTCCATCCTCAAGAAAATAAAACCAAACTCAAAATGTTATCAATTTTTTATATTTTTTATGAAGTCTCCCTAATGAGGACTAGCAGGAGGCTGGTTGAATTGTTCATGAAACCCTGAAGCTCACAATTCTGTGCACAGTAGTAGCCATCCAAAAAGGAAATTCAACCGTTCACTATTTTCACTGTTTTGCAAAAAATTACTATGTTTATGTAATGAACACTCTACTGTTGAGTTTTGAGTCATAACAACCAGATGGTTAAATTGAATTGTTGACTGAAGTGGCTCATTTCTGAGTCCGAGTCATTGACCATATTGAGTCTGAGTCCAAGTCAATCACCATCGTGACTCTACACCCAGTCACTGACCACAAGGACTCAAGTCTTGAGTCCAAGTCATTCACCAAAAAGACTTGAGTCAAAGTCAAAGTCGTTGGCCATTGTGACTTGAGTCCAAGTCAATAACCATCGTGACTTGAGTCATAAAAAAATGTGACTTAGGTAAGACTCAAGTCTGTGTCACAAGTCACACAACTCTGACTGCTGTTCCCTGTCTCTTTAATTGATCTTTCCCAGCTGGTAATTAAAGACCGGCAAAACATCCATCCTAATATTACAACATACCTGTTTGACTCTTGTCAGTTCCTCTAGCACCTTCAATTTCTCTTTCTTCAAGTCCTAGAGACAAGGACAAAATACAAAATGGTGTTTAGACACAGAGGTGAGATTTGTTAAGAGAAAGATTTAGGTACTTTTCAAAACCAGTTTTGAAATGGCGATGGGAAGATGCATTTCTGTTTAAGTGATCTTTATTTAATAATGTCTTTTGGCATGTTAAAAAACCCCACAACATTTATAATGGGAATAAAATGGTAATAACTGAATCCTAGACAGTCATTTATGATCGAGCAGGGTCTTGGCAGTGGGATTATGGACAATGGCCAAGACATTGTCATCCTTTCAGGGACATAAAGCCATCTTGTCATTGCAGTACTCACCTCCGCTTCTTTGTCCTTCTTCACTTGGAGATTTTCCATTTGTAGTCTGAAACAAAAAGTGTATTCAAACATAAGATGAGGACACACTCTGGGGTGTGAGTGCAGAGCTGTGAATTGATAGAGTTGCGACATAGAGGGACAGTTTTCTTCGGTCACGTGGTTGCTGGATGCCATTTTGGGTCCAAACGCAGCACAACCCAATGAGCAGACTAGCCTGGCGCCCTTGTATTTGCCAATGCGTTTATTTTTTTTTAACACAAAATGGCTTTTAATCGCAAGTTGCCACAACTTTCTCAATGTACAGCTCTGTGTGAATGGAGCATAACAAAAGAGACGTACATGATTTACAAAAAAGTTGACATGTGCTCTAGAACATAGATTTCACACTTTAATTAGTATTAAGTCCAACATATTAATGGGTGCTAATCCCACAGGAGTAGTAAGCCTGTGTAATGAGTATACAGTGCTTATTAAACATTAGTGTAGGGTAACAACAAACAACAAACCACAAGTGGCTGACACAAACCACAAGTGGCTGACACAAACCACAAGTGGCTGACACAAACCACAAGTGGCTGACACAAACCACAAGTGGCTTATACAAACCACAAGTGGCTAACACAAACCACAAGTGGCTTATACAAACCACAAGTGGCTAACACAAACCACAAAAGGCTAGCAGCAATAAGCTAATAATGGCCACAAGAGGCTTACATAGTTACACCAACAAAACATCAAAGAGGCTAACACCAACCACAAGTACATGTAGATAACACTTGTGGCTTGCAGCAATAACCTAATAGCAGCTGAAAAGGACTTGCAAAGTTACACAACAGAACCACAAATGGCTAACATGAGCAGCTTGCAAACTTACTTGCTGTCATTGTAGAGGTATTCTTTCTCATTCTGGAGCTGCACCAAACTACATAACAAAATGGAAACATTTGGAGGTTTAAGAAAATAGCTTTGACTGCATACCTTTATCTCTCCACAGATTGTTTTGTCGAGAACCCAGCTTACTCATTGATTACTAAAGTCACAGTTTTCAATAAATAATCTATGAGTTTGATTTGAATCATATATAGGCAAGCTTTCATAGAGCCACTTTAGCACAAAAGTTAAGCAAGAAACAATTGTTTTGAATTAACTTTGTCGTGCTCCTTTTTGCCAAAGTCTTGTTGATGTCTGCATTTGATCCTGGTGTATTTTTACATTGAGTGAGGTCCAAAGTAAATCAGCTGTCGCTAACCCTCGTTAAAGATGGTTTAAGTAAATAACAAATAAATAAATAACTAATGAATTAATTACCTCTCTTGTTTCTTCTTTGTCTTCTCAGTGAGCTGTAAATGTCAAGATGAAGCAATAGATTAGTGACATACAAAACAAGTTTGTGAAAAAAATCCCACACAGTATGATCATGTGGTAACAATTTTGATGTTTCCCACATGATTTAACTGATTGTACATGATATAACTGAGTGTCTATGATTTAACTGATTGTGCATGATTTTACTTAACGTGTTGCACATGTTTTAGCTGATCGTGATTTCTGATGTCAGCTTACAAGGTAAATACACCCACCTTGGCAATTTCTTGAGTTAAGTTGGCAACTTCAGCTTTGTGAGAAACCTGGAAATACAAAAAATGAAATCAACCGATTTAGACTTCCTTGTTACTTTGTCAGAAAGGAAGAACCACCCGCTATGGAACACATGCGTGACATGATGTTTAAGACTGACATGTTTCTCGCTTCAACAATGCATTTTGTTTGAACAAATTTGGAGCGCCCACAAAACCTCTTTAAATGAATGTACCCTTCCAAACGATACATCATAATGCGTGCTCTTACATAGCACCTTTTCACACCTGACAGGCGTTTCAAAGTGCTCATTATTTGTAAGACAGATAAACAGAACTGTTTTTATATTATGAGACCCATTTACTTAGCACCTTGTTATTGTTTGCAAGGTGATGCAGTGCAATCTGCAGCCACTGCCAGAAACACCAGGGTGAACCCCTTCTCTTAACAGTAAGTGTACTGGGTTCTTTTATGCGCACTACACAACACACAGGACCTACGGTTAAAGCAATTATGGTTAAGTGTCTTGCTCAAGAACACAGGCGCCATGACTGGGAATCCAACCCACAATCTGACCACTTCAGAGCTTGAGTCTGGTGCACTTGACTGCTCTGCCTGGCCAGTCCATAAATGAGGTGCATTCAAATAATATTTGAAAAATGATACTGAAATTACAATTGTATATTTTACATGCATTGAAATGAAAAAAAAAACCTAAATTTGTTTTGGAACCTGCATTTTTTTTATTTGAAGTTCAATTCCTATTCCTACCCTAGAGCAAATGATTCCTGATTTGGGGGGTCAAGTGTACGATGAGAAGGAAGATGGTGATATCAATGATATTGTACCTGGGCTTGATGTAACTGCTCCTTGAGTAATCGTTTCTCTTCCTTCTCAGTGTCTATGACCAGCTGAAGATCTGAAGATGAACAAACGATGCGGCGTTTTCATCACTAACTTACACCGACTTGTAAAATCACACTAATTCTACTAAAGATCCCTTACATTAGCAACACCAAGCTTCCTTATCCACACTCGCAGGTTCACATCCCACTCTAGTCAATTTTACCTTGTCAGGGATGTGATAGGCTGTTGAGAAAAAAACCTGAACTCCGGGCGCAAAGCATGAAGCCCAATATTAACATTTATCTTTGGTTTTAAAAGCCCTACTCTGCAATCTGGGGCGCTATTATATGGTTTTATTTTCATTTTTTTATGAATTTGATCTTTAAAAAAAAATAATAATAATTTATTTATTTATTTTTTTTTGGGGGGGTGGGGGCAAAAAAAACCCTGGAATTTCTTTTTTTGAGGTAAAAAAACCCCACGGAATTCCGGTTAAAAACGGAGAAATCACATCCCTGCCTTGTCCAACCCAAACATTAAATTAAAATTTACCCAGTCACTTTCCCTTGTGGTTTGTTGTTTGATATTTCCAATAAAAATTCACATCCCCTTACGGTGATTCCTCTGCTGCTGCTTCCCAGGTTATATCGTAAACTTAGTTGTGATCCCTGGCTTCATACGGCAGTAAAAGGTTGAATGGTTACTGACGGGCACCCCCAAACAAAGATATTGATCAAATGGGGGACCGCCAACATCAGGGCTAGATAGTTCAGTTGGTCGAGCTCCGATATGTCAACCCAGCGGTCACAGGTTCAAATCCTGCTCTTACCAATTTTTTTTTGTTCAATCCAAAAATTAAATTACAAAATTACCCAGTCAGTTTCCCTAGTGGTTTATTACTTTAAAATTGTTTGGAGTCAAAATGTATGAAATCTGTCCGGAACCTACCACTGAAACCTTTGGTTGTCATTTCCGGTGTCACCAAACCCTGTGATTCAACCTGAAATGAGATTTGCCAAAAAACAAAAACAAAATTAGTTTACAAAATACATCGGTAATAAAACAGTTCTAGCACAAAATATTTAACTTCAATTTGTCGTTTTTCAATGATATCCTACCTGAGTAGTAGAATCAAAACTGTCAGCGCCTCTATCGTCCACTTCATCTGTGAAAAATAAAAATGGAATTGTAAAATACAATTTGAAATCATACTTTCAATTCCAAACATCAAGTACTCTCTGGAGGTGATTACTGGTGGACTATTTCTACAACAGCCAGTTTAACTTCATGTAATCTGAGGAGTCAAGGGTTTGACGCATTCTTGGTCATGTCAGCCTGGATTGATCATATTTCTCCATGCCTCCTAATCTTGGATAATGTTTGAGTCGATGCACTTGATGTTGACTGGGATGTTGTCCATCCAGCACTTTATTTGGCTTTCACGTGGCCGAATGCTCCAACCTGTATTTCAAACACCATCCTCAGCCACTTTTCATGACTCATGCATTGGATGTGCCCATACCAACATAGTCTACACCCTCTTCCTCAACACTAACAACACCTAGACCTGCATTTAGTCTATGGAAACATGCACAACATGTACTGAGCTCAGAGTTTCGGCTGTGTCAATGCCATTCCAATGTGCAGCATGTTGTATGGCTACTGCCCTACTAGGGTTAATGTGCGGGGGGTGGGGGGGTGAGAATGATTGATTACCTTTGGACATGAGTTTGACTAGACTTTCCATGTTGCGGACTAAAGCCCCACTGAGTCTGTGCTTTAGCTGTTTGGCATGGCCTTGTAGTACTGCTACTGGATCTGTAAAGGAAACAATACCACATAACATGTAATACACTTCATTATTCAACAAAATAGTAGTCAACTGCTGCATTTTTTTTACTGTAACTGCAGGGTCTGTACATTCCATTATTTATAAGGTATAATTTAATGCCCTTTTGATTAAAAATCATGGAAATTCAGAAATTTAACAACTTCCCCGCACAAAAATATATAGATAATCCGTTGATATGTGACACCATTCGCACAGGAAGGGTATCAAACACAGTGGCATTTGACATCATTTTAACCTGAGAATAAACCTTGAAAATTTGTTTTTCCATTTTTACAAGGACTCTATCTATTGGAAAATGTGTGCACCACAAAACTGAATATGAGCTAGGAGCCCCTCTTTAAAACTGCACAACTGTGGAACTCTGTGGGACTTTGTGGAATAAATCAGATCAGTATAAAAATAAACTGACAGTGGAAGGACAGGGCACTGCTGGGTTGAAAAAAACACATACATTGTGTAGATGTACAAACCTTTGGGTTCTACACTGTCATCAAAGTCACTAGTTACGTCGGATAACTTTACATCTTCAAGAAAAGCCTCAAGCTCATCTGTGAGCAGACTGTTTAACTCTGAAACATAATAACATCAATGTGGATACAGGTTGACATACAAGCATGCATAAAAACACAGCAAGCATGCCATGTGTCTCACAACAACAAAACTACACAGCAGTGGGCAAAGCTGTAAAAATAGTGCAACATTTGTTTTGGGTGATGATACCTCATATTCAAGGGATGAAGAAGAGCTGTATTTTTCTGTAGTCCACTCTTGTGCCTGTGTGATCTAGGGCATCTAAAAGCACCTTCTATTTTAACAGGTATGCTAAGTTTTTTAATTATGAGACCCATTTATATAGCACTTTGATAAGGGTTTGCAAGGTGATGTGGTGCAATCTGCTACCAACTGTGCCAGACATGGGGCAACCCCCTTCTCTTAACTGTGAGTGCACTGGGTTCTTTTACATGCATTACACAACACATTGGACCTAAAGCTAAGCCTCAAATCCAAAGGACAAAGCTATTATGGTTAAGTGTCTTGCTTAAGGACACAAGTGCTGTGACCCATGTCCAGCACACTACAAAGCACGACCACGGCAATCCACCGCCTTGAGCCTTCGTGTAAATGGTGTTACCACAAACCTTGCTAGGATTTTTTTAAAATTCTGTAAAACATTTTGGTCATTTGAGAAAACTCCAAACCCAAATACGAGTCTCCTTGGTCATGTTGGTTTGGGAATTACAGGTCATGGGCCAACGGTTTGTGGAAGTTTGAGACAAATTGTGAGATTGGACATGAGGCGTGTTGAATTGACACGGATTGACCCAAATGATGGATTAAATGAACTGAACACATAACTTACATTTCACAAGTGCAACTTGTGCAACTTTAAAAAAAAAAAAACTCTTTGCCAAAATAAATTTTAAGGTTGCAAAAAGATCAGCAGGTACTAAATCAGTAATGAAGCAAGCATGGTATCAGCATATGGCCACAATGTGTGAACAAAAACACATCTGAAAATTACATGCTCTATTGATCAAAATCGGACAATAAGTAAACTTACTATTCAGAGTAAAAATAAACATTTAAAGAGAAGAAGATTGAAATCGAGTTGGCTTACCCGATTCCAGAGGCGCATCTTTCTCAGATGCCTTTGAGGGAGAATCTGGTGAGTCCGTATTCGTGACATCATCACCAGAAGCCCCGGCGGGCGGGGTTCTTTCCTCCAACACGGTCCCAGCCCCACTCATGTTACTATATCAAACCAGAATTGCATATGGAGTGAACATTTGGGGTGAATTTATTGTTATTGTGCACATATCCTGGGGTGTCACTGTGCCAAAAATCCAGACAAAATGGTAGTACTTTTCTTTGTTAGATAGAGTACAAAAGTGTATTGTGATTCTTGTTGGTGAAGAGTTGGTCTCATCATCACAACCTCTTCTCATCATTGGTCTGTAGCCAGCCTCAGTCTGTTCTACAGATATTTCCATTGTGAATGTTCCACCAGTCTATCCAACCTGGTTCTTCCTATCAGGGTGTTTGAGCATGAAACCAGGCTTTCTGCTTGTTTTCACCCATACAATCTAGCAACGCCGAGATGTAGAACAAAAAGCCATTCCAGTAGCAATTTCCCACTCGGTAAAACTGTAAATCCCCCGTTCCAAAGACCACCATGTTTATTGTCTTTACTTCGTTCAGTCATGACTTCATTTTGACAATAATGTTCCTCCTTAACAATTCAATAACAATACCATGGGGAATTTAGTAACACATATTAGTAAACTGCCAGCGTCAGTTAACGTGGACAGGACAGGTTTTTTTTAACTCTTGATAATAGGTCCTAGGTCTAATTTCATAGAGCTGCTTAAGCAAGGAAAATAGCAAAAGGCAAACCAATTTCACTCACCAGGATAAGGTTACCAGGCAAAATTCCTTGTCAAAATCTACCACTGTCAGTGACTGGTATCCTGTTTATTTTTGCCCTGGGTCCATTTTCATAGAGCTGCATTGCCCCAAAAGTTTCTGCTTAGCCGCAATGAGCACGCTACCAGTCACAAATTTAAAATGTGACATGGTATTTTGGCTGGTAGCCTTATTTTAGTAAGCATGCTTTTGTTTTGCTGAGCTATTTTTTTACTAAGCAGCTCAGTGGAATTGGGCCCTAGATTCAACAAATATGATGTCATTCTGACATCACAGCAAGTGACAGATGAGACCACGGCCCAATTTCACTGAACTGCTTAAGGACAATAAGAAGCTAAGCACAGAACAATTTGGGTTACCAAAAATAGGTTACCAAGCAAAAAACCATTTCACATGTACAATTTGTGAATGGTTTCCTGCTAAATTGTGCTAAGCAGAAATTTATTAAGCAATATTTTCTGCTTAAGCAGCTGTATGAAATTGACCCCATGTCTGATTCAAGCAACTGTGGCTATGGCTGTGGTCAATGCCTGCAACGGCAATTTTAAATAATATGCCACACTCCCTTTGCAGCCAAAGCCGTCAACTTGGACACGGTCAATTTCAGCAAAAATTAATTAAATTTCATTCAAATGCATTCAAATCCATGCATTTTTGCCTCATTCAACCAAAGGATTTCTTTTTAGCTACTACTGCATTCAATTTCTTTTTCATGCACACATGATTTCATTCTTCTCATTCAGGTTCCTTTCAATAGTTCTATTGCATTTCTGGACATACGAGACTACATTTCCACCATTCTTCACTTGAATTTCCACTATTCGTTTAAATTTGATGAAACTGAATGGTTGACCAGCCTCCTCCTGCTGGCTTTTGATCTGTGTGATCTAGTGAATTTGAATGATCTTATTTGACCAGACGTCCGACCTGAACAATTGAAATTTAGTGACTCTTTTTGACTGTTGAATCCTGATGCAACGGAGCATTCGTTTTCAAATGAAACTGAATGAGCCAGGTACTTAATTGAATAAGTTTTTTGTTGAAATTGGCCGGGAAATAAATGTACCTCATAGTTTGCTTCAATGCTGCTATTTCTGCTTCTGATTTCTCTTGAGTACCTGCATGGCAAGCAAATAAAATACCAGTCCTTAAATACAAGATTTCAAGCTTTGTTATCAATCCTTACTGCTCCAAACCAACAAAAAATCAGAGAGCAGCTTATAATATTCTTTTCACAAAGCACGTCACGGCTGAGTGGTCTAGAGCATAGAACTCAACTTCTAATGGCTGAGTCATCAGAGTGTGGGTTCGAATCCTGGTCATAACACTTGTGTTCTTGGGCAAGACACTATAATTGCTTCTCATCACCCAGGAGTAAATGGGTACCTATGAGGAGAGATATTGTTAATGTGAACAATTAGCCAGCCAATTTGGCTGCTGGTGCAGCATACTCCAAAAGAGATGAGATGGTTTCAGGGATGCTGAAGGTCCAACTAACAAATGTCTATCATGGTGATCAGAAACTTTATTGAGCATTTTTAAAGGGACACTACTAGACTGGTAGTGATTGAAAAAACAAAAAGCTTGCTTCCATGAACTTGCATCATATTTCTAAACATTGTCAGAGTATTCAACTCACTGTTAAGGTTCTTCTGCAGAACGGTGTTTAAAGCTTGCAACCTCCGCAACTCTCCCTGGAGATTGCTGTCATCGTTGGGTGTGAACTCTGATGAACTTTGACCCATTTTCAACTGGTTAACCTCTTTCTCAAGCTCCTCATTGGTTGTACATAGCTGTCCAAGAAATTGATGGTTGAACATTTTTACAATAATTATCACGATTTTGAAGTAAATGCTGACACTCCGTGGTTTATGGTCCTCACACAGCGCCCACCGCATGACCCCAGATTATTTAAGTTAATTCATGGTTTGCAAAGCAGCAAGGTTCTTATTTTTCTGTGTTTACAGCATAATATGCTAGTCTTTGTGGGGGTGTTGAATGTTTTTCATGTTCATGTTAGCCAACTAAAGATCCCAAACTCCCCATGTAGTCGACTGCTTGTTGGGAAAATGATCTATAAGGGGTAAACTGGAGAGGGCGCACTGTAATCACCCGTATTGCTGGACTTTGAGACAAATCTGGTTTGACAAGCTTGTTGGGAAAATGATCTATAAGGGGTAAACTGGAGAGGGCGCACTGTAATCACTCGTAAGGTTTGAGAAACCTTACCTTGGAGAGTTCTTCCATGAGGGTCGAGTTCTGTAATCTGAAGTCATCTTCTTGACTATGGAGCTTCTGTTGAAGACTCTCCAGCTCTGACAACAGCACCTCCACTTCCTAAAAATATGTCATCAGGATGTACAGGTCAAAAAAACACGTCTTCACAAAGTGCAGATAGGAATCTAGGTCGGTACATACTACTCTGCATCTAGAGAAAACTAGTCAGGTCTGAACAGTGAGTGGAAACAAGTACTTCTACAAGTCAGGGAATAAGACACAAAATGGCTAACTTATGAATAATGCAGAAAGTCAAAGGTTTATATCATACATTTTGCTATAATCAGTTGGAGAAAAATTGCACACTTAATGAGCATGATCGTTACAGATGAATCTAACAGAAGTACTTCAAAAAATTCAGAACCAAAGTTGCCCCTGAAAGACTTTCAAGTTGACTTACCTTAGCCTTTTTACTCTTGCTGATAGTCTACAAAACAAAAAATCACAAGAAAGAAAGAAAGGTTAGTGTGGAATCTTTTTAAATCTCAGAAGCGTATAAAACTGAATTGAATTTAACGTGAGCATTCAATTTTACAACCAATGAAGTTATTGTAACAAACATTCAAATTTAACTTGTGTTTGTATTCAAATTTAACTTCATCTGTGGCTAAATAATGTAAGTCACAGCATCCCATCATTAGCAGCTTAAGCTAGATGTAGATGTGGCAAATTGTTCCAGGGGAGCTGTAGATACTGGGGTCAAATTTACCGGTAGCCCGCAAGCCCAGGATTAGCGGATTTACAGCTGGGCTCACTTATTTGTCCATTTTGATAGCCCAGCAGGTTAGTGGGAAAATAAAGCAAAAAATGCATTGTCACAAATAATAATGAACTGAGCCTAACACTAAGGTTTGGCTCTTTACTTTGTCGTTGATAATGACAAATTTGTATTCAACTGGCCATCACATCAAAACTTGCTACGAGTGCCGAGGTCATGGTTCAACATTTTAAATGAACATTTCCTTAGAACTTTACCTTGTTTGCCTTAAGTAGGTCTTTTTCATAATTTGCTGCTGTTGTTTGAAGTGTACTTAATTCTGTAAGGAAGACAACAAAAACTAAAATTAGTTGATAAAAACAGCTCCCTAAATTGCCAAAAGACTTGTATACAAGCAAAACTTTTATGGAAACACAAGCTGAAGTCTAATAAACATGTTTATAAAAAATCCAGGAATGCCCACGACAGATGTGTAAACAAGCCCGGATATTCCATTGCATTTAATGTTTGCGACCTTATGAAGACCGAAGACAAAAGGAACAGTATGTTTCCACAGAGGAATTCTGAAGAGAGGGATGTTCCACAAGGAATTTTGTGCCCAAAGTCAATGGAAGGATGTGAAGTACAGGGACAAAGTACAGAACAAAAGAAGTCTCCACCATGATGCAAAATTGGACAAGGGTGTTGTGCTTGTTTGTCCCACAACAAAGCACGAAAAAGGATACTTTATTTTTGATCCAAATCTCCCTTTTGTCCAGAGATTATTGTGGAATCCCCAAATCCAGACCCTTTGTTGGCCAAACGTGGATTACAAGAGATTGATAGGCTGCTACCATTGTATTTGGCATGGGAGGAAAGTTAGAGATTCTAGCATGCCATGGCTTACAGCCAAAGTTTGGCTAAATCACGGTGAAAAAAGCCTCAAAAGAAAAAAATAAATCTATGTGAATTTTAGTGCACTGTACTCAAGCTCTGGTGTTTCTGACCAGCAGAGTGTGGGTTCGAGTCCTAGTCCTGACCCTTGTGTCTTTAAGCAAGACACAATAACCATTATTGCTACATCCCTTGAATGGGACATAAAGCTGTTGGTCCCATGTGTTGTATTATAAACTATTAAATAATATGGGGTTGAACAAAGAAAAAAAAATTGACTAGAGCGGGATTTGAACCAATGACCTTTGGTTTAATGTGTCGGCGGTCTTTCTATTTTGTCAATATCTTTGTTCAGGGGGTGCCAGTCAGAAACGGAAGCCATTCATCCATTGGCTGCGGTGTAACCAGGGATCACACTCAAGTTTACGAAGCAACCTGGGAAGCCAGTTTCCCTTGTGGTTTATAACTTGATATTTAAAAACTATTAATGCACGTAAAAGAACCCAGTACACTTATGACTTACAGAAGGGGTTCGCCCCGATGTTTCTGGCATCCGATGCATATGACCTACCCAGGCCCTGCATGTTAGACATGGAGATACAAACAGTCTACAAAAGCTTACCATTTCCAAGTTTTCTGCATTTATCACTCAGCTGATAGTTTGAAGTCCTCAACTCCAGCAGCTGATCCTAAGATAACAACAAAAAGGGGAATTCTAGATGGAAATTTGCTGATAATAAAAATAACGTGTGGAATCCATCCATGTTGACGACCCTAGGCAGAATCTTTCTTTCGCATTTGAGAAAGACTCTGCTACTGCAGCGGCTTGGCTTAAAACCTGACATGCCTGGGGCCATTAACAATCTTTCCAAATTACAAACAAGAGATGAACAAGTTGTAGACAGGTAGACAATTGAAGAACTCAACTTTTCTCAAGTGACTCTGATAATTAATACTACTGACATCGGTCCCTTTAGATGCTATGTAAAACTACAATTAAAAGAGCTGTTTGTTTTAATACGGTACAGTGTACTGTATTTAAACAATTGTATTATTTGTATTCAATTATCAATATCACATTATTGAATTAATGTTTTTCATACCACCACGGTCCTGGCTCGTCGTTGTGAAAAGCGGTCATACTAATTAGCGTCAACAGGCCCATTTCACGACAACTCAAGACAACTCAAGACAACTAAAGACAACAAGCTTAAAATACCATCAATTACAATGGTTGTAATCAGAGTGTATCTGGAAACACGTTTAAAACTGACTGGAACCATCGTGCATACATATTTTTCACGGGAAAAAAATGTTTTTTTTGTAAAAATAGTCAACTTTCTCCGTCCGTAGAATTGGCCGACGTGATGCTAGATATTGGACCGCACCATTACACTACAGGTAAGTGCAATTTTTAAGTCGAGAATGGTGCCCACACACTCATGTCAATGTAAGAAACTCTTCATATTATAGTTTTATTTACATGTATTCTTTGTTTCAATGATTTGATACTACTTTGGTGCTTTCTTACTACGTCAATCCCCCTTACCGACACTCTACGCAAGGGTAGTTCCTAGCCCAGGTTGGACTCCTCCGTTGCATACAACGCGACGGAGTCCAGGGTATAAAGCTATCGTACCAATGCGAAAAATTTTATACCAACATTTTTGCATATTTTTACCTCATTGGTGAAGCTGAAGCTTTACCCACATATTCCTGGTGTCCTGAACTATCAGCCTGATGGGTTCAGAATTGTTGATTTTATCCTTGGATGACATTATTTGTGAAAATAAAATGGAAATTGACGTCTCCTCTGTAACTTTCTGTTCAGACTCCGTTTATGAATACTCACACGCAAGCGCGCCCATAGCAAGTTCGTCACACTTGTTCTAGTCTGGTGCAAGATTCCTCTCGCTTTTTGTCATGATTTTTCCCGCGAGAGGGCGCTATCATCCACGAACCCGCCTGCAAATGATAGTGCCATCTCGCTGGGAATAATCAAAACAAAGTCTTGCACCTAGACTACATTCGTTCGCGCTACAAGGAAGTCGATGGAGCCGCTATGCATTTCGCACATGCGCACACGTGCTTACTCGTCAATCGGTACACGATGTTTAAAACGTTAGCGTGGATGTGCGATTTATTTTCTGGAATAATATCATCCATGAATATATTTATTATTTTTTGATGCATCAAAAGTGTAGTTATGGCCATGAAGAATATAACAACAGAGTTTCAGCTTCTTAAATCAGGTAAAAATATGAAAAAACATTAGTCAAAAATTGGTTTGCATTGTAGAGAAGCTTTATACCCAAGACGTCAGTGCAGTGGCACTGACGTCCTACCAGGGCTAGGGTAGTTCCCAACCCCTAACACAAACCCACCCATATCATAATGGTGCGGTCCAAAGTCATTGGGCAAGCACAATAGCATCACGTCGGCCAATTCTACGGATGGAGAAAGTTGACTATTTTTACGAAAAAAAAAAATTTCCCGTGAAAAATATGTATGCACGATGGTTCCAGTCAGTTTTAAACGTGTTTCCAGATACACTCTGATTACAACCATTGTATTTGATGGTATTTTAAACTTGTTGTCTTGAGTTGTGTTGAGTTGTCTTGAGTTGTCTTGAGTTGTCGTGAAATGGGCCTGTTGTCTTGTTGACGCTAATTAATTAGGGCAAACTTTCCGCTGCTCGCCACCAATTTATCTCCCTAAGTTCTGGGTTTTTTTCACTAAATTATATTCTTACCTATCAAGGAGGGTTTACCGAACATGTACAGCCAGAAAACAGGCAGAATTTAACAATTCTAAAGGCTTAAAAAGGTGTCCCAAAATGGCAAGGCTTCGTCTTGCAGTGAGATGAAAACAAACGCCATGTTGTTTCGTTTTCCTGCTGTGTGTGTGTCTGTGTAAGTTGTGCAATACTCCAATCAGTCGGTCATCGTTCATGCGCATTGGACAATTCGCTAGGACTTTTTGATTTGTGGAATGGGTAATAATCGAAGATGATATTTAGGAGGGAAATTAGAACAACCCACAAAGCACGCGTTGAACTTACCTAGGGCTTGTACTAATGGAATAATCCAAAACAAATTTATGAATATTCAGTTTATGCAAGCCATTGGACAAACCCAGCTTATTTTAATATTCATAAAAACTACATATTCATTATGACCTTTGGTGAACCAGGTATTTGGAGAAACATGTACGACAAACAAACCGTTCTGGTGTCAATGCCTCATAGCCGTGTGGTACAGGCTATGCTTTCTTAATAATTTGTTCTCTCTCTTGTTACAGGTTCGAATCTCCGTAAGTACATTGCATTATCTGATTAAACGTTCATTCCTTCCAGTAGATAAGATACAGGTAGAAACATGGAGGGACAACATGGAGACTGGGTGAGTGAGGAGACAGGAGAGAAGAAGACAGTGTGGGAAAAAGCGGGGTTTTTTTCCGCCAAAATTTGAGGATTTAACCAAATATCCCTAGTTTTTAAACCGATCCCCTATGAAAACTATTTTTTTTACGTTTTCAAGATTCACCGAATCGATAGAACACATCCTCAGGTATGAACTGGAGAAAAAAAAATTGAAAAAAACTTTTTTTAAACGCCAAAAAGCTGGTGGCTGAATGCGGAAATTTTTCCAAAATAAACTAGTTTCTCATTCGAAACCAATAAACAAACAACAACCAGAAGTTGAAGAGTTTGAAGGAAGAACATACCTGCATTCGCTGGAACTCTTCGTCAGACAAGGACTGCGCCATGTTGGATTTGGTTACCTTTAATTAATTTGTTCAGAACGTACATTTGGTGTTATTTGACAACCATCGCAAACGTCGGTTGTTTTTGCTCTGCAGGTACAACTTTACAATGAACCAAACAACCAAATTCCACTGCACTTCAATTCTGATGCAAACAAAATTAAGGGTCTGTATATAACTAATATTATTTCTGTTATTTGATAAGACTTGTATATTTATTTTTTTACATCATCAACTGCAAGAGTTTATCAAGTTACGTCAGAGAGCCCATCCTCTCAAGGTTATTTATTTTCCTACTGACGTACCGGACTCAATTGAAAAGGAAAAAGTAGTAAAGGAAGTTGAACTCAAAATTGTCAAAATATTATTTAATTTATATAAAATTTACCCGTAACAAACTTTGAGGGTGTCTGGAGTTTAAATTCATATAAAAGTAGTCTAAATGGAATTATTGTGTATCAAAATATTTCTGTTTGTAAAAGGACATGAGACCCGCAAACACCGTGGTATTCCCGTTTTATTTTCTAGTCGGGTACTGCAATTTTATTAGTCGATGCTGTAAATAGCTACCCGATACTCAGGGTGTCAGACTACACTGGGGCCATTCGATTTGTGCATGCAATGAAACACGTGTTAACGTGGATCGGTAATCGTCGAAAACAGAGTCTCAGACCGGAGAAACGAGGTAAATTCTCCATTTGTTTACTGGCAGTGGTGGCAGGTTCCTGAAAACATCCAGAACTGACCAATTTAATGTGTAGGTGACTTTCTTTCATTTGATTCTTTTTAGAAAAATGTGCCTTTGAAATACTAATGGTTTATTCAAATCAAAAGAGATCAAATAATCATGATTCAATCATAATCATTCATGATGATGATGATGATGGTGTTACTGTTGTTAGTGTTAGTGTTAACCTATAAGTAAAATCATGAAATAACTGTTAGTATTATTGATAATTATTTTGATATGTGACACTCTCTTGACCTACTTGTTAATCCCTCTTGGAATAATCAGAAGAGAAGGAACCCACCAAGTAAAGTACCACTTACCAGCAATAAATAAATAAATATTAACAATCTACTCCCCTATAATTAGTGCTATAATTAGTACTGTATTAGTATTAATTAGAACTCTGTGGTCCGCTATCGTCTCCACGAACCTCATTCAATCATAGTCATAATGTACAAAATCCTATTTGAAACTTTTTCCCCTTCACGTTTAGAGTGGGTCCCACTACTTGCCGTCAACTCGCCGAATTGCCGTCAACTCGCCGTCAACTCATTTTCGTGCCGTCAACTCATTAAATATACATCAAAAATTTATAAATGGGGCATGGAAGTGTTAAATCTGGGCTAAACTACATATTTCTTATGGTTTTCGGTACAATTTCATTTACAAAAACGTTTTTGTGTTGAATAAATAAATAGTATAAACGCAGAAATATTCTGATATCCAGAGTGCACCATCCACCCGCAGCCATCTGCCATATAGCGCCCTCTGTTGTCCATCCATAGCTTGATACTTGCATTTCAATCCCATACCATGAATGGTACAGTCCAAGCTCCGTGAAAAGGAAAGATTGCGGCCAACGGCTAACGCTGCATTTATACTATTTATTTATCAACACAAAATCGTTTTTGTAAATGAAATTGTACCGAAAACCGTAAGAAATATGTAGTTTAGCCCAGACTTAACACTTCCATGCCCCATTTATAAATTTTTGATGTATATTTAATGAGTTGACGGCACGAAAATGAGTTGACGGCGAGTTGACGGCAAGTCGGCGAGTTGACGGCAAGTAGTAGGACCGCCTAGAGTTCTCTTTTGAAAATGAAGCTCGCCAAAATTAGGCTCTATTATGTGCTCATTGTTTTCACAGTGAGCTCGGCGTGGGTCCAGAAAATCCACTCCGCAAAAAAAAGGTGCAAAAAATGATAAATTCTCACCATTATTCAGAATTGTTGCCTTTTGATAACAAATATATGGCCGCCGTCGCTTGTATTAATGGTACGCTGTGTGCAACGCTGCATACTTAAATGGATAGTAGGCCTATCTTTTCCTGATGTGTTTTTCTAGGGTTTTGAAGGTGAAATAAAGTCCGAAAATCATAAATGGTCTGATTCCCATTTCGTGATGACGAAGTAACAGCATTGTTGGCACTGAACCAGACTAACATTTGTCACGGTAACATTTCTAAGTCCTCTAAAACAGTCACTGCGCCGATGAATTACCCCTGTTGGTTTGTTTTTATTTCAACAGCTGGGACCTCTTGAAGTTAACAATGGAGAAAAGAATATTACCAGCCAGCGGTGCTGTAAACCACCCAGCAAAGAAGAAACTCAAAGTAGACTCTTCAAAGGCTCCGTTGTCTAAACCAAAAACTAACTCATCCCAAGGCAAGTCCCTCAATAAGTCCAGCAAAAACCAGAAGCCAAACTCCAAACAAGTCAGCAAGAATGTCTGGTGGTTGACCCAAAAGGCCAAAAAACAAGAGAAGAAAAATGCTGGCACTACAGAAGTGAGCAAGACTGTAACCAACGCAAAGGCTTTACCAAAAAGTAGCAAAACCGAAGTTGGAGAGTTGAAGGCAATTAAGAAGAAAGCTCTGCAACTGAAGAAGAAACGACAACGGAAAAACAGGCTACTGAAGAAGAAACTGAAGTCAGGTGGAAACACAGATGGCGTGATCTCCCACGATTCAAAAGCCAATACAATCGGCAATCAAGTCAAGAAAAACCTCAAATCAAAGGACTCGACACAGGCTGGTCTCAAATCTAATCAACATGGTTCTGAATTGTCGCCAAGTGTGAGTCTACAGAAGAGTGGTGGACAGAAGCAAAAAAGAAAGAAAGTGAAGAAGTTCAAGGGTGTTAAAAATGCTAAAGATGGGGGCAAAA
The DNA here is from genome assembly GCA_023634235.1 of Pisaster brevispinus. Classification (NCBI taxonomy): domain Eukaryota; kingdom Metazoa; phylum Echinodermata; class Asteroidea; order Forcipulatida; family Asteriidae; genus Pisaster; species Pisaster brevispinus. The sequence continues at coordinate 25,619,230 of JAMKCF010000004.1, forward strand.
TAGCTGCTGGACCGAAGGAGACTCAAGTGAAGGGCGAGAGCACAGTAGAGGACAGTACTAAAAATGAGAAGGACTCTAGTAAGGGGAGCCAAGTTGAGGCTCAACATGCCAGTACCAAGGCTCCTGGCAAAGTTAGTAAAGGAGAAGTGTCATCTAACTGGAATGCTGGCACTACAGAAATGAGCAAGACTGTAACCAACGCAAAGGCTTTACCAAAAAGTAGCAAAACCGAAGTTGGAGAATTGAAGGCAATTAAGAAGAAAGCTCTGCAACTGAAGAAGAAACGACAACGGAAAAACAGGCTACTGAAGAAGAAACTGAAGTCAGGTGGAAACACAGATGGCGTGATCTCCCACGATTCAAAAGCCAATACAATCGGCAATCAAGTCAAGAAAAACCTCAAATCAAAGGACTCGACACAGGCTGGTCTCAAATCTAATCAACATGGTTCTGAATTGTCGCCAAGTGTGAGTCTACAGAAGAGTGGTGGACAGAAGCAAAAAAGAAAGAAAGTGAAGAAGTTCAAGGGTGTTAAAAATGCTAAAGATGGGGGCAAAATAGCTGCTGGACCGAAGGAGACTCAAGTGAAGGGCGAGAGCACAGTAGAGGACAGTACTAAAAATGAGAAGGACTCTAGTAAGGGGAGCCAAGTTGAGGCTCAACATGCCAGTACCAAGGCTCCTGGCAAAGTTAGTAAAGGAGAAGTGTCATCTAACTGGAATGCTGGCACTACAGAAATGAGCAAGACTGTAACCAACGCAAAGGCTTTACCAAAAAGTAGCAAAACCGAAGTTGGAGAATTGAAGGCAATTAAGAAGAAAGCTCTGCAACTGAAGAAGAAACGACAACGGAAAAACAGGCTACTGAAGAAGAAACTGAAGTCAGGTGGAAACACAGATGGCGTGATCTCCCACGATTCAAAAGCCAATACAATCGGCAATCAAGTCAAGAAAAACCTCAAATCAAAGGACTCGACACAGGCTGGTCTCAAATCTAATCAACATGGTTCTGAATTGTCGCCAAGTGTGAGTCTACAGAAGAGTGGTGGACAGAAGCAAAAAAGAAAGAAAGTGAAGAAGTTCAAGGGTGTTAAAAATGCTAAAGATGGGGGCAAAATAGCTGCTGGACCGAAGGAGACTCAAGTGAAGGGCGAGAGCACAGTAGAGGACAGTACTAAAAATGAGAAGGACTCTAGTAAGGGGAGCCAAGTTGAGGCTCAACATGCCAGTACCAAGGCTCCTGGCAAAGTTAGTAAAGGAGAAGTGTCATCTAACTGGAAGGCTCTGTTGCCGGTGAGTATAAAACCATTTGGTATTCTTCACCCTAGATACTCCTTGTAGAAATGCCTCAACCCTCCAAAATCACCCAATGTGATACTGAGTTTGTGTAGGATGCCTACTGCCTCACTCTTCAAAGCTCAACCGATATGAGTTTACAGGTGTATGTACTCAGTTATGCCACCATACACAACCCATAAAGTTCAATAGTTCATGTAGTTTGTCACCTAGCTGGAAAGTGTTCCCCAGGAATTGTTTGACAGATTTAAGACAGCTCCTGAGCAGAAAACATTGGAACTTTTATAAGCAACTATCAGAAAGATTACATATTGTACTGCCAAGTTATCCAACACCTCAATTCTTTTAATACCAGATGGTTGAAAAGTCAAGGAATGAGCGCAAGAAGTACAAGAAAAAAGATAAGAGAGGAGAGAACGAGGACAACCCAAAGCCAAGGTAGGTACTTAGAAATATTTCATCAATTTTAGGCACAATTTATAATCGACATTTATAAAGCACTTATAAACATTGTATCAAAGCACCCTACACAATTACTACCCCTGTTCATTAGGTCTTAAGCATTCCTGAAATCATCTCAACTCCTTAGGAGTATGCAGCACTGGCTGCCAAATGGGTGCACAGGTTGCTAATCATTCACATCAACAATCTCTACCCTCGCAAGTACCCATTTACTCCTGGGTGATGAGAAGCAACTGTGGTTACTACACAGTTTAATGTGTCGACCACTGAGAACTGCAGCGCCATGCCCAAATCTCTGAAATGTTGAAATACCATTACAGAATGTAAACAAGCTGTAGCCATATACCTTGTTCACACGGTGTCGCTGCAGTGAGGCGCCCTTATGTACAGGTCAAAAGGAGGTTGCTCATTGGCCATCATATGCGCCGTGTGTAAACAGCTGTGTGTTTTTCTTTGTTTAATCATCGTTTACCTCTAAGAGGGAAGGCATCAATGCAAAGGGTCCTTTGGGATAGGTGTTGTGAAGGGCGTGGCAACCAAGGGGGTGCAGGAAATGTTACCTTCAAGTACCTTCATGTGGAAAGAACATTGAATTCTTATTCCTGGCATAGCGGTCTAGCGCTTAGACTGAAGTTCTGGCTTTTTCAGAGTGTGTGTTTGGGTCCTGGTCTTGACACTTGTGTTCTTGAGCAAGACACATAACCATAATTACTTCGTCCTTCTGATGGGATGTAAAAACCATAGGTTCTGTGATAAAAGAATCCAGTGCATTTGTTAAGAGAAGGGGTTTGGCCCCGGTGTTTCTGGCATATTGGTAGCATATTGCGCCACATCAACTTGTAAACCCTTACAAAGTGGTGCTAGATACACTTAGCATTCCTGTTTTGAGTCATCTGCTGTATAAGAATTGTGTTTTATTATTACGATACAGTAAGCCAGACATCTGGTTTGATGACGTTGACCCTTCACTGATCAGAGCCAATGAGAATGAAGGAGTAGATGATGATGAGGATGATGTCCAATCAGTGACGGGCTACAATCCACTGCTGAGAAAGGATGCACAGGATTGGTGAGTTGGAACCCTATGGCCGAAATAGTAATTTCCAGTGTGTCTGAACAGTTTCATGCATGAAATTGCTCCGAGACTTAAAAAAGAAAAAAGTTTTTAAAGATTTTTAAAAAGTTTTTTATATGGTAAATGAATTAACATTGTAATCCGCTTGTAATTATCAGCGTGTTTCTTGAGACAACCAACCCAGACCTTACTATACCACAGCGGTTTCATTCTGAGGCACACACATGCTGATGTAGAGAGTAGAGCCATTGCCCAAAATTCTTCAGTGAGAGTGATAAACTGGTGAAGCCACCAGCTGTGCTCAATTGCAATGGAATTTGGGCAACTTATTGTGTATTCATTGTTGTGTAAATTTTGCAATTTTTTTATTTGTTGGTTTTTATTACACACTGTTACACAACGGAAACAAACAAATTGATTTGAATTGATTTGAAAGATTTCTCTTTTGAATTGCAGCCTGACTAAGTGCCTCGCCATTGATTGTGAGATGGTGGGCACCGGTCCCAAAGGATGCAAGAGTATATTGGCTCGAGTTTCCATTGTCAATCAGTATGGTTACTGTGTATGCGATAAGTACATCACCCCACAGGAACCAGTGACAGACTACAGGACGTTTGTGAGTGGTATCCGGCCACAGGACCTCAATACAAAAGGTATGCAATTGTTTTCTTTTCCTTTACCTTAACCCTAATCCTACCCAAAACCCGTCCACGAGTTCGCCTGATTCAGTACTTCACAGCAAAGCAGAAAAGTTTCAAGTGTTATACATCTACATCAGTTATCCTTTAAAGGCAAATTGATTGAAATCGCATCCCGCTAGAGTTGGCGTTTCGTGGAGTTCGGGGAGTAGTGGGTTACATTGTTATCGGACATTACTTTCAGCGATGGCATCTTTAAAATAATCTAGGTTAGAGGCACTAATGACTGAGGAGGGGATACCATTCCAGAGAGGATTTGTAAATGGATTAAAATCTGGTATTGCAGGATCTACTTTAGGCATGGGGGATGGTGATAAAATGACTTGTGGGACCTTCTATGGTGTTGGAAACACCATGCAAAATGTACACTTGTCAGAGCCTGAGCTTTCAAGTCCAAGCTTGGAAAAGGCTCAAGGCCTCTAATGTTTAACCAGTGCTGTGTGTAATGCTCTATTGTCACTGTTTTCTGCAGGGGAAAGTTTTGAGAAGGTCCAAAAGGAGGTATCGGATCTGCTGAAGGGCCGAATTGTCGTTGGGCATGCCCTCTCCAATGATTTCAAGGTATGAAGATTCACTTTATATTAGTTTTGCTAAGCACTGATAAACGTATTTATGTGTACCGTGGCTTTGGTTCTATTTTTGAATATTACTTTTTATCCCTGATGCAATTGTTACATCTATTCAGTGGTAGCATTACCCGCTGCTAATGTATAGGATTCAAACCAGCCTCTTGTCATCGATCATGCTTGGTGGTCTAGTGGTAAGACATCTGTATAAGAATGGCAGGGGTCATGGGGTCGCGATAATAAAGGGCGCTTTAAGACACCTGTCGGGTAAAGCACTATATCAGAGCTGTGTATTATTATTAGAAATAGCTATTCATTTAAATATAATTGTTATTGTGATACACAAATCAATCATTCCTTCTTATGTTCTTTTATGCGTGACTGCATACGCTTTTTCCTTTTTTGTTAATATAAAAGTGATGGAATAAGGTTTAATTTATTCAAATATTTATCAATCATTATCCTCCAAAATCCCTCTATATCCCGATTGCCAAAATGAAGGATTTAGACTGAGGAGGGTAGGCCCAAATAACAATTGCTTATCACTGGGTCAGGCAATCCAATCTTATCTAGGTCCAAACATGTTGGTGTGAAGTGACAAAAAGAGTGGAGGATAATGGAGGATTTGGGTCACCTGTGGGCCAAGGGGGTATAGGTCGATATCCATTTTGATGAATTTATATTACTTGTTTCTTTTGTTTAGGTGTTGTTCTTTAACCACCCTCGTCGCCTTGTCAGGGATACATCCACGTATCAACCATTCAAAAATCTCTTTAAGGTTTGTGAACAAATCTATTCAGTTGTCTAAATCAAATAGTTTAGATTTTGTTTGTAACCCCTTTACGTCTGATGACGTGTGTACCCGCCATGTTTTTTGCCAGCGGTGGGTGGTTTATTATGCCCAGAACAACTTCAGAGTGACGTCAATTTTTAGTTGGCAGCCAGATGGCTGACGTGAATATCCGCATGAACATTTCATTGTGTAGCGTGCACAGGCGTAATGTGCGATGCTTTGTTTCACCTGTACAAAGATGTACAGAAGGTACTGACAATCAAGCTACCATTGTTAACTGATAGAAGGACGACGGTCTGGAATTGGGGATTATGAATTTCAAGCATAATTTCCAGTGCCCTTTGTCCCTCTTTGTATGGGGGAAACAAGGCTTAGCACTGCCGGTGCATGCCTGTGCATGCTACACAATGGAATGTGCGAGCACAATTATAAATAAACCAAAAGAGGGCATTCTGAAACTCTCCCGAGAAGTAAATAAATGTCCACCATTAGTCAATTTGGAGAACTTCGGCTAAAAAGACACTAAGTGGCTAACGATACACATCTTGAAGATCACATTATTGGTCCTAAAAAATACACTCACAAAAGCTGATGTTTTCAATTCACTTAATAGACCAAGTTTTACTTTAAATTAATTTCAGAGTAAAAGACCAGGTTTGAAGAAGCTGACGGAGCTGGTTTTAAAAGTGAAAGTACAGAAGGGTGAACATAACTCGGTAAGCTTTCAATGTAAAATTTTTAACTGTAGTCACTTGAAAGTGGTAGTCATGTTAAGAGGCAGTTAAAACATTAGTAGTCTGTTTGTGGAGTGCACTAACTGCACTTGTGTGTTTTTGATTTATTTTTTCCCCAAGTGAATTTATTTGGTCCCCTTTTTTCTATATACTTCTAAATGGTTTGTTAATTTTATGAATTTGAGTCACAGTGTTTGAGTATGCTGTTGCTAATCAGCTTGATTGGCAGTCCTTGTTTTCTGTGTGTTTTGTTTTGAGATTGTGTATTATCTGTGCTTTTTTTTTGTCCTCTGAATGAGATTTGTTTTTGTATTGTATGTTTGTACTTTGAGAAAAAGCTGAAAAAACCCTAATAAAATAAGTTTTCCCTGTCAATTTCAACAAAAACTCATTCAATTTAACACCTGGCTCGTTCAATTATATTTGACAATGAACGCTCTGTTGCATCAGTATTCAACAGTCAAAAGGAGTAATTCAATTTCAACACTGAGTTTAACATTCATCGGTCAAATTCATCAGGTTACAAACGCTATTCAATTTTGTAAAGCCAGCAGCAAGAGGCTATACAGAAAGACAATAACTTATTGTTCATATATACAAGTTTTCTCGCAGATATGTTTACAGTACTCGTGTGTTGTACGGGAAAGTTAGTTATATATGGTTTAAATGTGGTATAGTACTATTTCTATAGGGAGTGTATTGGTGTTTTTATCTGAGACTATATATTGATTGTTTCTGTAGGTGGAGGACGCACAGGCTGCAATGAAGCTGTACATGCTGCATAGAAAACAGTGGGAGAAATCAATCCGAGATAAGAAAGTCTCGTCTACAAGTGCCTCAACTAATAAAACCCACAAGTTGGACAAGACGACTCCTACGTAGTATACAAATATTGGATGCATATGAGTGCATTGTCGCAGAAGATAATTACAAGGAGAAATCTGGACTGTTCCATTTCATGAGGCAAAGCCAAGTTAAAATGGAAATTCAGATTTCACCGAGTGATTATATTCTGCGACAATGCATTTGTTTTATATAACTCACTCATGGATCATTGTCATTTAAAATGTGTTCACATTGCACAGAAAATGGACAGGAAACTCGTCCAACCCATGCCCTAAAAATAAAAACTAAAAACATTTAGAACGACTCTAAGTCGACACCAACATGGTCCTCTGTGACATGACCTTGCCTTATTCGGACATATGGGTTGGGAATGATTATTTTAGGATCAATGGCGCAAAGCATTCAATAATTATCCATATTGGACTCCAATATTAAACTGTGGAGTGCTGCAGCAATAAAAAAATTATTATTTTGCTGATTATTTTGGGATCAACGCTGCAAAGCATTCAATAATTATTCATATTGTGGAGTGCTGCGGCAATAAACATGGCAACAACAAAAAATGATGACCCTTAGCACATGGTCCACTGATCAAGGGACAAGGATCTGTGTGTGTGGTATATAATAGGGCTTTATCACACTCACCGGGCATCGCAAATTGGTTATTACTTTTTCTGATAAGATATCTAGAGCTATGTTTGAATTATGAGATCCATTGTTGTAGCACCTTAAGGGTTTACAAGGTGATGTGGGGATAGGAATGACAAATATGTGTTCTTTTTATTACAACAAAATATCATGATTATATACTATGTAATGCATGTGACATCACAGAAAAAATCCAGCCATGGCAACAGGGGTCGATTTCACAAAGATAGTCCTAACTAAGGACTAGTCCTAGGAGTTATTAAAAACTTAAGGCTAGTCCTAAGTTAGGACGAGTAACTCGTCCTAACTCAAGATTAGACTAACTCTTTGTGAAACCCACCCCTGGTGACCTATGTATGTGGATGTTCCTGAAGACTGTTGTTTTTAAAGAGAATAAATCATGTAAAAATATACATGAAGACACTAAATTATTAGTTTTTTTCTCAAATTAGTTACTGTAAAGTAACAATTAGATGTAAAATAAAAGCATCGGTACTAAGTAATTCACCAAATCTAAGTCGGCAAATATCACCAAGGTCTACACTACAGTTCACTCTAAAACTCAGAGTCGGACTTGACCCTGGTTTGGAGCCGCAGTAGGCCTGACCCGTTTCTAGATCAGGCTGACCTGGAGACTGGTAAAAAATATGGATTATAATTCAGATTAATTTGGATTATTGGTCATTCTGACGCATTTTCGGGTCACACACTGACACAGATTCCAGGGCATACTGAACCCCCACCCTCCATCGACCCGGAATCTTGGTCACTTCAGGGTTTTGTTTCTGAGTGCAATTTACAATCTCGTTGACAAAGGTTGCTGCAGTCGTGATAAAAGATTTGGGGTTACTAATGAACAAAGAAGGGTTTATTTGTTTCTCATAAGGTAGACTACACAAGACTACAGCATTTCAATTGAATGAAAGACATTTTGTTTGCCTGTAACAAAGCCTTGCACATTGCCCTCTGACTCAAACATGGTACGATAGCCACCGACATAAGTACATAGTTTAACAACTTATCACAGAGTAGGGACCTGGGTGTATGGTGAGGCGGGGTCGAGGTCAAGTGGGACTGCTTTACCTGGCAGTACCATGCTAACAATATTGCCACTCAAACAATTTTTCAATCCCAAAATGAGCGTGTGAAATTTTCCAAGATGTTCCAATCACACCAAAGTCATTACACAACCCTTATTCTGTCAGTAATTTGCATAAACTCATTAGAGAAGTCGATCGACATAAATGGGTGTAGTTGAGATTATTAAATCCAATCATTTGTTTTCATTCATTGAAGAACGTGGGCAACATGGGTAGTTTTCGAAGACCTTTTCCCCCTCTTTTTTCCCACCAAAGCAACAATGTGTACTGAAGAAAGACAGAAAAATTTAATGACGAGGAGAACCTCGGTTTTTTAAATTTAGTCTAGAAATTGAGTTATTTTGCGAATGTGATTTGAAGAGAGTTCAAGAATCATATAGTTTCCAATTTATATGAAATAACAAATCTGTGAACAGTAAAGCTCAATCAGGTCAACGGAGTCACAGACAATGTTTAAAAAAAACCATGTGTTTTCAGTTTTAATTGTTTTCAAACATGTGGTTTGGTACTCGCGAGATCAGAGCTAATTGTTTTACTCCTTTCTCATAAACTGTATAGCATCAATCAAAACGAATATTTTAAGAGAGGTGTGACCATATTATGTGTAAACCTATGAGCTTTGGTATGGAGGGCCCCATTTTAAAATTTTCGAAAGAGAACACCATTTGGGTTTGAACAAAGATAAATTTACTGGGGCGGGATTTGAACCAACGACCTGGGGATTAACGTGCGGTGTTCTACCAATCAGGCCCTACTTGGCGGTCTCCCTATTCTGCCAATATCTTTTGTTCGGGGTGTTAGTCAGAAGCCATACAACCGTTAAAGTGGCAGGCAGGGGATCACTTTAAGGGATGCGACTTTCCTTTTTTTATTTCAAATATCAAGTAATAAACCACAAGGGAAACTGACTGGGTAAGTTTCCCTGGTGGTTTATTACTTATTAAAAATAAGATGTGCTACATTTTGTTAAGAACAATTATCGCGATTTAGTCCCCAAGATTTGTTTTTTTCCCCCTCCAACATCCCAAGATTGGTATCAATTTCTCCAGATTCTGTGAAAATTCCCAAGCAGTGGCATCGATACCGCCTGCAAAAGGCCTATTCATACAAAACGTTAGATGTTCGATCGTTTTGGGTGTAGATTTTCTTGGCCAGCCGAGCGGTTAAGTGTGCTGGACGGGTTGTTCTGGGGGCGTTCTGGTGGCTGTAGTCTTCAGAGCCCAGTTTCATAGAGCTGCTTAAGCACAAAAACTAGCTAAGCACAACAACATTATGCTTACAAGAAGAAGGTTGCCAGTTAAAAAAGCAGTCGACATGTAGCATATGTGACTGGTTATGCTTAGTGTTGCTTAGCTGAACTATTAAAGCAATAGTTTAAGCTTAAGTAGTTCTATGACAATGGCACCCTGAGCGTGTATATTGTTTTCCAGTCACGGCACCTGTCACTAAAAGCAAGACTTTTCTTTTTTCGTTAGGATTAAAAGGGCATATTGCCTTTGGATTTGGCGATTTGGGCTATAAAAACCGTTTAATTTGAAATGAATAACGGTTGGAAAGATTTTTTAAAAGAAGAACATAATTGTTGACATAATGTCCCTTGAAATCGTGTTGTTTTCATGTAAGGATATAAGGAACAATTCCAAACAGCAAAAGTTTGGGAAATTTTAAGGCATAGTACCCCTTTAAATGGATACCTGGTGGCATGGATGGTTGTAGTCTATGGGTGATAATGATCAAAAATAAAGTAATAAAACAGCATTTTATTATGAGACGCCCTTTATCTGAAAAGTTTCAAAGGTGTCGGTCGTAGGAAGAAAATTCTCCCATTGTTCATATAAAGTGGAAGCGCGTGTCTCTGAGATGGTTTTTTATAAGTTTTTTTTTACAACACTTAACAGACTGGAGATAGGATTTGGAGCTCTGGAAGATGGGAATATAATTATGTGAGGTTTGCGGAGACAATAAGTACATCTCTCTTAATGAGTTGTGGTGGTTCTGAGAAACCTTAAATTTAACATATTTTAAATCTTTACAATAGCAGGTTATACGGGGACAGCATTTATCTTCTCCACGGTCTCATAGCTGCCGTAAACATCGCATAATGAGACTTTGCGCTCACGCGAGCGTGTTGTGTTTGCACTGACTCTTTGTTTTTGTTTTTTAATTTGTTCAACACTGTCAAAATCCTAGCTGAAGTACGTAAATCCGAAAACGGACTTCACACTTTCCCAAAAATTGCATCCTGTGGAGAATTCTTTTGGTCTTTCCTTTGTCCCTGTACTTAACAAACTCCCCAAAGACTTTGTACAAAACAATTATTGTGGAGCACCCCGGTCTTTAGAATTCACCCAAAGAGCCATTTTGTCCTTGGTTTCCAGGTACCGAACATGAGCGCATGATTGATTAGACTGGCCCCCTGTTTTTCTCCGCAATCTGCCGTGTGAATGGATGCAAGGTCAAAGGCACAATTGGCGGGATCCCGCCTGGCGCTCAAGGCTGGTTTCTGGTGTTATTCACGAGCCTCGAAGTGTGACGTCAGATGCTCCGGTTAGATATTGGTTAACATTGAAGTCATGAGGATACAGAACGCCATGTCCCATTATTTAGGCCAAGGTTTACTATACAGACGGCTAGGCAGTGCATGCACGTACATGTATGCAGCAGGTAGTTCCAATGGCGTTCACAGAAAAAGTCGTATATTTCTTGTCAGAATTGGACATTTTCCTAGTCCTTTGTACCGTCATTACATTCCTCTTGACGGCCCTGGTGTATCGACGAATCTCGTACAATAGGAAATACAACTGGCCACCGGGACCGAAGGGATGGCCTCTCATCGGCTGCAGTCAGATGATCAGCCTCAAGTCGGGACAAACAACCGCCAACATCACCAGGATTGGAAAACAGTACCACCCTGACTTGTTCACTCTCCCGATGTTTGCTGGGAAGTGAGTGCATTTCGATTTCGGAATAATTGACTTGTGCGCATGCAGGGCATCGTTATTCGTAAATACATGAGTACATATACATGTATAGTAGGCGTACACTTTAGGTCCTGTCTGGGAGTCCTTCATTGGTCTGTCGCAAGGAAAGCAGGCCTGATGCATGTTTTCTCCATCCTACAATCAAAACTATTTTAAGAGGAACATCAATAACTTACCTTCATCTTGGGGTTTTCGTGTCGTAGCCCCTGAAGTGGCTTTTAGCCTTGTAGTAAGGGGGGGGGGGGAGATTTGCATAAAAAGAATTCAGATAACAATCAGATCCAAATAATTAATTTGTTATTTTTCTAAATGTTTTGCCCATTTGTTTTCCAGACGCATCGTTGTACTAAACAGCTTGAAGGCCATCAAAGATGCATTTACAAGACAAGCAGCTCACACGTCAGGACGTCCAGACAGCTGGCCTTTTACGTATGTCAACGAAAAACACAAAAACCTTGGTAAGTCAAGTGGTGCAGGTTTGTATGAAAATCATAACAGACATTTACCTTTCATCTTGTTTGCTTTAATGTTACACACAACATGAAAAGTGATTGGAGTACTGTTTTCGTTATTTCATGCCTTTTTTTTAATATCAAATGATCTGAAGCCATATTTTTGTACTTGTTGTGCCAGGTTTGTTCTTCGAGACGTATTCTGCATCCTGGAAAAGAGAGAAGAAATACATGGTCCGCATAAGCCGCCATTTTGGATATGGCATCACCAAGTCTCAAGACTTCGTCCTTCGTGAAGCAAACCATCTCGTGGAACTGGTCAAGAAGAGGAAGGGTCGGCCGTTTGACCTTTGTCCCCCTCTTACTCTCTGCATGCTGAATGTGACCTTCTCGATGGTCTTCAATGCCACTTATGAGGAAGGTGATGACGACTTTGGACAGCTTCTCTTAGATTTCATGTTGTGGTTTGTAGAGATCTTTAAACTCTACGACCTGGAGCCAATCTTACCTCTTCTGGACAAGTTCGGCATGAACGCCACTTTGACAAAAGGGAAGGAAATGACCGTCAGGATCTCCAAATTCATCATGGACCACATCGACCATCACAAAGCGACGGTAGATTTCAACCACCCTCGAGATATGATAGACGAATGCCTGATCGAATTAGCCAAGAATGACCCCAACAGTGACCTTCGTGAGTTTGACGATGAGAAGTTCATGTGGATGTTTTTTAACCTGATTCCCGATCAAGGAGACACGGCCCCATCGATCTTCAACTTCTTGATGCTCGCCACCGCTGTCTACCCGGAGATGCAGCAGCGTGTCTTTGAGGAGATCCAACATGTCATTGGTGACCGGGAGCCCACATTGGATGACAGGGGCAAGCTGCCTTACACCGAAGCTGTGATCTTAGAGGTTCTCCGCATGGACACACCCTTCTGGCTCTTAATTCCGCATCACACTCAAGAGGACGTAGACATTCTTGGATTCAAGATTCCTAAAGACACCACAATCATTCCCAACATCTATGCCGTCCACTATGATCCAGATCTTTGGGGTGATCCTGAAAACTTCAGGCCTGAGAGGTTCATTGATGAGGATGGAAAACTCTCTAAGCCAGAGTACCTGATACCATTCTCAATTGGTAAGTATCACATTTTCGATGTCGTTTTGAGAAAGAAGATTTCTGATCAGTTCTCGGTTGCAGTTTGATGACAGTTGATTGTTCACAAAACTCTTGTTTAGATAAGATTAATACTGACTGTCGGTTGTATTGTGGCTTTTTTTCAGGGCAAAGACAGTGCTTCGGCGCGCAGATGGCACAGAAAGAGTTCTTCATTTTCTACATCTCCCTGGTGCAGAAGTTCAAGTTTAAGATCCCAGACGGTGATCCAGTACCCAAAGTAGAAGCTCAGTGGCTGTGGGTGTCTCCACCTGAATATCGTCTGCAAGCAGAGCTCAGGGAATAGACGGCAGCCGTGACGCAGTCGGAAAAAGTTTAAAAGTCCTTCTCAGCTCCGTGATGCAGTTTAAATTCAAGATGTGCCGAGAAGCGATTGGTCCTAAAAGAACCGTCATCCTGTTAATGGAAGGGGAACGTGCCTATAGCAGGCACTAGTTCAAGCCAAATGGTTTCGTTTGATGCTATTCTTTGTTAGTGGGTTGCTCTTTATATTCTGGATGCACACTGTGTCTTGAATCAAGGCTAGAAGTATTTTTGGGACGAAATTCTTGGATACTTCTTAGTAATTAACATTGTTTGGTTTTTTGATAGTTTAAAAGATGGTGTCAATCCGTGGTTGTAAGGCGGGCTTGTTTTTCTGGGCTTTAACGACCTCGTCACGTTTTTCGACTCTCAAAAATGCATTGTGTTAACGAAGACTTAAACAATTTTACCAGAATTTTCAATGTGTATCATCTAAATGCAGTATATATTACTATATAAAACTTTCATTAAAATCTAAGTTTATAAAAACTATCATGCATCAAATGCGATTCATGTAGAGGAAGCTGGTTTGTTTGTAATAATTTATGGAAGGTCTTTTAACACAGTAGGTCTATGTCAAGCTGAGTACTATGGGCTTTAGCGCCGTGTCCCCGGACCCAGCACATAGGACGTAACGAACATTTACCGGAGAACGGGCGAATAAGCAATAATATGCAAAATTGTGTTTCAAGAAAACCGAGCATGAAAGTTTGATCGGTTTTCTGCCATTCGAAAGTAATCAAAGGAAGGAAGTGGCGTTACCAGAGGGTGTGTGAGTTTGTTTTTCACATTCAAACCGGGGACCTATAACAAAAGAGGACAATAGGGTCCCCGGTTGGGTAAAGGTCCCCAGTTGGAAATTGTGTACAAAAGCAATGGGAGCTGTTGCCAAAAAGTTAAAGTCCAAACAAAAGAGGGACAATAGGAGGTCCCCGATTGGAGGTGTTTACACACTTGTGTGTGCCCTTACACATGCCAACTTACGGGGTACTTTTAACAATGGAACAATGGACCCCACAAGGCAATTTCAATAGGAACAATAGGGCCCCACAAGGGAATTCTTTAGAAAAGGGAACAATAGAACAACAATAGCAGTACCCCACAAACCGGATCCGTAAGGTTGTGTGTGTGTGAGTTTGTTTTCACATTCAAACCGGGGACCTATAACAAAAGAGGACAATAGGGTCCCCGGTTGGGTAAAGGTCCCCAGTTAGAAATTGTGTACAAAACCAATGGGAGCTGTTGGCAAAAAGTTAGAGTCCAAACAAAAGAGGGACAATAGGAGGTCCCCGATTGGAGGTGTTTACACACTTGTGTGTGTGTGTGTGAACCCTTGCCCCCATACCCCTAAATGAGATCGCAAAAATGTACAAATGATTGCTTCGATACATTCAATAGCCCCCGCCCAACTATGTCTTGGCCATTCACTTGCAACCTCAAATGAAAATGTCTTGTGGGATGACGCCACATGTGAGAAGGTTCAACTCTTCAGGTGCATGGAATGTCTATTGTCTATCGGGTAATTCTAGAGCATCAAAAATGTACTAATAGTAATGTCATATTTTCTATACCAGGGGCCTTTTCATTGCTTACGGCATTGTTATGGAAAAGTACTTTTTGGCCTGGAAGAAAAGCGTTAAAATTTATGTCTTAAATATTTTTGATTTTCTGAAGATCGCAAAAATGTATGATTGGTTCGATACACCCCAGATGTTAAACAAAAAGAACCCCATTAGCACCTTTCTTCTTGAATTGTATTACTTTCCTGTTCGTGTAAATCTCTTTTGAATTGTAGCTTATATTTTAGCTATTGGGGGTCACATCATTGTCTTGAATCAGGGAGGTAGAATTGAATCAATCTTTTGACAGTTATTGAAATCCCTACTGTGGGTTGTTCTTTATTGTGGCTGACATCTGTTACAAAAAATAAAACTACAGAATAGCTACTTGTATGGAATTGCAAAATAATTACCGGTGTATACGCCTATTATTTTTGACATCACCCTTCTTGGCAGTCAATTGTGTTTTTCCGAAGACCTCAAATTATTATACTATTTTTGTGTTTCGTTTTTCAAACTGGATTATGAAATCGCCAGTCCGTTAGTTTTACATCACGGTCGTGGTAAGTTGACAGGGAGGTCAGTTTACCAAGCGTCTCCATTGGGTTTAATTTTGTCATTCTACAGAAAAGTCGCAGGACTTTTACCAAAAAAAGTCCAATGGGAACACGGCTTTAGACTAACGCACGTCCGGCACTACATGTCGCGAAAGAAAAACCAGCTCCAAACCATAATTACCCCCATGCTCAAACGGACGTAAACTCTAGCTTGTGTGGGCTGGGCATTGTTTACTCTGCGGAATACGTCACTATAGGGGTGATAATGTCGTGCTCAAGGGTGTGTAATAGCTTTTAGTCAAGGTGCAAGCGGCGGCGGCGGCACCCCATCAGATGTTACGCACGAAAAAAGACCAGCGCGAGCGGTGAAGCGCCTTTACCAACTCGTTTAACTAATCAGTTATTCATGATCATGAAATATTTGTATAGGCACCTTTTTAAACCAATCACCGTCAGCTAGACGTTAGACTGTTCTATATATAGATTGGTACTGTCTGGCAAATATTTATTTAAATTTGACAATCGATAACATAAAATAGGGCGATTTGACAATTGAGAGAAATAATTTCTGACAACGGAAAATGACAAATCGCGACAAAACGCAACATAGGTCTGGCTGTGCGTGTTTCCTTGCTCTACAACAAACTCTATAAGGATCATGCATAGGAGAGGTAGGAATCTTCGTGTCCGTGATTGAAAACCCCGGACGGCCGTGTCTACACCCACCTGTGGTGAGATTTACAAATAAATATCTACGTTCCAATACATTTATTGTAGCATGGACACTGTGGCTTGAATTCACCGGAAATTGTCATTTGTTGAGCAGCAAAGCTATAATACTTTGCTGATAAACAATTTGTCGTCGATATTAGTGTGGTAGAACAGTGGGCACTTATAGTCGACATTTTGCTAATAATTTGCATCAAACGTTCAAGCGACGTCATGCAAGTAATTGTGCCTTCTTATTGGCCAATATAAAAGCGAGCTAATGCATTATGCATAACATTTCTCCGACCAAAATCAGTAGCAAAAAGTAAAGAAAAACATAAAGCCCCAAAATAAGTTGGTAAAAGCGCTTCGCGGCTTCGCCGCTCGCGCTGGTCTTTTTCCGTGCGTGATATCTAGGGGTACCGCATGCGACTTGACTAAAGGCTAGGATTTATACAGCGGCGTAGCCAGGGGCGGGGCTCCACCAATTTCCAGGAGCCCCCCACAGAAAAAATCGCGATAGTGCTCACAGGAATAAAAAAGAAAAAGAAAAGGGGAAAACAGAGAAAAATGGGTGCTTGTTTAATCTAATGTAGAGAACGATCGCAATCGGGATCGCTACCGCGACCACAAAATGGAAAGAACTTAAGAGGATTTTGGCTCCCTGGCAGCGTCCCCCTTCCAAAATAAAAGCATAACCCCAACCACTGACAAACCCATTCCCCTGCCCCCACCCACGCTTAAAAGCATGACCCCGCCCCCACACACAGAAAAAGTTATGTCTACGCCGCTGTTTGTATATGCAAAATGCAAATGTTTGTTTAGAACCCCGATTTGCCTCATCTGCTTGTCACAAGGCATCCAACATAAGGATCACAACCCCTCTGACACAACAGTTCCAATGGCGTTCACAGAGAAAGTCGTGTATTTCTTGTCAGAATTTGACATATTCCTAGTCCTATGTACCGTCATTACATTCCTCTTGACGGCCCTGGTGTATCGACGAATCTCGTACAATAGGAAATACAACTGGCCACCGGGACCGAAGGGATGGCCTCTCATCGGCTGCAGTCAGATGATCAGCCTCAAGTCGGGACAAACAACCGCCAACATCACCAGGATTGGAAAACAGTACCACCCTGACTTGTTCACTCTCCCGATGTTTGCTGGGAAGTAAGTGTGTCGAGCAATATTGTTATTTGTGCAAAATGTTTGGGGGGAAAAGGGTAAAGGATATAGGTAAGATTTCCTTCAGGTATCACAAAGCGAATCTGATTTTCAATTTGTCAGAAAAATCATTACATTATTTAGGCTTTGTTAAAAGTTTTGCTGAAGCATTCGTTTGTTGAAGTATGCCGCTATTATTTGGGACTCATGGAGACCGAAGACATAGAGGAATTCTAAAGAGGGAGGCGTTCAGTGGGGATTTTTTTTTAAATATTAACTTTGAGGATGCTAGGCACAGCATGGAGGAAGGATGGGCGCGGGGACACTGCAAGGGAAACTACATGGGACAGGGATGCAAGTATGCACAATCCTAGGTTGGGTTTTGAGGCAGGGATGTGGCTGTACAGTGTATGTAGTAATTGTTTTGTTGTTGTTGGTGGTGGTGGTGTTAATGTAGCTGGGGTGTTCACCATTTTGGGTTCTTTTTCCTTAGTAAAGCCTTTGTTCCATGATTTTACAGCCGCTTGCAATTTGGTTACCCTAAAAGATCAATAAGGGTGTTATGCAATGGTGTAATCGGCCCACTGGCAGAACCGTTTATTTGTCTCTTCACTGATTTCAATAGATAAAACAATGATAACTTAATTTTATTCCAAGGTCAGCAAACGCAGTTATCTATAAATGAAAGATACCGGTAAAGTTGCTTCATGCAGATTTAAAGTTTCACCACAAAACTAATCTCAAAGGTCCAGACTTCAGATTTTAATTGGGGCGGTACGAGAGGGGGTGGGTGTTGGCGGACATCAATGGGGGGGGGGGATACTCTCATTGATACACCCCACCCCTTATGCCTGTCTGTATATACAGAGAAAACAAAATCACATGTTAGATGGAGGGTGGAGGTTGCAAGAAAAGAACTGTTTTAAGCGGTTTGTGTTTTTCTTATCATTCCTAGAAACATGGTGATATTGAATAGCTTGAAGGCCATCAAAGATGCATTTACAAGACAAGCAGCTCACACGTCAGGACGTCCAGACAGCTGGCCATTTACGTATGTCAACAAAAAACACAAAAATCTCGGTAAGTCAAAGAAGGTGGGTTTATATGAAAACCATGTATATTCCTTAATGGTAGGTTTATTAATGTACCCTTTTCAAATTTCATACGAAGCCACAATACTTTGTACTTGTTGTGCCAGGTTTGTTCTTCGAGACGTATTCTGCCTCCTGGAAAAGAGAGAAGAAATACATGGTCCGCACAAGCCGCCATTTTGGATATGGCATCACCAAGTCTCAAGACTTCGTCCTTCGTGAGGCAAACCATCTCGTGGAACTGGTCAAGAAGAGGAAGGGTCAGCCGTTTGACTTTTGTCCCCCTCTTACTCTCTGCATGCTGAATGTGACCTTCTCGATGGTCTTCAATGCCACTTATGAGGAAGGTGATGACGACTTTGGACAGCTTCTCTTAGATTTCATGTTGTGGTTTGTAGAGATCTTTAAACTCTACGACCTGGAGCCAATCTTACCTCTTCTGGACCAGTTCGGCATGAACGCCACTTTGACAAAAGGGAAGGAAATGACCGTTAGGATCTCCAAATTTATCATGGACCACATCGACCATCACAAAGCAACGGTAGATTTCAACCACCCTCGAGATATGATAGACGAATGCCTGATCGAATTAGCCAAGAATGACCCCAACAGTGACCTTCGTGAGTTTGACGATGAGAAGTTTATGTGGATGTTTTTTAACCTGATTCCCGATCAAGGAGACACGGCCCCATCGATCTTCAACTTCTTGATGCTCGCCACCGCTGTCTACCCGGAGATGCAGCAGCGTGTCTTTGATGAAATCCAACATGTTATTGGTGACCGGGAGCCCACATTGGATGACAGGGGCAAGCTGCCTTACACCGAAGCTGTGATCTTAGAGGTTCTCCGCATGGACACACCCTTCTGGCTCTTAATTCCGCATCACACTCAAGAGGACGTTGACATTCTTGGATTCAAGGTTCCTAAAGATACCACAATCATTCCCAACATCTATGCCGTCCACTATGATCCAGATCTTTGGGGTGATCCTGAAAACTTCAGGCCTGAGAGGTTCATTGATGAGGATGGAAAACTCTCTAAGCCAGAGTACCTGATACCATTCTCAATTGGTAAGTATCACATTTTCGATGTCGTTTTGAGAAAGAAGATTTCTGATCAGTTCTCGGTTGCAGTTTGATGACAGTTGATTGTTCACAAAACTCTTGTTTAGATAAGATTAATACTGACTGTCGGTTGTATTGTGGCCTTTTTTCAGGGCAAAGACAGTGCTTCGGCGCGCAGATGGCACAGAAAGAGTTCTTCATTTTCTACATCTCCCTGGTGCAGAAGTTCAAGTTTAAGCTCCCAGACGGTGATCCAGTACCCAAAGTAGAAGCTCAGTGGCTGTGGGTGTCTCCACCTGAATATCGTCTGCAAGCAGAGCTCAGGGAATAGATCCGGCCTTGCAGACAGTTGAAGGCCAACCGACCACAAGATGTCTCCGGAATAGGAACGCTATAATACTTTTTGGAAAAGAAAAATTTATCTGGAAATGTACTTATTCTAATCCCTTTGTTTACAAAAAAATCAATACACAATGCCAAATCACAGGATAAGTGTGAAAACAGTGAAGCCCCGTATGATCCGGTATGTTTTTGACCAATATTTTACGGAGACAGTGAAAGGGAAAACGTTCAATGTTGTTTCAGTACCATAGGCCTAGAGACTTTAAAAAAAAAACCACACGTTTTATGCGAATTTTATAAAAACTTCATATGCTGGCAAATATTTCAAGCTAATACTTTACAATTTAAAACATCCAGGTCAGAATATTGACCCGTATTCTAGTCCAGGTTGCAGCGGATTGACCCATGAAAGTGGTTCTCTTTTGGATTTTAGCTCAAATTCTGCGGCAGTTTGCCCCATTTTGTGTAATTTTTCAAACGCATTATGGGTTAAACTGACCCATAATGGGTCAAGCTTCGTGGGACCGGGTCAATTCTAACCCTGGTAGTTCTTAGATGAGTAGACCCAGTAACTGGGGCCCTGTACTACTCCTTTGTTTTCTTTGCTAGTGCGACCGAAGATGTTCAAAATCTATAATGCGGATGTAAAAATAGACTGCAACTTTGAATAACAAATAAATGAAAGGCATGCAACTGTCATGCTGTCACCTTATTAAGTCCCAACTGCGTGTGTTGGCTTAAATTGATGAGTTGGACGTCGCTGCTGATTGTTGATTTGTGTCCCGGGGGTATTTCTGGTAGGCGTTTATCCACGGCCCGAAATTACTCTATTGTACTCTAAGGTAATGGCCCTTTTTCCAAGATGTGGTCTGTCATGTTTACTCACTCTAAGTTTTTGTTTGTCGCTCCTTGCTGAATGGAGCGGGTAAGTTGAGGTGAACCCCAATGGGTTAACTCAACTTAACCGGGGTGCACCACCCACAAACGGGACAGTGTCTACATTGTGCCCCCTCCCCTCCGTATTTTCCAAGGTTCTCGGTTTTATTTTTCCTCTGGAAACTTTGCCACAACTGTTAATTTCACCGAATTCTACTTCATGACGTTAAACTTTTTTTTAACTTGCTCTAAAAGGGCACTTGTTAGTATCCCGTTTTTGTAAACAAAATTGTATTTTCCACACATTATTTTCCGTATTCCGAACGTGCAATAAAACTTTACGAACTTGTTTATTTTGACATACTCAATATTAAACTTGACATTTTTGTTATTACAGCGCTCACCGTTAGGGGCGCTATAATAATTGGTGTATTCCATTATTGGGGAAAATTGTTCTTTATTATATAGTTTGACCCTGAAAAATCGCAGTTGAGCTATATAGCACATTGGTGTGCCGCAGGGTCGCAGGGAAGTGCTCGATATGTCAGACCGCTAAACATGGCGGTGACCGACAGCGTTATGGGTGGCTTGGCAGACTTCCACAATCAGTCGTTGTCAGTATTTCTCACTCTCTGTACGGTCATTACATTCCTCTTGACGGCCCTAGTGTACCGACGAATCTCGTACAATAGGAAATACAACTGGCCACCGGGACCGAAGGGATGGCCTCTCATCGGTGTCAGCCCGCTGATCGGCCCTGACTCGGGACAAACGAATACCAACATCACCCGCATGGGAAAGCAGTTCGGTCCGGATTTGTTTACTTTGAAATTGTACGCTGGAAAGTAAGTATAAAATCATGGACTTAGACTTTGTTGCTCTCAGTAATTTATCTGGGGATTCAAGCTCTATGTCTGAACATAGAGTAAGTCCTTTCTCCGTGGTCTGAACATAGACTAGAGCAAGGGTCTGGGGTTGCGAGGCAATCCGCGAGAACTTCGTCGTCGGGACGTACACATCCAAAGCAGAGAGTCTTCATTACATTATG
The DNA here is from genome assembly GCA_023634235.1 of Pisaster brevispinus. Lineage (NCBI taxonomy): Eukaryota > Metazoa > Echinodermata > Asteroidea > Forcipulatida > Asteriidae > Pisaster > Pisaster brevispinus. The sequence goes on from JAMKCF010000004.1 coordinate 25,640,778, forward strand.
TTCTCTATTAGACAGGTATAATCGGGCTTACCCATGGGTTTTTAATTTATAATACAACAGAAGAAAGGTTTGAAATAAAATAGTTAACAAGTAATGTCTTGCAGGCAACCAGATTCAGGCAAGCAGATTCAGGCAAGAATCTCCAAGAAGAAAAGGCATTTGCATTTTTGAATGTTCACATATTTTTCTAAGGGATTGTAACCACTAATCTCTATTATAATTTAATAGAGATCAGTGATTGTAACACATTGTTTAGAAAATGACTCGTGCACTGCAAGGTCCCCACCAAGTTGCCTGTAGAAGCTGCCTCATGTGACAAGGCCCAATAGTACAATAATAGGCATGAAACAACACTTGAGATTCGATTTTCAGGTAAATTATGTTTAGTAATTGACCTTGTTATCAGGCTCCCAGCCTATGGTGAATCATAGAAAAAGGTGAATCAAAGGTCAGACCTGTTAGTACTGTGATAAACTGACCACCAGACAATAAAGGCACTAAACCATGTATGGAGAGCTTAACCATAGAGCAAGGACATGAGATAAACAAGGCTGATTATAAATTACGTTTGGTGTAAACCAAACTACCATAAAAATGTGGTTGACACAGGTTTTTATTTTGGCTTAGTTTACCACAATTCCCCTTAAAATATAATACTAAATTAGTTCCTTTAAGTGGCCATTTCGATATTGGCAAGCTTGAGGTAGAATTCAACATACCCTAAAGATATTTACCAGAGTGGAAACAGTAAAACTAATAAAACAAATGTTCTTGTTCCTTTGATAACCATAATTTATTTATTTATTTATTTTTATGGGGGGGGGGGGAGGGGATGGAGGGTCTTTTAGTCTCCTTTTTATTAAAGTATGGCAGTGTTTGTTTTTCTTAAATTTTCTGTTTATTTTCCTTCTTTAGCCATCAGTTTTCCCTTCATCCTTTGTTAGCAGGGGGGGGGGGCTGTTAAATTACATTTTGCTGGGCTACACAAGTGATTGTTACATTGTTTGCCATTCAGTTCAATTTAGTTCCAGGTCTAATATTTTGGTGTTGTAAGGGCAGGGCAGTTTTTCCTTTGATAAAGGGCACTCTGTCAGAAAACATTCGTGCAGGAACATTTAAATGGGAACCAAGGCAAAGACCAGGGGGTATGGTGGCAATTATTTAGTGAAAGTAGCAGGTCTACAATTCATTTGTATTCTAGAACTTCCAGCTCTGCAAATAGTTTTTAAATATTGGTAAGATTGATAAATAGTATTCCTGGATTTGCACATAAATTACATTTAAAAGATGTTCATGGTGGGAAAAGTTTCCTTCAAATACTATTGCTTGAAATGCTCTAGTTTTGAGAAATGAGTAAAACAATTAGTTCTGATCTTGTGAGTCAAAAAACTTATGTTTAAAAACAGTGAACACATTGTTCAAATGTTGTTGTTTTTTCTTGTCATGATGGCGATATATTAGATCACTCAAAGTGGGGATACTGGTCTTAATAAAGAGGGGCTCGAAGGTCAAATTCGGTTTTGTGATGCACTCATTTTCCAATAGAGTCCTTGTGAAAGTGGAAGAAAATATTACAAGTCTTTAACTTCACATTAAAACATTGGGAAATGCCAATACCCTTCCTGTGTGACTGTTGTCAAAATCAAAAAGCGTCCACTAACATCACAACTCAAATATATTGGTCTGTAAATTTTTATAGGGTTCTTTAAGTTCATTCCATGAATTTCGTTGATATTCAGTCGAAAAGGCATCGATTTTGACCTGTTTTAGCAGATCCATTTGTTGTTGTATTCAATGACAACATGTTTCAAATTTTTTCTCTGAAAGAGTATCAAATATTTTGACACAATTTTTATGTGGGGATAGAGACTTGCAGTAATTGCTTTCCACTTTCACAAGCTGTCTGTCTATTGAACAAAACTGAATCTGACATTACATGGAGCCCTTCTTTAGTACTGATGTTGTCTGTATGCTTTTAGGGGCATACCCAGGTCAATTTATCTGGTAAGGCCCATGTTATGGTTTGTTGTCTTTTTATTGCAGGCGAATGCTGATTCTTAACAGCTTGAAGGCGATCAAGGAGGCATTTGTCAGACAGTCAACTTTGTTTTCTGATAGGCCCAGTGTCTGGCCTTTTACGTATGTCAACAAAAATCAAAGGAATGTTGGTGAGTGTTTGGGCTTAGTTTAATAGATATATAGCCAAGTGCACCCCAATTTTGTTGTTCCTGTTATTTTAAGTAGATCTAGTTTCAAGTACAAAGTTTACAAAGTGTAAAATATAAAGGTATATGAAGTAGTTACGGGTCAGGTGCCTCACCCATTTCTGGGTCAGGCTGACCCAGAAAGTGGTTAAAAGTGGGATTTCAACTCAGATTTTCTGCATCGATTTGACACATTTCTGGGTGTTTTTGACACAGATTCTGGGTCAAACTGACCTAGGAATGAGTCGGGTCATACAAGATGCAGATCTAGGTCAATTCTGACTCGGGTGTTTTTAAAGTGAGGTCTGTGTTTGACAAGGACTGGGGCCAAGGTAAACCGACGGAGACCTGTGTGGAGTCGACTCTTGGTTTTGAAATAAGAATAGGCATACAATATTAGTCTTTTGTTTGATTAATAGAGTTGCTATCATAGTTTGTATTACATAGTACCAATATTGTTTGGAAATGAAAGAAAATAATGGCTGTAGATGTTCGGCGTAGCTACTGATCCTTGGGGAAATTTTCGCAAAGGCAGAATCATTTATTGCTTTTTATTATTGTTTCATAACAGGTGTCTTTCTGGAGCCTTTCACTGAGTCATGGAAAAGAGAGAAGAAGTACATGATACGAACCGTTCGTCATTTCGGCTACGGTACTTCAAAGTCCGAAGAGAAAATCGTCGAACAGGCCAACTATTTGGTTGACCTGATCAAGAAAAGGAACGGCCAACCTTTTGATCTCGGTCCCCCAACTAGCTTGTGCATGTTGAACGTCACATTTTCTCTCATCTTTAGTGCCACATACGACGAAGAAGATGAGAAATTTTCTATGATCCATAAGGCTATCATGGCCTGGTATGTGGAGATCTTCAAGCTTTACCACGTTGAGCCACTCCTGCCGTTCTTCAACAAGTTCGGTCTCAGCCCCAGACTGAAGCAGGGTAAGCAAATGACTCAGGATATCTGTGCTTTTGTACAGGACCACATCGACCACCACAGAGCGACGCTAGATCCCAACAATCCCCGCGATATGGTGGATGAGTGCCTGATTGAAATGGCTAAGAACGACCCAAATGGTGAGCTGCGTGACTTCACTGACGAGAAGTTTCTGTGGATGATGTTTTTCTTTATCCCCGATCAGGGGGACACGGCAGTGGGCTTGTTCCAGTTCTTGGTTCTCGCCAATGCTATCCATCTTGAGGTGCAGCAGCGAGTTTATGAGGAGATTCAAGAGGTCATTGGGGACCGGCCGCCCTCCTTAGATGACAAAGACAGAATGCCTTACACGGAAGCTGTCATCATGGAGACATTGCGCATGGATACCACATTCTGGCTGTTGATACCGCATTTTACAGCAGGTGATGTGAACATCTTCGGGTACAACATCCCCAAGGACACCACTGTCATTCCGAACATCTTTGCTGTCCACTTTGACCCAGAGCTGTGGGGAGATCCAGAAAACTTCAGGCCCGAGAGGTTTATTGATGATGGTGGAAAGACCTTTAGGCCGGAATATTACATGCCGTTTTCAACAGGTTCGTATAGCATCAATCATACTGAAATGTTCTTTACTAAGTTAAGTAAGCCTACATTTCAAATACAACTGAACTATTAGACTACATACTTGGGGATTCACTGCATCTACCTTTGCACTGTGCATTTTAATTGCGGGATAAGCCATGTGGCCACTGGCCCACTGCACAGCAACTTGAGTTCAGTTTTCTTGTTTTCTCAAGTCACAAACTTATCTACAGATTCCTTGCACTGATGTCTTTTAGGCGGCTACTGTCTGTACATGGTCTGCCATTTTCAACTCAAAATGCATGTAAAAAGAAAGATATGGCTCAACCTAGTTCCCAGTGGTGTGTGATCTTGCCGCGCCATTTTCCCTCGGAATGCCATTACGAGAGGTATCAATACGGCGCGCTGCCCATGGTAGTGAGGCTGGATTTGATTATATCTAACCCTTGCAGGATGCGGAACACACTTCTGCAGAATGTGTGTCAACCATTTTCGCCATTTTGGGAGTTTGGCTTCCAAAATGGGAGACTGATGGTTGTAAGTGCGCTGCGCGTCGCCTAAAATGTGCATTGAACACTAAAAAAATGGAGGAATCTGACTACCAAAATGGAGCAACCATTTTACGTGTGATGACGTCGGGGTCAATATTTCCAGTCGCTTTTATCTATTGTTAGAATGACTCATTATTTCCAATCTAAAACATTACATCTTCCAAGAATGTTATGTAATCTTTGATGCAATTTTCCTCTGAAGGACGCAGAACATGTATTGGTGAGCAGATGGCTCAGAAGCAGTTTTTCATCTTCTATGTCACACTTCTTCAGAATTACATTCTCAAGCTCCCAGAAGGGGATCCAATACCCAAGTTGGAATCCGAATGGCTATGGGTGTCTCCGCCCAAGTTTCGACTGCAAGCAGAACCAAGAAAATGAGGTAGCTTTCCTGTGTGTCCGTGTTTCTCCTGACAGATTCAAATCGAAGTTGGAAAGGAAAATAGTTGGGTCTCTTTATGGAAAATGAAATTCAATATTATGATTTGCTTTGGGTGCATGACAAACACATGGCAACTGTTTATTGTGCTTTTCCGAAACAGCACTTTCTTTTTACCATAGCTTTTTAACGCCATACATAGTCGATTTCGTTCAAAATTATATTAAGGCTTTCATTGATATTATCTATCAGTAAAAATAATTTCATGATTAAATTTTGTTTAAGAAAGTTGTAAATTGAAATAATACAAATACAAACGTGTCATCAGAGAGAACTGCAAATTTTGATGACAGTACGTCTCTACTAGAATATTTTAAAAAGTCATATTAACTACATAGCTGAAATTATTGCTTTTTAATACTTATTTGCTTCAACTTCCAGTTTGACAAAAGACAAGGTCAAACTGGAGTCACATCTGTGTAGCCTTTATTGAGGTTTTAAAGACCTTGCCAATGATGTATGGATTGTACAACATTTCATGTGTGGTTCAGGAGTTATGATTTACTTAAATATTCAACTTTAATTTAATTTAACTCGACAACTTGAAATCTTGTCGTTGTCATATTCAGATTCAATATTGTCTGATGATTTATTTTAAGGCTAAATATTGTAGGCATAACAGGCGGGAAACAGTGCCTTATGGTATAACCCTAACTCCCTTGAGTAATTTACTAGAATCCTTCCTCACTGTAAACAAAACCCAGCACCATATGGTAACTCAACAGCCAAACTGTTGGACACTTATTATGGTGTTGTATCCTGACAGAATCAAACAAAATAGGCAATTGAATTTTGAACGGTTGGGGACAGGTAAAGCATAAAAATTATGGACCACACTCTCTATGGTTAAAGTGAAAGTAAAGTGGTGCCATAATAATTGTTTATAGGCCTAGGTGAATTTAGGATACAGTGAGCATGTATAGTAATACAAAATAACAGAACTTGCTGTTGTTATTTTGATATTTTTTTGTAAATACGCTCCTTTCGAAATGACAGCTTAGGCTTAGGCTCTGGCTTAGGTCCCGTATTCCTGTTTTGAGCCCCGTACCAAAAGCAAACATTCTTGAAATAACTGACGAAGCCTATAACCTGCAGCCCAAGCCAAAGTCATTGTTTCAAAAAGGTAGCTTTAGTAATGTATTAAAATTCATTCAATTTCAGTTTATCATTAAATATATATATTTTTTATACAAGTAATTCAAGTTTTGAGCGTTTGTTGTTTTGCGCAAACAAACTTTTAAAAAGTCACACATGTTGTGATTCTACTGTTTGTAGGCCTAATAAGTAAATCAAAGGTAGATCATTTTTAAATTGCCGGTTCATAATCTTTTTAAGATGAATTTTAGCCAACTTCCATTTAATATTGACTGGTGCCCTTATGCCAGTTCAAGGCTCAATGCATACAAACAGGCTCATTTATTATTTTCTTTACAAAATCTCTCATTATTGGGCACAAAGTCTCAATACTTCATTTTGGTTTTGTAGCCTTAACCACAAGAATAAAAGAAAGGCAATTCGTCACAAAGCTAACAACCTACAATTATTCGAGCAAGGCTCAACATATTGTGTGAATAAAATGACCTGTCCGGGACAATAGTGTATTGTCCAGAGTTAGAATCTAGGGGATCCTATTGTTAAAATAATGTGATTCATTATAATACACAGAGTGTGCAAAACGCTTGTGCCTGGCTTGTCTGTTATGCATTCAAGTTTGGTCACATTACACCATTATTTATTGATTTACATTGGCTGCCTGTTTGGTTTAGAATTGAATTTAACATTGTAATGATTTCTTAACAACAGTTAACATAGTCTAGCCCCACAGTATGTAAGTCAGCTTGTTTCTGTCAAGTCCCAGTCTCGTTACAGCCTTCTCAGTTCTGATGACGGTGGTGGTTAAGGCTGCTATTTGGGATCAAGCCTTTGAGATACACCGCACCGCAGGAACAAACTTCCACTTAATATTTGGAACACTGATAGCCTTGATGTTTTTAAATCTGTTCTGAAGACTTATCTTTTTAAACAAGCTTTTTACTAGCTTAGTACATTTTTATATCTACTGTCTTAATGTTAATGCCTTTTCACCGTATGGGGGTCCTGTATATAAGGGTCTTGTGTTATCATTTTAATGGATGGTGGGTTTTCCTAGCTTCTTACAAATTGTTTGTGCTTATTTTGTGTTTTTCCTGTTTTTGCTGTTTAATCATTGTCTTTTTTGCTGTTGTTGCTTATTTAATTATTGTTGATTATTTTGTTATGCGCTTGTGTACATTTTATGGAATGTGCGCAATATAAATCAACAAATTATTTTTTAATTATTATACATGGTTTAACTTCCAATTTATGTTTCAGTTAGCCCTGAAAAATGGCTGTGAAAAAAATTGTTAAAGAGAAGGACTCGGTGTTGGGAAATAATAAAGTCGGTTGCTTAATGTCAAAGAGTTCTTGTCATTTTGATTGCAAGTCTGTAATATATCTAGAACGCCGTATCCGAATTGCGGCTACAGCTACGGCTACGGCTGTTGCTAAGGATGTCCTATACTTCAACGCATTACAGATCCAGCCGTAGCCGTATAGATGTTGCTATTTAAAACGAAAAACATTCACAAACTTTCGCATATGCCCCGGACAATGGTCCAAATGTATGCACAAATATTTGAGCTTGACTGATGGCAGTGAGGTAGGGATCGATCCCGACAATAATTTGTTTTTAGTTTTTAATTAATTACCACTAATCATTGGCAGATTTTGCGCGCAATAGGCCTATCTGTAACTCTCCTAAATCTTTAAAAAGTGCTAGCTAGGCTCCTATTTAAAATTGAAAATCAAAAATTTCGGGTCAAATTAGTCAAAAGTCTATAGTGAAGTATAACGGGACATTTTGCGAGAGAATGAAAATGAAAGTAATAATTGCAACAGTACAAGTCACAACTATGACTACTAAATCATACTTTTTGAGACTTTGCATGGTGAGGTATCAATGTATATTTGAATTGCGGTAACACCATGTGTATATCTACTAGCTGTGTAGATTTGTTCTTATAGAGAACTATAGGTCTTGCTTTTTATTCTACTGCCGCGGAGTAGATTGTGGAAATCGGAAGACTACTTCGGGAGACTACTTAGTTCGGAAAAGAACTGTCCAGCTTATTAGCTTATACTACCTGGGCGGAGGGTAGGAAATCGGCCGGGACTACTACTTTAGCCTAATAGTGGATCGGATCGAGGGGACTTCTCGTTATTAACTTCACTGCCGCGGAGTGAGTTCTTAATTGGTCTCAACGTTTCGACTAGCTTGCTCAGAGTTACATACTTTTTAACCAATGTTTGTGGAGCAGACCAATTACACTGTGATAATACAGTGTACGTAACGGAATATCTTCCAACCAAAAATGTATTTATTCATTTGGTCGTTCACTTGTGTAAAATTCTTGCACACCATCCAAAGTGTAAAAAGTACCCATTATTGTGTAATTTTGAATACCAACATGTGTCTTTAGCACAGCACTGTTGGGTAAGAAGTTTACCCTTGTGACGACCATGTTCCCTTTTTACTCCAAAAATAGGGTAAACTTTACCCAACCCTCATTTTACCGAGGTGTTGTGTTATTTTCTTACCCAATAATTGGGTTGTATTACTTTACCCAGCAGTGAGCACTGTTGTGTAATTAATTTACTCCTCACTTGTGTTGCTTTTGAATCAGTAGTTGTTGTACTATTTAGATGTGTTCCTTTTGGAAGGGCTGGTTTTTGGGGTGGTTTAAAAAAAATACAAACTAAGAGTAGATCAATTAAGTTAAAACACTTTTATTCAACTCTGATTCAACAACATGAAAAGGATTGGGGAGGTGGAGGTCAGCAAAGAAACACTAACGTTACCCATTCATATCACTCGGTGTATTTTTGTTCAACTGAAACACTTTTGTGTGAACAGAATTTAACTGTACCGTACAATTTCTGACTTTGATGGTCACAACCCAATGATCACCTTGAATACAACAATTGGGGAGCTGTGTACAGCCAGGTACCATTGGGGTGAAGGTGACCGAAAAATTGGGTTTTGATGGTGAAAACGAACATTAACATAATTCTTGCGAGCAGAGAGGGGACAATCTCATCTTGGAAGCAGTGTTGGCTCTGAAAAAGTACGGTGGCTCATATTCGCCAATTTCTTAGAGAACCCATGTTTTATTTACGGCGTTATATCGCCGTACTATTGCGATATATCGCCGTACTATTGCGTTATATCGTCGTATTTTATTGCGTTATATCGCCGTATTTTATTGCGTTATATCGCCGTATTTTATTGCGTTATATCGCCGTATTTTATTGCGTTATATCGCCGTATTTTATTGCGTTATATCGCAAGATACGGCGATATAACGCAAGAGTACGGCGATATAACGCAAGAGTACGGCGATATAACGCAATAGTACGGCGATATAACGCAATAAAACACGGCGATATAACGCAATAAAATACGGCGATATAACGCAATAGTACGGCGATATACCGCAATAGTACGGCGATATAATGCAATAGTACGGCGATATATCGCCGTAAAATAAAACATGGGTTCTCTAGGAATTGGCGAATATGAGCCACCGTAGAAAAGAGCCGGTTGGTTTTGCCAGACCTGTTATTGACGGCTCAGACTGCACGTGACGTAATCTTCGTGTTGCAAAGTCAATGAGGGTAGTAATCCAAGGCTTTCCTTTGTAGATAATGCCTTACCCCGTTCAACAGACTGCTGTTTCTCGAACTGAATAACTACCATAAAGCCAACATTCCCTCTCGGCAACTTTGGTTCCATGAACACCAGACATGAACGACCTGCAACATTAGAATGACGTCCACCCCATCGTTCTTTGATTGTGATGTGTGCCTGAGACTTGCCTTGTCCAAATGTATGGTACACGTTGCATTATGGGTAAAATGTATCCACGAGGAGCAGTTAACCCCCATTTTCAGTTACTTCTTACCATTTGTTGTGCAAAAGTTACACTGCTTGAGGTTAAAAAACTGTTGTATTACCCACTTCATGAGTGATTTGAAGCTCTGTTTTGTGCGATTTAATTTCCTACCCAATTTGGGTACTGTACCTTGTCTTTTTGTATTTTATTTTACATAAGTGATAAGGGTTACAACAAAAATTGTCGTTTTACCCAAAATCGATCAAAAGTTAGACAAAATGTGTAGCCAGCAGGTTTACACAGCAACATTTTACACTTCTTTTCAAGAGTGCAAAGACTTTGTACAAAACAATTATTGTGGAGCACCCTGGTCTTTAGAATTCACCCAAAGAGCCATTTTTTCCTTGGTTTCCAGGTACCGAACATGAGCGCATGATTGATTAGACTGGCCCCCTGTCTTTCTCCGCAATCTGCCGTGTGAATGGATGCAAGGTCAAAGGTACAATTGGCGGGATCCTACCAGGCGCTCGAGGCTGGTTTCTGGCATTATTCACGAGCCTCGAAGCGTGACGTCAAATGGTCCGGTTAGATATTGGTTAACACTGAACTCATGAGGCTACAGAAGGCCATGTCGCATTATTTAGGCCAAGGTTTACTATACAGACGGCTAGGCAGTGCATGCGCGTAAATGTATGCAGGTAGTTCAAATGGCGTTCACAGAAAAAGTCGTATATTTCTTGTCAGAATTGGACATTTTCCTAGTCTTATGTACCGTCATTACATTCCTCTTAACGGCCCTGGTGTATCGACGAATCTCGTACAATAGGAAATACAACTGGCCACCGGGACCGAAGGGATGGCCTCTCATCGGCTGCAGTCAGATGATCAGCCTCAAGTCGGGACAAACAACCGCCAACATCACCAGGATTGGAAAACAGTACCACCCTGACTTGTTCACCCTCCCAATGTTTGCTGGGAAGTGAGTGCATTTCGATTTCGGAATAATATTGACTTGTGCGCATGCATGGCATCTTTATTCGTAAATACATAAGTACATTGTACATGTATAGTAGGCGTACACTTTTGGTCCTGTCCGGGAGTCCTTTATTGGTCTGTCGCAAGGAAAGCAGGCCTGATGCATGTTTTCTCCATCCTACAATCGAGACTGTTTTAATAGGAATATCAATTCTTACATTCATTCAAGGGTTTTTGTCTCGTAGCTCCTGAAGTGGCTTTTAGCCTTGTAGTAAGGGGGTTGCATAAAAAGAATTCAGATATCAATCAGATAAAATAATTAATTTGTTATATTCTAAATGTTTTGCCCATTTGTTTTCCAGACGCATCATTGTACTAAACAGCTTGAAGGCCATCAAAGATGCATTTACAAGACAAGCAGCTCACACGTCAGGACGTCCAGACAGCTGGCCATTTACGTATGTCAACGAAAAACACAAAAACCTTGGTAAGTCAAGTGGTGCGGGTTTGTATGAAAATCATAACAGACATTTACCTTTCATCTTGTTTGCTTTAATGTGACACACAACATGAAAAAGGATGGGAGTACTATTTTCGTTATTTCATACCTTTTTCAAATATCAAATGATCTGAAGCCATATTTTTTTGTACTTGTTATGCCAGGTTTGTTCTTCGAGACGTATTCTGCCTCCTGGAAAAGAGAGAAGAAATACATGGTCCGCACAAGCCGCCATTTTGGATATGGCATCACCAAGTCTCAAGACTTCGTCCTTCGTGAGGCAAACCATCTCGTGGAACTGGTCAAGAAGAGGAAGGGTCAGCCGTTTGACTTTTTTCCCCCTCTTACTCTCTGCATGCTGAATGTGACCTTCTCGATGGTCTTCAATACCACTTATGAGGAAGGTGATGACGACTTTGAACAGTTTCTCTTAGATTTCATGTTGTGGTTTGAAGGGGTCTTAAAGCTCTACGATCTGGAGCCAATCTTACCTCTTTTAGACAAGTTCAACCTGAGCGCCACTTTGACAAAGGGGAAGGAATTGACAGTTAGGATCTCCAAATTCATCATGGACCACATCGACCATCACAAAGCGACGGTAGATTTCAACCACCCTCGAGATATGATAGACGAATGCCTGATCGAATTAGCCAAGAATGACCCCAACAGTGACCTTCGTGAGTTTGACGATGAGAAGTTTATGTGGATGTTTTTTAACCTGATTCCCGATCAAGGAGACACGGCCCCATCAATCCTCAACTTCTTGATGCTCGCCACCGCTGTCTACCCGGAGATGCAGCAGCGTGTCTTTGAGGAGATCCAACATGTCATTGGTGACCGGGAGCCCACATTGGATGACAGGGGCAAGCTGCCTTACACCGAAGCTGTGATCTTAGAGGTTCTCCGCATGGACACACCCTTCTGGCTCTTAATTCCGCATCACACTCAAGAGGACGTAGACATTCTTGGATTCAAGATTCCTAAAGATACCACAATCATTCCCAACATCTATGCCGTCCACTATGATCCACAGATCTTTGGGGTGATCCTGAAAACTTCAGGCCTGAGAGGTTCATTGATGAGGATGGAAAACTCTCTAAGCCAGAGTACCTGATACCATTCTCAATTGGTAAGTATCACATTTTCGATGTCGTTTTGAGAAAGAAGATTTCTGATCAGTTCTCGGTTGCAGTTTGATGACAGTTGATTGTTCACAAAACTCTTGTTTAGATAAGATTAATACTGACTGTCGGTTGTACTGTGGCTTTTTTTCAGGGCAAAGACAGTGCTTCGGCGCGCAGATGGCACAGAAAGAGTTCTTCATTTTCTACATCTCCCTGGTGCAGAAGTTCAAGTTTAAGCTCCCAGACGGTGATCCAGTACCCAAAGTAGAAGCTCAGTGGCTGTGGGTGTCTCCACCTGAATATCGTCTGCAAGCAGAGCTCAGGGAATAGACGGCAGCCGTGACGTAGTCGGAAAGAGTTAAAAAGTCCTTCTCAGCTCCGTGATGCAGTTTTAATTCAAGATGTGCCGAGAAGCGATTGGTCCTAAAAGAACCGTCATCCTGTTAATGGAAGGGGAACGTGCCTATAGCAGGCACTAGTTCAAGCCAAATGGTTTCGTTTGATGCTATTCTTTGTTAGTGGGTTGCTCTTTATATTCTGGATGCACACTGTGTCTTGAATCAAGGCTATAAGTATTTTGGGGATGAAGTTCTTGGATACTCCTATAGTAATTAACTTTTTTATTTTATTTGATAGTTTAAAAGATGATGTAAATCCTTGGTTGTGAGGCGGGCTTGTTTTTCTGGGCTTTAACGACCTCGTCACGTTTTTCGACTCTCAAAAATGCTAATGTGTTCCGAAGACATAAACAATTTTACCAGAATTTTCAAATGTGTATTATCTAAATGCATTAAAAGAAGTATATATTATTAAATATAAAACTTTCATTGAAATCTAAGTTTATAAAAACTATCATGCATCAAATGCGATTCATGTAGAGGAAGCTGGTTTGTTTGTAATAATTTATGGAAGGTCTTTTAACACAGTAGGTCTATGTCAAGCTGAGTACTATGGGCTTTAGCGCCGTGTCCCCGGACCCAGCACATAGGACGTAACGAACAGTTACCGGAGAACAGGCGGATAAGCAATTGATGTGCAAAATTGTGTCTCAAAAAAACCGCACTGTAGAAAAAAACCTGTAAAAATGCAGGGTTTTTTTGCTGTACAAGTACAGCATGGCAACGTTATTTTGGTTTGACGAAGTTTTGCATGTAACGTCATACTTACTGTTAATAAACAAAACGCCGTTTAATAACACGTTTTAAAAACCACCCTGTAATTTTAAGTTAAAGGCTGTTTTTTCCAGGATTATTCCCGTCAAAACAAAGGTTTCCGGTGAACAGTGCAAACAAGCTGTAAATATACAAGATTTGTTGGCATTAAAATTATATAGCACCGACAACGTATTTTGGTTTGACGAGATTTTGCATGATAATGAACGTCATACTTACTGTTGATAAACAAAACGCCGTTTAATTACACGTTTTAAAAAACACCCTGTAAATTTAAGTCGAAGGCTGTTTTTCCATTATTATTCCCGTCAAATCACAGGTTTCCGTGTACCACGGTGAAGTAAACCTGTAAAATGCAATCATTGGGGTATGAAAATTACAGCGCAACAACGTTTGGTTTGACGAAGTGGATGGTAATTAAACGCTGTATAGGCCCTACTGTTTTGTAAACAATTTGCAGTTTATTTACATAATATTGAGATAACTGAAGGACCTAAACCTTATTGGTGGCCTAAGTTGATTTAATGAACTTGAGCTCCCCCCCCCCCCATTTTTAACTATTTTTTATCCAGGATTTTATTTTATTTTATTTTTTTTTTTGTCGTTCAGATGGGGGTGTTTATTTGTTTTGTTTTTTTTGTGTGTTTTTTTTCTGTGTGGTTACTATGCTTTTGTTGGCCTACTATACTAGATCTACTTTAGTTTCCTTGTCAAGGTGAGGTTCTCAAAATCAAAATTCCCAATAGAATCCTGTAAATTTACATTGGCGTGTGTGTAAGCGTCACGTGGAAACTGGTACCCTAATTTTACATTCCGATATACACCAAATGCCTTTTGATAACCAGTGATTGCTTAGGAACCAGTCTGTCCTCGCTGTACTGTAGATAACATAAGCTATATTATTTTAAATCTTTGTTGTCGTTCAGATGTGGTGTTTATTTGTTGTTGTTTTTTGCTTTATTTTTGTGTGTGATTACTACGCTTTCCTTTACAAGGAACACATGCGCGCGTGGTTTGGACCTGGTTTGGTTACACGCTGCATGCTTAACCCAGCTGCTGTTTAAATAAACGTTGCTATACTGCATGTGTTGGTTCTCTCGTCTTCTTTCGCTTCACATGTGACTGAGCTGTCAACCGAGGTTGTACTTTTTGTGGTTTGAAGATGTTGAGTACTAAATAAAAAGAAATGGCAACCTAATACTGATGTGTTGTGGTAAAGTTCTTTGTTGTTCAACGATGGAGCAAGATTTAAATACTGTGACTGAAACATACTCAAATAAATGCCTCTTCCGTATAACAAGTATGAGAGTACCTTTAAATAATCCTATAGATTGTAAATTTACATGGGAGTGTGCATTAAATTACTTTAATGGGGCATTAATTTAACGAATACAATGGAAACCCCTATGTTAGCTGAAATGTTTCTGCTGTTAAACTGCCGTGTAAATTAACGTAAAACGACATTAGTGGGACAGTGATTAAACTGGGATAATTTTGTAAAATTTATCTTAAAACGTGGTTTTACAAGCAACGTTATGTAAAATCACTGCGTGCCTATCTACATTTTACAAGGCCCTCTTGGTAAAATTACAGTAGCGGGGCATTTATGTGGCAATTCCAGTCTGTGGTTTAACAGTGTGGCATGTAAATTAGCTGAACCTCTAACGTTAAGATACATTCGTAGGGCCGTGATTTTACAGCAGTAACTTCGTGAATTTATTTGTGAAACGCTGTAGTTTTACGAGAAAAATTATGTTACAAAACTGTGGGGCTATCTTAGTTTCACAAGACCCTTCTTGTAAAATCACAGCAGCTGGGCAATTTTCTAACAACCCCTCCTGAGCTGTGATTTAATAGCGTGCCTGTACATTTACGGTTTACCGGGTTTTTTTTACGGGAAAGTACTGGCGTCCAAACTGCCAGGAAAATCCCGTAGAATACGAATTTTTTTTACAGTGCGAGCATGAAAGCTTGATCGGTTTTCTGCCATTCAAAAGTAATCAAAGGAAGGAAGTGGCGTTTGTGTGTATGTGGGGGGGGGTGGCAGTGGGGCTTGTGTGGGCCCCCATTCTGATGAACCCTCCCCCATACCCCTAAATGAGATCGCATAGCCCCCGCCCAATGTCTTGGCCATTCACTTGCCACCCCAAATGAAAAAAGCCATTCACTTGCCACCCCAAATGAAAATGTAATGTGGGATGACGCCACTGTGGAAATTGTAGCTTATATTTTAGCTATTGGGGTCACATTATTGTCTTGAATCAGGGAGGTAGAATTGAATGAATCTTTTGACAGTTATTGAAATCCCTATTGTGGGCTGTTCTTTATTGTGACTGACATCTGTTACAAAAAAAACCCACTACAGAATAGCTACTTGTATGGAATTGCAAAATAATTACCGGTGTATACGCGTATTATTTTTGACATCACCCTTCTTGGCAGTCAATTGTGTTTTTCCGAAGACCTCAAATTATTATACTATTTTTATGTTTCGTTGTACAAACTGGATTATTTGCCAACTCCATGAAATCGCCAGTCTGTTAGTTTTACATCACGGTCGCGGTAAGTTGACAGGGAGGTCAGTTTATCATGCGTCCCCATTGGATTTAATTTTCTCATTCTACAGAAAAGTCGCGGTACTCCTACAACAAAAAAGTCCAATGGGAACATGGCTTTAGACTAACGCACGTCCGGCACTTCATGTCGCGAAAGAACTAGAACAGCAGAAGCTGACATGGCGAGCTGCAGAACGCCCGATAGAGAAACAATGAATAATAGAAAAACAATCATTTGATCAACTGATGTTCAAAGAGGTGGGAACAATTAACAAGGACATGTATATAGTTGACCATTGCCTACTTGGTTTGAAATGTGGGAAAGAGGCTCAGAATGGGTGGGGGCTTGTTACGATGAAACATAGGTGTTTTTTAAACCACATAATAAAAACAAATTCTTACAATGTAGCTCTCAGCTCTGGTACATACTTGTCATCAAAGACATGAATTTACCAGAGTATCTACATCTATAATGTACATGTATTGGAATTTACAGGTACTTTGAAAGATGCATGCTCGTCAAAAACATTATAGCTGTTGGCTATTTCTCACAGAAAGGCGAAACAGTTACGTGTTGTACATGTGAACATGAAACCTTTTTTCTTTACATTTCCTCTTACACAAATATCTTCACTCATTAAACACAATAGGAGCCCACATTATCATAAACTTAATCTTCCAAGACATCACCCTATGGTATGGATGCATGTTACAGGATGCATACAGTCCCAGCCTGCATGACTTACCTCTTTGCCCTCTGAAATTGTTCTGAATGATCTAGATACCAACCTAACAGCATCTCTGCCACTTACAACATGACCTGAAACATTCCTTTGTGTCAAACAGAGAAACTAAAGCCTTACAATTGGAGTTGAATTAGACCCACCACAATTGTTCCATAGTGTCATACACCAGAAAACCCACACATACTTTGGTTCAATTCAATGCACATCACACACATTCATTGAACTAGTCAGTGGTACATGTTACACATGTATACCAGAAATCTTCCATCTCCACAAAAAAATGCTCTTCTGAAAAAAATACTCTGCATTTTGTTCATTATTTTTTATTGGTAAACCTGATTTATGTTGATGTTAATATTAAGTATACCATTTAAAGGCATTCTTATTCGAAGCTCATTGCAAAACCATTAAGATTACTTGAAGGAAGCTGTTTAATTTCCAGAGGGTAATACTAAACCCTGAAAACTTTAACAATTGGGAAGCTGTTTAACTTTCAGAGGGTAATTTCCATTTGCACACTGTGGATCAAACCACATTTTGGCTGTAAGACAAATGAACTGCAAATGAGGGTAAAAACAATTATTTTACACAACAAACTATCTAACACCATGAGGCAAAAACTTTAACAAAAAGTCTCAATGTGGATGGCTGGACAGAAGCTGTTAAATTTCCAGAGGGTAATTAATGTACCCTGAAAACTTTAACATGATTAAACAAAAGAAAAACTTGACCACAATTTCCATTTTCACTTATAGTGATTCTATTCACACAAAAACAATTACATAACACAACAAACTATCTAAGGCAAAAACTTTAACAAAAAGTCTCAATGCGGACGGCCGGACGGACAGACAGACAGACGGACGTACGGACCAAATTGGTATTAGGCTCGCACTCTGCTAAAGCAGCTCGCCAAAAAACAGCTCCAAACCATAATTACCCCATGCTCAAACGGACGTAAACTAACCCGTTGAATCCAGCTTGTGTGGGCTGGGCATTATATACATTGTAGAACAACATACGCAGCCTTCCCTCACAAGTGTACATCATCCTTTGCGGACATTAGGCAGGTGGACACCATCCTGTGTGGATAGTTTAATGCATGCATCCAGTAACGCCACCTTGTCCCAAGTCAGAGGACACCAGTACAGCTAAGAGTAGCTAGTTCAGGACAACGTCTTAACAAACTTTTTTAATGACCATCTTCCCTTGCTGAGTGCGAAACGTATTATTTTTGGGGGTGGGTTCATGTGATTTAAAGTCAACACAGAAGTTGTATAATAGTTAATTGAATTTAGCTCAATTTGATATTGTTTCGGTAAAACCTGTCCTTTTGAATTGCCCTCCTAGCCTAAACTACCCACTTCGATGTCCACCCTTGGGAAAACGGACCCATGATGTGACACTTGGTCTACGTTCAACTGTTGAAACGTACAACTCTGCAAGTGCTGGTTAGATTACTATAACCTTGAATAAAAAATTGCAGTTTAGTAATGACTTCTGATATTTTCCTTTTAACATTGCACCAGTATGTTGTGTCTGAGAAACAAGGGATATTAATATGCCTTGATTTAACAATATTGCAATGCGAACAAACACAAACATCTTTAAATTTTTAATTAGTATTTTTAAAATTTGTAATCAAATTTTTTTATTTATAACGAGCATAGTCTGCATGTAGTTCCCATCTGTGTCTTACATGTGCAGTGCTGCAAAAATAGCCGATTATGTAAAAAACAAAAAACAAAAAACCATATTAACAACATAGAACAGTGATTTACTTTTAAAGTAATCAGTCGAGGTTATGTTGGGGGTAAACATTAGGCCCACCACTGAGGTCCCACACTGAGACATGTATAATAGGCCTACTGCGGACAAAATGACTTATTATTATGGTATTGGAGATGGACATGAGTTTCCATGACACTTCTAAACGTTTGTCTCGTAGAAATGAAAGGTGACATCCCAAAAGCACTTCTTTTAAGTTAATTATTAGTTAATTCTAATTGTCTCACCAACAGTGACAATAGGCCACCATATGGCCTATTCTCGTCTGCTCGTTTGAGTATTTGTCAAACTGCTCAAAAGACGTAAAAATTGAAAGCACGCACTCGCCAGGCCTTAACCTATATGGTTGAAGTAGAATTCATGGTTGTAAACTTTACAATTTTTAGTAAAAAAAACAAACAAACCCATAACACTCTCAAAATTGACGCAACAAGCTTTGGTAAAATTCTGACCCCACATTTTCCAATATGGCGTCTGAGCATTATTCCCCCCCCCCTAAAAAAAAAAAGTAAACACGCGTGATTTTAAACTTGGCGCTTTCTGCTGAAAACGCCCCAAATTTCTTCACATTTTGCGAATGAAAATCCTAGTGAACACTATAAATCTTTCGACAAGAAAATTATCCACTCACCATTGCACTTTTTGTTAGAATTTTACCCTCAAACTCCGCTGAAAACCGAAATTTGGGGAAGAAAAGCCATAAGACTTGTGAAGTCGTCCTCATTTTTCTTCGGCAAAGTTCTACTCGCCTTCCCCCTCTCCCATTGGTCAGCAGGCGACCTGGGTGTATTTGCATAACAAAGCCCCAGGGACCTCGCTTTGTCTAAATGACCATATTTGGTAATGGATCCGATATTTTTCAGGTATGGAGAATTTATAGGTCGTTAATACCACACATCCGATAATTAACACGTCTTACCGGTGACTTAGAAAGGGAAACACTGTTTTGGAGATGGGGTAAGGCAGAGGTAAGGAGAATTTAAAAGTTGATAAATCGAATTTTGTTTCGATTTTCATAAAATAATTACTTCAAAGTTGCCAACAAACTTCAAAGTTCAAAACTATTGGTCCTTGATATCAGCTATTCTAATGCAAATTCCTTTGGACTCAATTTAGGTTTACTTTTTGTATCACCGAGGACATTATTTTTTGAAACCAGTTTGTTTTCTGAGTGATAGACCTAGAGATCCAGGATCAATGTTTTCTTAACATTTATTATTGTTTTTAATTAATTTATGATTATTCAGTTGAAAAAAACCCAATGAAAAACAGTAATTATGCGTTACTTGTTATTGTTGTTGTTAATGAAACCTGTGATATAAAGTTTCGGTTTAGTTTTTTTTCTTTTTTTTCTTCTTCTTTTTTTTCTCTTCAGTTTATCTTATTTGCCGCACCGCCTCCCTCTATGTCCCACACCATCCCCGCCCACCGACCTACCGCTTATTCTGTGGAAATCAACTCTTGAGGGCAGTACATTATCTTATTCTGATTAGTCTGTTCCCTTTTTGTGCCGACTCTTATTAAGTTGCGTTTACATGTGAGAAGTCTTGGGAGATGGTCAATTAATGATTGTTTACATTCGGTAAATTTCCTAACTTGGAAGTGACAGAATAGTTCAGTAGCGATAAAACAAGTTTCAAGAGAAATGAATTCATATCTTTTCCAAACCACTGACTGATGAATCATACCTTTAAAAAGTTAAAGACGATTGATCGGCAGTTTTGGAAAGTACACGCCGAACGGTATGTAACATAAATTTGATGATAAACCGCTCATGAATGATGACCTTCAGCATTTCAGCGATTTCGCTGTTCATTGAACTCGCTGTTGACTGAACAGCGAAGTCAAATTGAAAAGTTCAGTCCAGTTAAGTTCAGTTCAGTTTGAGTTCAGTTTGAGTTCAGTTCAGTTTGATTTTGAGGTTTTCACAATCATTTTCACAGCTTTTTATGTAGCTCATTTATTTGTGGAGAGAATTTATTTAAAAACAAGATGTGTCCGATGGTTTTGGTGTAATTTTATGAAAAATCGTAGAGGTAGAGTTTGCAATTGCTGCTTAAACATCGGCGGCACTATGAATATGATGATGCGCATGTGTGCATGAGCACTGGTTCGATTCGCTGAACCAGCAGCATTACGTATTTAGCCAGCAATGTCTTCAGTTTCCTTAAAACTCCTCATCTAAAAACGTTTTCAACACACTCACTGTGTTGGGGGGGATCTTTGAAGATGGCCTTTTTAAAAATTAGCGCAAGCAAATTTTGAAATTTGCGTGCGCGCTATTTTTGAACTAAAGTTTGCCTACACAAATAAAAATTGCGCAGCTGAGGCACAAAATTGACAAGGAGGCGGCGGCTTCTATTTATTGTTGGCGTGGTTGTTGTCATCACCAGTCTGAACAAAACAAACAAACAAACAAACAAACAAACAAAAACGTGTTGCATTTGTCTTGCAAACAAATTTTCAAATTTGTTTTTTTATTTTAACAGAAAATTTATCAATAAGATATCCGACGCGGGAATCTGCAAGCGGATTTGAACTTCACAGTTCGTGAGCAGACCTATTTCTCGACATTCTTCCCAAGTTTTTGAACGAAAGTATCACTTTAGCAAGAATTTAAAATCCAGCAGAATACTACATTGAACTTAATAGTTTTTAATACCTTTTCAATGTATTGGTGATTTTGCTGAGAAGTATGGTCGATCGACAAAGATCATGCAGTGTTCAAAGTTTGTATCAAAAAGTTCTTTATATTTTTGTTAATGATTTGACCTTATAGCGAGATGACTTCAACAGCTACAGCAAGATTGCCAGAGTTTCTGGAGAAGATGGAACTGGAGCTTGACAGAGTGATGGAGTTTTGGTTGAAATATTCTCATGACAATGCCAACGGGTAAGCACTAAGCGAGCATTGAGTGCCAAAACAGGCAATCCCTAACCAATAACCATCACTTCACTGCATGTTATGTTTGATTCTGTCGGACTAAGGACTGCACTAGTAAACAGATTTAATGCTTTACATGGGATCAGGTATACCAGCAGAATCAGGTTTTAATAGTTTGGTTGTTTTGTCAGATAGTTGTAACACTTCATTCTCTCATTTGAGATTGTTTGTATATTTGTTTTGCCTCAAAGCATTACTTTTAATATATTGTTTGTCTTTTGAAATCTTTGTTGGATTGTCTTTTCTTGTTTTGTCATTTAGGGGATTTTTTACTTGTCTTGGTCGGGATGGTAAACGTTACGATGATCTTAAATACTGCTGGTTACAAGGTAGACAGGTAAGCTTTTAGAATACAGAAAATTCCTTCCAAAGGAATGTCAGGTTGTGTTCAAAGAGTCATTGGCAAATCTGTGATGGCCGTTGAGCCAAAACTCTTTCTCATGCCATACTTTGATCCTGTGCTACATTCTATGCTTGTATCGTCGAAACCACAAATCCATCACCAATATACCTGTTGTACTATAACAAACATGCTCAGGCTGTGTTCAGATTGACAGCTACGGCTAGGGCTGATGCTAAGGGTGTTGCTAAGGATGTACAATACTTCAACGCATGATGACGCAGAAATCTAGCCATAGCCGTAGCTATCGCTGCCAATTTTGACACAGCCTCATTTGAGTATGGACATGTCTCCAACCCCCCAACCCCCTTGACACTTATTTGTTTAGCACTTTGAAACTATGTCAATGAAGGTCAATTCCGTGGTACTTTTTCTCCAAATTTCTAATGAAAGAAAAATGTAATTTTGAGTTCAGAAATTTGTCTTTGTCCACAGGTGTGGATGTATTGTAAGATGTACAATACCATTCCAAAGTACCACACTCCAGATGTTTTGTCTGCTGCAAAGAAAGGTGATTCATTGTTGCTACTGGTATCTCATTCTGTTATCTCATTTTGTTATCTCATTCCGTTATCTCATTCTGTTATCTCATTCTGTTATCTCATTCTGTTACCTCATTCTGTTATCTCATTCTGTTATTTCAATCCGTTATCTCATTCCGTTATGTCATTCCGTTATCTCATTTTGTTATCTCATTCCGTTATCTCATTCCGTTTTCTCATTCTTTTATCTCATTCTGTTATCTCATTCTGTTATCTCATTCTGTTATCTCATTCTGTTATTTCAATCCGTTATCTCATTCTGTTATCTCATTCTGTTATTTCAATCCGTTATCTCATTCCGTTATGTCATTCTGTTATCTCATTCCGTTATCTCATTCCTTTATCTCATTCCGTTTTCTAATTTTTTTATCTCATTCCGTTTTCTCATTCTGTTTTCTCATTCTGTTTTCTCATTCTGTTATCTAATTCTGTTATCTCATTCCGTTATGTCATTCTGTTATCTCATTCCGTTATCTCATTCCTTTATCTCATTCCGTTTTCTAATTTTTTTATCTCATTCCGTTATCTCATTCTGTTATCTCATTCTGTTATTTCAATCCGTTATCTCATTCTGTTATCTCATTCTGTTATTTCAATCCGTTATCTCATTCCGTTATGTCATTCTGTTATCTCATTCCGTTATCTCATTCCTTTATCTCATTCCGTTTTCTAATTTTTTTATCTCATTCCGTTTTCTCATTCTGTTTTCTCATTCTGTTTTCTCATTCTGTTATCTAATTCTGTTATCTCATTCCGTTATGTCATTCTGTTATCTCATTCCGTTATCTCATTCCTTTATCTCATTCCGTTTTCTAATTTTTTTATCTCATTCCGTTTTCTCATTCTGTTTTCTCATTCTGTTTTCTCATTCTGTTATCTAATTCTGTTATCTCATTCCGTCATATCATTCCGTTTTCTCATTTAGTTATCTCATTCTGTTATCTCATTCTGTTGACTCATTCAAGAAAAATGCCATGAAGATATTACTTGTCAAATACAAAATTTAAAACAAAATATCATTTTCAAGAATGCACCTATTGTCTCATTTGTTATAATTCGTTTGAATTTCACTACAAACTCTAGACACCCACACTGTTAAATATTCTGTACACAGAAAAAGGGATAACATTGATGTGGGTGTAGACATTTATATTTAAGAGTCAACATATAGAGGAACAACTTGAAGCACAGCGCTTTTGGTATCAGTATCTTTATAAACTTTCATTAATATAGTATTATTACTATTCCCTTTTGAGCAGATGAAAAATGATAGACGGGGAGGGGATCAATATGCAAATTTGGTCCTCAGTGTTTACCAAGCACTGTGTGTGTATTGGTCTAATCTCTAAGGAATCAAACCAAGCTGACAAAATGTGTGCCGAATTTGTTTCAAGTAGCAATTTTCGAAAGAATGCATCATCTAACTTACTCTCATCTGTAGAAGAGACAAATACACACTGTCAAATTTGAATGTGTGGAAGAAAATAAAAATTATTTAATTTAGAAGAAATATTATTGCAGGTGGTGATTTTCTTATGAGGTACGCCAAAAACCCAGCAACAGGAAAATGTAATTTCCTTGTGACAGCAGACGGAAGAGTCGTCAAGATTCAGAGAAAGATTTTCAGCGAGTGTTTCTACATGATGGCGATGTGTGAACTAGCAAGGGCTACAAATGATGACAAATACAAGGTTTGGCATAGACCTTTTTCACGCTGCAGCCATCTATGTCAGATTCCCTGTATTCACAATGACATTGATGGTTTGAATTCTCAATTTATACAAAGGGGTCTGACTTTTTTGCTTCGAACCTCTGTTTGGTTCGATTGGTTAGAATGGAAGAAAACAAGATGGCCGTATTATAATAACAGTTGTTGGGTTAAGTCTAATTTTTAAGTCTAATTTTTACCATGAAATCTGAAACATGTTATTTCAGTACACTTAGCCATCGTGACAAAAAATTCAAAAAAGACTGCTGCCCTGTTCATAAAAAAATATCAACAAATGAAAAAGGGGATATCAATCAAGGTAAGTGCATACCAGTACTCGTGCACATTAGAATATACCTAGATCAAAATATTTGTTTTCCAATTATGACAGTTTGTAGTTTGTAACCATCCTGCTGAGGAGACACCAATTTTACAATATTATGCCCACGATGGATAACCATGGGGTGTCTTGGCTGACATAGGCAAACAGAATTTTAATTTGTTTGGAATTTTGATGGTTTCAGCAAGAAGCAGTCAAAATGATGGACCTGCTGCAGTATTGGGTCTGCGTGGATGACACAGGAATAGGGCGCCCCCAGGCACGCACGAACATGCTGTCCGAGGGCATGATTTTCCTTGATTTACTGGAGCAGTTGGCGGCTGATGATGCCATGCTGCAGGAAAAATATGCCCAGCTGGAAGAGTGGAGCATTAAACAGTCTCTTCAACACATTCAGGTAGAACAGTCTTGCTGGTAGTAGAATGACAGTGGAGTGTTGTGTTGGGGCCTAGCAGTCTCAGTGCACCTGACTCAAACTCTTGTGTTTCTGATCAGCGTTGTTGTATTACTTGTTCTCGCTACTCATACTCAAGTTCTACTCAAGTACCTTTTTGATGATACTTTACTCTCACTCATACTCTGCTAGCATACTTCTTGTACATTAAGTCCAATACTCGACTGAAAAATACCTGTACACGAAGTCATGTACTCGATACTCAACTGAAAATGTACTCGGACTAAAATTTAAGTACTTGTGTTGTGTTAATGCATGAAAAAGAATGCAGTACACTTTATCTTTAAGATAGGGGTCTGCCCTGGTATTTTCTGGCATGGTCTGAAATGGTATTTGGTCATGGTATTTTTCTGGCAGCAATATTTGCAACCTCGCCTTGTATACCCTCTGTCACTCCCATTTCAAACTAAGTAGGCAGTACTCAAGTCTAAACTTGTTAATGTCCCCACCCCTTTGAACATCAGTTGATCGAAAGGATACATTTTTCTATTAGTCATTGTTTTTCTATCAGGTGATCGGCAACTCTCCATGGCAGCTTTGGCTGCTCTCGTTGTGTATAGTATTATTTAGATTCTTAAAATTGTGAACAACTGAAATTTGTTCCTTTGTATTCAGAGAGATGGAACTGCTATCTTAGAGACAGTTAGTGTTGATGGCAAAGAGCTTCCAGGATCTGCAGGAAGATTGACGAATCCAGGTCAGTCCTAAACAGTGTTTTACTAAATCTTTTCATTAAGTTTTTAAAGGAGTCATAAAATGTGTTTGCACAAGTCACAGAGGTCGAGTATGAGTCCGAGTCATGAGTCAATTAAGTTAAAACATGTTTTTGAAAGAAAAAAAATAACCAAAACCTGACAACTTGTTTGTTCCTTAATGAAGATTAGCTCGTGACTGGTTGAATTGTTAATATAACCACTCACTCACTCCGTCAACCCAGGTGGCTACTTGAGATGAGCGAAATGAAACCCTGAAGCTCACAGCTCTTTGGACAGTAGTAGCCATCCAAAAGGAAAATTTAAGTAGTTACTGTTTTGCAAGAAAATATGTTTAAATTACTAACATTTTGCTGTTGAGTCACAACCTTTGGGTTTTAATATCAAGCTCGAGTCCAGTTTGTCAAGTCCGAGTCTGAGTCACTGACTATCATAACTTGAGTTCGAGTCTGAGTCATCAATTTTTGACTTGAGAACAATTCAGAGTTTATGATTCATACAACACCTGACTGTACCATATTCCAGTGAAACTGTGGTGTCTGGAGCCTATGGAACCCTGGTGCCTAGGGCCTATGGACTGTTGGTGCCTAGTTCCTACAGAACCCTGGTGCTTAGGGCCTATGGACTGTTGGTGCCTAGTTCCTACAGAACCCTGGTGCCTAGGGCCTATGGACTGTTGGTGCCTAGTTCCTACATAACCCTGGTGCCTAGGGCCTACAGAACCCTGGTGCCTAGGGCCTACATAACCCTGGTGCCTAGGGCCTATGGACTGTTGGTGCCTATAGTTCCTACAGAACCCTGGTGCCTAGGGCCTATGGAACGTTGGTGCCTAGGGAATATAGAACCCTGGTGCCTAGGGCCTACAGAGCGTTGGTGCTTAGGGCCTACAGAACGTTGGTGCCTAGGGCCTACAGAACCCTGGTGCCTAGGGCCTACAGAACCCTGGTGCCTAGGGCCTATGGAACGTTGGTGCCTAGGGAATATAGAACCCTGGTGCCTAGGGCCTACAGAGTGTTGGTGCTTAGGGCCTACAGAACGTTGGTGCCTAGGGCCTACAGAACCCTGGTGCCTAGGGAATATAGAACCCTGGTGCCTTGGGCCTACCTAACCCTTGTGCCTGGGATCTATGGATCCTTGGGCCCCATGGAACCCTGTACCTGGTGCAAACTTAATCTTGCCCTGCTAGTATGTTCAGGCAATGAACCCTTGTGCAGATTTCCTCAACGATGTTATTCTTGTTACAGGTCACGCCATAGAAACAGGCTGGTTCCTTCTAAGGTGTGCAAGGAAATTTAACAACTTTGGCCTGAAAAAACTGGCCCTCGACAAGTTCATCACCAAACCCTTCCAGTCTGGCTGGGATCTGGAAAATGGCGGTCTGTTCTCGTTCCTGGACGTAGATGGTTTGTCGCCAACTCAACTAGAGTGGAATATGAAGCTGTGGTGGCCGCACTGTGAAGCTCTGATTGCATTTATTATGGCATATCAGGAAACAAAGGAGGAGAGATTCCTGGACATGTTTGAAAAAGTCTTTGATTATACGTTTTCAAAGGTAAGTGATAAGGGTATGACTTGTCGTCAAATTGATGAATACTTGAAGAATCTTAAGGAATTACATCATTTAAGGACCTTAAATTGGCAGCAACCAGCAGATGGTTCAATTGGATTTGTATAGTTTTCAAATGAGCTTAAGGGGTTGTGGTCCCTCAATGTGTCTGCTTGTAATTCTACCTCAATGGTACAAGGTAGAACGACTGGGATGCAAAAAAATCGTAAGGCCACTATTATTATTTACCTGTTTTCATTAGATGCATGGTAAACTCTTGTTTCAAATTTGTTCTGCTTGTTAAAAGTTATGGTAGGAAAACCCAATCCGCATGCAAGGTTTCGTTTTGGGATTTGAACTGGGGTCCACAGAGGTGAAAGGCAGGGAAGAAACCACTGAGCCAACCTGGATGCCCCAAGTTTGTAATGCTTGCAATTATTCTTGATTCTTGCAGTTCGTTGACCCCGATCATGGTGAGTGGTTTGGGTATCTCAGCCAAGAAGGAAACGTCACCCTTGACTTCAAAGGTGGACCCTACAAAGGTATGTCAAAACTTGCCTTAAGTGTATGGACTTGAAGAAGGATTTATATGTAAACTACAGTCAAAGTCAAACTTCACTTTATAACAACAGTCCTACACAACATGGACTTGCATAGTGAAGTGGACTTGCATAGCAGAATTGGACCTTGATATTTCATTTGACTAGGCATTTTTGCTAGCGTGTGGACTCAATCCTCCCATATCCCTTTCTCCTCTGTCACTCCACACCAAATAGTTTGGACTAAGATAAGATTAGAACGCCTGCCCTGTGATCAGCAGTTGTTATTTGGGCCTACCAGCTTCAGTCCTTCTGAATCCTTCACTTTGATGATTGGAGATAAAAGGATTTGGTACTGTTTGGGTTAAAGTGGGTCTTTTGAGTCCTAGGGAACAAGCATGGGTACACCTTTTTACAGTGAGTGCCATGGCCAGGTTTGAATTCAACTCATGGCTGAGTGGTCAGGCACACCGAACACAAGCTCTTGTTTTTCTGATCGACACAGTGTGGGTATGAGTTCCTGTCTTGACACTTGTGCTCTTAAGCAAGACACTTAACCATTATTGCTTCATCCTTTGGATGGGGCATAAAGCCGTAGGCCCTATGTGCTATGTAATGCACATAAAAGAACCAAGCACACTTATTGTTAAGAGAATGGGTTTGCTGTGGTGTTTCTGACATAGTCAACAACAGATTTAATCGCAGCACTTTATAAACTTGTCCAAGATGCTGTATAAATGAATCTCATACTTCAAAAATTTACCAAATCTGTCTTAAAAACTTAATAACAAGCACTGCATAAGAACTGGGTATTGCTATTATTTGTTGTTATTCATTTTGGTGTTTAATTCTCCTCCTTTTGCAGGGTGTTACCATGTTCCCCGCTGCCTCCTTATTTGCACACAGATCCTAAAGAGTATACTTTTTGATGTCTGATGCAGACAGAGTGGTAGGTCAACCTCATCGGATATGGATACATCTTGGATCAGTTAAAGAACATCCAGGGACACAGAAGTAAAATGTAGAGACAAGGAAGGGAAATCTTAGGCCTTGGGAGAGGCTGTTCTTTATGAGTACTGTTGCCACTTTTGTACTAGAGCATCAGAGGTTGTGAGGTTAAGATATTTG
Source organism: Pisaster brevispinus (assembly GCA_023634235.1). Classification (NCBI taxonomy): domain Eukaryota; kingdom Metazoa; phylum Echinodermata; class Asteroidea; order Forcipulatida; family Asteriidae; genus Pisaster; species Pisaster brevispinus. The sequence goes on from JAMKCF010000004.1 coordinate 25,669,578, forward strand.
AGTTATCAGATTGTTATCAGACTGTTATCAGATTTGAGTTAAAGCTAGGGGCATCGTTTGGTTTTTGTTAACATAATGCTGATTTATAGGCAAAATTATCGAGAAGGATACTATACAAGGTACATTAAAAGTCACACTTGAAAGTTTCAGTTGAAGAATGTTGAATCCAGCCACGTTTAGCAAGGTTTTGATAGTGGCCGTGTTTCAAACAAACCCACGGATATTTCCCCAAGTCGCCCGCAAGAAGGCTTTCAGATAAATATTACTCAATTTCTTTTCAGGGTCATTACCAAAGTATGACCCTACCTTTGAAATTGTTTTATCTTATCTTGCAACACAGAGAACAAGTATTAGTTTTGTTGTAAAACAAATTCTTTCTTCTTTATGGGTTCCTAGTTGGTGCAATTCTTGTAAAACAAATTCTTTAATTCTGTTTATCACAATAATAATAATCATACATAAGGCACTTTTAAATTTTATATCAAAGTGCCTTTCGCTATTACTACCCCTGTTCACTGGGCCTAAGCATCCATGAAACCATCTCAACTCCTTTGGAGTATGCAGCACCAGCAGCCAAATGGGCACAGTGGTTGCTAATCATCCACATAAACAATCTGTACTCAAGCAGGTACCCATTTACTCCGGGATGAAGAGAAGCAATTATAGTTAAGTGTCTTGCCAAAGAACACAAGTGCCACAACCGGGATTCAAACCCAAACTGTGATGACTCAGCCATCAGATCTTTAGTTCAATGCTCTAGACTGCTTGGCCACGTCACACTACATGAACACCACTGATACTTTTTGGGGGGATGGTCTGTTCAACTAGTCTTTTAACGAGCACAAAAAAGCAGTTTAGTTCTCTGACCAATGTATCATGACGGACAAGTATAATTCGTTTCATGTAATGTTTGTTTATTTCACTGTCAAGAAAAATAAGCCTTTTTACAATTGCTGTATTTAAAATACAAGTACTAATATCAGTTTGCTTCAAAAAGTACAATTGCATATAAATGTAATAAAAATATTATACTGAAGAATATTACTAATATTTTATATACTTGAATCATTCCAATAAGCCTGATTTTGTGATTTGTTTGATTTTTTAAATTTTGAAACAGAATTTTTGAAGCATTTCCTTTTTCTAGATTTCTAGAAACCGAAGTAGTTGAGAAATCATTGGCAAATGAATTTGTACATCATTCATGAAATGTCAAATGATAAACTGACTAGGTATATTTTTTTATAATTTGGGTTTGACATTATACAAATATGCAAAGTTCTTTTATACCGCTTTTCAGCTAAACTGGTGCTTGCATTTTTTACTAGGGGAAAATAAAGGAATGGGTGACATATTTTAATTTAAAAACCTGTACAGGGTTTCTGTATAGACAAGTCGTTTATTCTGCTTTGACATGTTTAGGCACTTTAAGCTCAATCGGTCATTGGAGTCAGAAGAGATTATTGAAAACCCACATTATATGGTTTCAAGCTTCCACTAAGACCATATTTATACCATATAAGTTCTGTGTAATCTGTGAATATTTATATTTGCAATCTTACCGATGTTTAATTAGATTTTGTTTTCTGTTTGTTTGTTTGTTTTTTGTTGGTTTTTTTTTTTTTTTTTTTTTTTTTTGGGGGGGGGTTAAAAGAAAGCTAACCATAATTCTTGTGATACGCCATCTTTTACAAATCATGAGCGCCTACTTTATTTAAAGACTAAGTAGAGAGGATTGAGAAATGAGGGTAGAAAAGGGTAATAAATTCAGTTAAATTCATACCAGTACTACTACAACCTTCAGAGAAAATTTTGCCTCAGAAATTTAGTCTAGTAAATAAGCCCACTAGAACCACCCATTGCTTATTTCGATTGCCGCCAGTGGCGTAGCTGGGGGGGGGGGGGGGGGGGGGGGGTGCTTTATAGTTGAACCTCTACTACCTATACACAATATTGCTGAATTTGAATAGTTTAATGATCAGCCTCTTGCTGCTTGCTTTGACGAAATTTAATGACCTTTGCGATTTAATGAATTTGAATGATCTATTTTGATCAATGAATGTTAAACTTTTGATATTGAATCTACTCCGTTTTGACAATTGAATGCTGATGCGACGGAGCAATATTTTTAAAATGAAATTGAATGAGCCAAGTATTAAATTTAATGAGTTTTGTGTAAAATGGCAGGAAAATCTACATTATTAACATTATGGGAACTGAGTAGATGGTGAATATTTGTTTATAAATGTTTTCCAACTCACGAGGCCTTTTTATAAGATTATTATACAATCCTTGAAGCCAAAAATTAACGTTTCTTTGTACAAGTTTTATTTGAAATATTTACTATTCTTAAAGACTAGATACCATACCGGTACATGGGAATGTACCCTAATATCGTGTGTCCAATATTTTTATCCGATGTATACGTCGAATGGTTATTGATGATTATAAACATCAGTTTCAATTCTGAATACTCAAGTTTTCCTCAAATGTTTTTTTCTTTCTCCTTGTTACGTCCTCTTTATACCCCACTAGCCCCTCCCTCAGGAAGTGGAGGGGATATAGCCACCCCGTTTTTGTTTGTTTTTGTTTTTTTTTTTTTTAAATAACTCGCTGATGTACGTACCAGTTCTGATCTTCCTGCGGGAAAAATGTGTCTGGAATACTCAATATGAGGAAATGTAGCTTTTGATAACCCAACAAATCACTTGCTTATTTTGATTGCCGCAATGGAAATAAGCTTGATTGTTCACAAAATCCCTGACAGAACATGAAGCGTTTTGTATAGTATATTGTTTTCACTCGAACAACCACCTATGCATTTTTCATTCAGATTGTTGTGTTAGCTGTACAGTGTGTTAAATAAATAATTGTAAACTAAAATATGTGATCTGATGTTTGAAAGAAATGTCTGAGTTCATTTCATTTAATAGTTTCACACTTTATCAATTTTATCAATTTCGCAATATGAACAGTTTAAGTACATGAAGTGTGGCCAGATAATATAGGTTTTTATCTCTGTTAATTTCAGCAAAAATTAATTCGATTTTATGACACTCAAATTCACGCATTTCCACTTAGTTTGATCAAACTATGGTTTCATTTCAATTGCATTCAATTTCGTTTTCGTGGATACTTGATCTCGTTCTTGTCATTCAGGTTCGTTTCAGTCATTCTATTTCATTCATTAGACTTTCAAGACTACACTTTCAGCATTCTTCAGTTTAATTTTTATATAATATATGCCTATTTACAATCACGAGAGTTGAATGGTTTACCAGCCTCTCGCTGCTGGCTTTTACGAAATTGAAAGATCTTTGCGACCTTTTGGATTTGAATGATTTAATTTGATCAGTGAATAGTAAACTGTTGAAATTGAATTACTCATTTTGACTGTTGAATGCCGATGCGAAGGAGGGGGCACTAGTATTTTCAAACGAAATGGAATGAGCCATAGTGTTAAAATTTAATGAGATTTTGTTGAAGAAGGCCGGGAAAACCCAGCTGAAATGTATATTAATATAAATAAAATACTACAAGACTACAACTTGAAAGAGAAAACACTCCCGAAAGGATTGTAAAACTTCACTATACTAGTTGAAGTCCAAGCTGCCAGACACTACAAATTAAACTGAACTTCAGGATAAATACACAAACCATTAAGCAATATAATTGCAAAAATAAATCAATATAGCAAGGGGAACGAGAAAAAGAAAGCCCAAAGGCCACCAAGAAGGAAATTAACCAGACAGAACGAACTAGATTAGCAACCAAGAAAATGTAGACAATGTTGTTTGAGTGAATTTATGAAAGCTGGCAAGCCAAAACAATGGAATTATTATCCACTTCGATGAGACAGAGCCCATCCGACAACCTAGGGGGGAATTGTGCAGTGATGTGATTATATTGGAGTAAAAATGTGGTTTCGCCAATACCTACAGAACAGTCTAATGGTTTGGAACATAGGCCGACTTAACACGCGGAAGTGTTAATATTGAATTCGTGCCTATGTTTACATTGAACATGTTTTAACAATCGCTTTCTGGGAAAAAACATATAAACAGAACGCTGTTTTTGTAAACGGCACAAAATAAATGGCTCTTCAACTGGCACACCAACTCACAGTCTTACACAATATCTTAATAGAAACTCACATTATATGATTTTTGTTCGAGGAGGGAGCTGTGCAATTTACGACCTGATCAAAGAGCGATACAATGCCGCAGCGTGGGTTAGATCCTATAACACCTATAGTTGCCGGGCTTGTGACAAACAGGGCTTTTGGCGACAAGAGAAAACCTAACGCGCAGAATCGGGGGTGTTTTGTTTTGATATTTATTTTACCACCAAACCTCGTGCTTACGGCCAACTATATACAAAACACAGGCCCCAGTACACAAGTTTGCTGTTGTCTTTTGTTTTGGCCAAGCATTTCATTGTCAGCCTCTAAAACAATAGCTTTGTTATTGCTAAGTATAATTGAGTACAGGCGCATAAGAGCTATTTCAGCATACTATAACTGATGTTTTAAACCCATTTTTCTTTTGAAGATTGCATTATTTCTATATCCGTGTTTATCAGTCTCAATAATTGAAGTGGACGCCATCTTGAACATTGAAAGAATACAACAGCCCAACGTGGGAAGAACTGCCTACACTACGGCGGCGTGCACAATAGCCTATAGAAATCTATTGAAAACAGCAAATTCTATAGAAGTCCTTTCATGCATCTGGTCTACATAAAGGGCTTAATTCTGTCTATTCACTCGTGCAAACAACGTAATCCTTCATACTGCAGCCTTGCTCCCTCCTGTTCGTTAACAGTCTACAACGAAACATTTTGACTCATTGTATATACAACAACAGAAGCTGCTTATGCGCTGTGTGTCGCATTCAAGGCTTAATTTTCAACGGCAGACTCATGTCTTGTAATGTTCAAATCAAGGCAAAGCAGTACTAAGTCACAGTTGGCCCTACATCAGATAGGAATCTGGCAATGTTTTAGACAATAAGTAACTCTCATAAGCGTACATTATTGCGAAGAGGTTTTGCTATTTTTTTCACAGGTGAAGAGATCCGCTCACCAAGACTGTTCCTTGGATACCCCAATGCTATGACAGCTAAGTGTGATGGGGGATAAAGCAACGCCAGCTGCCCTAGCAAGAGCCGAAGTCTTAGGCATTAATCCTCCTCGAATGCCGCTTGGATACATTGTGGAGACGTACCCAGCAGCAGCAATCCCCGGAGGTTATCCCGCTGTGCAACCCGGCAATCCCGTCCTGGAAAACAATTCTTTTATCTCAGGTGAGAGTCTAAGAAGTGGGATTGCTGTGGGTCGATCCGCAGTACAGTCGCCCATGGATTTGACCACAGGTGGCGCAGTACCTGTCGGCCAGTCACGATCTTCATATGAGGAAGGTTCACATTACTATACTTCTTCGGGCACGCCCGAGCCCAGACTACACGGACATGTAGAAATGCACTGCGAGGATATCCGAGATGAAGAAGGTGGTGATGCAAATCTAGACGGAGAGAACTCGAAGTATGATGAGTGCGTCACTGTCTTGTCCTCAGGCGCGTCCTCATTCATTTCCGAAACAGACGACGCGTCCGCGGTAGACGATCAGCAAGCACGAGAAGATGGTGAATATGTCTCGCAGGATGAAACCCTCTTGCCATACAGTGAAGTCTTAACCCAGAGATCCGTGGCGTATGTGATAAACGGTTACGCCTACACCAGAAATCGGCAACAGTTCGGGAAGATATACCTGCGTTGCCGCGAGCGTGATTGTGCCGCTCGAGCAATGATAACGAACAACGTTCAAGGCGCTACTGTGTTCAATAACACTCACAACCACCCTCGTCCAGACCTGTCCAAGAAAGCAGTCAAGAGAAAAGCATTCTTACTGTCTCAAGCAACGAGAGACAGCGATGAGGAGGAGGAAGAGAAATACTCAGTGGAATCCCTTCCAAAAACGTCCCCATCTCCAAAACGACGGGAACGTGACGCATGGCATTCGACGCCATTACCTGGAAAGAGCTTCCCTAACGGTGAGGTCCATCATCCAGCAAGCATTGGGATAAAAACCGATGGAAATGGTGGAGGAATACCCAGAATCGTCTATGTGCACTCCTTGTGCTCGAGGTAAATATCATTTCCCGAATTAATTAATCAGAAGTTTAGAATGAATTTGCGTTTCTGGCAAAAATTTCCCCCTCTCAAAAACGTTGATGGTTGCTTTTCTCGCCCAGACATTCAGCTCTCAAAATTGCATAATGTTTGCCTGTCATTAGTCATTAGTCATTAGTCATTAGTTTTATAGGAAGAATACGGCAGTGACCTCTTCACACCCCCCGTCCTTATTGACTATTTGCGACCACGCCCATCACCTCCCCGAAAAGGCTGAAAGACCCATGCAGTTTCAAAGCCGAATAATATTTACAACCATACAAATTGTTCGTTATGATTTTTGTTCCCTAATCACAAGGTCAATATCAGACAGAAGTGCATGCAAGCTAAAGGCCCCCGTCACACGCTGCGTGACTACAGTCTTGGTCTGGAGCCGTGCATTATGTGAACATACAAAATTGTTATACTGGGCTCACAAACTTTTCCGGCGTCAGGTCCAGTATCACTCTTGTGCATGACGCACGTTTATTCACGGGACGCCCCTTCGTGCCCTACTCAGCTGACTAATAAACAAAGTAGTTTAAAAATGTAAAAATATATCAATGTTCACTACCAAACATGTAGACCTAGGCCTACACTGCAAAATTTTGAAAATAACTTCAACAGGCAAACGGTCACTATTATTGTGAAATGTCATTGTTGTAACTTAGTTCAAAAGTGGTGTAGCCAGCCCGCCCCCCCCCCTCCCCTCCGACGATCGTTCAGAACCCCTCCCTTATTAATAAGATCGACAGAAATGAACTACAAATGCACACCAGTGTTTGCTCGACAAACATCGGGGCAACATTCCAATAAAATTGTGTGACCCTTTAAGGGGGTGGGGCACAAGTCGACCAAGTCTATATATTATAACCGCTTTTAGGTTCTCGAAATTGTCCAATGTATGTTCGTTGTTTTTCCTGAGTTAATTAGCTAGTTAAGAAAGAAACATTATTTATGGAGTTGCATTTCTTTATGTTACAATTTTTGTTAAAACTAATTTTGCGGAAATATTGACTTTCGTGAAACGAAAAAGACAGTAACAAATCAATAGAAATCTCTATAGTTGCGCCTACTCTACTAATTAAATGATTTTCCATTTCTGATTAAATATAAAGCTTCTATATACTTTGCATACCTCAAAGTGAAATCAGATGGCTGCTTTTGCCGAGCTTATGACCGGAATTAGTTTTTTTGTATTATAGTTTGTTCCACTTCGTTAACAATTATGCCGCTGTCTGTAAGTCAATTTACGACACCATAAATCAATTTCAAACACGTCGGCACGCGACGTGGCCGAACCCACACTAGAGAGGGCGCCCTTCGGCCGCTAACAACAAAAAGTTGTTGGTCTTTATAATTAAATGGAAGTAGAACTTGACTTAGAGGACTGGTCATATTTACACAAGGAATAAAGAGCACCTACTGGGACTCATACTGCTATTTCAGAATACAATATTTCTCATGACGTCTGAGAGAAAATTATTTCGTAAGCATGCCATGGTGAGTACACGATCAATTATTTTTGGATAAACCATGCATAAACACTAAACACTAAACAGTATCACTATCATCAGCAATGAATCATTATCAATATTGATAGTTGATTCGAAAAGAAAAACACAGTTATAGCATTAGTGACAAGTAATTGGTGAATAGTGTAACAGCTAACACGAAAACTTGAGAAATAGGCAAGGCAAAGTGTAGTTTGTTTTATAGGAAGTACACAGGGGGGAGAAGAAGAAATCGGACCTTGATTGAATGGTAAATTTTTACAAACTACTTTGTTGTTGTACTCTACGATAGACAGTGTACTCAGTGTGTCAACCCATGGAGGATGTCCCTCCTCCATGCATGGTTAACCTAGCCATTCAGAACCATTGTACCGGATTCAGTGCATACAGAACTTGTACACAATCCTGTTGATATTGGCATGATTGGGCACATGTTCATAAAGGATCAGATTTGTTTATTTTAAACACGCTTTGGCGCCTGCAACTCTTCAGAACTTCACCTACATGTGTGGAAGGAAGGTCCGTATTTCGAGCACGGAGTTGCAAATGGCAACACATGTTCAAAATAAAAAAAATTGCCCATTGAAAAAGATGGCGCGTAAACCCTGAAGGTGTTTATTCCACTATATAAATAAGGGGCGTCTCAACAAAGTCAGAACGAATGGTACTTCGGCATTATAAAATATTAACCCAATTATCTGTGAGCAAAACCATTAATGTTTGGCTCGTTTGGCAAGTGATGAACACAAAAAACTTGCCAAAATTATTTTGCTAACTAAAGATGTACAACAAGGGTTGGGTGGGACTTAAATGCAACAAATCTGTCAGTTGAACGACATCTACCATGAACACAGAGTTACCCAATGCTATGATTGGTCCAGTATAGTTTTATGTTCCACACTTGTTGGTCCCTTGTGTTGTGTAATGCACATAAAAGATCACTGCAGACTGTGCCCCATCACCAAGTAAATCCTTAGAGTTCTTTATATACAGTAGGTGCTATATACATGTAAATGGGTCTCAAAATTAAAACATAGCAAGCTGCATATCTCTCATGAAAATTATAAGCACTTTGAGATACCAATCATTGTGTAAAAGTGCTAAAAATAAGAACTGCGTATTGTTATTCTTATCATTTAAAAAAAAACCCTTGGCTTATATTAAGCCCTCCAAAAGAAAAGTTTCACTCATTTAAATAGTCCACATTGTGCCATTCTCAAACTAACCCTTGCCCCTTCGTCTCTTTGGCTGGATACGGTAGCCTACTGAATACTCCAAAATCTCCTTTCTGTTACGACTCGACACCAAAACGTTTGAACTTAAAAAGTTTGTTATGCCCGGCCTGGTTATAGTTGGGCCCAAAGTCCCAAATCATACAAAATCATAGTATTTTGGAGGATTGTTGAAAACTTTTTCACTAGACTTGTCAAGGTCACAAATTATAAGTATTTAATGGAACTCAGTTGCGTATCGTCCTTGTGACAGAAATAAAATAATTACCCACTGCCTACAAAAGAAATAACTGTAGAAAAAATAGCAATGTAAGGCCGGCATTATAAAAGGATCAAAGATGGGAGGTAAAAATAAGCGTTTCATATTTTTGAATATCCTGGAAAGGAATTTAATTTTGAAGATCTTTTTATACACTGAATATAGAAAAGTTGATCACCTCAGTTCAAAACAACTGACTCTGTCTATGTTAGAAGCATTGGCAATTACTCAGTTTTTCAAATTAAAAGTCTATAGAAGTTTAGTTCATACTGAAGGATATCACTTTGATATTGTATTTTATAATTTATTTTTTACAAATATAGAAGTAGAAATATCTTTAAACTAGGCCTACATGCAGGGATGCAGTATCAGATCAGCCATGTGCTGTGAATGAGTAATAACTTTTGAAATTTTATATTAATTCAATCGAGGTTATTTCAAATTCAAACTGTTATTCAATTCACACAATGCCCACATAATTTGTACGCAGCCAGGGCAAAGCTATTGTTGCATTCTAGCCGATTTCTGTGAGCCTTTTGTGCAGGATCGGCGTGAAAGGACTGCATGAAAGCCGGGTTTGTTAGGAGCGAAAAGCAGTGGAGGTCTGCCTTTGAAAGGCCTGCTCAATTCCCTTTTGTCCCATTTGCTTTACATGCATTAAGCTAGTGAATATAATATCGGCGATTCAAGTAAAATTGGCAAAGAGCTTTTGACTGCAGCATGCAGTCTCCGCACACAGTAATTACATGTAAGTTCTCAGATCCTGTGATTTTTGTACTCTCTGAATGGATTGTGATCAGTATTGAGATGTAGTCAGTTTAGGGGTTTGTTGTAACTAGCAAGGGTTAGGGACAAGGAGGGGCAGTCTGCAGCATAAATGTTTTACAAACCCAAAGGTAAGTTAACATTTTGTAGTGCAGCTGAGATGTGGACATAGTATTTTGCATTCTCAATTTGAATTAGAAAGTAGAATAGTGTGTCAATTGAAACAACCTTTTCAATATTGCATAGTATTACAAATATGTCCATGTTATATAATGTCAGTGGACGATTTTCCCTTGTACAGCAGAACAAAATGTCACACAAAATATATCAGTTGCTACTCAACATTTAGCATTCATTGGGTGCAAAACAAGTTCAGTCTAAATATTTTGCTATGCAAAATTGCTGGGCGAAATCAATCCTTGCTTGTGTCAAGATACAACTCTTTTTATGAAGTGAAAAACAAGACGACCTACAGAGTTCTTTTGGTATGTATGTATTCCAATGACATTTTCTTGGATTGTTTATTGGATGATATTTGCTGAAAGTGAGAAAATTGATATATTAAGCAGGTTGATATACTCTTCCTAAAATCAATGATGAACCATTGAACCAAGAAATTGTGTTATTTTTTTCCCGGAAAAACGACTAGTTATAAAGATAGTTATAGTCATAAGAATCCTGCCAAATTATTTCGTCTGAAGTGCCTCGGTTAAATATAAATCAGTAAAAGTTTGCTGAAAATTTGAAACAACAAAGATTTCATGCAGGCAACTTTGGGGAATTTCCATGGTGTCCATTTGAATGCTGCCCTCAATATGGCCAGAGATGTGATTGATAAAAATACAATGACAGTTTTTTGCTGATTTCCCATAAGGCATTGTATCCAACTGAAATGTTCACAGGTGACTTTTACTGTTTCTTTCTTGATAATATTGCTTATAAATCAGCAATACATTGGCAAAAACCATGACTCTTACCTTTAAAATATTTGACACTGATGCTGAAAGAGGCATTTGAGAAAGAACTGTTGATTTTTACGACAAAGAATGAAGTACAAGTAGTAGTAGAAAGGAACTCTTATGAGTAGCAAACAAGTATTCAAAGTGATATCATTAGGAAAGGGTTCCATGTGAACAACAGATGAAACCTGATGGAGACTCCTTATTTAAAGTGGTTTGTGCTTTTTGCTCTGTTTCAGTGAGATGGTGTCCACAGCTAAAGCAAGATTGCCAGAGTTTCTGGAGAAGATGGAACTGGAACTTGACAGAGTGATGGAGTTTTGGTTGAAATATTCCAATGACAATGTGAATGGGTGAGAACTTTTAACCACTCCTATGTATTCATGTCGGATGGTGTGTTTAATCAACACATTTTTGTACAGTGGCAATTTTGCCTTGCATGTAACAACTTTGAAGTGCCCTCAATTTTTTGCAGTCAGTCAGGCGGCTGACAAGAATATCCACCCCTACAGTCTATTGTGTAGGCTGTACAGGCATGCACCACGCTTTTTCCCTCTCACAAAGAGAAACAGAAGGAACAGAAGGGCATGTAATCTCCCTTCTCCAAAAATTTTTAAATGGGATTATTTGCTGAAATCTCTTTTGGGAAAATGTAAGCCAAATGTCTTTTTGCTCTCCATGACTTGGCCAAAGGCCACAGCCTATAACTGGTCATGATTATTGGCCATACATGCTGGAATCTCGCACTTAACCTGGTGCTGAGAACAATTGGAGCTTCGCCCCTCGAACTGTTTTACCCCCAGTGCATGACACCTTGGCAGCCTTGGCAGATAGTGCCATCAGTATTTGTTGTGAACAAAAAATATATATATTTACGTATTAATTTTTTTATTTCATTGTTTTCGTTTTTTCAGGGGCTTCTTTACATGTCTTGGTCGGGATGGTAAGCGCTATGATGATCTAAAATACTGCTGGTTACAAGGCAGTCAGGTAAGCAATTTTGTGAAAAGTCTGAACAGTTTGGTTAAACTGTTAGGGTAAATATTTCATCCTCGGCCTTGCCCTCTTCACACCTTTGATTGCCTCTTGCCTTTGATTGCATATCTTTCTGAACTCTTTGTCACTGTACACCCCATGGCTGGCTTTAAAATCTGCCTCCTAGAGATTGCTTTGCGAGATGCCCAGCAAGAAGACATCAAGCTTAGGAGTTTCTCTGCCTTATCACTTAAATTGTTGAATTCCCTTCCAAATGGCAGCAGAAACTCCTCTACAATTGCTCAATTCAAGTAGCCTCTTAAGATTCACTTTTTTTTGTAATCAGCTCATGACAATTTAATCATGTGCTGATCTCTTCTATTTCTGCTTTAACAGCTGCTTAAACAATTTCTGTGCATTTGTTTATCTTGTGTCTATTACGATGATTGCTTGTTTTCATGTTTTCAGCTTTTTCTGGGCCGTTTTTTTTGCCTTGTAATTTTTGACATTTGTTGAACTGTTGCAGTTATGTTTTAATCCTGCAAACAAACTTTGCCCTTTTTTATATTGTGTTTATTATGATGATTGCATATGTATCTTGCTTGTTATGATAATGTGTTGATATTTGTGGCACTCATGCAGTAATGTTTTGATCCTACAAAATGTATTTTAAATCTTTGCCCTTTTTGTATGTAGTTTTGCTCATATTTTCTGGCTAATGGGCCTTTTAAAAATATTATATTACATACATATTCACATTTTGTGTATCTCTTGTTTATGTTCAGTCATTTTGTTCAGCCCATAGTGACTTCAAATGCACTTTATAAGTACTTGTTATTATTTTGGCCCTCTACTGTTACCTTGTGCAATGCATATTACATTTTGTATTCAGCTGTTTGTATTTTGGCAAAGTGGAGTAAAACAGATAATAAAGGAGAAAAGAAACTTGTTACTTACCTACCCAGGTGTGGACGTATTGCAAGCTGTATAATACCATTCCCAAATACCACACTCCAGAAGTTTTGCAAGCTGCTAAAAAAGGTAATAAATATTGTTTTTCACTCCTTTTCATACAAATGTGCATTAACCCTCTTACTATCACTGTGTTTCTTGAGACAACCAACCCATACCTCACTATGCCACAAGAGTGGCATTTTGAGGCACACACATGCTGCTGTAGAGAGTACAGCCATTGCCCAAAGTGCTTCAATGAGAGTGATAAACTGAGGCCAATATCATATAGCTGCTTAACGACAGATTTTGTGCTTACTGCGCAAGTGTCCATTTCATAGTGCTGCTAGCCTTGAGCCCACGCAAAAACATGCTAACCTTCCCGATGCTTACTCTATGAAAATGAAAGGGGTAACAATGCAAATTAATGTGACTGCGCAAGCTAGCCGCCTAGTTTTCTTGCTAACCTGTAAAATACGCTTATAATGCTTATTTTTGTGCAAATTTTTCTGCTATATTTAGCATCAATATTTGCTTACTGTTTAGCAGGGCTATAAGTTGGCCCCTGGAGAAGCAAACAGCTGTGCTCAATTGCAATGAAATGTGGGCCACTGTTGGAAGAGATAAGGTTCCCAACCTTTGTAAATTTTGGCAGTGGCAATCTGTGGCTCTGATCGATCGCACCCCAATGACAGGAAAGTGTGACACGGTAACTTTTGTATGCTTTTCTTTCTCTTTCTCTCTCTCTGTGAAAAACCTTTTTTAAATATTACTTATTTATTTGTTCCCCCACTTCTTGATAGACTTCAGGTAACATTTGAAGTGTGAAAATTATGTTTAATTTTAAGACTGCTATTGGGCATTGTTTTGCAGGTGGTGCTTTTCTTCAGAATTATGTGAAAAATCCAACGACCGGAAAGTGTTACTATATCATCACAAAAAGCGGCAAAGCCATCAAAGTTAAGACAAATATTTTCAGTGAGTGTTTCTACATCCTGGCCATGTCTGAACTAGCGAGGGCAACACTAGACCAAAAGTATAAGGTAACAAATTATAAATATAGGCCTAGAGTAGTTATAATAACTGGGTTAAGGGACAGTGCAATGTGAAATAAAGTATTATCATCAATTATTTCTTTTTTAAATTTTAAATCATTTGCTAATGACCCCGAAAAGAAATTATGTAATTTTATCTGAAAAGCATGCTTGTTATAAAGATGGAAATGGCAGTAAGGTCCTATGAAATTATTTCATGTGAAGTGCCCCCATTGAATAGATATCAGTAAAAGTGTGTACAAAAATTAGAATAATATCCAAAGATCTCCTGCAGGTGTCTCTTGGAAATTTCTTTGGTGTCCATTTGAATTCTGCCTCATTATCCCAGAGATGCGGTTGTATCGACTGTCACCTCTTTTGTCATGGATAGATTTGACATTCTTGATACAAATATTAGAATAAATTTTGCTGTTTTCTGCACTGTATTCAACTTTAACTTTTACATGTGACATTGATGGTATATTTTTTGATGATTTTGCCTAAAAATCAGCATTACATAAATCAGCAAAAAAACAAACGATGATCCTACCTTGATCCTTACAGCTAGAAGCCGTCAAGATGTTAGACCAACTCCAACACTGGGTCTGCGTAGATGACACAGGGTTAGGACGCCCTCAACTCATGGGTGCGCCACGAGTAAACTCCCTCTCCGTTGCCATGGTGTTCCTCAATTTGCTGGAGGAGGTCACAGTGAACGACGTCGGACTGCAAGAAAAATATGCCCAGCTTGAGAAATGGAGTATTGAACAGTGCTTACAACATATGCAGGTATGTCTCCAATGCAGTCATTTTACAAGACATAAGCCTTGTCAGGACATTTTTAAAGCTCTTGTGAGGACATTTTTAAAGCTCTTGTGCTTATGATTTTGTTTACATTATGCTCAATTAACCAATTTACAAATTTTAATTTTTTTTATTCATTAATACCAAACTTATTTCACTGAGTGAATTTTTTAAAGCTCTTTAAAGCTCTTTAAAGCTCTTTTAAATGCAAGTATTGTAATAAATGTTTTATAATTCTAGACTGTGTGATTTTGTGGAAAGAGTGGGTTGGAAAGGAGAGTGCACCAGGAGTAATATGGTTTTAATAAGAGAATTTAATGAAACGAGTGAATAAAAATTTACCATTTTGCTTAACCTTAAAATTTTGTTTTGAACTCCACTCATACTTGCATTGATTATAAGTGTCTGGCTTTTATGTTTTAGTATTTCTTATTGTTTTAATTCAGGCTCATTAGCTTATTATTGTAATAACTGCTGGTATTGTATTCATTCTTTTTAAAAATTCATTGCTGATTTTGATTGATAACAAGTATAAGTACATATAGTTGATAGTGTAGTGGTGTTTGCGTAGTGAAAATACAATCTAGTGAGGTTTGCGGAGACACTGTGTACCTACGTAAATCTCGCTATGAGCTGTGGTGGGTTTGAAGAACCAGTAGTTAATAACTCAACATTTTGATGAGTTAGCTCTGGTCATCTTTGAACAGGAGAAAAGCAAACTGATCAAAACATGGAGTTGTCATCCAACTACCAGAACTCATAGAGAGATTAATGTATATAGTGTTTCCACAAACCTCACTAGATTGTATTCCCACCATGCAAAGTTTCAAATCTTACTTTTGACAGGGTTTCTATGCTATGTCATTCATTTTTTATTAATGTTAGTGATATATTTTTTTTTCTTAGAATTTTTTTAATGTTGGAAAGCGCTTGGGTCGGACCAGCCTGATGTGCTCAATAAATCAAATTTGTATCATTATAATTATTATTATTACTATTATTACTGTTAGGGGAATTATAAAGGGAATTATTATTACTGTTATTAAGTTTAGCATGCCTTCCTTTGCATGTTTAATGTTTTGTTTTGACCTTTTTTCTTTAGAGAGATGGAAATGTTATTTTGGAAACGGTCAGTACAGATGGAAAGGAGTTACCAGGGGCAGCTGGTAGATTGATGAATCCAGGTTAGTTATAATAAATAGATAATTGTATTGTGGCAGAAATTACGACCCAGGTCAATGTGGCGGAAAATACGACCCGGGTTGATGTGGCAGAAATTACAACTGGACTTGTTGCTCAGTTCCCTCCCAGGTCGTCATCAGTAGCACTGCCAGGAGGCGGCAAAATTTAAAGGCTTAAACCACTGGAGTTTTACCTCATCGGTTCAGTATCTTGAAGTGGTAGACTAGGGTCCATCGTCAAAATATATGACCTTGTTAGAATGATTCTGAGATGGAACCCAAATGTAATTTAATTCAACTAAAAAATTGTTCCAATTGTTTTATTCAACCCACAAACTCCTCAAATTATTATTTACAATATTCACTCTTCCAGGCCAATAATAATTATTGTTTTGTGTCATTCCGATTGAATAGATTTAAAGTTACACTAGTTGATAATTCTCTTATGCCTTCAGACTTTTAAACCATTATTAACTTCATGGCCCTTCGCCTGCAAATCAAAAGTAGTCCCCAAAAATGCACCAGACTTGTATGGTCTATTTTACTATTTGTGGAGCATCTCCCCAGGAGCAGTAAGGACTGTCAAGATTTGGAAAGTTGCTTATTAACATTATAGAACTCGCCAATATTTTCCAGTATTAAAGGACGATATTTGAGCCAAAGGGCGTAGACAACATGGTATTTCAGAGATCAAGACTACTAGAGTGTATATTGTACTTTTTTTTAAGGACAAACGTTATAAGTTTAAAAGGAACCCTTGTGGGTTTTCAAGGAAAAGTGGATATTGTTGTAGCTTAAGGAGTGCAGTTTCACTCGTAAGGTTTTAAGTGGGGTTTTGGGTTTTTGTTTTTGTTTTTGTTTTTTTGTTTTTTTTTTTTGGGGGGGGGTAGTTTGGGTCCCTAAGTAAGAAATATAGTTCCCACAGTTCCTTAGCTTATTAATAAAGTAAAGGCAGGGGCCAGGGTGTGCTTTGGTAATTGTCAAAGATAGTATCCTCACTTTTGTCTTGGTGAATCCCAACATATGCATAAAATAACAAACCTGTGAAAATTTAAACTCAATATTGGTCATCGAAGTTGCAAGAAAATAATGACACCAAAACACCCTTGTTTTCAGATGTTCGAGTCATAGATTTAAATTTGTTTGTGAAAAATTTGTATTGCTCTCTCTCTTTCTCCAAAACTACATTACTTCAAAAGTTGTCATTTCTAACAGTGTTTTATATCAACAGCTCTCCACTGCTCTTTACCAAGTATGTTTTGATGGTCATTAATTTTTGGAGTAATTACCCAAGGTATACCCTCCCTTAAATTTACTTATTATATAATAGTAAAGACACCTCCCAAGTCAAAGATGTGTGAAATGATATTCAATAACAATGCAAATAGGCCCCTACAAAGCAGTGCAGTGAAATGCAATATTCGAATAAAATTCCTCAAATATTATTATTAATACTCACATACCTAAATATCTCACTGGCTTTCTGAAACCTCTGAAAAAATGTCTCACTGAACACAAGAAATTTGGAGGTCAGCCATAACACATTAATCTGTCAACTTCCAGTTGAACTTAGAAGAAGCAGCCTCCCCCAAAATCTCCCAAATTTGCTCTTTCTATATAAGTTGCGCGCGCCACTTTTTACGCACAAAAAGTTTTCTCGTATAAAGTTTAAACCACGCCCCCAAATTCTGACATTGGCTGAATTAATCTAGAAGTTCAACTCGAAAACCAGCCGAGCGGAGAATCACACTTTTATACAAGTTTACACTCAATAAATGAGACAAATTACTCTTTAATATTTACTCTCTCTATTTGTAAGAAATAACCATTAATAAAAGAAAGCGATTACCTGAAATTTGGACCACAAGTAAGGTTAAACCCGAAGGTAAACAAAGCTATTATTATTGATAAAAGATGGTCGTCGTCAACTTATTAGTATGCAAAACTCAGTGGACTGAAGCATAATTTTTTTCTAATTAATTTCTTTACTCCAAAAGTTTCATTCCAATGAGTATTAAAAAAAGTAAAAGTCTATCCATTGTAAAATAAGGTAATTTTACAATCACAAATAAAGGTGTTTTGCAGCTCACAAACTAGAAATTAATTTCTAAACACCCGACCAATCATAGTGGGCCCTGGAAGACGCCATCTTGGATTATATTAATAGACTGTGTTGACACATCTCGCACGTGTGTATTGTTGTTCCATCACAACTTGACAATTGTCCCAACTATAGTTGGGACTGGTCCCAACTTGAGTGTTAAAGTTGGGACGTCCCAACTATAGTTGGGATCGTAGTAAACGCAAAGCACCCCCATATGAATCAACTAAAAAATACTAAACTGTAATAATAGTAAGTATCATAGTATGAAGTTTTAAGGCCACTTTCCCTTGAGAATATTTGAGATAAATTAGAATTTTGGTTTTCCAAGAGAAGGGAAACTAAATGCGTAGGCCTACTTTGAGAATGAAAGCGTCACCCGGCATGATAATAAGCAATGAGGCCGCTGTCAGAACCATCTATATGAAAAAACACTATTTACACAGAGTTAGCAGTCCATTATGAACGATATATTACTATCATTCCAAACCTCGTCCTGGGCACCGGCTTGCGACAGGCTCTAACTAGCTCCATCATCAGTTTTGACATGAGTTTGTACAGAGCCGAGACCCAGGTTTGAAACAAAGAATCTTGTTAACTTCGCTGATCGCATCAGCTTGTGCGTCTGCAGTAGTCCTTCGGATGGGACGTAAAGCCGTTGGTCCCGTGTGTTATGTAACGCACGAAAAAGAACCCAGTACACTTATCGAAAAGAGAAGGGGTCCGCCCCGGTGTTCCTGGTTTGATCGGCTGCATATTGCGCCACAGCACCTTGTAAACCATTACAAGGTGCTATGTAAAGGAGTAGGTCTCATACTTCAAACGTAGCTCCAAATAGCTTGCAGGAAACATGAATGTTAAGCGCTTAGAGGCTGGCCTGCAGTAGGCGCTATACAAATACAATATATTATTATTATTATTATTAGTCCTACCTCCATCACACACAGTAATCCACGCATGATCGATCACGGTGTCCTATGGGCGATCCCAACTATAGTTGGGATGTCCCAACTTTAACACTCAAGTTGGGACCGGTCCCAATATAGTTGGGACAGTTGTCAAGTTGAGACGGAACAGTGTTACTGTTTATAACAACAATCACATGTGTACAGTTTAAACACCGAAAATAAGTGATCGTTACAGTCATACCCCTGGAAATATATGCTGCATATGTTACTCATCTAAAAGAGGGCATTATAAAGGTAAGATTAACGAAAATGGGAACTAAAAAATGGTAGCATTTTCGTCATCAACCTCGAGGAGTGAGTGACTGAAACCATGGTCCCCATGGAGTCGTGTTTTCGTGGAGCTATCAGCTAGCCCCACTTGCACTTGGGAATTGGGTGGCCAATTCAGAGACCTTGGGCTGGCCATATAAGTGGGGCAGTAGTACAAGCATGGAGGAATTTATTCCTCCATGGTATAAGTGAAACCAAAACTAGAGAGCTGGATAAATCTAGCCCCACTAAACATGCTAAACTAAAAGGCACTCATCATGGTGACACTTTTGTCATTATGTGGCAATCACACTTTCTAGGCAAATTTACTGGGAAAATTTCCAATCATGAGAACATTTGTTTGACCTTGTCATGCTTGAATTGTTAACGCTTGGAATTTCTGGAGAAAAAATAGCTCCCCTGCTTGGGAGTAGGGTTAAGCCAGATATTCCCAGGGTTAGCATCTTGTGCGTTCTTCCCCGGAAAATCGTACCAAGTGTGAAACGAACATTGGGTGACGGTGGCGTTAAAATTCCCCAGGAATTTCCAAGAGTTTTATGTCATGGGTCTTGGCTCGGTAGTGTGAAAAGGGCTTCTGTAAAACCAAAGTTAAATAAAATCAACTAAAAGCTAACAATTAAAGTTGTCCAACGCTGTTTGGAACTTATCAATTTTATTCTCATTTTCTGATATAATATTGCCAAGGTACTTTATTTGACATTTCAGGCCATGCCATTGAGACTGGCTGGTTTCTTCTACAATGTGCAATGAAACACAACCTCCCCGACCTGAAGAAGTTGGCTGTGGACAACTTCATCACCAAACCCTTCCAGTCTGGCTGGGATCTGGATAATGGCGGTCTGTTCTCGTTCCTGGACGTAGATGGTTTGTCGCCGACTCAACTAGAGTGGAATATGAAGCTGTGGTGGCCGCACTGTGAAGCTCTGATAGCATTTATTATGGTGTATCGGGAAACCAAGGAGGAGAGATTCCTCGATATGTTTGAAAAAGTCTTTGATTATACGATATCTAGGGTGAGTGAGTCTAATAAAAAATGATAAAGCTGTTTCTTTATGAATCGTTCATTTAAAATAGTTTGTTGTCCTGGGATGGTTAAATTGGGAGACTTTGGCACTTAAGGTAGAAGCACAAATGCCAGTTGATACCATTGTTTATATCAGTCTGAGCTTACGCTTATTTCCAAAAATAATAGAAATTGTTGGATATCCTTAATTTTTATTTAACCCTTTGTATTGGATACAACACACTGCTACCGCATTACCTTAAAATGACCTTTGTGAAACTGATAACTAGAAGTAAAGTTGGGAAATTTAGCTTTGAACTTATGTAACTTGAGGAAGTTTAATTTTCCTCATAGAAATCCCTTTACTAAGGGAAAACTGCCTTGTCCTTACAACAACAAAGAATCAGGCCTGCCTTGACTCGCAGTCATTGTTTCTAGAATTTGTATCTACAATTTCTTGAAAATAGTAGTAATTTACAGCATAAAATACATGGCGTCACACATAAATTTAATTTGATACAGGGCACTGTGTGTAGAAGATGAGAAAGAAATGTAAGTTTTTAGATATTGGAGGAAAACCCCTAATAGGGGAAACCCACGCAGTCTTGTAGGGATTGAAAAACCCTTGAATCCATATGCAAGGCTTCTTGAACCAGGGTTCACAGAGGTCAAAGGCAGCTGGAAGAAACCACAGAGCCAACCTGGATGCCCCAAGTTTGTAATGCTTGCAATTATTCTTGATTCTTGCTGTATTTGATTGCAGTTCGTTGACCCCGATCATGGTGAGTGGTTTGGGTATCTCAGTCAAGAAGGAAAAGTCACCCATGACTTCAAAGGTGGACCCTACAAAGGTATGGAATAACGGTAATAATGAACATGTTAGAAGGCACAGACAGGCACTCACGGCACTGATATCCACTCCTACCCACAAGTTACTCCCTAGTTACTTCCCAGTATTGGTATAAATTGCCGACTTGAATTACTAACCACTTTCAACCAACCAAGCTTATATATCAAGGTCAAAAGTGATTCGTTTTTTGTTTTGTTTACAGGGTGTTACCACATTCCCCGCTGCCTTCTCATGTGTACTCAGTTACTAAGGAAGATACTTAAAGGAGAGTGAAGATTGATAACAGGACCCATCAGTCAATATCAAAGATGTCAAACATTTATGATAGCCACTGAATTAGATCATAAATGGAGCGATCCGTTTGCTCCAGCCCACCATACAAATGGTACTCATGTAGGACGGACACCTGTTTTTGGCCCCCTCGATAATGGAACCAGTGCACTGCCTGATAGCCACTGATTTAGCTCATGAATGGAGCGATCGATTAACTCCTGCCCACCATACCAATGGCACTCATGTAGGATGGACATGTGTGATCTCAGCCCCTTGATCATCGAGCCAGCGCACTGCACCACATTAAAAATGTGCAGCTGCAGCTTTTCCAATGTTGACAGCTGGTTTACAATTTGTTGTGGGACTTTTAAGGTGTGGGACTTCTGGGTATGCAGTTGCGGAATTAATTGGTTGATCTGATTTAGAGTCAGCCTATTCCTAATGACTGTCATTATATTTAGTGGAAGACCTGCAGCCTCACTACCATTGAAAGCGTGCTGTATTGATCCCTCTTGTCACCAACCCCAGGAAGGGAGATACTGACAAACTATGCTGTTTGGCTCTCAAACGTGACTGCAATGCGGGCATGTTCTTCAAAACTTTCAATCGTGTGTGTGGCGCTTATGGGTGCTTAGTGCACGCATGTGTCAAAATGCAAGTACTTTGACGAGTTCCCACTTTTGTCGCATGCTTGAGTGTGCACAAAGAATGAATCGACAACAAGCCTATACTTACACCATTCCAGGGGTTGAGGGAGCGAGACACGCTGGGAAAAAATAGTGCGGCGAGATCGGTCACCCATGGGAACTACATTGGGAAGACCCGTACTATCAAATTCTCTTTATTTTTGACAATCAGGGTGGCTAAGTGCTACTTCACTGCCTTTCACATGTGTGTCCTGTTCATAAGTGTGACGTTATGTACCAGTGTGCTAGGTATTGCTCAGCTGCATCTTTGTATGATTCATATTTGAAATCATGACCAGAATTTTTTAATCCCCAAACTTGTGTGTGTTGGTCCCTTTTTGACCCAATTTTGTTTTTAACCCTTTCATATGTGTGTGTTTGCAATATAACTTAGATGGATAGGTTAAGCACCACCTGGGCAACTTGTCAGTATCATCTTTTGATCATAGTTTGCTACTTGGTGGAGACAGGGAGGGTGGGGTTGGGGTCTTGAGAGTGCTTAGCCAAGGGGAGAGTCATTTGATAGGAAGCATGTGCAGTGTGCATCAGATAGAACCCTGAAAGCTGAGTGAGTCGGACTACTTTATGGACGTGTGCGCCCATGTGACCTTGCTGGCATGTATGGCAAAGCAGTATGATGTGACACGCATTTAAACACGTCATTCTGATTGAGGAATAAAAATATGTAGAAAGAACATTGTGCGCCACCATTGTTACTATATAACCCTTGTGAAATGATTAAATTTTGCCATACACGCGTCAAGTTATAATATTTTGGCATCATACATGTCAGATGATATCCTTTTGCCATAACGCACACCACCTGATATAATTTGTCCATATACCTGTGTCACATTACATTGTATATCATTTTGGCATCAACATGTCACATGATACCATTTTGCCAAACCCATGCATTTCACGTTTATCATTTTGCCATCCCTCATGTCACGTGACATTGTTTTGCCAAACACGCAAGTCATATGGTGTCATTTTGCCACACACAGGTGACGTGTTTTTTGCCTTGCACATGTGATATTCTTTTGCAACACATGCGTGTCTCACAGTAAGACACGCCATGTCCAGTAGCGGGACAAAGAGCGCAGTCCAGCTCAGTGTTTTCTGGGTCCTTTTTCTAAGGCAGCCAGTAATCCAGTTTGTTATTAAGGGTGCTCATGAACTCTTCTGCATCCACCACTGCCTTGTCTTGAGGACACACTTGCTCTGTGTGATATAACATGTTCTTGTTGCTTTTGTCCGGTTAGCTTAGGAACAGTTTCCAAGACGCATATTCTTTACTGTTAATACAGTTGTTGTTATAAAGCAATTTAATTCTTGATTAATTTTTATTTTAGATCTAGTCTTGGCCCAAGACGTCAATGGTCGATAGTGGGTTGTGTATGTGAGCTCGGAATAATTTTTAATAGCACGCCCTCTATGGCATGATTTAACCACTATGACCAGATCTTACTGATGTCTCGGGAATCCTGCAGCATTTGGTTAACTTTTTTCCCCACCCTTTCCTGAAGAACCAATCAGCGCAATATCACAAAAATAAATTTACATAAATTATTAGCAAACATGACCCCTGGGCACATAATAATCTATGTCAGTTTATCCCTTTTGGGAAAGAAAACACCCCAAAAAGTTAACCCAAAGCTGGGGTACTCCTAAGATGTTAGTGAGTGCGGGTTAAGTTTGTTAAATCATGCCATATGAGGGTACACTTATCTGAACTACTACAAGCATACATTCACAATCCGTTATCGATCTCTGATGTCGTGGGCCAAGACTAATTCAGGTCATGACAGGTCTGAAAATTCAACCAATTTTTAACAAACGTTTTAAACAAACTTTGACAATTTAAGACCTTAATTTTTTTGTTGAAAACTGCCTCGTGTATTGACAGAGAAAAGTAAATGTTTTAGATTCCTCTTTTCTGTGTGTTTATTTTTTGGCTAATGTTATTTTCTTTAACTGAAATGAAAACAATTAAAAAATGTCCTTTTTTATGTGATTATATTCAAAGACTTTTGAAAGCGAGTGTTACTTTGCATGTGTGTAACTGTCTTTCTGTTGCGGCTAGGACTTTAACAAAAAGGAACTCTTGGGCCATCAAAACTAGCTTTGGTATACATTCGAGGAAGAAAAAAAAACGCATTCAAATGCACTGCCTTTCACATGTCCAGTCAATTCCAACTCCAAAATAAAAGACCACTGTGAACAATCTCTTGAATTAGTTAAAATCTTTATTTTCAAAATCCCAAATTGCTTGTAATGTACAGTCTGTGGGAGATAAAAATATTAATTGTTCCTTTTCAAAAACGTTGCCCCGGGTGAATTTATTATTTAAAGCATTTGTAGCATTTCATGAATGAAACGAATTTCACTATAACTTTCACTCCAAAAGAATTGCTAAAACTTGAGTAAAACAAAAAGTACTTGAGCTCGACTGCAAGAGAGAGTCACAGTATCGCATTAGACACAACTCCTCACACTATTTTAAAAGCATGACTAGTGCAGTCCTCAGTCCAACACCATTCAGTAACTCAATACCCAAACTGCTGGACTCTAACTATGGTGGTGTACCTGATCCCATGTAAAGCATGATCAGTTTATCAGTGTACTCCTTAGTCCAACAGACTCAAACAAAGCACGCAGGTGGATTTCAATAGGTTGGGGATGGTTAGGGCAAAAGACTGAGAAGTGGGGTGGGTCACAGAGAAACTGTCAAATATTTTCCATCGAAACATCAACACCCTCTGAAACTTTCTGCCGTGTCATTCCAGTTACTATCATCATTGTTATATTCCTAATGTGATAAAACTGAGTTCCGTATGCCATGTGACAAAGGCACTTTCTATAACAAAATCAACCCAAGTGAACAAGCAAACTAAATACAATTTTAAAGTTATGTAAATAATACATATTAAAAATTAATTGCTGTGCAAATTTATCATATATTTAATTTGGTTGTAAGTGTCTACTGTGGATCTATATTTCAAATAGACACAGGCGGGGGTAGGCGGGGGTGGGGGGGGGGGGCAATACCCTTCTTTCCAATAGGTTTACCATTTTTTGACAATGACAGCAATTCGGATGCATGGTTTGTTCAGTTGGTTTCAGCTGGGAGTGGTTTCAGGAATGCATGCGACAAAATGTACCAGGGTTATGATACTGTACATGTCAGCGGTTTGGGAAGTTTTGAATAAATGTCTACTGTTAAATGCCTGTTAATACTGTAAATAGTTCACTCTATGATACACGTGTAGTCACCAGTCATGCAAAATTCCATGACATTGCTTAGTGAAAAATTAGGGCTTATGAGTTTTGCACTAATGTAAGCCATGTTCCACAAGTTACAGAAGCATTTAGATTAATACATATTTGACTCAATGTGCCTATAAGGATTCCCAGTTTACACAGCTAGTATCCGCCCAGAAAAGAAAGTTTGTCAAAAATACACAGTGTCACTGTACAAAGTACCATTGGGCGAGAGCTCATTTGAGCTACCCAAGGCTATGGACTTTCTGCTATTATTTTCCAACCCGACTGATGACCAACTCAACTCAACTCAAGACAATTCGGCGAGTGAGACAATTCAATGGTCGGATCCATTCAACCATAACAAATCGATGGTTGTCCTAAATTGACAATTCAGACTACTTGACTTGTAGTTTACTTGAATCTCAAGATATTCATGGAGACTTTTGTTGATGATCCTTATAAGCAATTATAAGCCATGCTTCATATGCAAACATTGGATGGACAAGTCCCCAGTGCATTCCAGGTGCACTGAAGCTGTGCTTTACATGCAAATCTCAGGTGGATACCGAGGGGATGTGTTGCAGGCCATATTTGTATCCGGGGTTTGGCATGCAATGGGAGACTTTGGAACACTAGGTGGCAGCAGACATACCAGTAACTTTCCAATGTTTATGTAGCTCTGAGCATACAAACATTTCCAAGAACAATGTATTTACCTGGTAAGTTTGCTGCCACCTAGTGTCCCCAAAAGTCTCCAATTACTTGTACGTTAAAACCTATGTACACATGTTAAAGTATCTAAGCGCTAAAAGGGAAACATTGCAGAGTCTTAAATGCCATTGGTTTGAAGCATATTTCAATAAAAGTTAATCTCAAGTTGCAAATTTCTATTTCAATATGTTTAAGTCGTTAACAAAATCATGACAATGGCATTTTCAACAATTCCTACTATGAAGGAATTTGGAAATCTAAGTCTTACAAGTTGAAAATAAAAATTATACAAGAAAAATCTACAAGTTATTCAGTACATTAGAAATATAAGCTAATCAACACAAAGTAATCCAAGTTATGAATGTCTTCAAGTGAGAAGACCTAGTAAAGGGTAGGGCTCATTTCCATAGAGCTGCGTAAGCAGAAATTACTGCTTCATACAAAAATTCTGCTAAGCAAAAATGACCAGGATACCAGTCATGGATGGTACACGAGAAATGGTATTTTGGCTGGTATCCTTAATCTTGTAAGCATATTTTTTGTGCTTAGCTACTTTTTGTGCTTAAGCAGCTCTATGAAATGAGGCCCACTTCATACCTGATAGGTGCATCATCTGATACTTCTAGGACGTAACAAAGGCTAGTACCCCCAAGGCCGATTGTTATTGCCTTGTCGCCCCTTGAAATGTTCCAGATGATAAAATGATGTATCTCATGAAGGGGAAACTGACTTGCCCTTATAAGAATCATGTACTAGCATAAACCACCTAACTGTTGATGATGTCTGCTGCACAAAGTCTGAAATGGAAACACAAGTTCTCACTCATGTTAAGAGTGTTGGGTCGGTTTTGCTGGTCTCCATGTTATACCAGATGAGGACCAGGAAAGTTGCGACGACAGCGAAGATGACAAGCTGCAACCAGATGGGTACTAGCGGCTTGCCTCTCTCCCCTGTCTTCTTACTAGATGTCTTTGTAACTTCTTCTGTCTTCTCTGATGTCACAGCCTCAACTGGACTCTTTGGGATGTTACGTTGCCTGGTGGAGGAATCTCTGTCAATCAGTCGTGTCGTTTCGGACCTGTAAGAGCTTCAAATCAAGGAACAAATAAGCATTCTTTCTTAATTTTCTTTTTTAAAAAGAGATGTTAAATTTGCATCGGGGATAAAGAGTATTATTTGTGTTTACCCATACAATTGTGAGTGTTAAGCACTGTATACTCAGCACTCCCCCAGTCCTTTCCCATCCTAGAGCAGATGTCTACAGCACATCAACATACTACCTCACCATTGTGTGCATAACACATGGGACGTTTTGAGGGATCTTGGGAGAACGCAGCTATTGGAGGGTCAAATGTTTGTTTGTTGTTCTGCTTCAAACAAACAAGAGATCTTCTCACCTTCTAATTATGCTCTCAACTTGTTCTACTGGTTGTTCTACCGGTTGCTCCTGTGGTTCTTCAGGTGTCACATCATCAGGGCCGTCCTCTGTTGAAGACAGAACAGACATTCCACTCAACCTCAAGAATAACTGTTTTCACAAAACAACTGACAATAGCTAAACATCTTCTCGAAAGTAGCTTCCATTTCCATTACTTAAAAAAAAGTACTTACTGCTGATTTATTATTATTTAAATGATTGTTAGGCTGTGCCCGAACTATTGGCTATGCCTTGATCATCATGTTATTATGCATATAGCATAGGAGACCCATAGCAACACCCTTAGCAACAGCCGCAGCCGTCAACTCAGACACAGCCTTATCCTCTACATACCAATAACACCATCAACATCCGAGTCACTGTAGCCATTCTCCATTTCTTCTGGCGATTCCTCAGGTTCCTCTTGCTCCTCTTCCTTCTCTGGCTTGGTCAGCACATCGGCTAGTTTCCTCTCGTACACAGCGCGGGTAGATGCTACATTCACAAATTGATAAAAATCACCCATGATGGCCTAAAGTACAAGTACAATATACTAATCCTGCGAAAAAGTAAATCCAAATATTTCAATCTTTGCTGAGACCTGATAACATTTCCATTGTGTAACTTGATCCTTTTTTTATTTTCCCTAGTAGTATAAAAGTTGACGGGGGTATTTATTCATGAAACCAATTCCACAACCTTCTTTTGTTTGACAAAGCAGGGTTACTACTGCTCACACCTGCTTACGAGAGATTGATATTGTTTCCCATAGTTCTCATGGTCAAGGGGCTGGCCAAGTCACGGCTTCCATGCCAATTGTTTTGAAAGAGAACTACAAATCCTGGTGCCAAATATCATTATGTTTGTTGTCTTTACTTGGTTCAGTCAGGGTTTCATTTTAAAAACCATTCAACAACAATATTCCTGAAATTAAATGTTGGCGCTCCGAAAACTATACCCATGGCTGGTACTACAACATTTTCAGACAACCAGGATTGAACTGCTTTTAACTGACCTACGATTGGGCCTGCTTTGATTCCTCTGGACTGCAACTCCTTCCGTAAGTCTCCATCGGAGAGCTCCTCAACCTCAGCAAGACGATCCTCAAACAGCGTCTTGTCTAACTTCTTTGATGCTTTCCTCTATTTCAGGCAGAATTGAAAATGAGAACTTTATTTGGCATACACTAACGATACAATACGAGTAATTTTTTTAAATCTTTGACTTTTAATAGCCAGTTTGCTGTCAATGAAAAGACATCGTTTTGGTAAATGTGAACTGAAAAAAAAGAGGTAAGAAAACAAGTTCTAGTGTTCTGAGCATTGCTCTAACCATCTAAATATGAAACACCATGTCCTTGATACACATTAAGTAAATAAAAACATAACCGATGAGTTTATATGCAAGAATTCTGCAAGGCTTTGCTTTGTAATAGTTAAAGAAATGTGTTGGCTTTTCAAATACCACTTTCTATTACTGCGTTTTAAAACGTTTTACTTCCAGTAACTGGTTCTCTAAATACTAAAATAACAGAGTACTTTATGCCATGGCGGGTAGAAATAGAAATAATGATTGTACCATAGTCCCTGCTTAATTGTATAGCTTTATTGTTGCAACCATTTTACTGTTTCAATCCTGTATAAATGTAGATATATACAACAAAACTAATCTGTGAAAATTTCATTTCAAAATGGTCCCGTTTTTGAGATATCCCCGAAAATTTTGAGCAAATATGTCCACACGCAGGAAAAATAATCCCTTATAGGAATACACAATCTGAGAAACGTTACTGACAGTAACGTTTCTGAGATTACAATTTTTGGGATAAAAAGTGACATCTTTTTCCAGTACTTCGAAGTGAAAAGATTCTCAGACTACATTATACTATCCAAAGCTGCTGTACTTCTTACCAAATAAGTTTTTATTACTATTAATTTTCAGAGTCATTACCCAACGTATACAGACCCTTCATGCTAGACAGGGGTCACACCATGGTGTCAATGGACAATAAGTAATACACAAGTGCTGTAACAGACTGTGCAAGTCTGGCGTGTATTCAAACTTCCCGGACCATTGTGGGTCCAACCATTATGGAGTTTTACGTGGGCGAGATTTTGTTTTGTCAATTGTTGTATTTTAACATTAGTGTATGACCTTGAAAATCATACATTGTTGGGAATGCAATCACGGACTAAGTAATAAAAAACACCAAAGTAAAATCACTTTTTAAGAACAAAAAACCCCAGAAAATTAAACTTGACCTCAGCTTCCAGTTACTTGCAAAAAATTAAGAATTAGTGCCCACCGTTCATGAAACTTTTATGTAAACGCTTGTTTTGATCGTGATGATAATCGCTAAGCACTGTAATTGCCAGAAGCCTATTCTATGGTCGCTGAGGCGTATTTGTGTATCTATGGTATGGTAAAAGCTAAAACTCATTTTATACAAATTTGTATTAGTATTTTTCTTGTTCAGATTTGTCATTAGATATCTTTTAAAACAAAGATCTGATTTCAGAAAAAAAACCTCTTCGCTTGATGTGTTTTCACAGTCTATTAAAATGTACATACATGTACATTTGTACAATATGGTACCATGGAGGTCTCTTTCCTTCCTCCATGATGGTACCCATGTACAAACAAAAAATGCATGCTACATGAATGTGCACATGAACAAAACAATTGTTCCTCTACTGTACTATACTCACTCTGTACATACTTTAGTTGAACTCAAAATGAGTCGACCAAACAAGTTGTATTTTAAACAATTTTAATTTCCAGCAAAATTAAATTGCAGAAAACACTTAATTTGCACTATTTCCCTCCTGCGAATCATACACGAAGGGAAGTACTTAAATCCTAATCTGATGTCATACCCAAGGTCAACGGTCAAAGCTCCACTGCACACAACATGGTACTGCACACATGTTTGACAACTTGGCATTTTAAATCAACAGAGGGGGCTATTATTGCCTCAGACTCAGACAAAACAAACTCCTCAAGGCAACCAATACTAAATGCTAAGTATTAAACAATACTCAAAAAATACTTGAGAGTCTCTCAGCCTCTTGAAAACCAATCAAATATATTTTTGGACAACTAAACTTCAGATTTCTTTTCAATTTTTGGCAGGTCAGCCATATTACATATTATATTTATTTCATTTCTCGGGTAGATAAAAAGTACAATAATGCACATTAATTAGGTCAAAACATTTTAAAAATACAGCAATGAGCAATTTAAATACAGAGGAAGGAAAAAGAAACAGCTGGAGCCCGAAGGATCGCCTAAAAGAAACACAGTTCCTGTCTAGAGGCTCTCCTCTCCAGCTGGTCCTAAAGAGCACAACAGTGAATTGAAATATAAAAATAATATAAATAAATAAATATACAAATTCAGCAATAAAAAATATTACAAATACGCATACAAAATACACATATAAGGGCGTACAAGAAAGGTGAAAACATAGATGAAAAATACCGTAAATATGAGATGATAAGGAAGTAAAATGTAAAATAAAAAAAAAATAAAAAAATAAATAAATAAATAAATAAATTATTATTATTTCTTTTTTGCTAACTACATGTACATACCCCCCCAAAAAAAGCACCCCTGAAAATGTGCTTTTTCCCAAACTGACTAACCAGTTTTCCTGAAGCACTCCTGTAATTCCTAAGCCAAATAGGACCAACTTTTAAGCCTAATAAATCTCCTCAAAAATTGCAGCACAGATACCCCAGGTTATGGTATCTTGTCATATTACACAATCTATTAAATGCATGAGCCCTAAAACGTTATTATTCAAAATAATTTGAGGGCATACAAATTATGATAATCAGTTTGGCACATGAATTTTGGCATATTTATTTTAGTGTGGTGCACCCTAGTCTTGATACAAGATATTTGTACACTGTAATATTGTCAGGTTTCTGCAACACCACCTACTGACATTGGTCGTGTAGTGAGTGCAGATGGTTTAAAAGCAATGGCAAGAGTGACAGAGTGGTGTCACTGTGTTAATGGCATTGTAATTTTCTGCTCAAAGTTTTGAATATCAAAAAGTCTTTGTAAGCTATTATAACTCTACACATAAATGTTGTCACGCTTCGTACCAAGTCCTCTTTAGAAAACGCAAAAGAGTTCATTAGGAACCATACAAGGTACACAGTACAAATAGCATACAAATCAACAATGAGAGTAGACCTTCGACCCGTTAGTTAGCCATACTTGACTTCACGTTTACATCTAATTGCACAGGTATGCGTGTAGGCCTATGCTTGTTGCCATTCTTTTCATGTCTAGTACCAGAAGTACGTGTAGTATGCAGAATAATGGATCATGTATTTTGAATAAATGATCTCCTAATAGGCACAGGGCATACAAGTATGTAAACTTTGCTATAAAAAAAGAGAGTGTGTGTGTGTGTACATGTATGTGTGTGAAGAAAACCAGTTTTAAACTGTTTTTTCATCAACATAGACTCGACTTATGGCCAATTTGATTTCTTAAACTTTGAATTTAGTGTGAGGCAAGGTCTTGTCTCATTTGTTGTTCCATGACAAACATTTTGAATGTTTTCTTCTTAACTTAACAGTCATAATATTACATTTTCAGTACGGTACTTCTTTACTTAATTATGAACATTAATCACGTAGGAAATAAGACTTCTTCCCAAGTTGAACAGTAAAAGTATAGGGTCTTTGGTTGCTATTTTTAACACGTTAACACCAGTACCAATCCTCCCAAGAAATATTTCTGCATTTTGTCAGTGCCAAGGAAATATCATTTAGCAGGTCACAAATTGTTGACCATCGCAATCAGAGAAGGGCCCAAAACGAAGTTGCATAAACTCACTGCCAGAACGTGAATTGCTTCTGGTTGTTTTCACAGAATTACCCAATTCAATGAGACTTTCACTGGTTGACTGTATTGGACGGTGTATTACAATGTAGTTGAAATCTACTACTGAGACTGAAATGAATTTCCTCTTCCAAAAACCATGGCATTCACGCTCTACTCTATGCAATGATTTAGTGAGTAGCAATAGTACAAGTTAGTGCTTAAGAATTAGACTCTCGAGTCCCAGAGAAAGCCGCCCCCCTTCCCCCAGGCTTCTCTACCTTGATCTTTGATCTTACTTTTCCTGTGGAGGCCATCTCCATTGTCCCTGAGCTGAGTGATGGTTTTGCTTTTGCTACTTCTAGTACCCTTTAGCTAAACAAGAATTCAACTTTTAAGATAAATCCACAAAACACACAACTATTAAGAAATGTTATTGAGCATTTTAGTTTAAAAAGGGCCGGGCTGTTTTTATATCTTTCCGTTCAGCAAAGAGGGATGGCGGGTTGGTTGGAGGTTTGAACAAAGATTGGCAATTCTCTGTACTCTGAGTCTAGAAAATTTTCACAGAATTTAAGGGAGAGTTGATCTCATCTAATTTTATATGTTTCAATCTATAACTTATTACAAATAGACTAGTAAGAAGTATGACTGAAGAATGTTCATAAAAGTGA
This sequence comes from Pisaster brevispinus, assembly GCA_023634235.1. Lineage (NCBI taxonomy): Eukaryota > Metazoa > Echinodermata > Asteroidea > Forcipulatida > Asteriidae > Pisaster > Pisaster brevispinus. Next base: position 25,702,479 of record JAMKCF010000004.1, read on the forward strand.
GTTTTGGAGGTTCAAATTTTCATGGTGTCTGTTTGTGGATGCCTCGGCCAGGTGTGTAGTTGGCACCAACTGTCACTTCGCTTTTAACTTGGATGGGCTATACGTACTTTTGATTAAAATACCATGACAGCCAGTTTTTGGCTGTTTTCTCAACAAGTAGACATTGTATTCAGCTGAAACTTTCACCGGTGACTTCTATTGTATCTTTATTTACAATTCCACCTAAAAATCAGCTGTACGTTGACAAAAACTAATCTATGACCCTACCCTTTACAAGCTTAGCTTCCCTTTTATAGACGGGAAAAAAACAACTCTCATCACAAGTAGTGAAAGTAAGGCCACTGATCACTCAAAACCTCCAGTCTCAACTAACACAAGAGATTTCTCCTTGCCCTTACCAAACTCCATTGATAAACTAGCTTCAAAGGAAGTCCTTGATAAATCACCACCCCCCATCCCCTCTCAACCCTGCAGATACACATAATAAGGGGGGAAGGGTCAAAGCTCAAACACTGTAAACTGACTGCATACCAGTTATGTAACATCCCCAGTGCAGTCCAAGCAATCTTCTCCAAGGACTAACCAATAATAACATGCCCAAGGCCATGCTGCCTCTAAGTAATGTATTGGGGCTCTGCGAATACCCATTTGAAAAAAGAAGGTTTGCGGGGCAAATGTAGTTTCTTTGTGAAGGTCACTCAGACAGTGGGGGGGACCATGGTGTGACTTGTGAGGATGCCTGACAAACATTCCAATGGATTATTAGCTCTACTAGTTTTGGCAGGAAGAAACTCCTCAGAGATAAACTCTCGCTCATCTCAGCTTTCAAAAGGTACTTCTAAGTAGGGAGACAAACATGAATAACAATACACCAGCTTTGCCACATCATTGATAAAAAGCAGGGCCTCCCTTTTCCTACCTGAAGATGATTGAAATGGAGCACTGCAAGCACAGATAACAGTTTTTATCAAAAACTTTTTGATGTAATGCGCGGTTGGTCATGTTTATGGAAATCACTCGGTACAAATTATTATTATATCATTATTAAATTACACACTTTAAGTCACGCATAAAGTTGTTAAGTTAAAATTACAAATGGATTTTGGAAGATAAAACTTCATTTCCCCTTTTCCTAGTTTTCCCAAAAGTCAAAAAGGGTTTGTTTTACCAGAGTTTTTTTTTCCCAAAAGTCAAAAAGGGTTTGTTTTACCAGAGTTTTTTTTTACATACACTACACAATATTGTTCAAAAGCAACAATCATAATAAACAAAGGTTGTTTTTGTTTCTGTTTTAGGGGGGTTAGGAGTTTTAAGATGCTATTTCATTGATAATTGACAGTATTTCAGACAGAGATCGTTATTGTTACATTTATGAGCTTACAGATTGTTTTTTCATTTTGTATTTATTTTATTTGTTTTTTATTATTATATATACCAACCCTGTGCGCTGTACTTTGTGTAATCATAAGAGGTAAAAATGAAGGTCTAATTGTCTTCAAGATGGTCCAATTAAAGAAACCAGGCAGCAACAACAAGGCTGTAACAAATTAAAACTACATGTGCACTGTGCAATGCAGTGTAGCCAAGAAGAACTAAGACTGCGTGATACAATCCATGTGCTAATTTATTGCCATACTGTAGTGTACATTGTACATGTATGTTCGCCCATCAACGCTTGGCCAGCCATGCTGTTCTAATTCTACAAAACCAGAGCTTTTGAGTCTGCTTAGATATTGGTCTAAACTTTGTATCTTTCTTTTTCCTCACAAGAAATTTAGTTTTGTTGCAATGGGTACAAGTAACAAGATTGACATATTTTTGCCTCTTCACCTTCACCGCTGTTTGAATTTAAAAGTCTTTCGTACCGCCATGGTATGACAGTCAACCCAGTCAAAAAGTATCGGCAACACTTAGGGGAAGGAGAATCCACAAAATGATATAAATCTACAACTTCCTTTTGGCCTGTAATTAAGTTACAGTATAGGCCCCTAAAGAATGTGTAGGCATGGAGCTATTTTATAGCTTCATGGTATAGGCTACCAACTATCTCCACCATCTGTACTGACTACCAGATACAAAGCTTTTGAAATTTGAAGTGTTCGAATACAACAGTTGTGGCTTTTTGATACATTGCACAGTGGTGAGGTATCAATTGGTTTGCGGTACCATGTGTATTTATCTACTTTGCTGTGTGGACTTGTTCTTTGAGAATTTGTCTTGCTATTTTTTCTACTACTGCCGCAGAGTAGATTTCGGAATAAATAGTGAGACAACTTAGTTCTGAAAAGAACTGTCCTGCTTATTAACTACTACCTGGGCAGAAGGTAGGAAATCGGCCGGGACTACTACTTTTGCTTGGTGATCGAGGGGACTTCTCGTTATCAACTTTACTGCCGCCGAGTGAGTTTATAATTGGTCGCAACATTTCGACTAGCCTGATGATGATGACTAGAAAAGGCTAGTCGAAAATGTTAAAACCAATTGAGAAAATATGAGACAACATTGACGCTTTTGATACAATGAATTTAAATTGTTTCATTTTGTCAGCTCCATAAAAACTGGGATTTAAATTACCACGAACAGAGTACAGACAGAGCACTGTAAAATGACAGTGTCCACATTCCTGCAGGTCTCAAATTTTACACTGGACCACAGGCCCAAGGCCAGTGGTTTTAGTGTTCGGCCAGTTAACTTTGGACCAGACAAGTCCGGCGGTCTTGCCTTTTTCACTTGAATTTATATCGAACGGAAACAAATTATGTTCAAATATTGACTTTGAGTCTGAAAAAACTTTAAATCCTTTTGAGTAACGAAGTATATAACTTAATAGCCAAAGAAACAATGAGATAAATCTTCTCTAAACAACATAAAGTGCAAGTGTTTTTGAAACTTTTAAAATTAAGTGCATGTTGTCACTCAGGAATCGGGAAGTTTTTTCTCATGTTGATTCTGGTCTTGTATAAATATGTCTGTCCAGTAAATATTTTGAGCTACAAGCCCTGCGCTCTCGTGAATTTTTCTTCGAGCCCTGTCCTAATACTTTAAGGCTTTTAGGACATGGTAAACAAAAAGATGAGGTCTTCTTTATGCAAAGTGTTAGTCTACTTGCAAGTAGCAACTCCCCACACAACTCTAACTTGTCCTTTTCTCTTCCCCAATGCATGTTTGCAATTCAGATTTACATTAGCCACCAACAATCCCCCACTGTGTCTAAATACAGTTACGTCATAAGTACCACTTATAAATACTCCATGAGTTTTCCTACATACTGTATTTTCATTGCTATCACAACATGTCTGAATTAAAACCACTACTGAAAATGTCATGTAGATAAGGCTTGAGATCATGGAGCAGAAAGGGCCACGAACAAGCTCCCCTGAAAGAAACCATCTCCTCAAATAAAACCAGAGCCTCCACAACATCGGTGAAAGTTGCATCATGGATTCAGGCCTGGAACTTCATCTTTGAAAGGGCAAGGTCATTTCCATTTAGCAAAGGGGCACTACCATTGGCTTAAATTCTATGAGGAACTTTTTTAAAGGGGTACAAAGGCCAAGAAAAGGGCAACAGAAATTTCAGGTCTGCAGTGGATTCTAAAGATCCATGGTTTCTTAAATCGTGTAGTTCAGGGCTCAAAATACTCACTGGACCACCAGCCAGTAATTTAAAGCATTGGCTTTGTACCACCACATTCCCCCCAAATCTGCATTCTAGTGTAAATTCTAACCACATACTTTTAAAGATCTATGTTAATCACCCAAAGTAGAACCATTGTCATTTGATTGGAGGATTGTCGGTCATGTGACATTTATTATTCAAACCATGGTATTATTCGGCGTGCATTTTCAACCCATCTCTTTTTTGAATGCTAGACCACACCATGTGCGTTCACGCTCTATACAGTCAGTACAAAAAACGCCCTCGAAGTGGATGCAAGAAAACAATCTTTGTACATTTTTTTCCTTCATTTTTTTCTCCCAAAGGACAAAGATTTATTGGATGTTGTTACACAAAACAAATAATTAATGTTTTGCATTTGTGCAATGGAGAGAATATTTTGATGAAAGATGGAACGTTCAGTTGGACTTGGCTTCGCCTCATTGAACGGAATATTACATCTTTCAAATCATAAAATATCCTAACAATTACACTCAAAACATTCCAATATGCAATTAGCTTTAAAGTCCAAACTTCCTCCTAAAAGAACTTGTTTCGTCTTTAAAAAAATCACTGTCCATTAAAATGTGTGAGCTATCCAAGATGCTAACCAATTAACTTATGCTTGATGAATTAAGGTTTGACAACCTGGGTACATTGTAAATTGTAAACGCTTTTGTTATACTGTAGTAGGTAAGAGCATAAAAGAGTAGCTGTTGATAGACTGGTTGTGTCCTTTCTCTATGGGTTTATGACACGCTATAATCCTTATAATTATTTCATGTTGATCCACCCCTTATCACTGACTCTCTATAACCAGATGTCTCTATGCTTTAACATGCAAAGGGCCATACCGGTACTCAATGCACTTGTACTTTGACCATCAATCATTGTGTCACTATTTTGTTATCTACAACAAGGTCACTTATACTGTAATGGAGAATGTGCAAAAATGATTAACAACACTCCCTTAGGGAGGAGGGCAAGATAAACTGTTATTAAAGTTCATTCATTGATTCCTTTAATCACCCTATCACAGACTCACAATCACATCAGGAATGTTGATCCTCTATTCTATGCACTGAAACGCTATCTTAATACTGTTAAAACAGGTGATAAAACCCAATAACATCAGGTGCACCTTGATAACTACTCTTAGTCTTAATTAAGGGATCAACAACTCTTTTGAAGAGCGTTTCAGCATTTAAAAAAAAGCATGGTATACAACCAGGAGGAAACAAGCAAACTTGTCTTTGCTCTATCTATGGGTTCACTACCGTAGAGTCTATGGTAACAAACCCATGGAACTTTATTCACATCAGGATTTAAGTGGTCACGTTTTGGTGAGTTTTCAAACGAGAACAGAGTATTTGAATTTTAAAATTCCTACAGCAAAGTTCATTTACTGACTTGATACTTTGACCAACACTAGACAATTAATTTAACATCTTTCAACGATGTTATAATTATTGTTATTTTATTATTTATTCAGCCATTATAAAATGCACAATAAAAACAAGACAAAACACAGAGGGCAACAAAATCAAATATAACAATATTTATACACCCATGGAACCTGTAACTCCACAGTGCAGATAAGAAAGAAAACAAATGTATTTACGCTTTGGTATCAAATAATAACTTAATAATTTTTCTAAAAATGCTGTATTGATGATTGTGCCAAACAAACATAAATAGAAGGAAAAGAAAAAATAAATAAAACTTTCTCTATAACTAAACCCCAAACCCCACATAAAATTCACCATAGTTTTCTACCGAGCCTACTCAATAAAGCTTTAAATTAGCCTTGCTGGTCTAAACACTAACACTTTTAACAGCCCACAGCCTGTTTACAATCGAATAGAACAATATCATGATCAATGTCAAAGCGGGTCGACTAATCATCAATCAATCACACACTTATGACACTCACACTGTGAACAGTTAAATACTAAATTTAAAGTTCACTTTGTTTTCTCAAAAACATGACAAAAAGCACTCAACTTTGACATCTATTGCTCTGCAAAATGCCTACATGGATTCTCCAAAACCTCAACAAACTTACCGGACTTCTATTATTGTTCGTGATTTTTAGAGCAGGTTTTTGAGATTTCTTCAGGACTTCGATGTCGTCCTCCTCGTCGCTTGAAAACCCTATTTTAGGTGAAGTATTAACCGACATATTCCGATAGGACGTTAACTGTGGACTGTTGCCGAGTAGATGCCGCTTGTAAAGCTCCACGTAAACTTCTTTTTTCGATCTCCCACTCGGCAGTGAAATGTTGTTTCTCTTCAGCTCTTCTGCGAGACGCTCTTTGGTCATAGAAGAAGGGTTTCTGGGGAGGGCGGGCATCCTTCAACCGATGTTTGTGTGGAAAGATTTGACAAAAAATTGTAGGGTAACAACATTAGGCATGCAAATTGAGTGCAGTGACGCTTCGCCGCGGTCCCTGGCAAATCAGACGCGGTTTTTGATTGGACAATACTAGCGTAAGGTATTTTATAAAGACTTTTGAATAGTAACCTGTTCTATTGTACAGTGGAATAATTGCAGCTGTGCAGGGCACCTGTCTAGACAACCTGTTCACGTAGTGATTGCATTTTTGCTGCAAATAAACAGTGAACAATCACATGGGGAGAGATGAGACGTCTGCTGCGGTCATCCACGCGAGGTGTAATTTGCGGTTGAAACCATTAAATGTTTTTCACCTGTATTTGCTGAAATATATAGAGCTGTAGTTGCGGTTATTGGAACTTTGGAATGTACATGGATGAAAGGGTTTGTTACAGTAACACAACTAAAAAAATAAATGTAATGCCATTCGTTTTCTGGCAATCCCATGAACCGAGTCCAACAACATCAATAGCCATGACAACTACCCTTTTAACTACACCCACTCAGTAATTTTCAAGAAGTACTCTAGACTGACTCTAGTACTGTAGTAAACTATTGTATGTGCTACATAAGTACTGTAGTTCTACACTTTTTAGCTAGTACGGTAGTACTGTAGTATTAGTAGCAGAAACTAGTGCTATGGAGGCCCTGAAGAAAAAAGAAATGGTTTTTAAAAAAATTTTGAGGGAACAAATATTATTTTGTGGGAATGACTTCCGTTTTATTATAATTTGTTTATTAATTTTGGTTTTTTACCCTACACCGATGTGTGTTAGCACTGTATACTCAGTACTTTCCCGAGTTCTGTGAAAAAAATCACAGGCATTTACTCGGGTGGGATTCGAACCCACGACCTTTGCAACTCGAATAATATGCCTAGTAGGTGATTTTTTTCACAGAACTCGGGAAAGTACTGAGTATACAGTCCTAACACACATCGGTGTAGGGTAAAAAAAAAAATAATAATATTCTTTATGCCCGATGCAAAATTAACATCTATTAAATATATTTTGTTTACCACATCTTTTTTTTACTTTACCAGGCCAGGAATTTCACTTTTGAGAGAAAGGTCAATATCATTTTACAAAAGGCACTTCCATTGGAATATCGAAAAGGGCACCAAGGCCAAAGAAAAGCCCAAGACCAGGGCAACAGAGGTCATGGCATCATGTGTAATTCCAGGCCTGATTTACCTGGGCCCAATTTCATAAAGCCTGTACGCACACAAACTTGCTAAGCACAGACAAATTTTGCTTAGCAAAAATTGGTTACCAGCCAGAATTCTATAAAGTTTAGAATTGTTGTGACTGGTGCCCCACTCATTGTTTGCTTAGCATAGAAAATTGCTAAGCAGTATTTTCTGCTTAACAGCTTTATGAAATTGGGCACTGTGCCTTTAGCAGGGGCTCTGTAATATTCTGTATTATGGAGAACATTAAGCAGCAGTTGCCAAATCATTTGAATGTGTCTTCATGTTCATTTGTAGGGCTACCTGAGCCGACTCTCTGTGTGAGTGGCGGGAGAAAAACACACATTCAGCATTCATGGTTTGGAAGGGACTAGTCCAGGCAGTGCTGTAGGTAAAGTTGCCAATTCTGTTCATGTAAAACTTAAAAAATGTATTTGCTTGAAGGTGTGACACATGATTTGTAATACGGAAAAATAAATCTGAAAATAGATCTGAAAGAAAGCTCAATTCTGCGATAACCATAGCTATGATGGACCATGTGTTCAAATTTTACCATGATCCTATGAGTCAATATTAGGGCTTAAATTTGGGGAGAAAATCCACTAGAACACGGGGCTAGAAGCTCAAACTTTCAGATGGTTTCAGATGAGACCAGTGCATGCCGGTGCATCATACACAGTGGAATATTCCTCGCCAATCATGAGCCGTCTGATAACTGCAAAAAGTTTAGGGCACTTTGAATTTGTTCCAGGCAAAATAAATTGTCCAGTAAGCCGGTTTTGACAAAATTTGGCAGATATACACGTGGGAGGTGAAGTGGTTGAGTATAAAAGACCACTGGTACTTTTGTGATAATGACAGTGCAAGCCTGAACAAAAAAAGCCTGAAAATTCAGGTTTATTACTTTATAATTCTCAATCGTTTGTTACCAAATTATTGATGTTTCTCAGAATCAGAATATCTAACAACTTTACAAACATGTTTGTATTTAAATTTTATTGTAGAAAGATAAACATAACGGAGCATTATGGCAGTGGATAATGAGGAAATCAAAATGGCTGTACTTTCTGGGGATATAGAGATGGTCCCACCCATTCCATCTAAAGTTGTTCGCATTTTTGTTAGCTCAACTTTTGGAGGTAAGTTGTGTTGAGAGCTACGCACCTGGGCCCAATTAAGCCAGTGAGCACAAAAACTTGCAAAGCATTGAAAAATCTTGCTTAATAGCAAAAAACTGGTAACCAGGTAAAATTCCATGAAGTTTACACTGTTACGACTGGTGCTCCACTCAGTTTTGACTAAGCAAGTTTAAATTAGCTTAGCCGTATTTTCTGCTTAGCAGCTTTATGAACTTGGGCCCAGGGGGGTAAGGTCATGGCTCTGCTTAATATCAAGGCACTTACAGTCACTATTCATTTCTGTTCAGAAGGTTGTGGCCAAGTTTCTTCACTTGTAGTTTATGTGCAGAATGCTTCAGATTAGTGGGGTCTGAAGTGTGGCACACGCATGAGCAACAATTTCTTGATGACCTGTGAGGTACACTAATGTTAAGTGCTAATTTGTCTGCTTATGGTAAGCAGTTTCATGAAAGTGTGCCCTGACAACAGTCAAAGCACATATTAAAGATGCTGCCTGTTCATCTGATTTTTAGTTGATTTGACCTCAAAATTAGATAGCTGTTTCTGAAGAATCAAGAAAGTTACAGGCTTTCCTAAGGGATTACTCCAAGAAATCTGCCAATGATAAGGGGTAGTTAATTAAAACTAAAAACAAATTATTGTTGGGATCCCAACATCTTCTTGTGTCCATCTCCCATGTTCATTGCCCCCTGCTTGAAATCCAAATTTTGATCTTTGAACCAGTTTGTTTATTGAGTCCTCCATCCTAACAAGATTTGAATATGCAGCCTCTGGATTAACGTGCTGGTGTTGTCTACCAACTAAGCAATGTAGCCCTGTTGTTGGCAGTCTCCCTATCTTTTGTCAATATGCTTTGGGTGCCAGTCAGAAGCCATTCAATCTGTAACTGCTGTAGCCAGGGATCACCCCCAAGTCGTAAGATTCAACCTGGGAAGCGACCGTACAGGGGTCACCTTAAGGGGGTGTGACATTTTATTTCAATTATCAAGCAATATACCACAAGGGAAACTGGGTAAATTGTAATCCTGGTTTTGTGGTTAACAAAGAAGAATTGGCTGATTGTAATTCTTATCACCTTTTCCCCCACTATTTGAAGACACTGTAGCAGAGCGTAACTCTCTACTTGACCGGGCCTACTCCACCCTTCATGAATGGTGTATCTTACACGACTTAGAGTTCCAAGTGGTTGACATGAGATGGGGAGTACGAGATGAGGCGAGTGCCTACCACATGACAACCAAACTCTGCATCAGGGAGATTCAGAACTGCATGAAATTGTCCTTGGGACCTAACTTCATGGTAAGTTGCTGCAGACCTGGAATTTCATCTTTGAGAGGGCAAGGCCAATATCATTTTGCAAAAGGCTTTTTCATTGTAAAATCGTCCAAGTCTGTTAGAATCTTTTCAAGGAGCACCAAGGCCAAGACCATGGCAACATAGGCCATGGCCTCTGTGGCCCAAGTTGGGCCATATACAAACTTTTCAACTTTACACGCTTTCTATCATGGTCAGGAGGGAATCTTTGCTTAATAAGTTCAATTGTACTTCTGTGTTCAATCAATCAATCAATCAGTAAATTTATAAGGCGTCAATCCAATGGTCATTGCACGTAGCGCAGTACAGTAAGCTCTCTTTAAAACAAATTAGGATTTAAGCAAAGTTTTGAAAATGGCTGTTGGAAGATATTGTCTAATGTTCTAAGGAAGATGATTCCACATCCCAGATGTAGTGATAGGAAAGGCATGATCCCCCAACTGTGTTTGTTTCTTCAAATTTAAAAAACTGAAGTTTGGGAGCAGGAATGCAAAGTTCAGACAGGGTACTTAGATGGAGAATATGTCTAAGTTTGGTCCTTTTTAAAGTCAAGGCCTGGGCTTGGGCTCTGTCCGCTTGCTTGAAGCCCTCTAAAGTGCACATTTTTCAAATAACTGACGGAGTCCAAGTCCAAAAGGGCCACAGTACCATACCCTCTAGGCTTGCATTGGGTACATGGGTTTCTTCTGTTTGTACAGTGGGTATTGTGTGGAAACCCAATGGCTTGTGTACTGTGGACCAGGCAGGAGAGTGCACCAGTGGTAATGGGGTTTTACAAGTCATCTTCAGTTGAACTTGTGATTTACTGGTAGACAGTGCAGGTTCTTTAGCATCGGTGTCACATGATCGGTTCTCTTTGCACCTGACTTGCAGCCCAGTTGTCTCTGTGACTACAGGAGAGGTTTTTTAGCAAGAGTTTTGAAAAATTGTACAAATTGTTTATAAAAATGTAAGGTAGCAACACATACAATGTGCTAATTAGGCTTGTGAAAATTATCAAGTTTGTTCCTTTAATCGCCTAGACCTGTGTACATGTACCTTCACATTTGATTTTAATTTGCATACGAGTTGATCTAAATGCACATTTTTATGTTTGTGTCTGTCGGTAAGAGCATTTGTTTTATGACTCCAGTTTATTTTAGGCCAACGTTACGGCTGGAGGCCCACACCTGCCAGCATAGATGGAGTCGATTATCAGACCCTCATAAAACACACCACAGAGGCTGAATCCACCCTGCTGGCAAAATGGTATCTCCTGGATGAGAACTCTGACCCGCCCATATATGCTCTGCAGCCAATCACCGCAGAGAAAAGCGACTCGTGGAAGAGTGTGGAGAAGGAGTTGCCCAGTATTTTGAGGAGGGCGGCTACACTTGCTGCTGGGGCGGGGGACATCATTGACGATGTACGCCACAAGTTTTTCATGTCAGGTATGAATTGAAACTTTTTTTTTACAGAGTTGTATTTTATTATACAAATAATGAATGTTTATGAGTGCAATGGTGAGAATATTTTCATGAGTTGGAAGAAATTGTCAGAATATTTACTTGAGTTAAAAGATGGAATATTCACATTCAACGAGGCAAAGCCATATGCCATTTAACGTCCCAAGAAAGACTCACAGTTGCAGGATGTGTGATGTTCTTTCTTGTCTATGCACAAGTTTGTAAAATAATAAATCGGCTGAAAATATGCCTATCAATGATCCCCTTAATATGTTTAAAAGTATCTATTTCCTCTAAAATAAATTTGGGGTAAAAACATATAAAGGGGGTGGCAATAGGTTTAGTTTCAGTAGATTTCTGAAAATTGTTTACATTGTCACACACAAGATTAATTGTTCAGAATTGTTAAAATAATTTAGTTTTGGTAAATCATTGTCACAATGAAACCATGACTAACATTCTTATAAAATGCAGCAGGATTTGTTGCTCTCTTTAGAGTTTTGGAATGCTTTCACCATGAACCGAGCAAACCTTGGCCGTCAGCCACGGCCAATAATGGTCATGGTATGCTAGAATCTCGAGTTTACCTCCCATATGCTGAGTTCAATGATAAACAAATTAGGACGGTCTGGAATCAGGGATTACACAATAAACCCCCAGGTAAAGAGAGATTTAGAGCATGAATTTCATTACCTTTTATCCCTATTCGGGGGAAACTAAATGATGCACCATACCTGTGCAGTGTGTGCACTAGTCAGGGATGTCCAGGTGTGGTTAATGTTCCGATATTCCGGATGTATACAAAAATGGATTTACCTGACTTGCGTTCCTGTATCCAAAAAAGTTGTGCATGCATACACCTCTTCCGGTCATTACTCGTTCATAACGAACTTTGACATGGCATAATGGTGAAGGCAGTGAGGCACACATCTTTGTCACTACGTCATCATTGAATCAAACTAACTTTAAATTCTGTGATTTTGTTTAGTTACTGAACAAGAATTGAGAGCTGCTCTTGATGTTGCAACACCAGACAATCATTGCGTTGGATTCATGAGGACAATCAAAGACCTGTACCACTCCCTGTCAGACGCCAACGCCAATCGCTACTGTGACATGACTGACACGGGAGAGTTAGACGAAGAGGCTAGGCTGCTCCTAGAGAAGCTCAAGAATGTGGACATGCCTTCAATACTCAGCCAAAGTAACATTCATCACTACAACATCTCTTGGAGTCCAGACGGGGTTAGCCTCGGAATCAAGGAACACAAGAACTATGTCAGGCAGTTCACAAGGGCCTTCATTGAGGATGTCAAGAGGCTCGTGTTGAGGGCCAAAGAGCAAGCATCCACTCAAGGGAATCTCAGCGATGACTCGCTGTTCAAGGAAGTCACTCACCATGCCGAGTTTTGCTGTACAAAGTGTAAGCATTTCTGCGGGTGTAAGGATATTCTGGATGGGATCTTCTCTTCTCTTAAGGATGGTTCACCCAGCCGCGCTATCATTCTTCAGGGTCCGTCAGGCAGCGGGAAGACCTCAATCTTAGCCATGGTCGCCAAGACAGCTCGGCATCGCCTATGTGCCTCCACGGTGGTAATCCTTCGCTTTCTTGGAACCTCCTCATTGAGTTCCTCCATACTGCAGGTCTTAAAGAGCATCTGCCTTCAGATCTGCACTGTCTATGACATACCCCCGCCAACGAACAATGTCCAGGAAAACTTCCAGGAGATGTCGGTCTTCTTTTACTCCTTACTTCAAAGCGTCTCATCGGGTGCTGGCAAAGAGCGCCCTCTCTTGATAGTCCTAGACTCACTTGACCAGCTGGAGAGTCTTCATGGGGCACACAAGTGCAAGTGGTTGCCAAAGACACACTTACCGAATGTGCAAATTCTTCTGTCGACACTGCCAAACTTGTACAGCATCTTGGATAACTTGAAGCTGCTGTTAGGGTCAGACGGACAGTTCTTGGAGGTTAACCCACTCCCAGAGAGCACAGGGGTAGAGATCTTCAGTACCTGGATGCAGGGGATTCACAGACGAGTGACGGAGAGCCAGAATGAAGTTGTAAAGAAAGGTAAGACTCAAATAAAAAACGTTCTTTTGAAAAATGCTTGTTTGCAAGTTCTGGTTTGTTTTTTTGGCAGCGCTAATTTGTAACACCAAGTTTTTGCTCAAATGTGTGACATTGATAAAATAGATTTCAAATGCTGCAACCAATTTACTTATATTTTCTGCTCGTTCTTTTGCATATGTCCAACAATCCTTGTCACCCTTAGTTTTGTAGGGCAATGCTTATTTTCAACCTTCTTGTGCTAAATAGGAATTTGTGCGGTAACCCTGTTTTGAAATATTGTTATTGGTTTAGCGTTCCAGCATTGTCGACAGCCTCTCTTCCTCAGACTGGCTTTTGATGAGGCACGGCGATGGCACTCTTACACCACTGTCAATGAGGAGGCATTGGCAACTACCGTCAGGGCATCCATCTGGAAGCTCTTTGCACGTCTGGAGGTGGAATTTGGCACCAAGGTCGTATCTCATGCTCTTGGGTACATAACAGCAGCAAGGTATGTTGAAATATTCTTGAGTAGAATGAGAGACTTTGGAACGCTAGGTGGCAGCAGACTTATGTATCCATTAAATGTACCTAAAGTTTTATTGTTTATGTAGTTCAGAGCATGCGCACATTTCCAAGAACAATGAATTTACCTTTTTGTATAAGTCTGCTGCCACCTAGTGTCCCCAAAAGTCGTTCATTGCGCATTCATGTTGGATTTATGTGAGGATTTCTTCCCTCCCTTTCACCTTTGTGGACCCTGGTTCGGATCCCGCGTCAGACTGGAGGGGCCTTGCATGAATTTGGTTTTCAGCCCCTGCCTGATTGTGTGGGTTTCCCCAGTTGGGCTTTTCCTCCCACTTCTAAAACACAGATTTCATCAACACCTTCAGGCCTATGGGTCACAGTGCAAGGCATTTTTGAGGGTTCCTTGGTTACATTGATAGATGGGGTTCACCCTGGTGTTTCTGGCATGGTTGGCTGCAGATTGCGCTGCATCACCTTGTAAACCCTTACAAGGTGCTATACAAATGGGTCTGTTAATTCAAGGATAACTCTGCAGTCCTGTCTTAAAATAACAAACGCTTTGGGACACCCTTTGAAAGGCGCTATATAAGAACTGCATTTTGAGTGCCAGGAAGACCACGGTTGTCTCCTTTGACTTGAACCTGTCTTTTACCGCATCACGTAGGAATGGATTGAGCCACTCAGAGCTTCAGGACATCCTATCCATTGATGATGAAGTCTTGGATGAGATCTACCAGTACTGGTCACCCCCAAATGATGAGATTGTACGAATACCTCCCCTGATGTGGACAAGACTCAAGTACGAGCTGGAAGAGTACTTGGTGGAGAGGCAGACGGACGGCAAGACTGTCATGGTACTTTACCATAGGTAAGAAATCCCATTTTCATATCATTTATGTGCAACCATAAGCTCTGCAGTAGCAGGATTTGGAACTTTGCACGTTTTTTCAAAAGAACGTGGCGTAACAACTTGACATTTCAATCAGTATGCTCTGATCGTCTTCAGGAGATATTAATTGAATAGTTGAGTTGAGAAGACGATCAGAGCATACTGATCAAAATGTTAAGTTGTAACACAAAGTTCTTTTGAGAGCCACCACAACTTGAAAGAGAAATTTTATGTACATGGTGTTATCGAAAACTTCACTAGATTGTATCTCCACCATGCAAAGTTTCAAATCCTACTCATGTACATGGTGTTACTGCAAACCTCACTAGATTGTATCTCCACCATGCAAAGTTTCAAATCCTACTCATGTACATGGTGTTACTGCAAACCTTATTAGATTGTATCTCCACCATGCAAAGTTTCAAATCCTACTCATGTACATGGTGTTACTGCAAACCTTACTAGATTGTATCTCCACCATGCAAAGTTCCAAATCCAACTCATGTACATGATGTTACTGCAAACCTTACTAGATTGTATCTCCACCATGCAAAGTTTCAAATCCTACTCATGTACATGGTGTTACTGCAAACCTCACTAGATTGTATCTCCACCGTGCAAAGTTTCAAATCCTACTCATGTACATGGTGTTACTGCAAACCTTACTAGATTGTATCTCCACCATGCAAAGTTTCAAATCCTACTCATGTACATGGTGTTACTGCAAACCTTACTAGATTGTATCTCCACCATGCAAAGTTCCAAATCCAACTCATGTACATGATGTTACTGCAAACCTTACTAGATTGTATCTCCACCATGCAAAGTTTCAAATCCTACTCATGTACATGGTGTTACCCCAAACCTTACTAGATTGTATCTCCACCATGCAAAGTTTCAAATCCTACTCATGTACATGGTGTTACCCCAAACCTTACTAGATTGTATCATCTCTGCAAAGTTTCAAAACCTACTCATATGTACATGGTGTTACCACACATCTTACTAGATCCTGTAGTAGTGCCTGGTTTTTATGGATTCAGTACTGCACAGCCGAACTGCCTATGGTTAGGGGCAGGCCATTTTTAGTTACATTAGAGAAAACAAATTTCCATACACAACTCTCAATAAAATGTGTGGCACAACGTGTACTAGTCTTTGCTGATCTGGTAGGTGCAATGCAAAATATTGCCTCGAAGCAATTAACATAGCAACACTGGATTTAGTTGGAGAAATTAAAGTGGAGCATTCGCTTATGACTGCATACGGCATCGTACCAGAAATCATTCAAATCTGAGTCACAAATGGCTTATTTTACAAGGGGGGCCTTGATTGAGTTTGACAAACGAGTTCTTCTTTTCTCATTTTTGGCGGCAATACACAGGCAGTTTACAGAAGCTGCAATAGATCGATATCTGTGCGACCCGGCGGAGAAGCAGAAAAGACATCAAGTACTCGCAGAGTTCTTTAATGGGACCTGGAGTGAGGGAAAGAAAAAGGTCAGCCTTACTCAACTCTTTAGTCAATTTTAAACAGAGACTTTGGGGGTGGGGGCAAGTGAAGAGCAAAACAAATTCTGTAAGAATGTTTAACCTTTGCAGTGTGGGTCGATTAAATGGGCTCAATTTTTAGATTGTGTATTGGCAGGATTGATTAAATAAGCCCCATTTATAACACGTTTGTATTGGTTATAACACATCATGTAAGCATTAAATTACCATGAAACTTCAAGTTGTGACAAAAATAAAGTTTGGGAGTCAGCTCTCTGAACTTGTGTATGTCTCAATTCTGACTACAATCATCTTTTGTAGAGTTTGGGTGTACACATTCAGAAAAAAAAAGTATTTACAGCTCCAGATGGCATTACATACATGAAAGCAAAATGGCATATGAAGTGAGCAATTTAGGCGACACATTTGCATTTAAAACGCTCGCCATATCTTGACAACCATTTGGACTCCCAAAATGGCAGACAGAAGCTGCATGTGACCTCAATGCGAGGGGTCAATGTAATTGTATTTGTTCTGGGTCTACAGAGACTTCATCTTACACAGAGGAATAAGATCTTAAAAGCAGACCGGCTAGTCGCCTCTCAGCCCCTCAAACGCCACAAAACCTACAACTATCGGAAACTGAGTGAGCTACCGTATCATCTACTGCATGCCCACAACACCCAGGATCTTGTCCAGGTAAGAGTCGTCTTCATTTAATAGACAACTTTTTAATTATTCATCAACTTGGCCTGTGTGGTCCTACAGTGTTTGTTTGTTTGTTTGTTTGTTTGTTTTTTATGATCATTGTTCAATGACCCTTTCATCTACAGCTGTTGGTCATCTTGTCTTTAAATACTAATAACTAAAACGAAAATTTAAAAATGTCCATTTAAAACTGGCAGGGTCATGGTCATGCGATAAAGGACCAAGTCGAAGGCTAGATAGCTCAGTTGGTAAAGCTCTGGCATGTTAATCCGAAGGTCGAAGGTTCAAGTCCCACTCTATGCAATTTTTCTCTGTTCAACCCCAAATTGTGTTGAAATCCTATTATTCAATAATATAAACTCTATACTGCCATTTGTATTGCTGTGACATGCATTTTGTGTGTGGCACTGTGTTGCTTCAAAGAGTGTGTCTCACATGTGGGTGACGTTGATGGACAGTTGCTATGATGGGCGGGGCTTAATGGATTGGCCCATTCAGACAGAGATGTTTCCTAGTTCTGTTTAACTGTTGGTTTTTTTCTTTCTCAGCAAACGTTTGGTGACTTCAGCTTCCTAGATGCAGTAGTCTCCGCTCTGTCCGCCCAACACCTGATTGAAGAACTTAACTGGGTGCTTGAGAAGGAGACTATCCTTGGGAAGAGTCTACACACTGAACTCAAACTGCTGCAGGATACCATTAGGTATTAAAGAAATGGTACATCATTGGTAACCAGTGTTGTATGACTCGTCAGACTTTGACTAGAGTCCGATTGATTTGAGTAACTTTTTTTTTCTGACTTGGACTCCTGCTAGTCTTCATTTAGGGTCTTAATAAAAAAATATTTAAAAATCTAACAAAAAGGACAATTGTGTGAAAACATTGTTTGTTTTTGAATGAGGCTTTTTAATTTAGTAACAACTGATGAGAAGTAAAACCCACAGTTTTTTCTCCAATGGATATTAAACCTTGATGTTTATCTGTGAGGTTTTTGTTATTTTTGTTGTAATAATTTTTAAACTTAAGTGACTCATGACTTGGACTCTACAAGCTTTGTTACCCTTGACGTACACTGAGACTTGACCCAAATGACTTAGGACTTAGAGTTGGACTTCTTTGACACTGGTGACTCCAACTTATGACTCGGAAGATTGAGGCCTTGAATACAAGACTGGTTAACCCCGGGATCTATTATGATTATTTCTTTTGTCATTTTAGACTTGCAAAGTCCACTCTTGACTTCAAGGATAACAGTCAGCCCTTGGCTGTGGAGATCCTGGGTCGCCTGCCTGACCTGGCGACCCAGTACCCACAGTGCATGGGGAACATCCTGAAGGGAGCCGAGGCATACTGCCGTCAGATGAGAGACACTCTGCTCATTCCTACACGGAGTTGCTTCTACGTGCCAGGAGGGCCACTCAGGACAACTCTTATCGGTCATACAGGTAAAGACCTTAGAGCGCGAATTCTTACTAATAATATACAAATATTGGATTCATATCATGCATTGATGCAGAAAATAATCACAAGGTGAAATCTGGATTAGTCTCAAAGGAAACAGTCTAGGTTTCACCGAGTGATTGTATTCTGGGACAATGCAGGAAGTTGTTAAGAATCACTGTTTCAAGGAAGCTTGATGAGACGCTGTGGTTGACCCGTCTGCTTCCGTTCCTCTTAATGCCCCATCTGAAGAATTAAGCTAATTACGGTAGATAACAGAACTTTACCTTAATAATACAAATAGTAATTAGCGGTTCTTATATAGCGCTTTAACACACCCGATAAGCATCTCAAAGCGTTTATTATTGTAACAACAAGTATGCAGTCCTCGGTTTTTGATTTTTTAGACCCATTTATAAAGCACCTTGTAAGGGTTTACAAGGCGGGTGATGGGGCGCAACCTGCAGCCAACCTTGCCAGAAATATTGGGGCAAACCCTGTCTCTTAGCAGTGGCACACATATTCAGCGCTTGATATTTCTCTGTACAATTAGGTAACATTTTGAAGCTAGCTGTGAATGAGTCTTGCACCATTCTGGCCTCGGTGTCCACCAATGGCTCTGTCAGACTGTGGGAGCTGGGTGATGATGAAAATATACACGTCCTGAAGGGACAAAAAGGTAACGTTTCTCAAGTTAGGGCTACATAGCTCAGTTGGTAGAGAGTCGGCATGTTGATCCAGAGGTCACTGGTTCAAATCCCGCTCTAGTCAATTGTTCTATGTTCAACCCAAAATTGAATTCAAATTTACCCAGTCAGTTTTCCTTGTGGTCTATTTCTTGATATTTGAAATAAAGAGTTGCATCCCCTTAAGGTGATCCCTCTCCAGCTACTGCCTAGGTCGTATCGTGAACTTGGGCGTAATCCTTGGCTATACAGCAGTTACAGGTTTAATACCTTCTGACTGGCACCACTGAATTGACCAAAAATGGGCGACTGCCAACATTAGGGCTAAAACAGCGTAGTTGGTAGCATGTTTCATCGGCCCGATTTGTAATGTGTTTGTATTGGTTGCATCACACCGCGTGACTTTCAAAGGACCTTTGTGAAAGTTGTGATGAAACTTAAGTTTGGTTTGTCAGCTTTGAACTTGAGTATGTCTTGACTGTAGTCAATGTTTCTAGTATTTTTATTTGCAATTTCAGAAAAAGAAAAGGGCTCTACACAGATTTTATATAGGGCACTGCTAGCAAGCAGAAAATAAGCAAATATAAGCAGGAAACAAGTCGATGATGACACATGTTATTTTGAATGGTAATCTTATTCTGGAAAGCAAAATTATTTTGTGCTTAGCTACCTTTTGTGCTTATAGCAACTCGGGCCTTGGTGGTCTCTCAAGATCCTAACAAAATTATACACAATACATCCAAAGCAGACACTGCCTTCATTGATGTTTGACCATCTTAATTTACCCGAAGGAGGAGCAATGTCCTGTGTAGCCATCTCAGCCGATGATCAATGGGTGGTTGCCGGCTCCAATCAGGACTACTTACAAGTATGGAGCATCTCAAGTGGTGACTCGGTACTCCTGATTGATGAGAATCATACTGGGTATGAACGCTATGCCAATGTGGCCATAACTCAAGACTCGATGAGGATTGTGTCTGCGGCGCAGAATGAGTTAATGGTGAGTATCTTGTGACAAGGGTCCAAATTCATAGCTTCACTTCCGTAGTTTACACCTCACTGTATGACGTCACTGCAGTGGGGCGCCCTCACCTAGGGGAGTGCTGATTGGCCTGTCTTGTGCGTTGGGCGTACTTAGCTTCGCATTTTCATTGTTTCATTTTTGTTTTACCTCTAAGGTATCGGCAGGATGACGTCAATGCATGAAATTTTTTCTGCATGCAGTTACCATTCTCCACTTACAGGGTAAAAGCAAATTTCTGCACTAGCTGTGTAAGCGAGTGATGCATTGCTTTGATGTGAAGTATGCACACGCACAAATGCAAAATTCTTGCTCTGCTGTGACAATTACAGGGCAGGCTCAGTGGTTTAGTAGTTCAGAATGGCGTGTGTCGTGTGTCCCACCCAAGTAGAATGCCTATATGATTTTTTTTCTCCAGGATTCAGAAAGCACCTATTAAGCAGTGCTTATCACACATCAGTAAAACTTGTTTTATTATTTATGTATTGTTCATCAGGTTTACAATATCATCACTGGTGACAAGTTGCACGCGTTTCAAGGTCACACGGAATGCATCTCATGCATATGTATAAGCAAGGAGGATAAGTATGCTGTGAGTGGAGCAGATGACCATACGGTGAAGGTATGGTCACTCATGGATAATCACATGGTTTGTGACATCACAAGCCACGGCGGGTCCATCACCCACGTTGATATCACGTCCGATGAAGTCATTGTTTCTGCTTCAGTGGATGGGAAAGTGGTAAGGAATAGATATATCGCAGTCAGTTTTCTTGAGTAATATTGAAGAAGAGGCATTTGCGTTGATCAAACCATAGCTTGGCTATCTCATAAAAAAAAATATTTGGGGGAAGTTACGGATTATGATTTTAACAGTTTACTAACATTTATCGTTAGTGACGATGAACATTGTTGTATGGACACATCTTGGAATTTGTTTCAAAGATCACTTTCTGAATACTTGCAATTCGTGATACAGTGCGCCCTCTGTAGTCTGCTCATGAAAGGCCATTTTCACAGTGCATCATGGGAAAAGGTTAACAAGATTTGGTCCTCAAGCAGCACCCACTGCATGACCCTAATCATTTCAGTTCATTTGTTGTTTGCAAAGTCCCAAGGTCTTTTTTTGCTGTTTACAGCAAAGATGATACTTTTTGTTGAGGACAGTCCCCCCGTCATGGAAACGTCAATGCACTGTGCACAACTCTCGGCCAATGATAGTCTTCATTGACCTCAATGAGGGCGCTGTTTAGGCTTGTGACATCATAATGCAATAGGTCGATTGAATCAATCCTTTTTTTCATCAGGTACTTACTAAACTGCCACCAGCTGGCAAGGAGTCTCCCTCTCAAACTCTGCATGTATTGACATCTGCCAATGAGCAGGCGATCCATTCAGCTTGCATCAGCCCAGATGAGACCCTGGTTGTAGCTGGTACTGTCAGTATACTATATGTATGGGATCTGAAGTCTGGTAACCTGCTTCATTCTCTTGGAGGTATGTGTACTAATTGACAGATTTTTGACCCTAGTAGCCCTTCAGGTCTTTAATAGTTAAGGTCATGTCCTGAATTAACATTTTTAAATGTTTGTCATGTTGATGGACTAAACAAAACAAGATTATGATCTCCAAAGCATTAGTGTACTGCAATTCACTTGACATGTGCACACTGCATTTCAGTTGTTTCATCAGCTGTTGCGTCAATATGGGGGTTCGATGATGCCAATGTAGTTCTGTAAAGATTGGCTCTGACCAATCACAAATGAAACTGCGCAACTACGCAAGCTTGACACACTAAACTTGTTAATACAGGCTTGACACACAACGAGCTGCTGCCATTGCATTGCTGTGGTTTGTATTTGGTCTTCAGAGCATTGCATTAGTTTGTTTATACTTTTGACCATTTTTACTTGTGAAATGCATCATTCTGGTTGGTCAAAACAGTCTGCTCCTTGCTGCGTGTCTGTTTCCCATCACATCGCTAATTTGAAGTGCTTCTGTTAATTCCATACCCAGTGCATCAGTTTGTCCAGCTCGCAAATTGAAACCAGAAGTGTGCCCTCAAGTGGCAGACCAATACTGCAATTTGATTGGTTGTAACTTTGCAAAGGTTGGCACAATTTGAGCTTTATTCAACATGGGCAAAACTGCCTTTATCAAAGGGAATATTTGTTGTTGCCTCCAGGCTGATATTTTGCTGCGAAGTTTGTAGCTGCAAAGGAAGGATGATGTAACTTTGCTTTGCTTTTGCAATTTGTGTTGGGGCGGGGGGGGGGGGGGGGGTGTTGTAAGTATGTAATTTATGGTGCAACACTTTCAGAAACTTTGGGCATTGCGTCAACCAAACTTACCTCTTACCATTTTACATGTTTTATTCAAAGCCTCAAAACCTGCCTTTCTAAAAGTAAACTTTAAGTATTGTGTATTTGTGTCTGAGAATCTTGAATCCTAAGTTAACTTTTTCTCACCTAACCCCAATCTAGTTTCAAATGATGTCTTGTTCTTAATGTTGCTTTGTATTTCAGTCTGAAGATGAACTGGATTGTAGTTTTTAAATCACGGTAATGTTCAGCGAGTTTTTAGAATGCATGATTCATCAGGCATAATCCTATCGTAATGTTTGGTTTACCCTTCCCAATTGACCATATTTTTTACCACATGAGGGCGCTTTCAATGGCAAATTTCCTTGCATCACGATAGACTCTTTAACAGTAGTGTGGGCCACGTTGAATTTGCCCCATGCGTCATGGTGTGTTGTTTATTTTGGATGGTTATTTACACAACTAGGAACTTCATGCTCTTCTCGCGCTGTGCGTCAAGAGCAATTATCAAGTTGTTGAGTTTGAAATAAACAGCGCACCATGGTGCCTGGGGCAGATTCAGCTGGGCACATCTTACTAGAAAGGGTCTATTACAAGTTTTATTGATTTGACTGCGATGTTTTCTGTTGTTTTCCTATATCAGTAGCTACATGAAATAATCATAAATAATATCATATCAATTCAGCTCACACATGCCCTCATGTGGTAAAAAATACTGTGAACTTGGCTGGCTTTTCCAAGTATTTTAGAACTAGTCTCGTTGTAACCCCAAACTTCCATGCTCAATACTTTTGGGGCTTACAGTTCAGTAGAGTGTGCCCTCCCAAATTTGAAGCTAGATGGGCCATTTTCCACCAAAATTATTCACACTCGCAACTCAACGGTGCACTGGCAGTTTTACGGGCCCTTTGAAAGGCTTCTAACACTCACAGGCACCAAGGCATCGACCACGGGTATGAAGACAGCTGCCCCTGTTGTCCCCATACAGTATCAGAAGTCTGATAAATCACATTTGCAACTCAGCGACTCACGCGCAGTGTTGCGATCTTGAAATTGCTGACAGGAGTGTGAAAAACATTCATCAGCCTCACAAGAAATACCATCTCATGCTGTAAACACAGACACAAATACATCCACGCTACTTTGCAAACGATGAGCGAACTTCAACAATCGAGGTCTTGGGCGGGTTCTGTGTGAGGGCCAAAACTTGTCAACCTTTTTTCTCAAGATGAAAAAATGGCTCCTCCTGTGAAAACTGTACTCAACTGTACTCAGTAATTACCTGAATCGCCCATATTGGTAAATTTATCATCAGGAATATTTTGGTACAAATCATTGATGATATTTTTCACCAATGTAAAAACCCATTACACTATTGGTTGGATATAAATCAGTTGTAGTTTAGATAGTGACTTTACTTGTCCATTGTGTAATGTACTGGAATAGTTGCTCCTTTGCCCATTTCTTGTTTGTTACAAGCCCAAAGCTTACCCTTAGAAACTAAAAACTAAACATTTGCATGCAGAACATTTTGTAGCAACCACAAGAAGAACTCCTGCATTTTAGAGCATGTTTAGCTATTGCTGTTGTTACATGAAGAGAAAAAATGCATGTTGCAAGGAAACCGTTTCATCACCCTTAACCACTTCAAGTCGGTATTACAACAACAAATTCAATGCCACTGCGCAGTCATATTATTTTTCGGAACTTTTTGGAGCACCCGCAGAAAAAATCTTCCTTCGAAAATATCGTTGACAAAGGAAAGACAACAAAGGTTCTGTTAATGAGCACCGGTATTTGTATAACAAAAGGACAAATGTCTGGAATGGGGGATTATAAACAATAGCCCCAGAAAAAGGGACATTACAAGCTTAAATTCCAGTACGTCCTTCTTTGTACAGGGGAAATGAAGGGTAGCATGGTAGGTACATGCCTGTGTATGCTACACAATGGAATGTCCAGGTGGATAATCATGTCAGCTGTCTGACTGACAATACAAATTTAAAACATTATACACGTCGTCCTACTTGAAGTGGTTGAATCCCAATTCCTCCCAACTCCTTGCCTTCCCAACTCCTTTGTTTTGACTGAGTGTGATGTAGAAACTCCTTTGCACTGACGCCACACATGGCTACTGATCTTCCCATAGAACTTTACCTTGATGCCACCATCTTTGTCAACTGCATCAATCATGACTACTGATTTTCATTATGCCAAAAAGGGACCTGACTATTTTCCTTCCAGCCTCAGTTTGGTGACATTGATTTGAATGGAAGAAAAACTAGATAGCTGCACCATGATGAATGTCTATTGTCTGCCATTTTGGGAGTCAAGTTGCATTGAAAAATTGTGATGAGCATCTCACATTGAGTACGCCTAAACACTTAGGAAATCTGACTCTCAAAATGACGCAACCAAGATTTATCATCGGTGCTGACGTCAGGTGAAATGGGTCAATACTGTACTGTTGTGAAGCCAAACCATTCATGCTATGGTTCTGGCAGGTATGGCAATCTTAACTCATCATCATCGGATGGAGATGTTATTGCTTCATCAATAAGTAGACCAGTGTGCATCACGAAAAGAAGTTAGTGCATGAGCAGTCTCGTATTTATATATTATGCATGTACAGTTGACAAGGTTATGACAAGGTTGCTTGGACTGGTGAAGTCACCTCTTTGTAACAGGAATGTTGTTATACGAGGACAGCAAAACAAAGAAGCACAAAGTAGAAATGAGATTCAGGACTTCAGAATGTACTTTGTTTAAACAGAACCTCTTTATAACAGTGCTTTTTATAATGAGGGTTTAACTGTACGAGGTGAGACAGATCTAAAAACTAAAGTCATATCGTGATGCACCTACTCCTAGGGTACATTTAGCCCCAGGCAGCATGACATCATCATAGTACACTAGGTGGTACATGTTATTTTGTAACAGACTACAGCATGCTGATTGTGTCTTTAACCGTTTGTTATTGGTGTTCCATGAAACTTTTAATGTAAAGTTCTTTAATTATTATCAATAAAGGTCACGATGGGGTGATAGACTGTGTAGCCATCACCCATGACAACAAGTACCTGGTGTCCGGGGCCCGCGATGACATCATGGCAGTATGGGATACGACCTCCGGTCAGAAGGTTCAAACCCTTGAAGGTCAACAAGCCATCGTGTCACACCTTGCATTAGCCAATCAGCTTGTAGTGTCGGCGTCGTTGCATTCGCCATACATAAAACTCTGGGATATCTCACCTAAGTACTTGGAGCAGAGGAGAATGACGTTTGGTGATCGGAGCGGGACTGTAGCAGTCACCACTGACCAAAGGTTTTTATTCATTCCTTCACTTTACAGGGTTTGCCCTTATATTGACTAGCCAGCTGGACCAGGCACTTGTCATTTCACTAGTGCGCCACAGGTCCATATTTCATATAAAATAGGGATGTACACATGTAGTTCAGTCAGAACACACAAGAAAATAAAGCTTGGATATGTTCGCGCATATGTTAGTGAATTTTGACACATTGTCTGAGGGTACTGAGCTTCTATTTTAGTATTAGAGTGGAGTTCTATTACTCATTCAGTACTCCTTTGTGAGTAGAAATGGATGAGATGAAGAAGAGCCTATTATTAATGTTGTGACAAATATCTGTTTGTCTTTTGTTCATGGCAGATATGTGATCTTCAAAGGCATTGATCCGTTTGCTAAGTCCTCACTTAACAACATCCACGTATGGGACGCCACAACCGGAATCGACAAGTATGTCCTGCAGAACCACAGTAATGAGGTCACCTGCATAGAGGTCAGCCACAGCAACCAATTTGCCTTCACCGGGAGCCAGGATTCGACGGTCGTCATGTGGCAGATCCGGACGGGAAAACTCCACCACAGATTCACCGGCCACGATTCTGGCGTGTGTTGTATCTGGATCCGTCCCGATGATCACTACATGGTCTGCTTGACTTTTTACAATATGATCCATGTGTGGGATATTAAGCAGTGTAAAAAAGTGGTTGTGTATAATACCAACACGGCCGGGGACGTCACCTGCGCTATCCTGACACCACAGAACATTCTCCTCTTTGGGACGTCCTGCGGGGAGCTACATTTAAAGCTTTGGTCACCTGATTCCGGTGACGTATCTGACCTTGGGTCATTGGTGGAACAGAGTTCAGGGGTGAACAATGTGGCATTGAGTGACGATGGTACTTTGTTGGCGTCGGCGTACGAGGATCCCTATGTGATTGTATGGCATCTGAAGACTATGGAACCCCTATACCAGATCAAAGCGGTAATAACAACTTTTATATTATTGTCAGTTTTTCTTTAACCTTTTTTAAAGCCCTTTTTACATGACTGAGCTGATTACCAGGAAACAAAACCCCAGGAACTCCTGGGGAAATTTTAGCCCCAGGGAGTTCAGGAAATTAGAGGAATGGTTTAACCACTTCACGTTGAATGGCGACTTGTTCAGCCAAATTTTTCAGACTGAACAATGGTGGATGTATGAATGCCAGGAACAACTTCAGAGCGCCATCTTTTGGTTGCAGCAATTTTCAATAGAGGGCAGTTTAGACGTAAACAAAGGGCACTTGATCTGTGCAGAAACAAGGTCCTTCATGTAGATTTAGCACAACTAACCTTGATGTATTTACCTCTGTGTTTTTTTTATTGTACAGCCTGGTGTAGTAAACTGCATGTGTTTCACAGAGAATAATCGATTCCTTGTGACTGGAGCCAATGATAGGGTGAGTTTTCTGGACTTGTCTGGACTCACTAGTAGTCTCTTTAGTTGGTCCGAAGAGTGGAAGGGCATGTGATTTCTTAGGTTTTTTCCTGATTTCAGAATTTTCTCAAAATCTCCTTGAGCCTTCAAATTTTCTTGTAAGAAGTAAAGCAATCACCCAAGGGAGAGAGAAATAGTCTGCGTTGTGTCCAAACCATTAGTTTTGTATTTCTGTTGATGCACAGAGTCTGTAAACCTGCAGAATTGTAACATTTTAGATTCTAGGTCTAGGGTCTAGGCTCTGGGAATAAGGGGAACCCAGGCCAGAAAGCCATTTTCAGGAATTTTCACCCACGTCTAATCTCATCCGAGTATCTGGCCATCGAGTACTCGCCCTGCAAGTTTTACAAGTGAAAAAATTGTCTGTTTTTAATCCAAATCAGCATCGTTTCCAAAAGAATCAATTCCCTTAAGGAGGCAAATTCGTGTCATTGCGGACAAGATTGGTGTTTACATGGAGTCATCCATGTTGTTTAGAAGGGCTTAGGTTTTTAGAATTTTTAGATTCTGGGTTGGACGAGCTTCCGTGTTTATTATGAAAACAAATTGCAAATGAAAAGGATTTATGTGTGAGACACGAATGTTGAATGCATTTTGTTCATGCGTTGTCACGGAACAGTGTCTCGCTGAAATCTGGTTTTTCCATTTCACTCAACTTGGCTTTGTGAAATGGAATTGTCCAGATATCAACTTGTGAATATACTCTGTGAAAATGCACTTCTATGCATCCAATAAATTCGTATTAAAAAAAGCGTTCTGATTACCGTTACACCATTTTGAGGATCTTTATTTATTGCTGTTTGTTTTGTTTAATTCCCCTTGTGCAGAAAGTGAAGTTGTGGAGAGTAGATAATGGCCAGCTTGTCACCAACCTCTACACCTACTCAAATCTCACCAAGATCAGAACTACGAAGGACACGGTCATTGCTTGCACCAAGATCGGACAGCTCATGGCGTTCAACATCCATTGCCTGGCCAAGGAGGAGGACAGAGGCCTGGGAAATGGAGATACTGAGAATGGACAGCTTCATGGTAGGCTTTCTGTCGTTACCAATGGGAGCAGCACATCCAGTGACGGTGGGGAACGAAAACTCTCAAGGTTATGCAGCATTGTGTGAGCAGAGGGTAAACGAAGGGGTGTGCACAACGTTGATGAGATGGAACATATACATTTTCACTGCTTTGCGGAAAACTTGAAATATTTGTGCCTGAAATGGTATAGTTATTATTATAGGTTTTTAGAAATGAGTCAAAAAATTAGGTCTGATCTCGAAAGTCCATAACCGTTGTTTGAAAATGTTGAAAACAAAGGGAATTTGTAACTAATTTCTTGTAACTGCAATGACCGATTGAGCAATTGTCAGACATTTTCATTTGGGGGAGGGGCAAGCGGGGGCAAAGACATAAGTAGGGGAGGGGGGCTTTTGATGTATGGAACTATTTATTTGTGCATTTGGGGGATCTGATTGGGGGATGGGCTGGGGTTCTGATTAGGGTGCTTCCGCAGGTTACGACCCTGTGATTGAGCTTGAACTTTTTACAGATTTGTATTTTCAGGTATGTGTCGGTTCACATAAAGTGTGGATACCAGTCTCTGGCAATTACCACTGCTGTTTTAAGTAGCTTCCTGAGAATGGGCCCTGGTCTCACGTGTGAAGTTTCAAGAAAATTAAGGGGGAGATTGACAATCTGTTATCTGTATTAGCTGATGTTTTTAAATAGTACAAACATTTCCAAATCGATCCAATAGAAACATAATGAAAATTTAATTTGAATTCTTCTAGAATCTGTGTGCTTATATTGATATTCCAAGACTGCAATGCTTTTAATTAATAATCTTTTAATAATTTCAAATGTAGTATTAATTTATTGATTTTTTTTTACATTTACAATAAGAACTGTCAAATTTTGCTTGAAATAGTGTGTGTCTTTTCATAGTTTTATACTTTATTCAATGAGATTTCTATCTTTATTTATCATTAATAACTTTGTTAGGCAGCACATATCTTTTGTATAATTGTAGATAAAATACATTCTTCTTTCAAATTATACATTTTTTATTGTTTGATCATGTGTTTCTCTACTTTCGTTGTACTATTCTTGACTTAACATTTTATAAGAAAACTTGCTAATGTCTATCGACCTTTGGTGAACCTATATTATGCGAACATAAATTTCAACATTTTTAAGGTGTATCAGTCGTTCGTTTTGGAGACTGGTTCAGGGATTTTTTCAGAGAGTTTTGGTGAAAATGTTTGCAATCTATTCATGAATCGGACTTGAATACATGGTTGAGTACATTGTTGTCATTGATAGCCTTGTAGGCTAATTTGTTATTATATCTTTTGGGTAATGAAACCAAGGACCTTGCAAAAAGTGCCTTGCACTGTGACATTGAAGATACTTGTGAAGAGAAGATGCTGAAGAAATCTCAGTTTTTGGTGTAGGAGAGAAAACCCCCGCTGAGGGACACCACGCTCACTGAAGTTGAAAGTTTGACAATTTCTTACTGTTATTTCTACAACAACAAATAATTGATGTAATTTTATGCCTTTCAAAACCTTTGCTTATTCATAAAGTATCCTAGCTTTGATCACCTTTCAAGTCTGTGCAATTTCAGGGAGTAATATTTTGAAAAGCTCACTATTTTGTCCTCATCAGATGCTATTTATTAACAAAGATATTGCATTACATTTTTTTGTACTATATGAAAGTATATCTTTCCAAGACTTTTATATGAATTTATTAACATTTATACTAACAGTGATACACTGTAAGACAAAAGTGTGACGTTTGATATTTACTTAAAGACAAAAACTTTATTATGTGTTTCTATTTTTTCAGAGAAGTTAATTGACACAATTTCTACAGAGCTCTTTATCACACCTGACAGGACCTCTCAAAGGGCTAATTATTTTATTATGAAGATATGTATTTGACCTTTTAGGTGATATTGCTTTTATTCTAATGTATCTATTGAGGTTATTATCAGTGATGTACAATCCACTTTATTGAATCTATTTATAAAAAAAGAAGTGAAGTTATCATTTATGACTACATGTAATTTTATATGAATGTACAGACCCCTTGCATTATGATGTCACAAGACTAAGCATCGCCCTCACTGAGCTCAATGAAAACTCATCATAGACCCCCTTGCATATGACGTCACACTCTCAAACAGCTTCATCCCTGAAGCAGGAGGCAGAATTCTTGGTGTGCAGAAACTTGCGCGTACTAGCAGCATTGGGCGTTACGCAGGGGGGCTATTTGAGAGTTCGCGAGGCGCGTACACGCGTGTCCATTGATCTCAGCGATGGCGGCCAATGCAAGTGGCTGATTGACCCCTTGCACCTATGTCACATGCGGCTAATGTCTGCCACACGCGACAAATTGCGCGTACAAATTATGAAAAGCGTGTAAATGCCGCATTGCCTAAAATGCGCACTCCGCTGTATAACACAGGTGCATTTGATGAAATGGCACAACCAATTTTTATTGGGTTTGATGACATGATGTGACTTGGGTATCAATGCAGTGACACTTTTTATTGATAGTATGAACAAAAATACCATAGATGATTTTGAATGATCAGCAGTTTTAAAGATCTCAGATTTATGAGGGGGGGTGTTATGAATAAACTTGCTTGTTAAAAATAATAATAATAAAATGCCTGGTGTGATTATTGAGGTCAATGCAGTTCAGTTACTTAGTTTATAATATCTATATTTCTAATGGTACATTATGCCCTCGGTTTGAACAGGTTTACCCCCATCCCCCCACGATCTGCTCGAGAGTAGGACATTTAGAGACCTTTTCAATCGTTATTTTCTCAGTAAGAAGGCCATCCCTTGTTTAATAGTCCTATATATGCATTTGATTCAATATCCTGAACACCGTCGAAATGACTGGCCCTGTGCATGCCACAACTCCGTCGTACCCAGTCCAAATCCTTTCATCAGATCTATTTTGTACATTGTTTCAACAGTTTTGTTCATTTCTAAGGTTTCAGTTTAAACTCGACGCATATTTGTTAAGAAGGGCAGTGGCCTAGTGGGAGAGCTGTGTTTAATTCAAAGCACACATGTAATGTCAATTTTGAGGCACCGTTATATCAAGAACCAGTCAATATCTTAAAAAGTTGCCAAGGTAAACGACTCAAACCAAGAATTTTCTGCTCCTCTCACTCTGTTTCACCTCTATACCAAATATCAGGCGATTTGGAAACAAAAAATTTTCGGCCGATTTTGGAAAAAACTGCAAGGGGGTAAGCTTGCCATTTTTTCAGTCTCAAAAACTTTTTCTCTCCGATTTGGCTCAAAATTTAACCAAAGGAAGTCCTTTGTGTGTAGAAGACAGTCGCCAAGTTACAGGTGCTTTGGACAAAGGGAAGGGAGTGAAAATTACGTTTCAATCTTGATTTTGAGGCACCGTTATATCAAAAACTAGTCAATATCTTAAAAAGTTGCCAAGGTAAACGACTCAAACCAAAAATTTTCTGCTCCTCGCACTCCATTTCAACTCTATATCAAATTTCAGGCGATTTGGAAACAAAAAATTTTCGGCCGATTTTGGAAAAAACTGCAAGGGGATGTATATATTCTTGCAGTTTTTCAGCCTCCAAACTGTGAGGGCGGAGTTTTCAAACCTTCGCTCGGCCCCAGCGGCCTATCCAGGACCGCTGGGATGGGCTAATCAGCTTGCACAGATTCTTCTTCAGGAAGTACGTCATGCGTGCAGAGCTTGCAGTGTGAGTGTGATGCATGATGGGACTGAGCATAAACCAATGAGCGTGCTTAATACGTTTGCCCATCCCAGCGCCTTTGGTTTGAAGGCAAGGCGCTGGGGACGAGCGAATTTCAAACCTTGCCACAAGATAACGAATAGTCGGGTAGCCTAGTTGGTCTGTCATCAACTAACCAATGCTTTATTGAGGGCACCGGACAATGTGCCGCGTACAATTGCATTCAAAATGGTCTCCAAGCACGCTTGAGTCTGGCGGTCTCCGTGGACGACAATTAGAGCCTTTTGCCGTGGTTCTAATCTTCAGCGAACTGTTCAGGCAAGACTGATGTATACTCGTTTATTCTGGTTCCATAATAAGTCTCTCAGACCCCTGAGAACACTGATAATAGCAATGTTTCCGCTGTGTATGTTTCTAGTAGCAGTACGTACGTTCAATTTTACACTAACAATGCTTTTTGCTGGTATGCTTTTGCATGTACTGTTCCCAACACAATGGGCGATAGCGTGTTATCACTCCCTGTGGTTCTCTGTTATTCAGTACGTTTGCTGTTTACCCGTTGATTACCCTGGGATTTCTTTTATTACATCAAATGATTCACTTGCAGACGTAGTGTGCAGTCTATCTTACATCAATGTTTACAAGTGACTTCAACATGGGCTCAAGTTTGGCACAGTGACTGGTACGGTACTGCATCTTCAATATCAAATTGTCAACATATATTTTATTTACACATACACACTATTGACGTTTTAATTCTTTTGGTTTATTTAAACAAATAAATATACCTATATTTTTCTATTAAAACTGGAGTGTGTAAATTGTCTGCAAACTTATTATCTTGATTTTTATGGCAGTATTATTGTTTAATATGAACTTAATAAACGCGACTATATTGAATAAAAAGAAGAAGCAGAGGAGGGAAAAAGAAGAAGAAAGAATCCGTGCCTTGTTTATATAGAGTTCATTTACTCAGACTAATAATATGAATATATAATATTTAATATTTAATGGTTTTGTCTGCCACATTACGCCCCAGTTGTGAATAGCCCCCCCCCCATTCACCCCTTAAAAAAAAGAGACTTCTTTGATCGCTGTTATTTTCTCAGTTAAACACTTCTAAAAATTAAGGCTATACATTGTAGTTTAGTCCCATGCATTAAATTTATCTAGAAAACCGTCGAAATGACTGGCACTGTGCATGCCTTCTCCGTTGTTCCCGGTCCCAATCTTTTCACCGTATCTGTTTATACCCGGTGGTGATTCATTCGGAGGTACTATAATTATTACATTAAAATGCAAATTAGGCACAGGACCAGTGGCACTGTGGAGAAGGATCCGGACTCCGAACGCAGAGTTACTGGGTTCGATTCCCGGGTGTTCTTTTTGTAACGCTTAATTAAGGCCATTGGTTTATGCAGGGTACTATGGTATAGGGAAATCCTTGCTTAACACTTCGTAAATAAATTGCGAGTGGAAGGCACACGCTGTTATACCATTAGTTTACTAACTTTTTGGCCGCTGTTGATTTGATGGAAAAGGTTTTAAATTAAACTCGAACACAATTTAATTAAGAGCAGCAGTGGCCCAGTGGAAGGGCTCCGGACTTTGAACGCAGAGGTGCTGGGTTCGATTCCCGGGTGATCTTTTTTGTACGGTTAAGGCCATAGGTTTACGCAGTGTACTATGGCATTAGGAAATCCTTGCTATACACTTAGTAAATAATTTGCGAGTTGAAGGCACATGCAATAAAAATACCATTCGTTTACTTTTTGGCCCTTGTTGATTTGACGTCTAGGGATTTAAATCAAATTAGAACGGAATTTACTTAATACGAGCGGTGGCCCAGTGGAAGGGCACCGGGATCTTAACACAACTATAGCAGGTTCGAATCCCGGGTGTTCTTTTACAGTATTGGTACGTTTTTAATTAAAGTTGTCCATTCTAAGGTTTAAAATTAAACTCGAACGCAATTTAAGTAAGAGGAGCGGTGGCCCAGTGGAAGGGCTCCGGACTCTGGACCGAAAGGTATTGGGTTCGGTACCCGAGTGTTCTTTTACTACGTTTTGATTTAAAGTTGTCCATTCTAAGGTTTAAAATTAAACTCGAACGCAATTTAAGTAAGAGGAGCAGTGGCCCAGTGGAAGGGCTCCGGACTCTGGACCGAAAGGTATTGGGTTCGGTACCCGAGTGTTCTTTTACTACGTTTTGATTTCAAGTTGTCCATTCTAAGGTTTAAAATTAAACTCGAACGCAATTTAATTAAGAGGAGCAGTGGCCCAGTGGAAGGGCTCTGGACCGAAAGGTATTGGGTTCGGTACCCGAGTGTTCTTTTACTACGTTTTGATTTCAAGTTGTCCATTCTAAGGTTTAAAATTAAACTCGAACGCAATTTAAGTAAGAGGAGCAGTGGCCCAGTGGAAGGGCTCCGGACTCTGGACCGAAAGGTATTGGGTTCGGTACCCGAGTGTTCTTTTACTACGTTTTGATTTAAAGTTGTCCATTCTAAGGTTTAAAATTAAACTCGAACGCAATTTAAGTAAGAGGAGCAGTGGCCCAGTGGAAGGGCTCCGGACTCTGAACCAATAGGTACTGGGTTCGATACCCGGGTGTTCTTTTACCACCTTTTGATTTTAAGTTGTTCATTCTAAGGTTTAAAATTAAACTCGAACGCAATTTAAGTAAGAGGAGCAGTGGCCCAGTGGAAGGGCTCCGGACTCTGGGCCGAAAGGTCCCGGGATCGAATCCCGTTGCGAAAAAAAAAAGGCGTTTTAACAAAACTTTTTCTAAAAAAAAAATAATAATATTAAAAAAGTGCATAGGTTCGTTTTAAGTTTTAAGTTTCTAAGTTTCCTTTCTAAGCACGTGAGAGCGGTTCGTGCCACTGCGCGGTGAGTGGCGACCGCGCTGTCGCCACCTTGGCTCGAACCGGGGACCGCTGGTTTCGGAAGCCGACACCCACCCACAACACCCCTTGTGGGTCCCCCCAGGATAATTTGCATTTTAGACTTGATGAACCTTCGGTTCATGCTTTACGCAGGTTACTATGGCATGGGAATACAGTGCTTTGTACTTAGTAAATAATTTGCGACTTGAATACTTCACACAGGATACTATGGCATGGGGAAACCAGTGCTTTGTACTTGGTAAATAGTTTCCAAGTGTAATACTTTAAACAGGATACTATGGCATGGGAAAATCAGTACTTTATAAATAATTTGCGAGTGGAAGGTACACGCTTTGAGTTAATTAGGAAACAGGGTACACAGGTTACTATGGCATGGGGAATCAGCGCTTTATACTTAGTAAATAATTTACGAGTGGAGGGCATAGGTTAGACCATTCGTTTAATCAGGAAACTGACGTATTGGGGACTCTCTTCGGTTCGGACTTATTTATTTGAGTTGAAGGAACACACTGTAGGTATAGAACATTAAGTTAACTAGGAAACAGGGTACGCATGTCACTATGGCATGGGAAATCAGTGCTTTATACTTCGTAATAATTTGCGAGTGGATGAAGGCGTAGGTATAGACCATTAGTTTTACCAGGAAACAGGGGACTCTTTGTTCGGACTTAAAAAATATTTGAGTTGAAGGCATACGCTGTAGGTATAGAAAATTAGTTCACTAAGAAAGTAGTATGTGGAACTATTGGTCTAATTGCTAATAATTGGGGATACACTGGAGGTTGTTGTGAGGGGAGGGTGGCGCCGGGGAACATAGCATTGGAAAGAGATCGGGTTCGGGCGTGCAGGATGATCGAACAGTGGTGCTAGCTGCGGGTGTTTGAATTGTTCATTTGAATTTTGGTGCGACGGGTGTTCGTTGAGTGGAGTTTTTGTGCCACGGGTGTACCGTTCATTTGGAATGTTGGTGCTACGGGTGCCGTTCATTTGGAATTTTGGTGCTACGGGTGTTCGTTCTTTGGATTTTTTTGAGGGAATTAGGCCTACATGAAGGCATCGGCGCTATTTGTACCCGGGTCACGATGAAGCCAACTCAGTTGCATTTTTAAAGGGTAATTTGAGGAATACAAACTCCTGCGGATGTTGTTTTTTCAGCCAGGGTGCTAAAATACATACGGCCTTCTGTGATATAATGTGCTGTTCAAAATGTTTAAATTTATACAATTATCATTTTTTGCAAACAAACAGTTAAACATAAAAGTAGGTCTATGCCTGGCGTAGCTATTAATTTGATGTTTATTATGTTTGTATTCATTTTATTTTGGTTTCTATCAAAATTTAATTCAAGTGAACAAAACATTATAATAATTGGAAAAAAGTCATAATGAACGATTTAAGTGTGAATGCTCCAAATACCTGCACTTCATTTATGTATTCATAAGGTCCTTATTAATTTACAGTGTCAGCTATTTCTGTATCAAATACAATACTTGAAATCTGCCATAAATATTGGGCAAGATTAGAATCTACAGTGCACATTGAATGTCAACCGGAAATGAGATAATACAGTATCGCCGTTCTCTTTATTCAGTCAATGTTTTACAGAACTTTACAAACTAAAATCGGTAGATTTATATCAAGTCAACACCTATATATACAATAAAACTTTACGTGTATTAAAAGGACCAACAATTAGGTCTGTTCTGGGTGTAGGTGCCAGAATTTTAGTCTTTGAGAAAGTCTCTGCAAATTTCGAAACGTGAGGCCGTTTAAATTTTCCCGATTATTCCACGGGTCCAAGGGCGTCGATCGCTACTGAAAAGTAGGGGGGACGGGCGAGCAAGTCTTGAAAAAGTATATCTTACATAATAAGCCCAAAATACCATTCTGCGCATGGTCCATCAGAAAAAAATAGATGAAAAAAAACAAAAAACATTTCACCGTTTGTTCGCTATTCTTTTATTTGAACAAAAATTGTAATGAAATATTAAATCAAGAAAATGGTGTAAATTTTGTTGCATATTTCTAATGAACAGTCAATCAAAAAGTGTGGGGGGGGACATCTGATATGCTGTCCCCTCCAGTCTAAAAAGTGAGGGGGACATGCCCCCCCCCCCGTCCCCCACCCATCGACGCCCTTGCATGGGTCCCTTTTTTTCATTTTAGAAATAAAACGTTTACACCTACACACTGATCTCAAATACAACCATCCAAGCATGGTGGGAGAAACAATATTAGGAAAACTACAAGTAAACGATTCAGTAACTATTTTTATTAGAAATGTCGACAGTTTCTTTTGCCTGCAAGTCGGCATTTGTGAAGGCACAAATCAAAGCAATGCACTTTCGACCCAACGTTAAGTGCCGTTGCGTTGTGTAGGCATGTCAACAAAAATACCCGTTTTCTGACTATTTCAGTTTTAACACAGGATTTACCAAGTCTATTCGTATTCTATACTTTGAACTTGTATAATCTACACGATAAGGCTTACCTGTAATGCTCCATACAGACAATTAATCATATCAACTATTTGCTAACGGTACTGACCACAGTAAAAATCCAGCATGACTGGAAGCCATTTTGAATACTGCGTCACGGCACCAAATTTGTCGAGTACCCAGACTCCTACAATAGTATCTCTGTTGTTGTACTACACTCGGGTACCTGTTGTTTTCTTAGACTGGTTCCAACCGCCATGTCTTTTCAGGACATAGAGTTATATATAGGAACTTTGTGGTTCCAGACCACAACTGGCTCTCGCGAAATCCCGCGGTAAAGAACAAGAAGTTTAAATAACATAGCGAGAACTGCACATAGATTCTTGTCCATCGGTTGTCAGGTTTGTTTGTCTTTTGTTTACGTTTGTTGAATTATTATTTGAAAATTATTTATACGTGTATGTTTGAAACTGTCATTTTACTGATGGAATTTCCTTACAAAAATTGTGTCAAAGAAGGGCGAATTAAATATATTCTATTTCTAACTTTGCCCCCCCCACAAACAATAGAAAAATATAACAATTTTGAAACATTCTTAGTCAAAAGGAGATTTTCTTCTCGCCCATGTGTTTAAATGCTTAGTAAAAGTCTACTTTTTTCAAAGTTCTCGGTTTAGACCTTTATCAACTCCAGCCCTTGTTACAATTGCTTCAATAATGGTAATTGATTATAAGACTGCCCTGAATTTTTTAAGAAGGCTTGTCATACTATTTTCAGTTTATATACTTGCACCAACAAATTTATCTTATTCTTAATTAATCCTTATACATTATTTGTTCAACTTTTTAAAATCTACAATCCACCTATGGCAAAAAAAACACAGTTTTTCAGAACTCTAGAATTTCGTTTTTTAGTATTTTATTTCAAAGTGCATATGTAAAATTTACAAATTTACATTGGTCCATATAACTATTGTACAATCTCTCTTTAAACAGACAGTGATTAAACTGGCTTTTTAAGCCACTTCTGGCATCCAGCTACTCTGCAAAGCAATCCTTGAACCAAGACAGGCAGTCAATTTTGTAGATTTTCAGTCCCGTGAAAAGAACTAAAAAGACTCTTGGCTATTCCCATACTCTTAGCTGCTTGGTGGCAGCTTTTTAAGTAGATCTGAGCATGCATATATTTCCTTTAACTAGGGATTTAACCCTGTAATTTTACAGCCCCAAACCCACTATTGTCAACACACCACATGAATGAGACAGGTCGAATCACTGCCGAGGCCAATTTCATGGCTCTGCTTACCGCCAATTCTGTGCTTGCAATCACCTTTCTCCACTTACCGTGCAAGTGCCGAATTTTTGCGCTAGCTGTGTAAGCGAAGAATGCCTCGTGACGTGGAGTACGCTCGCGCACAAGCAAAAACTCTCTGCTAACCCGTGAAATACGCTTGACGTAAGCAAAGAATTCCCTGCTTCTGTAAGCGCCGATTCTTTGCTTACAGTGAAAGCAGAGCAATGAAATTGGGTCCTGTAGCAAAACAAAATTGCTAAGCACAAGCGTATTTCACAGGTGAGCAAAGAATTAGGTGGCCAGCTTGCATGTCCTTCATGGGTTTGCATTGTTCTGGCAGTTTTTTACTTACAGTAGGCACCAGAAGGTTGGCATCCCATGCTTACGGTTAGCAGTGCTTTGAAAAGGAAGTCACAGTAAGCCCACCATTGGACATTAAGCAGCACTATGAAATTGGGCACCAAATATCAGGCCATTGGCCAAAACACCCCTTGCATATGACGTCACAAGCTCAAACAGCATCCACACTGAGGTCAAGTGAAGACCTCTCGTTGGCTGAGAGTATACATCAGACGGATGTTTCTACTGTTTGACCTCAGCGA
Source organism: Pisaster brevispinus (assembly GCA_023634235.1). Classification (NCBI taxonomy): domain Eukaryota; kingdom Metazoa; phylum Echinodermata; class Asteroidea; order Forcipulatida; family Asteriidae; genus Pisaster; species Pisaster brevispinus. Next base: position 25,741,521 of record JAMKCF010000004.1, read on the forward strand.
TAGTGGCCTTTGCTAGGGGTCCTATGGGTGCATGGGTTGAAGCTGCCTCTTGCTCCAATGGTCTCTACAGAGCCTAGCGTTAACAGAGCCCAATTTCATGGCGCTGCTTACCACTAAATTCTGTGCTTCCATTGCCCTGTAAAGCCTGTGATTCTATGTGCTAAGCGCAGAATTCCACGGTAAGCAGTGCCATGAAAATGGGCCCAGGTTTTTAATTTTCTCCAAGGTTTAACGGATATACACAAGGAGTCTTTTCTTAGTAGCTGTAAACTCCCATTCTAAACCAAACCCACTACACACCTGGACAGGCTCCAGCGACTGTCAGAATTCCACAGGATATGGACTGTGCCATGTGTTTTTTAAGGGAAACTAAATACCACATCTCATGCTTGTTGCAAAGAATAAAGTTCTTGTAAAAAACCCAAAATTTCTGTCTAGCAGCAAGGTTTTTCTCAGTTACATAAGAGATGACAAACACACAGACAAACAGGTTGCTGATCAATCACAGTCCCCACCCTGGCAGGTACCCATTTACTCCCGGGTGATGAGAGGCAGGAAGGTTCAAGACCGCAATTCGCACCCACACTCTGGTTTCTCATCCACCACAACTTGAATTGATGTGTTAAATTGCTCAGCCACTATTTGGCAAAATCTGGGAATTCAAGTAAAATAACATACAAAGCTATGCCATCTTCTTACTCAGCCATAGCGTAAAACTTACACATGAAACTAAAGTGTTGATTTTGCTTACAGAAGAAATCTCCCATGAGATTTGCTCTGTTTTCCCCAAACAGCTCATCTGACATATCAAAGACACTTTATTTTACTACTTTAACCATTCAAAGCTCAAAGTGGTTGCTGATAAGTATAATGTGACGCCCAGCAGCAAAATCAGGCACTTCTCGGTAAAAGCAAAATGTCTTTGAGGGCAGGCCTGGAATTACACGGAGGCCTCTGTTGCCCCTGGTCTTGGTTTCCCATAGACTTTAAGATTTTACAATGGAATTGACCTTTGCAAAATGAAAATGGCCTCGCCCTCTCAAAGATGAAATTCCAGGCCTGTAAAGGTGTAAGACAATTGAGTATCAATGTGATGTCATAAACATTCCATATGTGGACAAAATTCTTACTTTATAGACGCCAACTAAGTGGTTTGGTTGACAGCTCTTTCTCGTCTATTTGATGAAAACACAAACTAAGTTTTGAGTTTGGCAAGAAGTTCCTGGTTTTGCGATTTGGAGCATCCATAATGTTAGCAAATTCCTGTTCCTTACATCTGTACGACATTACCCAACAGACTGTTATCATGGGGCAGCCATTTTATTTTTTTCGATGCAGCTCAATGTTAGGCTAATTTCGGAACCACAGCTTGGGCTTGGGCTTAGGGCTCCTTCCATCTGTTTAAAGCTCCAGACCAAAAGTATACATTTTCAAAATAACTGACGGAACCTTAGCCGGAGTCAAAGCTGTGGTTTTGAAAAGGACCTAAGACAAAACTGAAACTTGAAGATAAAACACCCAGTCTGGCCCGTTTTTGTCAAACAAAGGATTTATCGCAGCAATACAGTCTTCTAGGAACCTGATGGAGATGAGATGATAAACCACACAGAAATCTGATTTTAAATCTCTCTATGATAGGGAGTCTGCCATCATAGAGCTAGTTAGCTCAGTCAGTAGAGAGCCTGCACATAACCTGAAAGTCGCAGGTTCAAATCCTGTTCTAGTCAATATTGTTTGTTCACCACAAATTTGAAGATGCAGAGTTGTGAGTTTATTGCCTAGAGACAGCAACTTGTGCCTGGTGTTGAGGTGGTACTCCTGTAGGCATGAGAAGACTGTGATCTAGCGTCTGGTGAAGCATTAACCCTAACACTCCAGCCCTGTTAAACATGGCCTGGCGGATGTTACGCTCTTGTTCCAGAAGCTCGTCTAACTTCAGCCACTGCCAACGACATAAAAAACAAAATAAATAAATAAATTACACTGACTTCAGACATTTATATTTTCAACCATGAAACAAATAGAAACATTTTTTTAAAATCTTATTTAATCGGAGCAGAGTCTCAGGCCAATTAAATCAACCCTATTTCCGACATGAGTATGGACAGGACCAACATTTTTTAAACCTGCAGGTCAGGGCATACACAAGATCAAAGCTTACTTCCAAAACTTTCACACAGGCCAATTTTCTGTATTGGCAGTGCTAATTAAATCGGCCCCATTTCGTAACACATTTGTGACCTATCGACCTTTGTGAAAGTTCAACTTGTGACCAAAATAACGTTTGGGAAGTGAGCGTTGAACTTGTGTATGCAATGACTGCAGTCATTGTTTGTAGAATTTGTATTTGTAATTCCTAAAACCAGTAGTAATTTACAGCTTCAAATATTTCATAAGGGGCTCTGCTAGAGTTAAATCAGGAAGTTGAAGGTTAAACTCCTTAAAGTCCCTCTATAGTCAAATTAGTTTTGATTCAACCCCAAATTACTTCAAGTTTACACAGTCATTTTCCCTTGTGGTTTATTATTAAAGAGTTGAATCAGTTTTAAATAAGAATGTCTTTGTGGGGACATTTGAATTTGCCAGTTTTTTCTACATTAACTGAATCAAATGAAATATTGAGAAACATTTAGTGGGCCCCTTTTCGTAGATGTAAACTGATAATATCATTTAACCCTCCTACTCCTGGTAATATTTTCCAGCGAGTTGATTAATCATTTGAAACCATTCAACAGCACAGGTTTTCTATGGCGGCACAACTGTGCACAGAATTAACCATGTACAAGTGTGTAGTAAGTAGATGGATGGATTTAACAAATGATATCACATTACAGGGCTGGCATAGCTTATCAATCAAAACCACAGTGGATGGGATGATATTGAATGGTCAGACAGTAGGAGGTTTGCCTGTGTACTGTGTAGATGCATTCATCACATGATATCATATTGCATAAAACCAATGGATGATATTGAGTGGTCAGATAGTGGGAGGGTTAAAATGATCCAATTATGTTATAGTGCTTTGTGTATTTATAAAAAAAAACACACACACAAAAACACTCCACTGTATTGTTTGCATCAGAACAGGAAAACATGTAAAAGCATGTAGTTAACACGTCACACAGCTTCAAATGACAAATGAACTTTAAAAATAATAATAATTCAGTTTCTTACCCATCTGACTCTCTCCAGATCAATCTCTGCCCTTCTGAGTTTCTCCCAGTTGTAATGTTTGCTGCATTTCCTCTTGGCAACACGACAGAAACCTTTGGTCTCCTGGAAGACATCTGCTACTAGAGGGCAGCCACACACCTCGTCCATGCTGACCTGGAGTGGAAAATAAACCTTTAATCTTCAAACAAGAAGCATCTCCAAGATGAACTGCCTTAGGTTTTCTGATAAATACATTGGACATGATATCATGTTTGGTGCATCAGAGTTACAGAACAAAACATGAATACAAATAATGAACGTATGGGAGTGCACTTCCTTACTTGATTGGTCGATGAACCACTTGTCTGACCAGAAAAATTACAACGTTTGTCGCAGCTCAAAATCTAAACCTAAGTTGCTCGCAACTATCTATACACAGAACTTACCTTAGGCTCCTTGGTGTGTTCAGGGCATAACACTTTCAGTCTCTTACAGTACGTGTTCTGCTGTGAGTTGAAGAAATCACAGAACATCGACTCTCTGTGTAGAAACAACACACCACATTAATATTTATAGGCATGAAGTACAGAGCTCCAAGTGTATATTACATCATTGGTTTCTGGAGGGGTAAATCCGTTCCAATCCTCTAGTTTTCTTTGAACACTCGATACAACCAACCTGTGAGAATCTCATCAAATTACGTGGCCATGTAGAAGTGAAAACAATTTGTTTATGTTTTCTCAGGGTTTTTGTATAGTTTCATATCTTTGTGCTTATTTGGATTGCAAGCGAAACAAGAAGCATTGATGGATGGGGTCTTTCAATGATTTTCTTCTAGACTTTGGCAATATTTTGAAAGGATGAGAGTGAATGAAAATGACAAATCCATGAACTAACAAAACTCATGCCACAACCTGCATCAATGGCAGCATTCTGTGCTTGCAAGTTACATGTATGGCAAACAACTCTTGGTATCGTCATAAAGGTTTTACAACTACAATAAGAACGGCCTTGATGTAACTGACATTTAACAAATTGATTCCATTATTCATGTACTCGAGTTATTAATTTAAAACAGTTTTGCAACTAAACATAACTGCAACTGACTGTTGTAAAAAGTAAAACAGAAAAAACAAACTTCGGTCCAAGTCAAAACTTATGGAAAAAAGAAAGAAAAAAAATGTACTCACCCAACAATCTTGGTCTTGAACGCTGACCCAAACGACGTCTGACTCTCATACTGAAAATAAATTGACCAAACATTATGTCATGACATGACGACTTTAACTCTAACCATCCCAACCCTTCAGAATCAAACTGCACATCTTTGCCTGATTCTGTTGGACTGAGGACCGTACTAGTAAACTGATCATCACTTTAGGGAGAAAGGTTGACCAACTTCTCCTTCAACGATCAATTCTAAATACTCCACTCATAACCACAACATGCAGCGTTCGGTTTCGGCAGGAACATGCAGCACTATTGTCAATAACTGCCGCTGCATGGAGTCCTACTCATATTGTCTCAAATTTCATTTTAATTTTTATTCTGAATTCATAAATACCTGGAACAGTTTATCCATTCTGATAAGTCAAGAGGAGACCAAGTGGCCATGTTTAAAAGTGTGATATAAACACGGTGAAGAATGTTTAAACATGGCCTGAGGAAATTGAGTCAAGAGAGGGTGCTATCAGATGAATGAGCGCAGCACGCAAGTTTCACGGCCCAATTTAAATTGGTAGGTCACATATTTGGCTTGTAGAGGTTTAAAACTAGCAAGCGTTAGTTTGAAACTTGCATTTGTTAGTTGAAACTTGCATGCGTTAGTTTGAAACTTGCGTGCGTTAATTTGAAACTTGCGTGCGTTAGTTTGAAACTTGCGTGCATTAGTTTGAAACTTGCGTGCGTTAGTTTGAAACTTGCGTGCGTTAGTTTGAAACTTGCGTGCGTTAGTTTGAAACTTGCGTGCGTTAGTTTGAAACTTGCGTGCGATAGTTTGAAACTTGCGTGCGTTAGTTTGAAACTTGCGTGCGTTAGATTGAAACTTGCGTGCGTTAGTTTGAAACTTGCGTGCGTTAGATTTAAACTTGTGTGCATTATTTTGAAACTTGCATGCGTTAGTTTGAAACTTGCGGGCATTAGTTTGAAACTTGCGTGCATTAGTTTGAAACTTAGGTGCGCAAGTTCGAGGAGCTACTTGGCACTCATGGATTTGAAATTCAGCGCACAGTCAAGGCAAGTTGTGGCATATCAGTCAGATTTGTTCTCAACTTTTAAAGAGTTTGTGATGTTTTTATCTGAAAGGAATTCATGAATGGGAATAAACAAGTGTTGACTCAATCTTGAATGGCCGTTTCAAACCTTGCAGGGTCGAGGCCATGTTATAAAGGACATTGCCTTTGGCTTGGTCCTTCAGTTTGGTCCTTTATTGCACAGCCAGGACCCTGCTGGTTTTAAACGGCCGTTAAGACCTTGTTGCCAACTCTTTTATTCCCATAGTGAAGAAATAAAACTCCATATAGAGCACCAAACAAAGGTTAATGGTATGGGGCTGTTCACATAAGCAGAAACTTGTAATGCAGCAATGAGCACTACAGGCTCAGGCAGGAACAATGTTTCTCTACTGTGTCCAGTCAGGCGGATATGGGTTCAGGAAACTGAATATCACGTACCTTTGTGTAGCACTTGCTCATGTGTCTAAGGGCCCTGGCTGGGTTGATTGGATGGCCACAAGAGACACAGAAGATACTCAGATCAGCCTCCTCACTCTCTCCATCTGTATTCTGTAGTAAACATCAAACAAAATACATGAATTTTTGTTTACTTTGGGTCTTTCACAACAGCGAAAATCCATGAAAACCAATCCATTTTAGGTTAATTGAATATGACCTATTGACCCATTTTACAGCCCAGTCCTGTCCGCCAAACCGATTCGACTCCCAAAATGGTGGAAATGGTAGATGCACATTGTGTGGAGGTGCATTTCACATCATGCAAGGGGTCAATATCAGTATTTTCCACCATTATTGAGATATATTTTTGTTCACGTACGTGTACCACACAGGCTTTAACTCGCGTCAGGCGTTATGACTAGATACATCAACATCAACATCATTGGTTGGAGATGCCTCCCGTGCAAAAAAAACCCCAACAACCCCAAAATTAAAAAAACTAGATGTATTTACATCCCACTAATGGCTGATAACTCTGGTTCAGGACATCCCTGACGGATTGGTCCGTAAAATTAAAGCATGAACACTGAGATCAACACTAGATTGATCAGACACCAGCTGGGCCCTATATCATAAAATACAGTGGCAGATTTAGAAGGGGCACAGCTCCCCCTCCTGAAAGAAAATAAATGAATTGAATGGCAAATAAATCACATTTCTAATTTTTAAATGGGTACAGAATAACTTGTAAAACACTTCTGAAATGTCCTAGATTGCACCAGAGAACATCTAGTGTTAAAAACTGTCTCTCTTTAGAAAACAACTCTTAGTTTTGAGATTCAACCAAGTTTAGTTACTTAGACTGTCCCACTCCCCCTCCCCAAACACTTACGTCTTGATCCAGTGCCACCTTCTCCTTCTTGGCCCTGTCGATCAGGTTATTCAGTTTGATGATCTTGCCGTCCAGCTCTCCGATCTTCTTCTTGGCTTCTTCCATCTCGCTTCTCATCTTCTCCAGTGACTTCTTGTTGTTTTCCTCAGCGATACAGGGACTACGCTGCCACTGCTGGATACGCTGCGGCAGAAACTCAAACAAACGACTTGGAAAAGAAACAAGATAACATTCATAAATGTTATGAAAAGAAAAATGACATCAGCTTATGGCGTAATGTTATAAAGCTCTTTAGCCAACATACTTGCTAAACAAATACAAATCTTGCCAGGAAGAAAAGTTGTAACATTAAAAATGTTGTGGGGTGCTGTGGCCAAGTTGCCTATTGCGAAGGACTCAAGTTTTGGCGTTGTCAGAGGTGGGTTCAAGTTCCAGTCAAAGCATCTGTGTCCTTGAGCAAGACACTCAACCATACTTGCTTCATCCTTTTGGCTGAGACGTTAAGCAGTTGGTCCCATATGTTGCACTTATGCTTAAAAAAACCAATGTTTTTGGGTTGGGAGTACAAAGTACAAAGTGTTTAAAGATTTGTCATTTACAGAGTTTGGGCTTGTCATTCACATGGGACATAGATTCTGTGTAGTAGATTAGGTATTGTGCGTAAAAGAACCCAGAACACTTCACGTAGAAGAGTAGGGATTTACCTCTGTTTTTCTGGTTTATTGCAAGCACCCCTGTCTACAGGTTTCCCCAGGCTTTTGAGTTACAGTGACTAAGTTTTTGAGGCATCCATGGTTTCATTACCAGAAGTTTACATCAATGAAAATAATTAATAATTATCGTGTAGTGTACATGCATTAAAACTGGATTTATAAAGAGCTCAAAAATACTTCTGATGGACTTGAATTCAGTAAATAAACAAGCAAGAGAAAACATGGCCATAAAGAGGACTTACTTTGTGGCAAGTTTCAGGCCGCAGGCTTCACTGCAATACTTGCTGCTAGGCCTGGCAGCATTGACGCAACCAGGCCCGTAACACTGAGGCAGATCTTCCTCAGCGGCTGTCGCTGACCTCAACACTCTCTTGAATTTGGGCTCGTCGATGGTGGGCTTCTGCTGGGAACGTTTGCGCTTGCGCTCCTCTTTGGTCGGTCGCTTCTCCTTTTCTTTCTGGTTGATTGACTGAATGACAAAATAGGGAGTTACTTTTTAACACCGATGCTAAATTATGGAGTGACTGATACATAAAATGATGTTACTGAATTGCTCTATTTATGAACTAGAAGTTGATTATTAGTAAATGACAAGAAACACAGTGAAGGGGACCAATTGGTATCTGCAGGGATGTGATAGGCTGTTAAAAAAAAAATTCGGAACTCTGAGCACAAAGCGCGAAAGCATGTGAGCTCGAAACTTGCGAGCATGAAGCCCAATATTAACATTTATCTTTGGTTTTAAAAGCCCTACTCTGCAATCTGGGGCGTTATTATATGGTTTTATCTTCATTTTTTTATGAATTTGATCTTAAAAAAACATAAACAAAACTTCTTTTTTTTGGGGGGGGGGCAACAAAAAAAAAGGAATTTTTATTTTGAGGGCAAAAAAACCCAACAGAATTCCGGTTAAAAACGGAGAAGTCACATCCCTGTATCTGTCACCTTAACCTTCTTCAGTGATTGTAACTTTTGTTAATTACCTGAAACCACACAAAAAGTGTTCCAACATGTGAATGGACATGCATGCTTATACTGGAAGTAATTTGAGATAATTCATTTGTTGGGTTTTAAACTTGCCCTTTTTTTAACTCTAAAGTTTCCATCAAGAATGGACAAAACAGTTATTGTTAGCCATACACCAAACTAAAATAAGCCAATTGCGAATTAGATTTAAATGAATTTGAATTCGTCAGAACACTGACATGTCACATGGGCAAGCTTTTCCTTAGTTACATAAAATAGGACAAGCGTCCCAACACAGTTCTCACTGAAATGTGTGACGGAGGAAACCAGCCTTTGCTGATCTGGAGGTTGCAATGCAACAGCAAGACTGGAGTTAGTCGGAAGAATTCAAATGTGACTGAGCAGGCATGCAACTGCCCGATGAAAAAAAAAGAGGAAATTTTCAAAGGCACAACGCAAGTGCGGAGCGAGGCAGCCAAAACGCCAAGGGACATGAGATCCACAGTGGTACCCTAGAAAATGTTGAGGTTTATTATGCTCTTAGGTGCATTCTTAGCATGTACTAGGCTTATTTCACATTATTGTGGTTGTACATTGTTGTTGCCAAGCATATATAAGGCTTCTTTTTTTTTAAATCGCCAAAAAAAAATTATTTTTTTTTCTTTATTTTTTATTTTAGCGCTGATCATTTTACAAAAACGCGGAAATCCGCGGAAACGCGGAAGAGTTGCATGCCTGGACTGAGCAATGCATTGACACCATTCAAATCTAACTCACAAATGTCTTTACTGGGAGCACAAAAGTCAACCAACTTTCACAGGATAGATTGAAGATGGGATGCTGCATCTTCTATTTACACTGACCTGTTTCTCTTTGTGTTCAGCTTGCTTTTCCTTCTTCTCTTTCCTTTCCTTTTTCTCTTTCTTCTCAGTCGTTGGGTCAAGCTCTGGCCTCATGGCATAGTCGTAATGATCCAATAAGCTCACATCAACAGACGAGGGCGTTTGCTGACAAAAAAGAAAAAAAAAACATATAGAAATATAAAGTAGGCATTTTATTTATTAGGTGCTTTTAAACATTGTATCAAAGCGTTTGACACTATTACTACCCCTGTTCATTGTGCATTAAGCATTCCTGAAACCATCTCAACTCCTTTTGAGTATGCAGCACCGGAAGCCAAATGGGTGCACAGGTTACTAATCATCCACATAAAACTCTACAGTTGCTGGTACCCATTTACTCTTGGGGGATGAAAAGCAATTTCAACAGAAAAAATGATGAAACTTTCGTGCTCAGTTTTCTTGAAACACAATTTTCCACATTTTGCTTACATTTTCATTAAATCCTTCTTCTGGGCACGCGACATAGTATTATTTTGTTTTCATGTAAAATAAAAATAGTTTCATGCAGACAAGCTGCTAATTAATTATATTCATTTTCATGCCTGTAGCGCACTTGCCTAGCATTTGTACAGGCCTGCGTTGCAAGACTACCTAAAATATAGCAACACGGTCTTTTATTCAAACTGGTAGCAGCCAGTTTTGAAGTTTACTTAAAAGTGAATACAATCTGTATGGAACTACTTGAATCACAACCTAGCATGTTATGTCTGCAATTTATAATCTGTGGAATTATATTTTAAAGTTTGTTGGCTTTTGCAGCTTGAAATATTGCACGGATTTGTGTTTATTCATAGAGGTTTTACATGGTTCAATTAATAAATGTGCAGTTCAAGATAAATTATAGGTTTTATGCAGTCATTGACTTCAACTGTCTGTTACACACTGCTTAATAGTTTTTGGTAGACTTAGAAAGCTAATCGAATACCGAGCTTTGTAGCTGCTTGTTCCCGTGCAGTGATGTTCAGTCATGTGATGGTCCATTACTTACTCTGTTAGGGCGTTCAGCAAAGCTGCTTTGTGTGTCGGTGTCTGTATCCAGACTGGTTGTATCCCAGTTTCTAGTGTCGGACTCTGATTGACTGGAACCGAGGTTTTTATGCCTGAGAACTTTCTGCACATTTCCAAATTTTAACAATGAAAATAATGGTTAGTTACACAAAAAGGGTTAATACTACATAGCATAACTTCTACAAAATCAGAGTGAAGTTGGAGTATGTCACGAGCGGATGTAGTCTAACAAAGTCACAGTTTAAAACATGCGCACAACATAAGTAATTACCAAAGACTCGAATCTGCACCTTCAAGAACCAAACATAGTACATGAAACAACACATGCTCAACTGGTCACCAGAGTCACAAGAAACTTAGTGAATACCCACTTTAAAGTTTTCACTGTTTTCAAACGTTGGGTTTTGGACTCGCGATCAAAACTAATTGTTTCACCCATTTCTCAAATGTATCTACACCAAGCACAACTCTCAGCCATTGTGAAGCCTTCCTATGACCTCAACGAGGGCGCTGTTTGAGCGTGTGACGTCATACGCAAGGGGTCTATGGGAGACCACTGGTTGCCACTAAATGCACCAACCAGTCAAAAACAGAACATCAAATGAATACATCAATCCACACTTACACTGGCCAGTCTAATGCACTGTTTTAAACGACACTTCTGTCGGAGTTTGTTTAGTCCGCCATATTTCTTCATGTCCTGAAAATAAAGAAATAAGAAAGCACTGTGTTATAGACAGTCACATTAAGGCCATATTTGAATTGGTAACTGAGGCTATTGCTAAGGACAGTAGCCGTAGCTGCTAATTTGGAAATGGCCTAAGCTAGAGAAAGTTGCACTCATTTCTTTGGCCAGGTACTCTAAGATAACGTTTTCCAGCAATTTGGGATGTGGCATTTGTGTTTTTAACATCATTTTTAAACATTTGTATTCTGGAAATGAAATCAAAGGACACTCAAAATGGACCAGCAATGTGACCTGTAGGCCTGAAGATACCTCTGAACAGAAGATGATGAAGATATCTCAGTTTTAGATTCTGGGAGGAAAACCCCAACTTGGGAAAACCAATGTAATCAGGTAGGGACTGAAAACCCAATCCACATGCAAGGCAGGGCTACAGTCCCAGATTCGAACCGGGGGTCAACAGTGGTGAAAAGACACGGAAAAAAACACTAAGCTATCCTGAATGTCCTGAGACTAAAGAAAGAGACCAAAGTCACAAGGGACTCAGAGTTCTTGTCCTCTGTGCATCTTATTTTCTTGTTGTATGAGCTTACCATGCAGAAATCACATTTGCCACAGTCGTTAACAAGCTGACACGGTCCACATTGACCACACCGCCTTGCATGGCGCTGGTGGGAAAAAAAGCAACATAGAAACCATTCACTAAAATGATAATAACTGGATATGTATTCTACCTAACTGCTAAAGGATGCAAGGTGCTTTTCTGAATTAACAGAGAAGTTAAGCTTCACATTTGTCTCTTCACAACCCCTGTTACGACATGGATACATGCATATACGTATCATATGTTCAAATTTTAACAAGGATTCTCTAGTCATTTTCTCAATGTTTAAACGGATCTAAATGAGGGAAATACAAATGTGTATTTGGAGCATTTCAACGGGCGCCGAGGCAATGACCAGGGGCATTCTTGCAATAGTGCACCCAGTACCACCCACCACAGCTTACCTT